>OY744523.1:118568458-119105958 GCA_963556195.1 Sepiola atlantica | reverse complement strand
AATATCGTAGTTTAAAAATGATTTTTCTGCCAAATACAATCGCTTGATTTAGTGCGTATGGCAGAAAACTTCCGGCCTAATTCACCCAGCTGAATTGTAATGCGAGTTAATTCATCAGTGGAAATAGGCGAATGTCTTTTTAGTTGATAATATAATAGTTCAATGTCGCTAAATATATTGATTTTATTAACGTGAAGGGGGGAATGCAAAATTCTAAGCCGACAGACAAGATAAATTGTTCAGTATTGGATAGAGCATAAGACGAATAATTAAAGGTATGTTTATCCGAATATGCTCTAGTGCCAAACTTCTTGGTAATCAAATTATGCAAATATTTATTACACGACGAAGTGGTTTTGTTGAAGGTGAAAATATCGCCATTAGACAAAAACATAGAAAAGCGAAGTTTGTCAAAGAAAGAAAATTCCTTCCAAACCATAGCCCAGCGTAAAAGATATTTACTCTGCAACGAATTATGCGAATCGGAGTTGAAAAGGATTTTGTCTGGATTTGGACTGCCAACGAATTTCTACATTTAATTGCAGAAATTCGGTTACAGATATAACTGGGAGCTGCATTATTTAAGCGGCAAGATTTAAGAAATGTTATCGTACACTTCAAAACGATTAATTTATATAATGCGTATAACATTGTTTAACGTTTTGATAAATTGGGGGTTGTACCGACCTCAAAAGTAAATTTCGAGTACAAAAAAATGGTCAGATAAATTTCAGAGGAAACATGATTTTAATCAATGAAAATTAAAACAAGACTTGGCAAACAAAAAGAGTAAGCGACCTAAACAGGAAGTCTTTATTATCAGAAACGAAAACCTTTTGCTGCTGATTTTGAGTCGGGAACTCTTCTGGTTTGCGAAAATGTTTCCTCTCTGTATTTTCAACGACAAATAAATATAACATTAATTTCTACGTTTTCCTGTATTATTTTTTTATGAAAAAAGCGCCATTGGCTACTCTTGAAAGCTTAATTATCATATGTTGTGCGCAACTCGGGCTCATTTATTTTATAAACTACATTAAAAACAAATTAAGTTTAACTACAATTTGAATGGTCAGTTAAAATGTAAGCATTTGGCTGAAACACACGTAGACACACATGATAGATCCAGTCAGAATGCCCTTTAGATCGCTAAACCTTGCTAGAATCTTTTCATGTGATATTCTAAAACATAAATATACCAGTTGTAATCCTTGCCTAGATTCTTTTGTACACGAACTACTCATTTGTTGTTTTCCTCTTTTATCTAAAATTAAAAAATACTTTTCTTTATTAATTAACCTTTTTATGACAGAAAGAATATATGTTTCATCGGCGAGACTATATAAATATTCAGTTTTTCAATTTGAGTGGTGACCATGAGCCAATTTAAATAAAACATGAAACGTTTCTCTTAATGTAAATGATCGTAAGATTGTTATATATTATGCTTAGCTTGACTAAATTTTCAAGCTCTGTTTTATACATTTGGAGGTAGATGTTATGCTCAATAGTGTAGGTTATTTATAATATTTATTTTTGTCGTTAAACCTAAATTGTGAATATTAATTGAATTTTAAGTTATTTACGTGTTAATTTGTAACTACTCATACTTCTATAAAATGTATAATGAAAAAGGGCATATTGGATTAACAGATATTAACACGAATACTGTTAATAGTGAATGTATTTTAAATTTTCTTTAATCTGTTCAATATACAGTACTTGGAAGAATTTCTCGGATAATAAAATTAAATATTTACAAAACTTAGTTTCAGAGTGCATCAGAATAATAAAATGACAGAATCACGCCAATCTTTCAAGTATTGGATGAATATGTGGATGTAAAAGACCAGCATACAAAATGAATGTGAATGGAACTGCATTAATAATTAAGTCACAATGCATGTCACTGGATTAAGTTCGTATTTTCCAATGTGTTCCTTTATCAGTAAGATATCAAGTAGTGTTGGGACGGTTAATCGGAACCTTTTGGGGGTATCGAACTCAAATGAATGTGCTCCTATTTTCCGATGCTAAAAACGACTATTTTAATTGCTTTTTTGCTAGTTTTTATTTAAAACTTAATTTTCCATTACTGGTACTAATAATAAAATGATAAATATTCGTACATTTTAAACTACCAGTGCAACAAAAATTCATAGCCCCCTTCAAAGTGTATTTTTACGTTAGCTAATATATATATATATATATATATATATATATATATATATATATATATATATATATATATATATATATATATATAATAATGGTAATAATCCAGGTGAAAAATATCCACAGGGTGGTAATCCAGAGAATTTTAACCGGGTTTATAAAGAGTGCTCAATATCAAAATAGAGCTTTATATATGATAATTTTATTTACGCAGACATGTACAAAATCTGCGACACTGGCATGTCGATGTTATCGATCAACAGTTACTATAAACTGAGATCTCATCAGGCAGAGTTAGAATCCGATCTTAACCTCAGATCATATTTGGAGAGAATGAAATGGAGGGATAGAGAAAGAGAAGAAGAAGAAAAGAAATTTAACATTTCAAAAATTGAGGCCGTTAAAAAATTAAAATTAAAAATCTAAAAAATCTAAAAACAAAAAACAAAAAATCTCAAATCTAAAATCTGAAACAAACAGGGCAAATAAATAAATAAATAAATAAATAAATAAAAATATATAAAATATATAAGGTGGAAAGAGGGGCATATAATGAAGGGAGAGGTGATGGGAAGGTAGACACATAAAGGAAAAGAAGGAGAAAAAGAGAACGTCTGTTGATTCAGATCTGAATCAACAGACGTTCTCTGTTTCTCCTTCTTTTCCTTTATGTGTCTACCTTCCCATCACCTCGCCCTTCATTATATGCCCCTCTTTCCACCTTATATTTTTTATATATTTTTTATTTATTTATTTATTTGCCCTGTTTGTTTCAGATTTTAGATTTTAGATTTTATAGTAACTGTTGATCGATAACATCGACATGCCAGTGTCGCAGATTTTGTACATGTCTGTGTAAATAAAATTATCATATATATATATATATATATATATATATATATATATATATATATATATATATATATATATTACATGGATGTTAAAAAGATAACAACTACTCTATAGCTATTTAGAAATTTAAAAGGAATCGGAATTTTGAAAATAATCTGTAATCATATCGAAATCGGAAAAGACTTAGAATCGGCCCATCACTAATATCAAGAGATATTTTTGGTATCGTACCATGAATCACGGAAAGTAAGTGACGCTAAGAATTTTACTAGCGTCATATACATCATGTAAATTTATCAGAAGTTAATTTTGAAGAACAATAATTATTCAGGAATCTTTAGTTTTAATAAGGAAATACACTTTAATATTGCTCAGTAACAAAGCATTAAATTTTTCGATAAAATAGCAAATAGTTTGAATGCTATTTTAGAACTGATACATGTTTCCCCGCTAAATTACTGTTACTGTGTCTCCTCAAACGTTACAAATATATATTGAAAGTTATAGTCGGAATTTCTAGGTTATTAAAACAGAAGATTTTTATTGTAAAAGTAAAGATATTATAAGTCTATATAATTCATAAAATTCAATAAATGTATCAAATTCACTCCAAATGTATTATTTTAAAGATAATATGTATATTTTCTGACATTTAGTAGTTTCCTTTGCAATTTTACTACCCCTATTCGTTTTCCGCATAACACTTGTAGTTTCCTATATCCAAAACGCACAGAGAAATTTGCCAAAAATCTGCACACATTTATTTCGAAGATGGCTTTTGAGTGTCTCTCCTTCATTCACACTTTCAATCAAGTAAATACGTTTTTATTCTCTCATTTGTATACACATAAACAACTAGCTTATCTTACCCGGTGTTTCTCGGGAGTCTGCTTAAATAACACTTTTAACAAATCTTTCTCTGGGGCAGGGGAAATATATTAAATTTAAGTGTATCGAAGAAAAGAAAATGCTACACAAGAGATGAGAAAGTGATTTTATCTCTGATATAAGAATGCAAAAACGTATTCATTTTCATTTAGCAAGTGTTTGTCCGTGCAGCGTCATTGGAAATAAAATAAACAACTTCATTTTTTTTAATTTTTAAAACTAATGAAAACAAAAAATATAAGAAATTAATAATTTGCTATATTTAAAATAGTCTTAAGAGTTTAGGATAACTGTCCCGTACAATGTATCTTATGTTTGAAAATATTCAGTGTAGCTCATTTATTTATGTTCAGGTAGAAAATGGTTTGTGAGATTACTTTCAATCTATTGCACAGAATATTATATATTAAGAGGTCGATGTTTTAAATACTTCGAAGTTCCGGTAATAAATCATTTATTTAATTTCACGGAAAAAGTGTTTGCAAGATTTCTTTGAATCTAATGCACAGAATATCATATGTTTAGAGATTTACGTTTTAAATACTTCGAAATTCCGGTAATAAATCATTTATTTAATTTTATGTAGGAAGTGGTTTGCGAAATTTCTTTTAATCTAATGTACATAATATCATATGTTTAGAAATTGACATTTTATATACTTACGAATTCCGTTGAAGTAATCGTTTTTTTTTATGAAGAAAGTTTTTGGTGAGGTGTTTTTGTTTAAAATGTAATGCAAAATAAGTATATATTTGGTAATTCTTCTAAAAACGTACCCAGTAAAAAGATTTCGTATTATTTATAATCGGACGATCTTATTTTGTTATGTTTTCATTTACCGTTGGTTTGTCAGTCGTCGTTATGTTTAATAAAAAAAGTGTAATCGGAAATATTGACTAATTAGATGTGCTCCATTATTTTCTCACGGTGTAGTGGGTTGAAGAAAAACGATTTGTGACGGAGAGCGTCATCTCTTCATATTCCCTCTATGATATCAGAAATCAAAGGAGAAATTGTTGATACGATTGAATATAAAATCGATGAATTAAAATTAAAATAATTTGTTGCTTTTTTTAATACAAACCAACAATAGGCCTAAATTACTAAAGAAACAGATTTTGTTATTTAGCTTTTGTTATGAAATATATTCCGGTCAAATGCCGAGAAGAATTCTAATCTTTACTTTATATATAATCTTGAAACTGAAAATTGATGTTTGAAAACTTATGATGAGATAATAGGGGCAACACTTTAAAACTTTTGTTTTAAATGAATGCATAATAGTGATTTGACTTTTAAATTATTATTTCTCTTTTAATAAAATGTATTAAAATAAATGATTTGATTAATTATTCGATTATTTGTTATCATGTGTTTTAGAAATATGATAATAAAATGATACCTTGAAAATATACATTGCTTTTTTTCAGTTTGACAATTGTTAGAAATCAAAATTATGTATAAGACTGATTTTGTTTTAAAAAAAGACATTTATTACAGAAAGGAGAAAGCGTAAAAAATTGAATATATAATATTAAAATATATAATATTAAATATATAATATAAAAATATATAATATTAAAACAAAATATTCTTTTAATATTATATAAACCGTTATGACAGAAACTCCACTAAAAACAGAAATGTTGTTTAATAACCGAGGTTATAAAATAGAGTATGGGTGTCTGAAAAATGGCTGTAAATAACAACTTACGAAAAAACGAAATTATTATATTAATATGCAAAATCATAAAATACCTTTCATGTACCTACAAAAACAATAAATTAATTAAATTTCATTAACTCAAAAAAAAAAAAATACAAACAGTATTTTGCGAATTAAATCAGACAATTAAAAACTGCTTGAGGGTTGAATTTATTAAGAGATGTTTGATTTTAGCTGCGTTCTAGCAACTCTGTGACAGGTTTGGTCTGTCGGTTGGTCTGTCATTATTTCATTTTAAAACATTACCATCGCTAAAAGTAGAGTCCATAGACGCACCTTATTTTATATACGAATATTCATTTTAAAAGACTCTCTCTGTAGGTCACTGGTCCTGTCATACTTAATTTTAAGTATTATTTCCGACGGTCTGTCACGAATAAGTTTTAAATAGAATCTTCGTTGATAAGTTTTAAGTACTATTTGTGTTAGTCTGTCAGGCTTAAGTTCAAAATGTTATTTAAGCCGGTCTATCACGTTTAAACATGAAATGATATTTTCTTGGTCTGTCAGAGTTTAGTTTGAAATAGCATTGCTAAACGCGCAGATTGAATAGCCCCATCTAAATTATATTATTTATATCAGTATTAATATTTTATATTCAAATGCTTAATCAAGATTGTTTTCAATAACTAGTATCATGAAATAAAAATTCGGATGCAAAATAAAAAATAGAACGTGTTCATTTTATTCCACTTACCGCATTCTATTTAAAAAGAAATGAAATTTAAATTATAGCCAAATATATCGTTGTCACGCCACTTTTAACATCTGTATTTGATTTATTACTTTTTCTTTTCTACTTTTTCGTCTCTTCGTCAACAGAGTTTACATTTACTGTTTTTCTGCGTTTTGTTTATCTTGGTTTTCATTTATTTCGTTTTGATTCCATTGTTTTGTGCTGAAATAAGCAGGGATTCCATTTCTCTGTTCAAATTTAGTTTTCCTAGCCATGACAATGTGGTTTTGTGCAACTCTTCTTTCGTCGGTCTTATAAGTTAAGCATAAACCTCCAATATTATTGGAAATAAAAAATAAACCTCATCCTCTCTTTTTTACCGGCTACATTTTTATTTAAAAAAAATGTGAAATGCAATTTAAGCTATGCCTCTTAATATATCATTTCAACACCTACGTCTAAGATCTCTATGTTTTAATATGTCTCTTTCTTACTTTCTATTAAGCACAACTAGACAACATAATAGTACATTAAAATTGAACTTGTGGTCCTCATTCTAATTGCGACATTCTTATAATAAAAGGATGTGAAATGCAATTTAAATTATAGCCAAAATATATCGTTGATACGCTCACCGCTAAGCTATGTATTTATTATTAAATTTTTATTTATTAATATGGATTAAACACAAAATACCAAGATTATTAAATAAAAAATAGAACTCATACTAATTGTTACATACTGATTACTGAAGGATGTGAAATGCAATTTAAATTATAGTCAAATATATCGGTGCAACGAACACTGTTACGATCTTTATTTATTTTTCTGAACATTTCTCTGCATTACTACAGATTAAGAAGAAAATCGTAAAATTATTAAAAAATTGAACTTATTCTCTCCATTTAATTTTTACATTCTTTTTACAAAAAGATTTAAACTGCAATGTAAATGATAGACAAAATATGTCGTTGCCACGATAACCTCTAAGATCTGTATTTATTTTTTTACTAGTTTTGTGTATTACTAAAGATTAAGAACAGAATTACAAGATTATAAAAAAATTACTAATAGAATTTGTTGTACCAATTCTAATTTCTACATTCTTATTACAATGGATGTAAAATGCAATTACAATTACAACCAAGTTAGCCCCGTTCACATCTCAAGTGTGTATTTATTTTTTTAAATATTTGTTATTATCATAGATAAAGCACATAATGACAAGATTATAAAAAAATAAAAATATAACTTGTCATCAAAATTATAATTGCTACATTCTTATTATAAAAGATGTAAAATGCAATTAAAATTATAGCCAAAATATATCGTTGATTTATATTATTATTAACACTACTTTTTATTACTATTGCACATTTCACATTATTATTACAAAAATAATGTTAAATGCAATTTAATTTAAAGGAAAAGTATATCGTGCTACGCTAACCTCTCAGATTTGTATTTATTTTTATAAAATGTCTCTTTATCATTAGAGATAAGTAACAAAATGACAAGATTACAAAAAAATAAAAAATACAAATTTTATAGCCAATTATAATTGCTACATTTATATTACAAAAGTATGTGAACTACAATTGAAATTATAGCCAGTATATTCCGTTTCCACGTTATCCTTTAAGATATTTATTTATTTATTAAACAATTCTTTTTATTACTATCGATTCAGCACGAAATGCCAGGATTATAAAAAAATAAAATAGAACTCACCCCCCCCCCCATTCTACTTGACGTATTCTTATTACAAAAAGATTTTAAATGAAAGTCAAATTATAGCCAAAATATGGCGTTGTCATGCTAACCTCTACGATCTGTATTTATTGTCTTAACATTTCTCTTTATTACTATAGTGTAAGCACAAAATGACAAGATTATAAAAATTAAAAATAAAACTACTCAATTTAATTGCTACGTACTTATTACAGAATGGTGTGAAATGCAATTTAAATTATAGACAAAATATAAGGCTGGTATGCTCATGTAGAAGATTTGCATTCATTTTCAATTTCTCTTCATTACTGTATATTGAGGGTACATTGACATTGAGACGTAAGGGGCTACTGTAATTAGGGGTCAGATTTATTAGAGCATTCTGTATGGGAATTGTGCAGCTAGGTGCTTGTTCACACGTTGTTACATCAGTGAAACAGAGAGAAGAGGGCGAATTCCAAAGGCTAGATTTCGAGGAAAGAAGTTATTAGAGTAGAGCCTTCCAATATTTGGGGGTCTCTTTTGCTTATTGTCGTGTTGGTCGGGAATAATTAAGTCGAGGGGGCACCAGTGCAGCAAGTTCGTCGTAACGCATTCCATTGAAGTACTTGCAAAACAAGCACAGCAATGCAATATTGCGGCAATGGAACAGGGACTGGAACTTACTAGACAGTATAGGACCGATTAGATTAGAGACCCTATTTCGACTCTGTCAAAGAGAAAGATACTAATGGTTGGTGCACCAGCATAGATGTAACAACAATAATCCAGTCATTAATGAATGGTGTCTCTTTGAGAAATATAGGATATTATCAGGTATTCTATTTTAGACTACAATGATTATTTTCATTCTAAAAGCTTACTTGAAATATTGCAGTAAAAGTTTAAATGCGATTGAGTGACATTTTGAAATTATTTCATATGTTGGATCGTAATATAGACTCTTTAAAAAACATTAAATGCATTTTAAATATCGAAATATGTAAAGTAATCTTAAAGATAGACGAAATGCGTATTTTAAAATAATGTTATCTGTTTACTGTTTGGTTTTGTTTTGCAAATATTAAATGATATTTCCTATCAAGGAAAAATATGAAAGACAGTATTATGTTTAATAAATTATCTCCCGTGAGAAGAACTCTGTACAGTAAGAAAATTACGATTGTTTTCCGGGCAAACACATTTTCAAGTGTTTACTTTAATTTATAAATGCGGTTAATCATTAATGCAAAATATATTATAAAGATTATCTTTAAAAAATAATCGAAATTAACACATCATTAAATAAGTCCCGGGCCTTACAAATAGATTGCGCCAGTAATGTAAAAGCACTAACATTTTATAATGTATTATAGCATTTATCAAAATTTGAGTCCAATCGATGATTATTTTACAAAGCCCAGTTGTTTAAGTGAAGCTACTGTTGCCAATTTTCAAAAGGATAGAAGATCTTAATTTCGTATATTAACTAAGAATTGCTTTCTGATGGTAAAAGTTCTGTTCAAGCAAAGAAACAGCTTGATAAGTGTTATTTTGGAATCAGCTCCGTCGATACAAACAACCGTTCAGAAGTAGTATACTGATTTTTAACGCGACTGTACAGACAAAAATGATACTGAACGCCAAGATCGTCCAAATCCAGCAGTAGACCCGGAAAACATAAAATAATGATAACAAACTAGTTTGAGGCGATCATAAAATAAAGTTGCGTGACATATTAGAAGAGTTAAAGATCTCAAAAGACAGTTTATTAACCAATTTGTATGTTAATACATGTAATCGATGCACATCTATTTTCTAGACAAAGTATGACTACTCACAACTGGATGCTCACATTTCATTTTGATCTTGGTCGATGTAGAACATTGTGGTAACCACAGTAACTTGAGTTACGCACGCCTTCTGTCAATCGGCATCGTTAGGATTCGCACAGTAATACTGCCACGGTAGATGTGCTTGTGATGTGAGAAAAACTCTCTTTATTTCGATCTATTGCTTGACACCGACGTCCTTAAGGTTCTCGATTGCGTTCGCATTATGCAGTCTGGAAGAGTGAAATTTGAGGAAACGCAACCTTTTTGTACGGCTCTTAATATAAACGAAGTCGATTTTTGTGCAAAATTCGATGAGCGGTAAAAGATCTAGGTTGTAAGCGGGTAATGCACCATAGAAGCTTAGAACCCGCATTTCCGAATATCTGGTTTTGCGAGTTAAAGGAGTAGTTTCACACTTAGATGGACAGCGGTTGGTTCCCAGATATAGACAGTTATTTTCAGGATCTTATCAAAACTAACAGTTAATCGATCACCATACAATACCTATCATTTATCCAATATTACACACATATTTTGAACACCACATTTATACACATAACATAACTTTAAAACTTATTCATTTCTATTCTCTGCGGGACTGGTTTGCACCTAAGCTGTCTTCTGTCTTCTGGCATCCATTTTGGTAGATTCTCTGCACAGATGGGGTTTCCCTCTGGTGTTTATTATATTTGACAAAGGGAAGTTTCTGTTCCCGAAATATTAAATAAATGATTTTTGATAATCATCCGGACATCACACAAACAGCTAACACCACACTTGCTGTTATGTAAGATTTTAGAAAACATAAATAGTAAGTCACATTTCGTATTCGATTTATTATTTTTGTTCCTTCCAGCTTACATGCTACCCGGAATTTGCATTGCCCACAGCCTTTTAAAAACATACTACTACTAGTACCGGCAATGCTTCAAGCAAACTACCATTCTCTCTCTCTCTCTCTCTCTCTCTCTCTCTCTCTCCATATATATATATATATATATATATATATATATATATATATATATATATATATATATATATATGAGGATGTGTTATCAGCAGAATCTGTGGGGAAGCATCTCGACCTGTACGGACTTACTAACAACGATCTGAAGAAGCTACAGAATGGTGTCAGAGTGCTAGGACTAGAAGAGTGGTGAAGCATGGTCGACGGCGAGTTTTATTGACTCCCCTATAGCCATGACGCGAAGAGACATCTTCTCTGTGTGTGGCAGATTGGTGGGATAATTTCCAGTATTTGAATGGCTGCGAGTGGCAACATGCTTTATGAAACGCCGAACTACCACCTTCATGCAGAACTCGGACGAAGAAATTCACGTCTTTCCGTTTAGACCTGTAATGAAAAACACATTCTCGCTCAAGTAAAGCAAGTAGATCCTTTTTAAAGAGAGGTGTAAGTGGTTACAAAGATGCTGGACTGTGAGTAGACGCAAGTTCAATGGCTTTGGGAGTGACATTACACGCTGATGAAGCCGTCATCGAAGACGCTTCTGGCTGCGGCCAATCAAGGGCATCAACATGTCGGTCTGAAACCCCGGACCCGGTGGAATAAAAGAAAAAAACCTGCGTGCCTGAAATGTAGAACTGGCTAATTACGGACATCACGCGTACAATGGTTGCAACTTTTTACACTGCATTCGTTCAAAATTCAAATGAAAAAGAATTGACGTCATGCCCTCCACCGGGATTTCGAACCAGTGATGGAGTCTAAGTGAAAAACATAGGAAACGTTGGCCTACTACTCAGTTCAGAGTCGCCAGTGTAAAATAGTGGTGACACATAATCAGAAAGCAATAGATGGCGAAAACCTGTACAAGTAACAGTGTCACCCCGTCAGGGAGCGAATAAAAAGGTTAACCGACCTTTATTGAACTCTTCAACTTCCCGAATTACTTTTCAAACCCAAGTACGTCTGACTATCCCGCTGCACCCCCGCCCTGACTGTGTGCTAATAGGATCAGGGTGACGATAGACATTAACACTTACCGGGTAAAAAGCGTCCATGATGCCACGCTTGTCGAGTGGTCATGAGAAAGATATTAAAAGTGCATGCTCAGTGTTTGGGTTTTTATACCTGTCAACAATTTGCATGCTTGGACGTCGATCCATTTAAAGAGGCGAAATACTACGACAGGGGAGTAGAGAGAAATTAGATGTGAAAGTGAACAGATTAAAAAGAGATTCGAACGTAGGATATCATAATCAACTCTCCAGAGACAGAATTGCAACGGATATCGATGCACAGACTTACGATTTATCTTGAAGTTTATGAGACGTGTTTGGGTTGCAGTTTGATGAGCAGTTCGGTACTTTTGTTCCGGTGTTTTATGAACAAGAGTTTCTCCCGGGTTTTAGCCTGTTGTTGACATATTACCTTGCAACAAGAATGCATTTTCGTTTGTTATACTAATTGGATATTTGTTTATAGTCGTTAACCCGAATTTAAGCCGCAATATGAAATATTGAACATTTTGGAATACGAGGACTGTCTAAAACGTATCCGACCTTAGGCCAGAAAAATATTTCAAATAACCGACAGGGTTGGGACCCTAATCCCTTTCAAAATAGGCACCTTGTGCTTGCACACACTTAGCCCAACGATCCATCCGCTGTCGGAAACACCCCTGGAAGTCTTCTTTTGGAATGGTGTTCATCTCCGCCGTCGCATTCAGCATTATCTCTTCTCTAGTCTCAAAACAGGAACCTTTCAGGTGCGTCTTCAATTTTCGTAACAACCAAAAGTCGCAAGGAACCATGTCTGGATAGTACAGAGGTTGGTGAAAGACTGAGATTCCATGTTTGGCCAAGAAATGTTGGATCAATTGGGATGAATGCGCGGGGACGTTTTCGTGATGCAGTTGCTAGTTTTTCGCCATCCACATGTCTGATCTTTTGCGCCGAACTGCGTCACGGAGACGCCGGAGAACATCTTGATAGTACTTCTCTGTCAGTGTTTGTCCTTCCGGTGCGTATTCGTGATGCTCAATTCCACGGATATTAAAGAAGACAATCAGCATCACTTTGATTTTGCTTCGCACCTGTCGCGCTGCTTTTGGCTTGGAGACTCGGGATGTTTCCATTGCGATAACTGTCTTTATGTTTCTGGGTTGTACCCGTACACCCATGACTCATTTCCAGTTATCACGGTGTTCAGAAACCCAGAATCAGTGTTGGCGGTTTCCAGAAGGTTCTGTGCAACTTGAAAACGGAGGTGCTTTTGTTCCTGCGACAACAACTTGTGAACAAATTTCGCAGCCACGCTGTGCATGTTCAAATCATCACGCAAAATTGCATATGCGGAATCTTTACTCACTCCGACCTCCTAAGCGATCTCCTGCACGGTTGAACGACGATTTTCCATCATCAAATTTGGCCCCCTCTCAACAACAGCTGCACATCGAGCAGTTTGGGGCCTGTCAGAACGCTGGTCACTCTCCGCTGATGTGCGGCCATTTTTAATCGGTTGAACCACTTCTTAATTTGTGTTACATCCATCTAATCTTCTCCAAACACCTGCTGAATCTTACGAATTGTTTGGGTTTGAGAATCACCAAGCCTTTGACAAAATTTGATGTAGTACCTTTGCTCAACACGTTCGGTCATCTTGAAAGAATCGGTAATCCGACGAACATGTTGTGTAGCACCTAACTCAACGACCGACAGGCAGTGACTAATGCACAGGGAGGCGGTGATAAAATTCACACATGCGCATGAAGGCGTATTTCTTCACTGTGTAGAGTGGCGCCTCTATTTCGCACGGAAAAATAATGGTCGGATACTTTTTAGACAGGCTTCGTAGAGCTTTGGTTGTACTATATTTTCCCATCAAAAACAATAGCCTACGTCAACAAATAGATTTTTAATATTTTAATTAAAACGTAGTTAATACTTTTACAGTGACCGTTTCAATGATCATTGTATTTACTAATAAATATATTACATTTTTAGAGATGTTTAAAATTGCTAATATATTTGTATTCTTTTTTCTTTCATTTTTCGAGAACATACAATTTTTACCATGAAAATATTCTTGTTCGTCATTAGTGGTACACATGCTTAAATCTTAATTATTTACTTCCTAACCCTTTTTGAGTAACCGTTGTTGTTCGTTCTTATATATTTTCATATAATCTTTTGTTAATTTTTGATATAATATTACATTAGTTTTTTATACATTCACTTATATATGAAACAGGAAGTTTTTTATTATCAGCAACTATATATGACCGAACACCGTTTACTGCTGACTTTGAGACTGGTACTTTTCTGATTTGCCAAAATGTTACCTTCTTTATTTTAAACGACAAATAAATATAACATTGATTTCTACGATTTCCATTATTATTTTTGATGTAAGAAGCGCCATTGTCTTCTCTTAAAAGCTTAATTCTCATTAGGTGTGCGCACCTCGGGCTTCATTTATTTTATAAACAACTTTAAAAACAAATTAAGTAAAATTACAATTTGAATGATGAGTAAAAATGTAGGCATTTGGCTGAAAAGTCAATTGTAAGATTTGAATTAGTTACAAAGCTATTAATGCGAGAGTTTGTTAAACATAAGAATATAGTTTGTATCGGATTATTAAATAAATATACTTTCCAGGTTAAATCCAGATTTACAAAATTGTTTATGAAGTTATTTTGGTGGTGATATATAAGATTATTGGTTAGATTCACACACGTAGACACCAATGATAGATCCGGTCAGAATTCCGTTTCTATCGCTAAACCTAACTACAATCTTTTCATGTGACATTTCTGTAACATTCCAAAACATAAATATACCAGAGGTTTATGTAGTTTGCTTGAATCATTGTTTATTAGTATATAGAAATGTGATACTTAGAAGGCAATACAAAGCAGAGGTGTGACGGATAGACACAAGTTGGAGCAAATAAGACATATAATGGTGGAAAAAATTAAATAGTTTCACCCTTAATACAATGTATACATACACATATATATATATATATATATATATATATATATATATATATTTATTTGCACGCTTGAACTTGAGTTGAGCACGGTTCTGAAGAAGGAAAGAGTTCCCGAAATATTAAAAATATTATATCATACGGAGTTTCCACCAGACCATCTTGATACAGGTATTACATAACATTGTAACATTGTGTAGATAGACAGATATATGTGTGTATGTGAAATAAAATAAAATAAATATATATATATATATATATATATGTATGTATACATTGTATTAAGGGTGAAACTATTTAATTTGTTCCACCATTATATGTCTTATTTGCTCCAACTTGTGTCTATCCGTCACACCTTTGCATTGTATTGCCTTCTAAGTATCACATTTCTATATACTAATAAACAATGCTTCAAGCAAACTACATAAACCTCTTAGTATCACCTTTCTATATAAATATACCAATTGTAATCCTTCCCTACGTTCTTTTGTACACGAACTACTCATTTTTCGTTTTCCTCTTTTATCTAAAATAAAAAAAATACTTTTCTTTATTAATTAACCTTTTTATGACAGAAAGAATATATGTTTCATCGGCGAGACTATATAAATATTCAGTTTTTCAATTTCAGTGGTGACCATGAGCCAATTTAAATAAAACATGAAACGTTTCTCTTAATGTAAATGATCGTAAGATTGTTATATATTCTGCTTAGCTTGACTAAATTTTCCAACTCTGTGTTATTCATTTGGAGGTAGATGTTATGCTAAATAGTGTAGGTTGTTTTGAATATCTATTTTTGTCGTTGAACCTAAATTGTGAATATTAATTGAATTTTAAGTTATTGACGTGTTAATTTGTAACTACTCATACTTCTATAAAATGTATTATGAAAAAGGGCATATTGGATTAACAGAGATTAACACGAATATTGTTAATAGTGAATGTATTTTAAATTTCCTTAATCTGTCTCGTACAATGTATCTTATGTTTGAAAGTAGACAGTGTAAATCATTTATTTATGTTCATGTAGAAAATTGTCTGCGAGATTTCTTTGAATCTAATGCATACAATATCATATGTTTAGAGATCAACATTTGAAATACTTCGAAATTCCGGTGATAAATCATTTATTTGATTGTATGCACGAAGTGGTTTGCGGAATTTCTTTTGATCTAATGAACAACATAGCATATGTAATGAGATAGAAAATTTAAATACTTCGGAATACCGTTAAAGTAATCAATGTATCTATGTATGAAGTTGTTTCTGCGGTGTTTTTGTTTGAAATATAATGCAACCAATATGTATATATTTGATGCATCTGAAGTAATTTTGAAAGATTTATTATTTTTAATATAGTATAACTTTTTTAACCTGCGTATGTATAGAGTGTAAGTAAACAAAACAAACATATATGACAAAGTAAACAAAACAATAATCTTGCATTATGTGTCTGTGTCTGCCTAATGAATGACCAGCATTTTATCTAAAAGGAGACCGCGTTGGTTTTAATGTATTTTAGTGCCGCGCATTGAATAATAAGTACATAAAAAATACGTCAATAATTAAATTAAAAATTATATATATGAAAGCAAACAAGTAATTAATTAAAAGTAGTGATATTTAGTAAATAAATAAATGACGAAGGAAATAACAGGTTCTCAGAAAGCTGATGCCATATGTTGTTTACTTTTGACGAACCTGATACTAATAAAATTACGAAACTATTTTTTTTTTAAATAGTAAATGTATATAATTATTTTGAAATCAAAATTAATATGATATTATATTTATTTAAAATGTATATATAAACGTGACAAACAGAAAACCGAATCACTCATGAATTTCTCACAATAGTGCATAAGAATAGTAATCATGTTTACGAAATTTGTGTTTGAAACAAAGAAATTTTAGGGCGATTTAGGTACTTTTTCTAAAAACATACACAGAAATAAGAGTTTGTAGTATTTATAATTGGACAATGTGGTTTTGTAATGTTTTTTATTTACTGTTCATTTGCCAGTCGTCGTTGGGTTTCATACTAAGTGCTCGAACATACAGAGTAATCCGAAAAATTGACTAGTTAGATTTCTTCTTTATTTTCTTACGGTGTAGTGGGCTGCAGAAACAGGATTTGTGACGGAGAGGGTCATTCTCTCTGATATCAGAAATCAAAGGAAGATCTGTTGATAGGATTGAATATAAAACCGATAAATTTAAATTTAAATAATTTGTTGTTTTTTTAAAACAAAAACGAACAATTGGCTCAAATTACTAAAGAAACATGTGTTGTTATTTAGCTTTTGTTATGAAATGTATTCCAATCAAATTTCGAGGGAAATTCTCGGCTTTACTGTATATATAAACTTGAAACTGAAAACTTAATCTAAGAAACTTATGAAAAGATATAAAGGACACTACTTGAAAACGTTTATTTTAGATGAATGCATAATAGTTGTTTAACTTTTAAAATTATTATTTCTATTTTAATAAAATATCATGTTTTTTTAATGGGAATAAACTGATACCTTGAAAATATAGAGTTTTATTTGTTTTGACAATTGTTAGAAAGGTAAATTATGTATAAGATTGATTTTTTTAGTAAGACCTTTATTATAGAAAATGAGAAAACGTAAAGGATTTTATCTAGAGTTATTTTCTTTTAATATTATATAAACGGTTATGACAGAAACTTCTATTCAAACGTAAATTTTAGTTTAATAAGCGTAATAATTAAATAGAGTATATGTGTCTGTAAATGGCTATAACAGTAAATTTACGAGAAAGGAAAATTATTATATTAATATGCTAAGTCATAAAATAACTTTCATATACCTAGAAAAACAATAGCTCAGATAAATTTCAATAACTCGAATAAAATCAAAATACAGAGAGTATTTTGCGAATTAAATCAGACAATTAAAAATGCTTGAGAATGCAATTAATTAAAATACTTTTCTCGAATCTCTGACAGGCTTGGTCCGTCGGGTGGTCTGTGGTAATTTCAGTTTTAAGAATTACCATCGCAAAAAAATACAGAGTCCATAGATGCACCTTATTTTATATACGACTAAGCAGTTTAAAAGGCTCTCTCTGTAGGTAACTCGTTCTGTTACGCTTAATTTTCAAGTATTATTTCCGACGGTCTGTCACAAATAAGTTTTAAATAGCATGTTCGTTGATATTTCATGTTAAGTTTTACATATAATTTTTGTTCGTCTGTCAGGCTTAAGTTCAAAATGTCATTTAAGCCGTTCTATCACGTTTAAACATGAAATAGCATTTTCTTGGTCTGTCAGAGTTAAGTTTGAAATAGCATTGCTAAACGCGCAGATTGAATAGCCCCATCTAAATGATATTATTTATATCAGCATTAATATTTTATATTCAAATGCTTAATCAAGATTGTTTTCAATACATAATATCATGAAATAAAAATTAGAATGTAAAATAAAAAATAGAACGTGTTCATTTTATTCCACTTACCGCATTCTATTTAAAAAGAAATGAAATTTAAATTATAGCCAAATATATCGTTGTCACGCCAATTCTAAGATCTGTATTTGTTTTATTACTTTCTCTTTACCACTTTTTCGTCTCTTCGTCAACAGAGTTTACATTTACTGTTTTTTTCTGGGTTTTGTTTATCTTGATTGTCATGCATTTCGTTTTGATCCCATTGTTTTGTGCTGAAATAAGCAGCGATTCCATTTCTCTGTTCAAATTTCATTTTCCTAGCCATGACAATGTGTTTTTGTGCAACTCTTCTTTGGACAGTCTTATAGATTAAGCATAAACCTCCAATATTATTGTCAATAAAAATGAACCACATCCTCTCCTTTTTACCGGCTACATTTTTATTTTTAAAAAGGTGTGAAATGCAATTGAAGCTATACCTCTAAATATATAATTTCAACATCCATGTCTAAGAACTGTATGTTTTAATATGTCTCTTTATTACTGTCTATTAAGCATAACTAGACAACATTAAAATTGAACTTGTCGTCCTCATTCTAATTGCAACATTCTTATAATAAAAGGATGTGAAATGCAATCTAAATTATAGCCAAAATATATCGTTGACACGCTCACCTCTAAGATATGTATTTATTATCAAATTTTCATTCATTAATATGGATTAAACACAACATATCAAGATTATTATATAAAAAAGAACTCATACTAATTACTACATTGCTAATATCATTGTCAATAAAAATTTATTCTCTTTTTTCCAGCGACTATATTTTGATTTCAAATGATGTTAAATGCAATTTAATATATACCCCAAATATATTGTTTCAACACCGTACGTCTATGAGCTTTATATTTTTATATTAACTTGACAAGATTAAAATTAAACTTTTCGCCATCATTCTAATTGCTAAATTCTTATTACAAAAGGATTTAAAATGCAATTTAAATTATAGCCTAAGTATATCATTGCCACGCTTGCCTCTTAGATATGTATTTATTTATTTTAATTTCTTTTTATTATTATAGATTGAACATAAAGTGATAAGATAGTATATACAAAGAAATAAACGTGTTCTCCTTATTCTACTTGCGATATTTTTCTTACAAAAAGATGTGAAATGCAATTTAAATTATAGCCAGCATATGTCGTATCCACTATCACCTCTACGATCTGCTTTTTTATTCCTCCTTATCATTATATATTGAGCACAAAATAACAAAATTATAAAAAATATAAAATACAACTTTTACCCTCAATTATAATTGTTACATTCTTATTACAAAAGTAGGTTAAATGCAATTTACATTATAGCCAGTATATTCCGTCGCAATGCTTTCCTTTAAGATATGTATTTATTTTTTACCATTTTTATTTATTACTATTGATTAAGGACAAAATTACAGGATTATAAAAATTGAAAATAGAACTGATCGTCCCCATTCTACTTGCAATATCTTTGTTACAAGAAGATGAGAAATGAAATTTAAATTATAGCCAAAATATGTCATCGCCACGTTCACCTCTAAAATCTGTATTTATTGTCTTAACATTTATATTTATTACTATGTATGAAACATAAAATAACAGGCTGATACAAATAAAAAATAGAACTTTTCATACCCTATCTAATTGCTACATTCTTATTAGAAAAGGATAGTAAATGAAATTAAAATTATAGCTAAAAAATATTGTTGCCACGAACACCCTTTAGATCTGTATTTATTTTTCTGAACCTTTTTTCTTCATTACTATAGATTAGGAACAAAATGTTAAGATTATAAAAAATTAAAAATAGAACGTGTTCTCTCGATTTAATTTGTACGTTTTTTTACAAAATGATGTGAAATGAAACTTAAATTATAGTCAAGATATATCGTTGCCACGCTCACTTCTAAGATCTGTATTTTTTAGCATTTTTCTTTATTACTATGGATTAAGCACAACATGACAAACTTATAAATAACTAAGAATAGAACTTTTAGTAGCCATTCTAATTGCTACATTCTAATTACAAAAGGATGTGAAATGCAATTTCAATTATAGCCAAAATATGTAGTTATTTTTCTTTACATTTCCATTTATGACCATCGATTGAGCACAAAATGACAAGATAATAAATAATTAAATATAGAACTTGTCCCGATTTTAATTTATGGAGAGTATATGTGTACTTTCGGTTTACTTTCGACAGCCTCGTAAATATCGCTTCGTTTTTTTCTCATCTAGTCCTCACATTCCATGCGCAATGTTTCAGACAAAGGGGAACGAATTGCTGTTTTCTGAGTCGGAATCTATCTATCTAACATTTATCGTTAGCTAGTTTTTTTCTACTTTGAAGTAGTATTTTTTAGTTCCTTACATCAAGTGGATTCATTCCTTGGCTAGAGCGGTTTCCATAAAAACATTGATACATTCATATTACAAAAGGATATAAAATGCAATTAAAATTGTAGCCACAATATATCGTTGCAACGCCCACCTCTAAGATATGTATTTCTGTAACATTTCATTTTATTACTATCTATTAAGCACAAAATCACAAGATTATGAATAAGTATAAACAGAATTGGTTCTCTTAATTCTATTGATTACATTCTTATTACAAAATAAAATAAAATGCCATTTAAATTTTAACCAAATTATAAGGTCGCCACTCCTATCTTTAACCATAACCCTATCCCTATCTCTAAATACTGTATATGATTTATTAAATTATTTATATTCTTACTATAAATAAAGTACTAAATGACAAGATCATAAAATATTTAGAAAAATAAGTGGTTCGTACTTACGACGGTGTTAAATTTATCATTCAAATATATTGTATAACGCACATTTGATGTTTATGAAATTATTTCCTCTAAATACCGCGATTTATGAGATTTAAAACTATTAGATTAAAAATTAAATTACACGATTATAAAAGGAAATACTGAAATAATTTATTTGATATTATTGACAGCAAGTGATGTCAACTGAAAATGAATTCATTGAACATTTGTCTGTTTTCTTTGTGTAACAATTGTTTTTCTTAGCTGACATTAAAAACATTTTCAATGACATTATTTAAGTCAATTATAATTTTATAAAACGAGGAGTACTCTAATGGGCAAGGCCTTGCTCTTAAAGTTATTAAAACTTAAATTGCAAATGGAATTAAGATAGATTCGGACGAAAGGATTACGCTTTGCCAGAAGCTTTTGAGTAGAGAATGTTTCACTCACCTTGAAAATCTGAGAATTAGTTTGAATGTTCTAAAACTTATTTTGATTTTTTTGCATGAATAATGAACAAGCGCTGGCTTGATATTGCCAAGGTTGACAATCAAATGAAGAGCTTGATTGACAAAATGAAATTATAAAACGTATGTATGGGCCGGGACACTACTTCGATTCTCAGCTGGGTTTTTATGACGTATTCATTTCAAGAGAGCTGATCAAGATATCTAAAGGTGGACATAGCGCAGATATTCATGTAATTGTGCATGACATTAACGCAAAGTAGGAATAAAAGAACCGTCGGCGAAATTAAAACTCGGTTACTTGACGCCGAACATGGGAACCGTTATGCAACATCGGCAAATCCGTAGGTGATTTTGACCTTAGAAAAGATTTCGTCATAATTTATACGCATCTTTACATTTCCTTAAGTTCTGTTATGTAAATAAAAAATTCTTTTGTCAGTTCGTGCATAAGATTTAAACAACATTCTCCGATGATCAATAAGAGACATGTTTCTAGGCAATCGAATTCTTCTACGTCAGTTTGGACATCATGATAAAAGTAAAACTATTTTGTTTTATAAATTTTAATCGATCTTTTTATTTGAAAGAATAAAAAAGAATTAAAAGAACAACAATGGCAAGCTTACAATATTCATAAATATGATCGCATCCTTATTGATCTTCCCTGTTGCACCATCTGGAGTTGTGTATTACCCTCGACGTCCACCACCAGAACGCTTTCTTCGGAAAATCAAAATCAGCTGTCGTCCATGCCAATAATTGAGCATAACTGAAAGCAAAGCAAACCAAATACCTTTTTGAAACGATTAATAAGCGTTCAAAATCGATGGAAATAAACGTAACAGTTCTGGTGGTTTGAAGTTACAGCCGGAACATCTGAAACCAATAGAACTGTTACATTTATTTACCACAAATCCCTCCTCTGTGAATCTATGTGGTCCAATCAAATTCATTATAGTAATCGATGCACGTCAGTCAAACGTATCGAAGAAAGACTATATAGGTTGATTTCTCTTTGGTGTCTATGGCAATGTCAAATTAAGAATTTCTTTGGGTAGTTAAGGTACACAATAATAATTGCAGCCGTAAAATAATATGTTCACCGTTAAGATGGCGGGTGGTAGTGCCATTGCTATTTTCATCTTTTTCATGCAGACGGCATCTTTGGTCCGGTAAGTGTTTACTTGTTGCATAATATTTGTATAAAGGTATAAATAAGATAAGATTTTAAGGTTATTTTTTGACTTTTTCTATGAATTTCTAATCAGCTGGTCAGAAATCATTAGTACTTGAATAAGCTAAAACGTAATCCGTTAATACGGAGTTTGACAGATTCATATTAAAATTTTATTTAAAGTGAACGTTCCTATGACGAAGTATAGATGACCATTATTTTAATTCTAGCATTATTATTCCTGTTTTGTTAGCTATTGGACTTAAAGTGATACCCTATCGCTTCGTTCACACACAAAACCATGTATTTTTGAATGTGTAACTATTCTTACATGTTTCAAAAATGCTTATCAGTGTAAAAGTAATAATCTTCTTTTGAATAAGCAATTCTTTTATTTCTTTGCAAATGGTCTTCTAGATTGTCTCACGATAATCAACATTTTTCTCACATTTTGTACATAACAATTATTATTTTTTCTAATACTGACCTTGATCTCGTTTTAATCCTTGTTCAGTTTCAATGTCCGCTTATTTTATTTGACACTAGCAGGGAAACTCGACGTTGCTCGAGATTGGATGAGGAACACGACTATGTCCTTTTTAATTCTGCTCATAGCACGATATCATTGTATTTGTTTCTACTGTCTTATCGTTTCTTCCCCTAATATAGTTGGAAGAAGCTGAATCTTTGGAAGTCTATGAATTAGTGCCTTATATATATATATATATATATATATATATATATATATATATATATATATATGTTTTAGATTTCATTCAAATCGTATATACGTATTTAAATATTTAAGAGTGTTCTGCCCTCATGTCTCACTTAGCAGGTGAACACGTAGAGGTTCGGTACATAGAGAGGAACGTAGAGATTCGGGATCACTGCCACTGTCTTCCCTGGAGAATTTCTATACATATGATATAAGTTTCCTCAAAATAAGATATACTTGACGTTCGGCTCCAATAGTTCTTTTAAGTAAGCACTTAAAGATTCGAACCATTTCATTGATTTTCCCGGAAAATTTTATATATATATATATATATATATATATATATGATTTAAATTTCATACAAATAGAATATATTTCAAGTTTTAAGGCGATTCTCTCCTCATAGCTACATTACGAGTGCATTTAGAGATTTGAGAACAATTTCATTGTCTTCCCCGGAAAATTTTACATAAAAATACACTTTTATATTTCATTTAGATTCTCTAACCCTTGATTGACATTTATATAGAGAGATTTTTAAAAAATGCTATTGGATCTATGCGTTTCTATTCAGTCATATCTACTTCCATAGGCTACAATTTCTATATTCAGTCGAATAAATAACAATTTTATCTCGGCTTTATGGCTTATACTATTACATTCACCACTCGCTTGGAGTGTTCACACAATCATTACAAGGGAGTTCTCGCTGCTAACAACTAATGGCTTTTCTTTGAGTCTGAGGGACAGACAGTTTCCCCTAAGTGTCAGCATTGTCTGTTTTATTCCAGTGTGATTGCAAGTCTTTTTGTGTTCTCGCACCTGATGATACAAGCGATTTTTTTCGCGCATAATGGTCGATAAATTTCCCTGGAATCTGAGTGACAATAATTCTTCTCAGTAGTCCTGTAGCCTCCGATCCCTTTCTGATCGCGGTCTGTATGGTGGTATATCTTTGATCGGCATTTCAATCCTCTCAAACCTTCTGCGGCCACATTCTATATTATCAAACGATGTTGTCTTTTGGGGGGGGAGATCTTATTATAATTATTTACTCACTAGGTGTTCTCACACGAGTGTTTACGAGTAATCGCTCACTAGTAACAACAGGCGTCGTTTCTTGAAGTCTGGGTGAACGAAAGTTTCCTCTAATTACCAGTACTACCCGCTTCTTTTGATAACCGTTGCAAATTACTATGCGTACTCGCAATAGTTGTTTACCATTTTCTCGCTAATAACGGTCGTTGGTTTTCTCTGAAATTTAAGTGGCAATAAGCCTGCTCCATTTTCTCTTTCTTTCAATTCTCTTTGACCATCCACGATCATTTTCTGTGGTACCAACAGATGCCGGTATCACCACATGTGTATGTGTGTGTTTTGAGGGGTGCGTCAGATTATGTGATTTCTCCTAATAACTCTGGGAGTTTCAGTTTCCTTAGTTTCGCGTAATGTTCGTTTGTGTTTATGTTAGTGTTTACACAATGTTATTCTATTTTAATGTATCTGTGAGAATTACATTCAATATAAGAGCAGTAGTCCAAATAATACAAATTATCGATCCGCATCTCAAAAGTTCCGAAACATTAAAACTTTCGTACAAACTTTCACATATTGCTTCTGTGAGATACTAGACGTCTTCGTGGCCTATTGAACCAGAACAACTACGACTATTTATTTTACTTTGATTTCATTCCAAAATTCATGAACTGTAACATAACATGTGTTAAGACATTCTTCTTTCATAATTAAAAAGAATAAGTCTCTTTAGTTCTATACTATCTTTATAGATTATATAGAAGTAAAGGGACTTATTATTTTACAATCTAAATTACATACGAGTTTGTGGTGTGTGCATACACTATGTAAATAGGTGTCAGCATTAAAAAGAGTAATTCTTCCTCTAAATGCGCAGAGAGACATTAAGAAATATTAGAAAGTAAGCGAATCATCATATACTGAGAGGGCGGAAGCAATGCATAGATAGCTTAATTAGGTATTACTTAGCCTTTTGGCTAAGAGCAAAGTGTAGTATCTGTTCCGATGGATGCTTCGCTCTGTAGACCGGTACTGTCTTGGCCTTCGGGCCTTGATTCTGCCGGTCTGTGCAGTTCTAGGAGATCCACCCTCTCAGGCTTTGCCTTCTCACCCTTTGAGAAGGGGTTAGTTTATTGCTAATCGCTTGAGGCACCCCTACTGGGGAATGCGGACGGGGCTGCCGAGCCATTGTTTTACGGTCAGAGTGCTCTCCTTCTTCTAGGGCGCTGACTTATCAAATCCCACTTTCCCGACCGTGTGTCACATCTTACAGCTGTGGGAGATAGATAAATACCAAGTGTAGTATCTGTTCTGATGCATCACTACAACTTTTTCTGTCCTCAGTTAATGAAAGAGAAATACTTTTAGACTGAGGTAATCTTTATTTTTGTCACAATTCAAAGATCTTTTTTTGGCAGCTGGATTTTCCCGGCATTAAAAATCGACCTTGTGTCTAACACTACTATCGTGAAGAGGCAAGTAAATAGGGACTTGTTCAGTTAATTATAGATTACTTCTAGTTATAATAATTTAAGCAGAATTATATTCAAACATAACACAATCCCCAAAATACGGTATAATTTAGCGTGTATTTTCTGTGAGTAAAGTATATAGGAAAAAAAGCCTTATGGACATACATGTTCATGGACTAAACTTTAGATTACTAGCGAAACCCCGTGGAAATTCCAAGGTGCTTTCTACATCACTCTGTATCAGTTTTTGTTAATAAATAATATTCCCTTTGAAATATTAAATATCTGCTATTAATAAAAATGACTCTTTCTTCTTCCGTAAAATATTTTCATAGTTAGCTAAATATTTTTTTAAAAATGCTTTTAAATATGTATCTTTTTTATTTGCTCAGTTATCTAAAGTTGAAGCAAATTTTTTTAAACGAAAATTCTCTATTTTCGTACTGTAAAAATAATTTTCAGCTAAAATTTTTTAAATCAATCAAAACGAATGTCATTCTTGAAAAGTATTAATTTAAAATTGTACTGTTTTAGTCGACAGGCGGCATAATTTAATTTGGGAACAATTCATTTTAAAATGGGTAAAGTCGGAATTGTTTACCTTAGCGACCTCAGATTAATTACCAATCATTAATTGATCAGACGATCTCATTTTTAAATATGCGTGAGAGGTGATAACGTACGTACTAACATGAAATGACTCAGTGTATTATTATATAGATTATATAAAAATATCAACTACTTAAAATATTCTTTAATAAATTAAAAATTAAATCATAGAATAATTTACTTGCGTTTGGCATCTTTTGCCAGTAATTTGTACAATTTTAATTAAAGAAGCAAGCGTGGAATTTCAACAATTACATTTTGGAATTCTACTCTTGATTTTTCATCTATTTTCATAATTTTCTGTTAATCATAATAATATTCCCTTGAATTAATAAATGTCTTTCAGGGTTAATAATATTAATAGAAATGTATCTTTGTTATCCCGTAAAAATAATTGAAATTGTCCGTTAAATATACTTTAAATAACTGAAACGAATGCATTACTTCTTGATATTTTTATTTAAAATTGTAACAACTTATATCGTTTTAAGACAATAAATATTCTCTTTCTTCTTTTCATAAAAAATAATTGTCAGCTAAATATTTTCTTTTAAATAAATAAAACGAAAGTTCAAACTTTTTTATTTAATTCATTTATTGTTACAATTTGAATAGTTTCAAAATCAATCGTCTTTTCTTACCGTACAAATAATTACCAGCTAAATACTTTTTAAATAAATCAAACGAATGCCAGTTTTGTAAACGTATGTATTTAGAATTGTAACAATTCGATGTGTTAAAATTACATTAAAATAAGAAAGATTGAAAAGAGTAGGTGATTAAAACCACGTAAGTAGACGGGATAACAAAGTTCTATTTTAGAATAATTCATTTTAAAATAGGTCGAAATAAATACAAAACTTAGCAACATCAGTTAATTTTCAATAACTTTTCATGTATTTAATGAATGTGAAAGTGATAGTGATAGTACAAAACGTGACTAAACGTGACTTTTCTCTCTCTGTCTTTCTGTCCCCCCCTCTCTCTCTCTATCTTTCTCTCTTTTTTCTGTTCCCTTCCCCCCCTCTCTCTCTCTCTATCTCTCTCTATCTCTGTCTTTCTCTCTCTGATTCATGCTCACACACATACACACACACACTATTAAAGAAATGTTACATTTTTCTAGCATTGAACATATTTCAATAACTAAAATAATTGGAGATGGGAGCAAATGACTTGATTAATATTTTAATCAAAATGAAATTACGGAAAAATATAAAAAATAACACAACAATGTAGCATCATTTCTCTATCTTTCTTTTCATACGTTTAAAGTCGAATTTTCATTTTTTTTTTATATATTATCAAAAACTCTAACCATAAGTTTTTGTATTACCAGGCACGATTAATTGCACTTTTTCTGTGACTTTTATCTATGACTTTTTGTGTAACTTTGTTTCTGTGCTTTTTTTATTATGTGCCTTTTTCTGTGCCTTTTGCCGTGCCTTTTTTATTCTGTTATTTTTTTATTCTCTGACTATTTTACTGTGCCTTTTTTATTATGCATCTTTATTCCCTGTGACTTTTTCTGAAACTTTTCAGCGACTTTTTTTATTCTGTGACATTTTTCTGTGACTTGTTTGTAACTCTTTTCTGTGACATTTTTATTTCTGTGATATTTTTCTGTGACTTATCCTTATGGACGTCCGACGCAAACACAGACGCCACGATATTATTGTACGACCTTTGTTCAAACTGAAACATACTTATCTATATCTTCCGGTTATTGTGGTTTTAAAATATATCTGGTTATGGGGGTCTACCTCCGAAACACTTGCATGAGTTTGTAGCATATTTCTTTCTATCGACGTCCAGTTTGAACGCAGGCCCACAATAGAATTGTTCAAACTGAAACATACGTATCAAAGTATTCTGGTTAATGTAGATTTAGAATATATATCTTGTTCTGGGGTTCTATTTCCAAAACTCTTGTAGGAGTTTGTAATATATTCCCATTCTATGAACGTCCGGCACGAACGCAGACCCCCTCCCACAATAATATTGTACCAGCTTTGGTCAAACTGAAACACACTTATCTCAGCACTCTAGTTAATTAAGTTTCAAAATATATCTGGTTATGGGGATCTATCTCAAAAATACTTGGAGTTTGTGGCATATTTCCATTCTATCGCTATCTCTCTCCCCTTCTCACCTCGCATTATCTTTCTCCTCCCTCCTACTCTCCTCATCTCTTATCCCCCTATATCACCATCCCCTCTCTCCCCTACCTCCCAATCAAGGAGGAGTTCCCTTCCTCCGACCAAGGACAGAAGAGATACTCCACTTTTATCAAAGCCCGAGGGATAAGAAATAGTATTTTAATTCTAGTTTTACGTTAGCACAATCAGATTAATTTTTTTTCATTATATCTTCGTCGGTTGGACTATTCCATTTTTTAATAGGAGTGGCGGTGATAACGTACGTACATAAAATGACTTTAGCGTATTATTATATAGATGATACTCGGCAATAAAGAATCGTGAAGAAAACATCGAAAAAATGCTTAACATCTCTATTCTCAGTTACTTACCAGTAATTGCTTTTTACTAACAAGCTATTTTTTAAAGGAGATAAAAGTCACAAATATTATGTCAATCCGCAAAGTGTATATTTGCTAACAGCACCATAATTCACTTGTCGCAATGTGAAAAGACAACGCTTTAAGTTACCAGATCGAATAGTTTTCTATATAAAAGCGGTTGAATTCAAGAATTTGGGAACATTTTAAATACGGGATGATAAGGAATCATGAATGAGCAGTTAAATGTCTTTCTAAAATATCCCGAAGAAACAGAAAAAAAAGCAACAATATCCTTTAAAACCCTTACACTATTCTTATATATTTACTTAGTTTACAGAATCCAGCACAATATCACGTTTAACTTTCAATTAAAGAAAGGAGAGATTAGTGTTCGGTCAGATTTGCCTCCCTTTACATAAAGTTTAGAGATTATCGAGCATGCGCATTAAGAAATACCAGAAATAATAAGGCCCGGTGAAAACTAATCAGTCTAACTGAAACCACACGTCTATCTCTGTTCTATCTTTCTTTTGTCTTTTGTTTCAGACTCGTGAGCCGAGCCTACGACATTACATATATTTACTTAGTTTAACGAATCCAGCACAATATCACGAAATGTGTGCCATTAGTATTAGTTTACATGACAAACTTAAACAAAAACTATCTCTCAATTACACTTAAATTGTTTGCCGAGGATATTTTTTTCTGAAATTAATCAAGTTAACGCATTATTTTCGTTGCAATTGTCTTTTCATGCTACATGTTTTATATTATATTCTTTGCAGAGCCGAATTCCATTTCTGCAATATAACCGAATTTACCAACATCCAAATGAATGGATCCTGTGCAGGAGCAGACATCTTACTGTTGAAAGGCTACAGACTGACTAATAACGCGTTGCCGCCTCTAGGTCAACCGTGTCTGTTTGAGAAGTAAGTGTTGCAATATCGTTTAATTTTTATGTTGCATTGTTAGAATTGGTCATACGATTCGAATCTTGAAGAACCTTATCAGTAAACGAAACATCCTGACAAAAACAGAACAACCGTGTTTACTTTCGTAAACTTTCATGAGCATGAGAAACATACAGCGGAGACTGATATACTTCTGAAAGTTGCTGAATCTGATTAGTTAAAAGAAATCAGATTTTTAAAGACCCTGTTATGCTTTAAAATTTCATTGACTACATCCTTCTGAAGGTCGCAGAATCGGATGAGTTTTTTTAAACTACGGCATATTTTTGAAAGACCCTGTAAGTCTTTAAAAATTTCCTTGACTGCATCTTTTTTGAAGGTCGCAGAATCTGATGAGTTTTAAAACCCGGCCCGCCATCAGATTTTTTTAAAGACCCTACCAACCTTTAAAAATGTCAGTTACTACATCTTTCTGAAGGTTGAAAAATGTGATGAGATTTGAAACTCCCTTCTCGGTTTAAAGATCCGACCAACCTTTAAAAATGTCATTGACGACATTCTTTTTAAGGTCGCAGAATCTAATGTGTTTTAAAAACCCCATCAGATTTTTTAAATACCATGCCAACTTTTCAAAATTCATTGACTACATTCTTTTAAATGTCGCAGAATCTGAGGGTTTTGAAAACACCCTAAAGATATTTGAACCCTTATCAGGTTTTCGAAATACCGTGCTAACTTTTTAAAATGTTATTGACTACATCCTTTTGAAGGTCGCAGAATCTGAATGGTTTTTAACCCCACCCCCACCCCACCACCACCACCACCACCAGATTTTCAAAAGACCTTGCCAACCTTAAAAATTGTCATTGACTTACACGTGAAAGAAATGACTGTGGTTGCCTGAAATGCATCGGTAACCATAAGATTCAATACTTATCTCTCTGAACTCTGACTTAAATCAGATATTTCTGAAGAAACACTTTAAATACATTTATTACATCATCAATTCTGTTTCATTTGAAGAAGTACATTATAAATATTTTAGCAAATTAAAGATTGAGTAATTTATTTATTGTATACATTTTGGCGATCTATTCAATAGACTATTTTTTTTCTAATTTTTTTAATATGTTGACAAAAAAATCTTTTTACAAGTTATGTCTAATTTTGCAATAACATTTTATTTAAACAACTGTCAATCCTACAAACCCCAATAATATATATATATATATATATATATATATATATATATATATATATATATATGCACACACTTTAATATCTCGAATTATGTTATCCACGTTTTTCAGTTAAAATGTTAGCTCTGATTCTTGTGAAACGCATCTTACAATTTAGATAAGTAAATATTGTTGAAAACAGCCGTTTTACTTTGCATCAAAATTTGAGTACCTTTCAGGAAGTCACTTTTGAATGCATTTCAAATATTTTTTCTTCGGCATTGCTATCTTTATTCTGTCGCAACAATCTATTTAACAGCGTTTAAACGTTTTAAGCTGTTAGTTCAACAAAGGATTTTCATTTTTACAAATTATTTACAATAATATACAATAGGTTTCACATAGTGTAATAACATCAGATGATGACACAAATTAAAAACCTGGACGAAGTCATGTCGGCTCCAGGCAGAGTATGAAAAAAGAATAATTTATGGTCAATTTTTTTTAAAATAATGATTTTGGAAAGAAATTGGAAAGCAGAACATTACTATGTCCGTGACTTGAATAGGTCGACAAAATGGACAAGATAATTGTATTGTTGTAAAAGACCCGTGGTTGAAAATTAGGCCAAAAGATAAACAACTAGAATTGACGAGAACTTACGTAAGCAATTAGTCTAAAACATAGAGTGTGGGTTCCGGGTTTAATGGTGTCTGAGAGAGAAACACACTGGATAGAAATATGAATTTATGCAAAGGGTTCCGGTGCTGTTTATTCGTTGACAAAAGAATCAAACAGAAAATAAAATCATAATTTTTGATAAACAAAATCATTTGTTTGTTATCTCATTCAAGGGGATTAACTCTTGTCGACAAAAATCGAAAGTGGAAATTAGATTACGCCATTTACATCGAAAGCATCGGATTTTGTAGATAGGTCATAAAATTCGATTTGATCGTGTTAGAATAGTGAAAGAGTGCTAAATTTCTCAACATAATCTATCTATGCTTAATGTTTTCAGGGTAAAGGTTCATACAGAAATGCAGTGCTGTGTATCATGGTCTGGTGTGAATTGTGACATACGTAAGTATAATTTCAAATGTTTAACCTTAATATAAACACAATTTAGAATTCACATGAGAGAAATTTGTAAATGAAGGAACAAGTTAAGAAATCAGGTGTATCTTGTCAAGCTCGCGAATCTGTATGTCGAACTCGGGAATCTATGCGGAATTATGAACTGGACCGTTTATTTAATCCACAAGGTAGATTGTTCTCGTTCTATCAGCCATTACTGAATAGAAATGTTAAGTAATTTTTATTTTATTCTTAGTGTCGGCTTTAATGTAGCTTGAATCTCTAACCTCTAGAAGACGTCCTTTAGAACTTATTGCTATTCAATGTCTTTGTAGTCACGTGATGCAACGAATAAATTCTTAATCCTCATCTCAAAACTTACGATACTTAGATCTTATACATTTGAGTATATGCAAGATACAAATGACGGGAGAATTGAACGACTAAACAAAGACAGCCTAACTCTAACTATGACCTCACACGAGAAAAGAAAATTGAATCGTAAGTTAAATTATTTGTTGATAGTTTTTAGTGCAGTAATTATTTACTTTTTTTCATCTGGAAACAGTTTATTAATGCCATTGTTGTCGTTTGAGAAATTAAAATAATAGATTCAAATACTCACCGGCTGATGTCTTCTAATACAAAAATCGTTGACACAACAATAAAAGAGACTTAGAAACTGCTGGGCAGGATAACGAAAACAATGCAAAGTAAATATATTATTCAAACAATACGAACTGAAAGGGATTCCCTCTATTGTTCACTTTTTATATCCGCAGCAACCGCCCCATAATTGGTCACACTTTCGTTGTTTTTCTTTATACATCCCTTCTTTCCGAGGCCTGGTGATTTTCCCTTTCTTTTCAAGTTATGCTACCCGTAACTATGTGTAAGCATTTACACCATATGTCCCCGTAGTTGTGCGACCAATAAGATGCACTTCACTATCTGATTGGAGTTTTGATTTGCGTTTTCATATCTTCTTTTCCCCATAGAGCTCTCATTATTATCAAACGAAAACACAGAACGTGTCGAGAAGTCTCATACACCGGCATATCATTTCGTGACTTTACACCAGTTATTATCCCCATCCCCATTGTGCCGTATAATGAACGCCGATTGGTTTTATCCACTTTCTCCACAACCCGGATTGAAGTCATGATATAGTTAATAGGTTGATTAGTGGGTGTCTCCACTTCTATTGAAAGACCCCAGCTGTGATACAGTGTCTTTCACCTGTCCTATTCGAGAGTACATGTTTTACCAATAGACAGCATCACGCTGGGACAATTGTCAGCTTTCAACTTTTGCTTTTGCACCTCGATAATATTTCCACTTTATCAGCGAGCATACCCGTGGTATCCATATATATTCCACTTATGTCCATCAGTACCTCCTATACTGGATTCCACTCACAAATAGTTCATTTAACAGAGCTTCGACTTTGGTCCCCGTCTCTCTATATTTTCTCGATACACAGCCAGTCTATTGTGTTCACGGACATTGGCAGATAAGCCCCGTTCAAATAATACGCAATGTTAATGGAAAATCTCTTCCAATTTCGATGATCTGAATCTTACAAGCCACTTGTCCATCATGACCTCCTCTACTGGAATCCACACACAAACTGTTCACTTAACAGAGCTTTAGCTTCTTTCCCAGTCGCTTCATTTTTCCCCGATACACAACCCGTCTCTTAGGCTCAGAACCATTGCTAGATACACCCTCCTCAAATAATGCACTATGTTAATGGAAAAATATCTTCCAATTTCAGGAACGGTCGACTGGCATAACTGGAACTCTCGAACCACCTTGCACACAGCTTACATAAATATATTTGGGTTAACTTTCCTTTTCGTGAAAAGCATTCTTTCTACAACCATTGATGCATTTAATGCAGCGTTTTGACATCCTCATACTCAACATTACACATGACATAGCCTTTGCCTACATCTGCAGGCACTCTCACCTAAGCCGTTTTAACTCTCGCCAGTGCCTTCTCACATTACTGCAGGTCAAATTCATTGATTAAATTTCCTTTTATTTTGGCGAGTATTTCTGCTGTCCCTCCTTTGTAATGATAGACTGTTCTTTTTCACCTCTGTTTTAGTATCTAATTCAGAGCCAAGTTAGTGCTGTTCATTAACGCCACACCAGAGAACCTTATAATCTACATTCGTCGCGTCGCGTACCGCCCCTATCTAATCAGGTTCTCCCGATCTACTTCATCGATCATATATTTCATTGTATTTCGCAATTTTTAGCAATGTGTCTTATTTCACCACCTTCATAGCAAGTCAGAGCGGCCTTTGTCTGTTTCTGTACAATCCCTTATTATCTAAAACATTGCCCACTAAATTGTAATGTCTGCCCTTTTCTTACCTTGGGGTTATATACTACACGCGAGATGTTGAAATGAATATATCTGGACTTTTGATTGAGTGAAAGAAACTGTTGTGCTACGGCTGCTGTCTCTCCAAGTGTGTTAGTCCTATATGTTATAAATATTTTCACGGTCGTTGCCAAGTTAGCCATGCCCATAGTTTCTATATAATGTGAGGCGGGGGATATACGATTAGAAAACTTATGTACGAAGGCCAGCTTGACGAATCCGATCGCACCTCTTTCTATAGATTCTACCATTCTCACCACTCGCTGAAGATTGTGGCATATACGTTAATTTACTCGCATTTCCATCTAGATTTTCTTAATTTACTAATAGTCTACAAAAGATGCATAACGACTATATCGCAGAATCAACTCTATCATTTCATGATTCGCGCGATTCTGTTCGAAGCAGCAGCGGCAGTTACTGTTGTTTTACGTATCGACACTTGATTGGACAAAAGCTCAAATCAGCAGTTTCTTTCTGCTAAACGCAAGAGATATTCACTTTCAAATTTCGCGCATAAAACCCGCACAGTATTTTCCTTCAACATACAACGCACCTGGGTACGTCCTTTACATATAACTTTGGCAGCTGGTCGGGGCCCGCGACCAACGTAACGACAAGAGACACACATGGACTTCTGTGCGCCCAGCGATACACAGGACACGCCACTCACCAAACGCATGTACACGCAAGTTCCAAAGCGCACACACTCTCTCACTAACAAAACACGGGCAGACTAATATACACACGTCTAAATGCCTATCCCATTCACGCACACTGTAACTCGCAAACTAGCACGCGACTAACTGAAACGAACACGTTTGCTCAATTACTTATTATACTCTCAGTAACTCTTCACTCGGAACTTTCCTTGGACTGTTTGAACTCTCATTCAATGCCAACACTTTATTTTACATTGTCTTAACAAGTTGTCAATAAATTAATTATTTTTATGGATCGACTTTGTCATTCCATTGATAATGTCCTATCCTAAACATTGGTAATGCCGGGTGCGATCTGCTCAACAATCCCTCTCATCCGTCTCCGTATATAATGCTCGTCCACTACCTTACAAATACGGGCGAATAAAACTCCACGGATCACCAATTTGCTGAAAACTAGCAACTAACTTGACCTTTGTGATATATGCTATTACAACCCCGTGTACGTCAATCTGCTAGTCCGTTTCATTAGTTAAACGTACTTTTCCCTACATGGTGACGCCAAAACAATTTGTGACTTTAGATATCGAAAATAAGATATGCAAATACCCATCGGGTGACATCTGCTAGTATCTATCGTATCACGTATCAGACTATTGTAAAATAATAGACACCAGCTAATTAAACAATAACATTAAAGAAAAGGATGGCGAATACTAATCTTAAAACCACAACAAATATACGATACTCTCCTACCTTTCTTTCTCTTTTTTTCTACTCCACTTCTTAACGTACTGAACAACAGTGAGATCAGCCCACACATTCGCCATTATCCTAGTATCCACTGTTTTTATCCCTTCAACCACTTACCCATAATTAATCTCATTTACGTTGTTTTTGTTTTTTTTAATATACCCCCTATTCTCCAGTCTGTCGATTTCCTCTTTATTTTCTAATTAGACTGCTGGTATTTGTGATCATTTTTTCCTGTCTTCTTTAAACTATCATGATTCGCTGAGGTAGTCGTGACCTGGTTGAAACTATCTAGATCTAAATTAAACTAGTTTAATCCCCTCATTGATCGCTGTTGGGACAGTACACGGATGTGTCAATTCCCATTTTAACCTAGCTTCTACCGTTTTTTAACGAGTACGAAGAAAAATAGTTGTGAAATTTTGTGGAAGTAAGTAACTACGATGAATATATTTATGTATTGTTTTTTATTGGCAGAATGATTGGAAATAATGCTTTAAGCAAATGTTATTGGCTTTGAACTAATGCTAAATAACCTGTATGTCTACTTTAATATCCATGTAATGTTTTATGTTATTATATTGTGTTATTTTTTTATTTATAAAGCACTATTCAGTTTTTAAAAAATACTTTAGACTTCCGTGGGATTAAAACTCTGGATTTAATATCGTAAAAACTGCCTTAATAATGTATAATCTGCCTATTCCGTTTTTGTCAATCAATTACATGTTTCGATTTGCGTACGAACAGACAAGATCCAAAAACACCATAACTTTTTAACAGTATATAAATTATCGGTTTAGTAAGACAGTTGAGTCTAACGAGCAGTGATATGTTAGAGATGAATGAAGGCAGATAATTTTATGCTTTGAACGGAGCAGTGAGTAAAAGTTCTGTCAATTGAAAAAAAAAATCGTCTGCAACAAGCACTGGTTGGATGTGTTCATATTTTGTCCCGTCTTTTCGCTCAAAATCGTTGAAAGACGTTGGGCCCTCCAAATCGTCCACCACATCCTACGTACACGTAACTTTAACATAAAGGATTAATATCATACTAGCTGAACCCCTTGGAACTTCCACGGTGGCTGTCTTCATCTATCTGCATAATATACTGCTAATGATATTTTGTTCAAAACAATACATTTGTGTTAGGTTTAATAGTATCAAGCAAACATTGTGTCTTTCTTCTCCCGTAAAAATAATTGTCATTGTCAGTTAAATATTCTTTACATAAATAAAACAAATATATCTCTTATTGAAAATCATAACAATGTATATATTTTTAAAACAATAGATACCTTCTTTCTTCTTACCGTAAAAATAATTGTCATCTAAATATTTTCTTTTAAATGAATAAAACGAAATTTTCATCCGTTTCATTTAATTCATTTATTATGACAATTTAAATCGTTTCAACACAAACACTCTAATCATTTTTACTGTAAAAATAATTGTCAGACACATATTCTTTAAATCAATACACATTCGTACATCGGGCGATCTCAACTTTTAAATATTGGGGGAGGGCGATAACGTACATAAGGACATGAAATTGCCTTAGTGTATTAATATATAGATAATGAAAAATCAAGTTTATTAAATAAACGAGTGTACACCATCCGTAAAGAAATGACGGAAACAAAATGTACTTTGGTAGTGTGCAATAATATTGATATTCATATAAAATAATGTCTTAATTGGCGAAGTTTCAAAATATAAATAAGAAATAAAACGACTCAACCTGGAATGTTTAAAATAGAACACAGAAAGAAAAACGAATCAATCGGTACAGAAATAAGAAAGGAAAAAAGGAAAGACAACGTCTTATTACAATAGAGTGGATAATTTATTTTCGAATTCATAAACTTGAAATGGTTACGTGCGGCAATTTTTACTCGCTAACGTTTGTGTGATAGGACGGATCTAAATATTTTCTATATGCAAATAAATACACATTGATTTTTATTATAGAGTGAAGGGTATTTATGTTTTATTGAACTTTCGGTAAATTCATTGTATCTTATTTATTGATTTGGACGTCATTTTTTTTTTCAGCGGAATGCTTACCAACTTGCATGAACGCAGGAATTTGTGAGTCGCCAAATTATTGTACCTGTCTCGACGGATACACTGGTTACCGATGTGGCATTAAGATATCAGGTAAAACAAAACAATTTTTCATTGCAATGTGCACAATTTACTTGTGTGTGTATGTTTTGTTAAGAATGAAAATCGAACAGTTCCTTGGCTTTTTTACTAGAATCAAAGTAAGGACACGATCTACTCTCAAACTCCACCCCTACTTCTTTTTCTTCCACTTAGGCCCCACACCTACTTAGATATGAACCTGCTTGATTTCGTTCCTAAATAAGAAAATAAAAAATAAACTGATTGCTTTGTGCTATTCCCCACGTCCAATAAATTTTGACATATATTTATAAATAAAATATAAATTCTCAACACATTAGAGTTATTATAGGTAGGATAATCCCCTAGACTAAATCTGATATTGTGGTGACTAATGATTCTAGCTAATAGTAGGATAGACATAAGATGACCAACGACACCCTACTTTCCACACTTTTGATGACCATGTGGCTAATTTGTTTAAAATTCAAATCTAATTTTTATGTTTTTTGCAAATAAATAATTCAAAGTGCATTATTTTTTCTGTCCTCGGTCAGTGAAAGAGAAATCTTTCTAGACTGAGGCAATTATTATTTTTTCACAACCCAGATTGCTTCTTTGTGGGGAGCTGGATTTTCCTCACATTAAAAATCGACCGTGTGACTAACCCTGCCTTCGCGATGAGGGAAGTAAATAGGGACACTGGGACAAGTCATTGGCCTTTTGGCTAGGCGCAAAGTGCAGTATCTGTTCTGATACTACACTAATCTTTTCTGTCCTCGGACAGTGACAGAGAAATTCTTCTAAACTGATGCCATTTTTATTTTCCCCCAATCCAGCGTGCCCCTTTGGAGGGATCTGGATTTTCCCCACATTTAAAACGACTTTGTGTCTAATTCTTCCCTCGTGGAGGGGGGTAAGTTTATAGGTGAAATCAGATAGCCAATATTTGAAGACTAACATTTGTTACCAATAAATATGTGTAGCTATCATTTCAGTTAGTTTCCATCCTTCCCTCCAAGAAACTAACATTTGATAATTTTGTCAATATTTTTTAACCTTTCTTTTCGTTTCTTTTGCAGCAAATAAATATGTATTTCTTTTGTGCATCTTTTATTTGTATGATTTAATATTAATTCTCGTCCTTTATTCGCATATGTTCTATCAAGTATATCTAATATTATTTCATAATATTAAAGTCTAGCGGAGCCAATGCGTTGCCTGGAAAAATCGAAAAAACCAGGAAACTATTGCTCCAACCTCTGAATAAAGGGGGAAATCGTGCGCGCAGAGGCTTAAAGGTCGTGTTAAAAGTCAATTAATAGTCTAAGAGACCGATGAAATCAATTTCGCTAGAAAATGTCCCTATCGATTACATCGACACTTTTTCATGAATGAGAGCGCTGCAGATGACAAGCAAAAAACCCATCTCCTCTTTGAAATGAGGTGGTTACGGCTGGAAGGATGGCCTCCGGTTAGCTTCGAAAGTTGTGATGAATTCGAAATAACAAAAACGCTGTGTTTCTTTGTATTCTAACATTAACCTTTAGTCTGGGTGACAATTTCAGAAAAAAAGCGGAAACGGTAGGCGCGCAGTAGGCGTAAAGGTATCGTTAAAGGTCAATTTATAGTTTAAGGGGTCGATAAAAGTCAATTTTGCCCGAAAATGTTGTTTTGAGCCACGTCGAAACTCCGTCACGGATGAGAATGCCGCAGACAACAGGCATAAAACCCATTCCTTCTTTGAAAGGAAGTGTTAATGCATCGGATGATGGCCTCCCAATACCATTGAACATCGTGGTGAATACAAAATAACATTATAAAACTCTGTATTTTTTGTATACTGACAGTAACCGTAAGTCTGGCTGGTAATTTAACTGTCCGCGGGCAGTGGTCTTACTGAAATTGTGAAATCTCAATTTATAGACTAAGGAACCGATAAAAGTCAATTCCGCCCGAAAATGTCATTGTCGAACCCGTCGGCACTGCTTCACTGATGAGAAATCCGCAGAGATAGGCAAGAAACTCATTCCCTCGGCGAAATAAGGTGGTAATACCTGTGATAATGGCTTCCAGTTAGCTTTGAAAGTTGTGGTGAATTCGTAATCGTACCGGGATCATGAAAATTCAATTTATAGTCTAAGGAACCGATAAAAGTCAATTTCATTCGAAAATATCCAGCATTTCCTCGCAGATTAGAACGATTTAGGTTACCGGCAAGAAACTTGTCCCCCATTCTAAATGATGTCATAATGCCTGGGAGGAAGATATTTCGTGACAGATGCCGCTATTTTCAATACGATATTTATTTAAAGAAATAATTCCTTGAATTGTCGAATACGTTCAATAGTCGGTAGTTACGTTTAAGTCTCGTTCGTTGTGAGCGGAGTTAAAAAGTAAAAATCGACATCAATGTTCTTGTAACTATAGCAACGAACTATTGCTGTCTGGCGCGATTGACGTAAAATAGGGGTGACATAATAGCAGGCGAATAAAGGAATTACATGCCGTCTGTTCTTAGGTAAAAATCGCACATTACAACACAATATTAGTAACCCGTTTGAGAATCGCCCCTGGAGTCAAAAGTTTGTCACAGAATATATGTATTGCAGAAAGTATTTATTAGAATGGAAAAGGTAAATAAAGAAAAGAAAATTGCGAATTTTTATGTTTGAAAAATATCAAGCGAGCGTGAGGTAAGCAATTGTGTTATTGATTGCAATGATGGCTTAATGCTCGAAAATATCATTCTGATATTTTGAGAACAAAAAATGTATACGTTTGGAAATAAATAAAGTGGTACTTTTTAACACGGTATTTGTAAGGTTATGAAATTCGGTAGTGTAATAGGAGAAAAAAATAAATTTAGTAGCTTAATGTACCCGGCGTGATCTAGCATTATTTAAAACTGAAATCCTATGGTTTGGACAACGTTAATCTGAAATGCATCCAAAGTAAATAAACAATAAAAGTAAGAATAATGGAAGCATCCGTGTTGCCTGGGAGAAAGATGTTCACTGTATTTTGTTATGTTATTGTATACTAGAATATGTACTCTACGTTGTACAGAGTGAGTGCCTAATATCCTAGATAGAGCAAGTGTGTGCAATAATACAGTAGTGCATTTCTTATGTGGTATATGCTTGGTGGTAAAGGGGGAGAAAAGAAACTCAGCATTGCCCGGGAATACATCAAAATAAATATAGGTTTCATTATTTTATTAAGGGGAGGAGAGATAAGAAACTGAGCGTTGCCCGGGAATTTTTAGGAATGAGGGGGTAGGCAGAAACTCGGTGTTTCACGTGAATCATTTACATTATTATTATTTTCAATACATTAAAACAAAAATGAGAAATAGGCTGAGCGGAGGCTAAAGAGGGGTAGGGGAGAGGCATGTGGAAAAACGTGGAAGAGGGTAAGGGAGAAAGATAGAGCGACGGATTGAGACAGGTAGAGAGATAGGAGTTTTAACATGAAGATGTTACACACACATTTTAACATTTTCTATTTTGTGTTATGGTCCTGGGTAACGCCGTGTAGCCCTACTAGTAGTATATAAAATAAAGTCAGTCTGATTCTCGATTATTTGTCATTGATACGTTTCTGCCTACAAGATCAATATTTGATTCTGATTCGGTAGTTTATTAATTGGCTTCTTGCACCATATTGTTAAAAAGTTAAAAATAAACTTTAATTTGATTTAATTCTTTTATGAAAAAAAATAGTCCGAGTCGGAATATTTGTTCGATTATTGAATGGAAAAATGGCCGACCTACAAAACATAACATGATGCTCACAGAGAGAGGTTGATATATATAGAAACATAGAAATAGACAGTTACTTGATAGTTTATAGCAATAGCAGTAACGTTGTTCTCTCTATTCTTAAGGCACCAAAAAGTGTAAGAGGAGATTGAGAGAGAAACGGAACACATTCCTAACTACGCTGTGTCTCTGTCTCTGTTTTAGACAATACGATATCCCAGTTAGGAGCACGTCAGACTAAAGATCTGAAGCTCCCTGTTTCAATTCAGTTGACATGAACTTTCGTTTATTCTATATAATTAAATATTTGCATTGCTCAGCGTAGAGATCGAAACATTACCTAAACATCAACTAGTTGTAGTTTCATAAGATTATGGTTCAATCTATACTTTAGTAACTAAACGATAGTGTATTAAATAGATTTAACTTTCAAACATATGTGTGTACAAACAAAAACATATTATGTAAAACGAAAAATGTAAACAATATGTATGTAAATAAATATTCTGGAATAAAGAAACGTAATAGTTTTTTAAAAAGTAAACAATAATGAATATAAGAACATTCACAGGTATCGCCGGGTAGTTACAACATTTAATTGTAGTATCAATATAGCCGTAGTATCAATTAATAAAACACTGTCGTAATGACTGCAAATCTTTGTAATATATTGTTAATTGGTTATTAACAAAAATTGAAACAAAGTAATAATGGGTGTCTTCTTTTTTTATCTCTTTTTAGATGCAACTGACAATCTAAAGTTTTGCTTTGAATCAAATTCCTGCAATGGACCAGAAGTGGAAAACACTTCCGGCAAACTCACAAGCCTCATAGATTGCTGTGGTCATCGTAACAATGGTTCTTGGGGTGTCCCAGGACTTAACTGTCTTGTTTGTAACTATCAAAGTAAGTTAATTACTGATTGTCTCATTATTTGATTTAATATTTTATCAAATCCTTTTCAATTATAGGTGAACTTATTTGTTCAAACATTTTCCTATGAGATAATTTGTCATATACTTAGTTTTTATCTGAAGAGTATTGCTTAATTTAGTTCGTTTTTTTTTAATATAGAAAGAGCGTTTTATGATTTTTTGATTAAATGTCCACAAATCGTAGATTGCATGCTTTGGTTATCTCGCATTTCTCTCCATTCAGTTTGATCTAGAGATGTAGTTTTTTTGTATTTGGATATTTTCAAACTTATATCGCTGTGACAATAAGGTTGAACTGGCGAGATTTATTTAAAGATAGATAATATATTTCTCAATAATTATCGTTTACATGAATTTATGATTGAAAACGATCTCTTCCAGAATAAGTTCTTTCTTAATCATCAAATAAAAGGGAGCTCTATAATATACTAGATTACTTGGATCTCATTCGAGGATTCATAAATTGTGATGTATCTGTTAGGAAACTCCTTTTGTATAACTAAAATGTTATGTCTTTTTATTTCTATATTATCATCATGAATAATATAAAAGTAAAGAGATTTATTCTAATAATTGTCTTATAATATCCCAAAAAGATAATATAGAAGTTACTCGACCTATTGTTTTGTAAGCTAATTTACATACGTTTGTGTGAACACACTATGTAAATTAGCTGAAAAGAGAAAGTCACTCTTTCTCTATATACTCACAGACAGTCAGAAATATTAAAGAGTGGTTGAATCAACATAAAGCCTTGGCTGACTTGTTAAGTTAATTATAAATTACGGGTAATTAGCACACTTAAATAGAATTACAGATAATTAAAGTAGAATTTGTTTTTAAAGATAACTCAATCCCAGAACTAAAGTATATTTTAGCATGTATTTTGTGTTATTAAAGTATATAGAAAAAAACTTAAGGGTAATAAACGTTGATTAACTGATCGTAAAATACATTTTTAGATGCACTGCCTTCATTGTTGATTTCGTGTTTCTCATCATATCAGCTCAGATAGCAACTCCGACCAGACTCCCGACGCACCAGATCGCTTCCTTGAAAACTTTCAGCTACGCGTTGCTACATTGCAAAAAAAATATTTCCTTTTCTAACAGTCTTCGACCTTTCTTTTAAAGACACGTCGGCAGGCATCACCCAATGAGAACTGTTCCCACTCCTCCCTATTCCATATAATGCCATCCCCTTTACTAAATGTTTATTTATAATTATCGAAAATGTTGTCTAAAACGACAACTTCTGTTCTTATTTTTCATTAAAAATGTATAAAATCTTTTTTTTTCTTGTTTTTTTTTTATTTAAGACTTTTCTTTGTAGAATTGAGTTATTAACTTATTAATGTCATGTTATTAGTATTTTATCAATAAAAATAAACACACAAAAAATTGTCTAATGAAGTTTGCCCCTTTAAAAAAGTAACGTTTCTATGCCTATCTTTTTGACGCATAGTGAAAGATTATAATTTGAAAAGTGGAATTTATTATTGTGTCAAAATAGTTTAGGAATTTTACTATTGTAATTCATATGCGTATAAATATTTGAGCATTCCCTTTTAGTTTTTAATGAAAGTTCTATTATGCAAAAATGCAGATTTTGTTAATTGTTTTGATGATCAAACCTCAAATTTATCAGATAGATGTTAAAACAAAACTGACATACAAATAATTGTCTGGTAACGTTTTTCTCTTTATAAAGTTAACACTTTTATGCTTTCTGATCTTTTGGACAACTCCTAAAACATAATTTGAAAATTAAAATGTATTATTTCATCAAAATAGTTTGAAAATGCGACTATTGTTTATAATTCATACCTATATCAATATTGATAATTAAACATTGCGTTTCAGTTTTGAAGATGGTTTGTTTAAATGTAAAACATACACAGGTGCAGATTGGGTTAATTAAAGTTTCACTACGTGTTTACAAATGAGCTCAAAATAGGTTACTAAAATTGTGTTGATACAGTAGACTCTCTATAGATGCATATAAAAGTAGAAATAATTTCAAGAAACCATTTGAAATTACATTCAAGTATTTTTTAAATCTATTGTGCAGTGGTGTTTTAAAATTTATTTTAAAGTACATCATTTTAAGCTGTTAGAAATATTCAATTTCAAAATAAGAAAAAATAGGAATTACGTTATTACCATTTAAACATAATAACTATGTGTCTATTTGTTTTGGACGTTTTTTTTATTTATTATTATTTTGTGTGATTTTACTTACTGCGTGTCAGCATATTTTCTCACATACTTATCACGAGTGCATTCAATATATCAGATAAGTTATCTCAACCAAAATAACAAATTTAAAACAAAATTTCTTCAATGAAATAAATAAAACCATTTAAACATTTTCAGTACTTGTGCAGATTAGAACCCAAGCTAAAATCGACTTGGCGTCGGTAGTTTCCGTATGTTTACGTAGACGGCCGAAAAAAAGCCGGATAAAAAGTCGGCTGCCTGCGTTCAAAAGATCCGAAACTAGGCTAGATGTACAACTGGAAATTTTTTTTGTTTTTTTACACGTAAAATTAATATTTGAAGAAAAATATCGCTGAACAAGTGTTAAAACTGTGTAAGGGTTATGGTTTAGGGTTATAAAATGATTCTTTTGCATGAAAAAGTTTTTTTTTATTTCACTGAACAAGAGTTAAAAAGGTATTAGGGTTAGGGTTAGGATTAGGGTTCGTTAAAATTCATTATCGCTTTGATTAATTTTTATTTCTAATTAGTGAATTTCGCGATTCAATCAATTAAAATGTTAAGTTTTCGTTTACTTATTTTCTCGCATTCTGATTAGACAAGCGCTTTAGCATTTTTCGGTCGTCCACGTAAACATCCGGAAACTACCGACGCCAAGTCGATTTTAGTTTGGGTCCTAATCTGGTACCCAGTTTTCTATAAAAATGCAAAGAAAATGTGTCATTTTAAGTAGCATTCATAATCCAAGTGTTTGTCTCATTTAAACAAACATATATTACTTCTCGTAATGAACAGAAAATTAATTTTTTTTCCAGATAATACCTTTACGAATGAAACAGTAACAGAAGATCCAAGTTGTCGTTTTGAAGGAGCACAACTATTAAAGACCTTCGATGGAACCTATTTCCCCGTACAAACTGGCACGTGCACTTTCAATTTAGCCGAGTACAGCAATGTATGGGTCATATCTGTAACAGTCAATAACTGCCTTAATCCAACTTACTGTAGAAAGGTAAGTCAATACGAAAGCTTTTGGCGGATTTAAATTTGTTTTATGGAGACGTTAACTCATAACCACGCATCCATTGAACTTGATTTAACTTATACCATCCATAAATTGATCGTGAAACATTCACAAAATTCGTGCGCCATGATGCTCGCAAGACGTTCCAATCCTGAGAGGCCAGTGTTCTTTTCCAGAAGAGTTTTGATTGTAATATGAGGCCCAGGCTTGTCGCTTTACCTCTGGTGTCCACAAAAGCACTTTCCCAACAGGTTTATCATGTTAAGATGCATGTCCAGCAAGCAACAAAAGTTGGCGTTGAACAACTACAGCAGGCAATCATATAGCATTGTATTTGTTACATGGTCTAACCACGATATGTTGTTGACGGCGCATAGCATTTGGTGTATGATCTATTAAAACTGAAATCTAATTCATATGCATAAACGCTCAGTTGTTTCTTTTTATATTAGTTATACTCTTGTCCATGTGTATGTTTATACGTTAGTGAGAGGGAGGGAGGAAGAGAGAGAGAGAGTGGGGGGCATTTATGCATTTGATTATAATTTTACCCAAGGTTTCTCTCAAATTACTTGTTCAGAGAAGATAGAAAATGCTACGAGAATATAAAATACTTGCGGGACTCGTGTACGAGCGTTGCCCAGGAAACTTATGCTCCCACCTCTGAATTCCATACAAATATTTTTGCTAAATTTTTTACTTACCTATAAATATTAATTCTGGGTAAGTATTAAATGTATATATATAATGAACATCTAAATGTTTGTATTATTTAATAACTACGAAAAAGCATCATTACAGGAAGGAAATCGCATAGAGGCAGTAATTTTTTATTAGAGGATAAATAAGTTTTCTGTACATAATCATTGGAATAAAGGTAATATTTTATATACATGAAAAAAAGAAAAATACGAGCCCTTCATTAACCTTATCTCTAACCCTAAATCCGAATGGCAATACAAAAAGTCAATTTCGCCTCAAAATATATCGGTCGATACCGCCAGCATTCTCTCACATACGAAAGCGCCTCAGATGACAAGCAATAGACTTATACCACTCCGAAAGGAGGTGATCATGCCTGGGAAGATAGATTCTTGTTACCTTAGCAGCTGTAATGAATTCTAAATAAGAAAAAAAGTTTTTTGTTTCTTTAATAATGAACATGTAAACGTTCGTATTAATTCATAACTATGTAAGAGATTCCTCGCAGCAACGCACTTACGTAGAGTATGTGTTTTATTCACATTTTTTTTTTTCGTTTTGGGGATAATTTTAAATAATTGTGTCTATATATAAAAACTGGAAAGAAAGGTAATATTTAATTGTAATAAATGTAATATTAGAGCTTTGCACACTTTACTAATTCACCACAAAATAAAAATGATGTTCTATCATTTCAGGTGATTAGATGTAAATAGCCAGCAAAAGTTGGCTGTAAAAATAAATAAATAAAACTTTTGAATGGGAGATCTGTTTTGCCTCTAAATGTAACATAAAATCAAATCCTACCCCAATCCAAATAGCATTTTTAAGGACCAGTAAGAAATTGTTTTTTTATCTTGGTCAACTTTTTTTTAGAGAAGGGAGTGATTTTTCTGCTGAAAATATACGTTAAACATGTTATGAATGAAATAATTACGTACTGTTTTAGGTCGAAATTGACTTTCAACGGTCCGGTAGACTATAAATAGGCGGTTAAATATCACATTACACACACATAAGTCGTGTTTTCTGTTTTATTTTTTATTTATCTTTCGTATTGCCACTTGGATTGACATTGTTTTATATGAAGGTTTTATCAGGAACATTAACTGTGCAATAAATGGTTCGGGTTCAGTTGAATTTTTAGGGATCGGTAAAAGTCAAATTCGCCATTTTTGTTTTTTCTCAAGGACTCGTATTATGAATTGATATTGCGAATGCCTAACCCCTACCCCACCTCGCCATTTAGTTTTCAGCATAAAAGAAAACTGCGCAAATAAGTTCCGAAACACGCACAGACGAAATACATCTCCTTCGTTAGAAAATATTTTGTTAGAAAAGGTATTTAAGTAGTAATAATAATAATAATATTAAAATAATATTAATAATTGTAGCAATAGTACTAATTATGATAAAAAATATTTAAATAACAGTAATAATAATGTTTTCTTAGTTATTATGGAAACATTTGACCTTCTGCTTGATCGAGCAGCGAAACGACAGCGCGCACGGGCGAACTGCTCGTGTGATGCCTACTTGTCATGGTAAGGCCTTCACTTGTGTACGAACTGTCATGCGTTATAGTGACTGACCAACGCGTGAGCGTTCATGATTCAATCAAGTAAACAGACGATAAAAGCGGAAGTTATCACACTGCTAAAACAACGAAATCATGAAATGTAACCTATGCTGAATGGAAAGAAATGTTTTTATCACGCAAAAGATATTATGTCGAATGCAGTAAAAATTGGAATAAAGAAAGAAGATAGGGTTGTGTTTTTAGGAATAATTGAAGGAGTGACAATTAGCGATTGTATTATTATCTCTGGGGCAGCATAATGTTCGTAAATGTATTTATTTTGCTATCCAAGCGTACTTTTATTCTGGTATTCTATAGAATATGTTTAACTGTTGTTTGTGTAACCCATGAAAATCGACACTTGAAATACTCAAATAAAAAGTTAAGTAAGTATTTTAATATGCCAACTATGATCGGAAATCAAGTTTTTACATAACCCATATGATTAGAAATTTTTTTAATGAAATTAAATAAAAAGTGAAAAGTATGAATAATGTAACTGGCTGTTAACGAACGATTGTCGTTTTGAATCCGAAGACCGCTCTGTGTTCTTTGAATGTCAATCTCTTATTCCTTTATTTTCTCAATAAAGAATGTGAAAGAAAGTATTTGAAATAGCTAGTCAAAATGCCTCCAACATGAAAGTGTAGGTGCAGCGAGCGAATCATATTAAGTGGAAAATGTAGAGTAGCTAATAGATAATAGCAAGAGCGAAAAATATGAAATAATAACGGTGCTAGGAAGAAATTATTATCCTATAAAGTGTGAAAGTCGATGGCAATAGTAGTAGATTTGATCGTGAGAGCAAAAATTCCTCTGATTTCCTTTAAGGATTACTATTTTAGGAGAAGCAGTTGAGCCGAATAAAATGTAAAAATATTGAAAGCGAACGAAAGGGGCGCATATTTTTCTAAATCAAGCATCAAGAACTGACCTAAATGGCTACTCGAGAAGATTTGCATAAGCAATATTTCAATAGAAAGCTATAGTCGTCAATGAAATGGAGCGAAAGTAACTTTACTTCATTATAAAGAAGAAGAATATCTGAGATAAAATTGAATTGTTTTTCTTTATTAAACAGGTTGACAGGATCAAATGCAGTTGGAAAAGAAACATACATTTATGACAAATAATAATGAAACTTCTAAATTCTACATTCATTTTCCTCGTCTCTTTCTAATTAAATATTACCATAGTTAGAAACAAATATGCATAACTTTGGCAGAAATTTCCTCATGAAAAATTAGTTCTTCGATCGAAAATGTACAATTATGAAATTATTTTTCTAATTAATAACTACATTTAAACAAAGCATATTAACAGATTATTAAATTTAACATATTTTAGAGTTGAACCAACCGTTTAAATAATATAAAATTAATGGGAAATACAGATCAAAAGTACAAGTGTTCAATCGTGTATTAAATGAATTAGTCTTTCGTATTATATTTGAGGTTCCACAGATCTTATAAAGAATTGAAAATGACTGTACACTTAATGAAAAATAATGTTTTCTAAAAAAACAATTGATGTTTCTTATATTCTAATCAAGTTGTATCGTGGTTTGCTGGATATTTCATGTTTCCTTTTCCTTACAGACTTTGACAATAAAATATGGTAACACAGCTGTTATATCAGAAAAGGATTCTGTTTTGGTCAATGGAATTAGTATGGACATAGAGAATGGGGACGTGAGAAATGGTTTGTATAAAATCAGTTCAATTCCTTCAATTGTATTTAAAAGAAAAATTAAATGTGATATCATCCCTTCATTCAGTCCCCCATATATCATTGATCTTTCATTAAAGTCAATTCATAAAAATGATTCCTTGACACAAGAGATTTGATAGAATAGAATTGACGATTTTTCTTTTAATTTATTTTTTAATCATTCAAGTGAATCACCATAAAATAAATAAATCTGACATTTAATGCAGTTATTGGCTTTTTGTATTATTAGAGTTTTCCTTAAAATATTTCTGGAAGATTTTGATTAGTAAAATGGAAATATTTTCCTTTGTTTCCATTTATTTTATACAAGCAAAAAGCTACCCACCACCCGGCTATTAATCTAGCTATAAGTAGTATGTTTTAATTTATAATTTATATTACATATCTTTAATATAATTCTATTGTAATTTTAAAAATTAGTAGTTTTAATTCAAATGACCTCACTTGAAAATTAATGAACATACTATTTCAAGAAAGATTTTGATAATTTACTCTTTTGTAATTAAATTACTGCAATTAATTACTGCTAATATCGACAAAACTATTGCATATATATATATATATATATATATATATATGTAAGAAAATAGGACAATAAACTTCCAAATGAATAAAACAAAACAGTAATTTATTGTAAACTTTTTAAAAAGTAATTATTTAAATTATGCATACAAATAGCTCTGCTTAGGTCTTTGCTCTCTACTATATATGCAGTACTTCAAAAGACTATGTTTTATGATTAATTTAAATACAGTGAGCCGTTTTCATACTAATGTAAATCATAGAACCTTTCGCATTTATTCTTTTAGATTATGCCTAAGAAATTACTGCAATTCTTGTCAATTCGTTAAGTGTTGTAATCACATGTATCATCTACAACCTTGTTTCTTCATAAGTGTTAGATTTTTCCAAAATTTATTCAACATATTTTGATAAATTGCTTAGTTGGTCCTTATATCTTTTTTTCTTGTCACCCCTTGTAACTCAAATCTTATTTCAATACGTCCCTATTTACTTCCCTCCACACGAGGAAAAAGTATTTTGATTTTCTTCATAAAGACTTAGGGATAACGTAATAATAGACATAGCGTTGTCTTGCGTGATAGCTATGGAGATGCGCTGAAACATCTCAGCGGTATATCGGGGCTAGTTTTTACAAGTGGCCATCGCCCCCCAATGTCTCGTATGAATCGGGATCGAGAACCCCAGACGTTTCGACAGGGATATGCTGGAAAAGTAATCAATCAGTTAGTGAGTGTTATTTATAGTTTTTTTTTTACTGGTTTTGGCGAACTGGGCTGAGGTGTCAGAATTAACAGCAGATTCCGCAATTCTTGACTACTTGCAGATCGACAGAAACATAAGACTACTGCAATGTCTTATATATTTTAATTGTATAATGAAAGCAGACAACACTAGAAACTATTACCTTGTGCTACCAGATCAGACTATCTGCAAATACTGGCTTTCTGTCCAAAAATGCACCAAACATTGATGTTATTGTTTTTTACTTTTCCCTTTGCAAAATTCAATCATGTTTAGCAAAGGCAAAAACAAAAACAACAATTCTCCTTTACAAAACAACCAAACCAAACAACGTAAATAAATATTTAAAGACATAAAGAACTTGAAGGATGAACACTTTTACCAAAGTGACCGGATTTGGCATTAAATAACCCGAAAATGGTTGATATACCGTAAAAACCAACTAAACAAAACAACCTAGAAACTCCTGTGGTCTTGTTTACTGCGAACATTTTTAAAAATTGAAAATCTGTTAGTATGCTATTTTTATAACAAGACAATAAAACATAACAGAAAACTATTTATTTTCGAATTTCAGTAAGACAACTTTAATGTCAGTATACCAATATTTAGAAAAACGTCATAAAAACTCTTAAAATGTTAAATTTCATTAAGGAACAATTATCTCATTTAGGAGAAACTACTTATTTTAAATAGTTTGTTTCCCAGTTTTAATTTAAGTCTGTATTTATTATTCGTTTCATGGCACACACACACACACACACACACACACATACATATATATATATATATATATATATATATATATATATATATATATATATATATATATATATATATATATATATATATATATATATATGTAAGTAAATTTCGTGTACAACAGAATGGTAGGATTAATTTTAGAGGAAGCATTATTAAAATCAATGAAACAGACGAGTGGGGGAAAAAAAAAAAAAAAAAAGGAAAATTGTTAAAATTACCTTAAGGCCTTGTCGTCTGACCCTCTGAGAGGAAACGTCAGAATGGTAAATTAAAAACTAAAAGTCGAATGAGAAATGAAGGGGAAAAAAAAAAAAAAAAAAAAAAAAACTTATTTCAGTTGGAGGAAACGATTGAGAAGGGAAAAAAAAAAAAGTAAATCTCTCAACGTTATGGTGGCTTTGAATCATTAAAAATCTCCAACTGATGTTTCAAAATCTTTTGTCTACACAGGCTAGGTCGATAGTTGTTAATGACTAACGCCTCAAGAATATTGAGATGGTAGTTCGACCTGGCACTGTGTAAAACAGAAAACCACCCATCGGAATACCTGTCAGAACAACTATTTGTACTAACGAGGTGATTACCGATGGCTGATCCCTGTGCCTGGAAGTTCCCGGATGATCTCGAAACCTTGTGTAGGCGAATATCACGTGGTATGTGTTGGGATATTCTAAATTCTAATCTTTGGGATGTCTTGCCAACGTAGTCAGCTCCACACTGACACATGAATTTATAAACTACAGAATTCTTTTGAATGGCTGGCAAAACATCCTTACGAAAAGAAGAGAAAAAGGTTCGAGTCGTGTAAACTACCCTCAACATGGTTGACGGAAAACAACGTTGAGTAGAAGAAGAAATCCTTTCAACAATGTCAAGGCCGTCAGAACCCAACCAAGGGAGTTTCAAATAAATAGGGCAACGTGACGGGCCAATAAATTTACCACCATTAAATAAAGCAACTTTACGTGCAATGGTGCCTTTTATAGTATTGATGGGATATCCATTGGCAAGAAAAATATTAGTAATCTCACCAAGTTCTGCATCGAGTCGTGTTGGTGAACAAATCATAAGAGCTCGATGAGTGAGAGTACCAATAAGATTTATTTTTCTTGCTCTTGGGGCGAAGGAAAACCAATTTAGATAGAGGCCTGTAAATGTTGGTTTTCTATACACACAGGTTTCAAATGATAAACCAGATTTAGACACTAACACATCGAGGAATGGTAAGGAACCACAATCCTCGACCTCCATAATGAATTGCAACGATGGATGCAAGTCACAAAGAAGAAGAAGAAACTGTTCAGCATCACTCCGAGAGGGAAAACAAGCAAAAGTGTCATCAACGTAACGTGTGTAGAAAGCCGGCTTGGTCACTTTGGAAAATAATTGGTTTTCCAAAAATCCAACGAAAATGTTGGCTAACGATGGACCAAGATATATATATATATATATATATATATATATATATATATATATATATATATATATATATATATATATGTATATATATATATATATAATATTTACAAATAAATATTAAATTATTCATACCTACACACGCCGGCGTTTCAAGCTTGTGCTCCCATCCGTGTAAGAAATAACTCGGCGCGAACCTGATTACCATAGTTAACTAAGACTCTGTACGCTTTTGCTCAACCCTGTACCCATCAGAAACTATCACGTGATACAGGAGAAATTAAGCTCTATTTATGCCTAAATGCAGCGGGTAGTAAACAGCAGACAATCTAGAGGGTTCAACGATATATATATATATATATATATATATATATATATATATATATATATATATATATATATATATATAAGAAATGAAGGATGAAAGTAATTCGACGTAATGGGAAAGGAAAAACCAAAATATAGTCGTTTATGTATTCATCAACGTTTCGTCTTTATTGTAAGGGTTTCTCAGGATGATGGTTTGAAGAAAAATGTCATGCAAGTACATAGAAGTTTGGAGTTGACATAGTGGTGAGATGAAGAGATATAGCAGCCGTAGCTACTATGAAACCCAGAGAGTCCAGGATGTGAGAGTCAATGGTTTAGAACGATTCAAATGAATATGAAAAACTTTAAGTGGACAAGATTGAGACAGCTATGAAATGGGGAGGGGTTAGAATATAATTGAAATGGCCTTAGGGTGGGAGAGGTGAAAGGGAGACTGATATTTTTGTTGTGGTGAAGTGTGGCATGGATTTTGAGAAGCTATGGAAAGAGGGGGGAGGGTGAAACTGTGTGTTCAAAATGTGGGTAGTATTATTGTTGATGAGAAAAATATTCGAAAAGGTAAAGACAAAGAGGTGAGAATATAATTGAAATGGCCAAAGGGTGGGAGAGGTGAAATAGGGGGGTGATATTTTTGTTGTGGTGGGGTGTGAAATTTTTGAGGACCGAGGAAGGGGGGGAGGGGGACTGACCAGGTGGCTACATCAGGAATGTGTGCGCATATGTGTTTGAAAGAATGTGTAAAAGTGTGCTCAAGACGAGCGGGTAGGCTTGAGATGAAGGGAAAAAGTTAATTTCAAGGGGGAGATAGGTGAAATGCGGTTTCGTTCAGGATTGTGTTGATGGTTTGAGAATAAATTGGAAGAAAATGGGTTGAAATATCTATATTTTGTATGGATATGTAAATTATGTTTATTTGTTGTCAACCCCTTTTCTCAACCATAATACTACCCACATAACTATTCGTGTCCACTAATTAATACTAGAAAACTGTGACCCGCTGTGTCACTCACAATATGTTATGTTTGAATCAAGAAAAATGCGACCGGCAATAAACCAACACCCTTCTGAAAAAGGGGGTAATGTATGGGAAGATGGCCTTCTCGGACTGATCTGAACCATACCTATTCCAGACTAAAGAGTTTAACCATTTTGCGAATCACATTCTAGAATCGGAATATGCCAAGGATACTCCGGTTGATATGAAACAAGAGCCGTAGTAAGCCATTTATTTACGTGCCTCTCAAGAATCAAGATGTGACACAATAGCAGTTTAATTGGGGAAAAATAAGGCGTACTCTTGTAAAATATAAAAAGTGTAGTCGGCATTCCCGGTAGGGACGTACCAAGCGACAGGCAATAAACCAAACTTTTTCCCGAATGAGAGGATAATGCTTGGGATAATGACCTTATATAACCAAGTCGAACTATTTCGATAAATAGTTTGCAATGCCTATTAATTTTATTAAATAAATTTATAAAATAAAAAATTATACTTTCTCTTCGCTTTTTTCTCTCTCTTCTTCTATTTGTCCCTCTCTGTCTGTCTCTCTTATATATATATATATATATATATATATATATATATATATATATATATATATATATATATATATATATATGATTATATTTATTTATAAATACATGTACATAATATGCGACACTGGGATGTTGATGTTATCGATTAATAGCTGTTAAAAGCTGAGATCTCATCAGGAAGAATAATAATCTGATCCTTCCCTTAGGTCATATTTGGAAAGAAATATTGATCACTCTTAATAAGCCTGGGTAAAACTCTTTGGATTTTTATCCTGTGGATGTTTACCTTACATGGATTATATATATATATATATATATATATATATATATATATATATAGAGAGAGAGAGAGAGAGAGAGAGAGAGTGTGTGTGTGTCGTTTTCTCTCCAGCTATGGGTTACATATTATTAATATTATTGTTTATCATGCACTATTGGAATTTTTTATGCTGGACTTTTATCGCCTTCGACTCTTAAGAGAGAGAAGGGCAGTTGGTTATACTGTATAGAATAATATATAGAGAAAGTTAAACAAGGTGCAGTTAGAGAGGGTGAAAATGATTGAGAGAAATCTATCAAGAGATGTTCCACGTGATCAGTTTATGGTAAATTATGGCTGATAAAACAAATAAAATGGAAGGTTTTTCTTCTTTTTCGTTTCAAATATTAGTCAATCCCAAAACCGCGGTATATTTTGGCATGTATTTTTCCTGATTAAAATATATAAGGAAATTCTTAGGGAAATTAACGTTGATTAACTCAGCTTTAATACAATAACTAGCATTAGTTTTATTCATTTAGATTTCATTCGAAAATTTATAAACTGTGATATATCTGTTAAGAAGTTTTTATTGCAAAACTGAAAATAAAATAACTCTCTTTACTTCTCTATTATTGTTATGGATAATATAGAAGTAAAGAGACTTATTATTTTGCTATTTGTTTTACATACTTGTTTACGGTGTGTAAAATACACTATGTTTATTAGCTGAAGATATGGAGCCATACTTTTACTAAATGCTCACGGAAACATTGAAACTATTCAGACGGTTCAAACAAGATGTAGCAATGCCAAATCTTGTCTGGATCTCGTTCTCTGATGTATCATCTGCTGTTATAATGGCACCCAGATATTTGAATGTATTGGTGTTCTCTAGTTGTTTACCGTACATCCGTATATCACTGACAGTACTCTCTCTCTCTCTCTCTGCTGTTTACCAATATATTACTCTTTTCTGCACTTATCACCATCCCGTATCTGCTTGCCGATTCTTCCAACAACAATTGAGATAAATTTTATATCTAAACAAATATGTGATTTTTGTCTTTTTAGGTGTCATTGTTTCTGTTCGTTATGGTTATATTGCCATAGAAATATCTGATATTCCAGTGAAAATCTTAAGAGACAAAGACTTATTCATCCAATTATCTCCTTCTGAAAGATTATTAGGTGACAAACATTTGAAAGGTCTTTGTGGGAACTATGATGGAATAAAAGAAAGTAAGTATATATCCTCACGTTTCTTCACTCATGAACATCGCATGAATCGTTTTAATGTTACTTTTAGTTAAATGCGGTCAAATATGTTTCAAATCTTTCTTACTTTGTAAACTACATATTAAATACTCATTTAAAAGTTTATAAAAGTTTAAATATAATACAAGCTGCATGTTCTCTGTGTGGATCCTCTTTCCGTCTCTCAGGGAACACTTGCCATATTTGTCCAGGCCAGACTTTACTCTGATATCATTGGAGAATGTATGCACAACCTGCAACAGTTGACGTAAGTCAGTGTCTGAGCTGGCATACAGCTTGAGATGTCCATGAAGAGCAAGTAGTTGACACTTTTGGTCGAACTTTGTTGGCGGCCCTTTCTAGGCACTCCGACAGATCTATCGCCATAATAAGAGAAAAGGAGGTAGGCTGTAGTCATAGAAAATTCCTCTTCGGATCTTAACATTCTGGATTTTGATCCTCCCGTTGCTGTGGCTTAGAGATATGCTTGTTTGCCACATTTGTATATGATCAGCCATAGTTTGTCTAATTAGCGGATGGATCTTATATAACTCAAGGCACCGTAGTAACCACTAATGGGGCACACTATCGTATGCGTTTCAGTAATCTATCCGTGCTATGCTTAGGTTTCTATACATCTTTCTACAGATTGTCTTGTTAAGTTCTAGCTAGTCATTTGTGTCAAAATACTCTTTCATTGATAGAATTATTTATTTCGGAATTTAGATTTAAAAAGTAATTCTTAAGGGAATATGATTTAGCATTTTCCAATACTAAATGAATTGTTTTAACTGTACAATCTTATTAAAAATTATATTCAACTGATATATAATAGTTTGTTCTCAGAGAATAAGTCTCAGGAACCCAACTATCGTATTCTTATTTTCCTTTGCTTTCTCAATGAAATGCAAACCGAGAAACCAGTGTCAGGAAGAAAGGGTTCACTTTCCTTATTTTATATTTAGAGTATATCTTAGCAGATACTGGAAATCAATAGTTATCAGTTATCTACATCAAATGTTTAAGCATTTTTGCGATCATAAAATGAGAAGACTTCGAATATTGACAATAATTCAAATTATTCAATGAATAATATGTTGTAAAAATTTTAAAGAACAAAAATGATAGTTAAAACATAAATCATTAAAGCTTTTAATATTTGATACAAGATTAGATTCATTATGAATTTAATATTTTTGAAAATCTACAAGTGATTCTTTGTGACATTTTTCGCTGCTGTTTTTGTTTCTAGATGACTGGGTCAGAAGAGACGGAATAAAGTTAAGAGATTCGGAAGAATTTGTTCAATCATTCATCACACCACCATTTCAGGTGAGATAATTCTAAGTCATTTGAAAATACATATTTACATCAGTAGAATTATTTGATTTTTTTAAAAATAAAAATCGGTATATTTTCTAATGGAAACACGAAATTTATTATGAATATTGCGTGGCTTATTTTATTGGATTTGATTCTTTATCTTTAATTGAATATTCTGTTATTTTAATCACTTGCACATAAAATTTGTCATTATTTGTGAGATACCAGGTATGTTAAGTAACACTCACAATAGATAATTGGCTTGTTCCATTTCCATATGAATATATATAGAATTATATAACGAGAATATTCTTTATAAACTATATATTTTAATATCCACATGCATATATATTTCACTGTAATCGAGATTTATCGGGGTTGCTCTTTTTAACTGTGCCACCAGTTGTGAGATTTAAAACACCGGACCAAAATCACCTTTGACTTTATCCGAAACTTTTTCCCAGACGGACGCTGAAACAGCAATACGAAAGAGAAGGGAAATATTCCTATTTAAGCTCCTATAGATTGTCCAGATGTTGAGACAACGCTTGACAACAGTGGATATCAACTCAATATAGTAAGCTGAATTGAGTCTGAGTCATTTTTCGAAATGTGGTACATGATGACGTTGCCTTTGCTGCAAACACACGAAAGACCACCCAAGTTTGATTATGTGACAAACTTCGTGCAGACTGTAGGCTACCCACCTATTGTTTTACGCGTTGTGCAACTGGTCCTGATAAGAACCAAAGAATCCCGGCTCAATTTGGGTTTGGCCTTGTTAAAGAGTTTATTGGCTTTCGTAACGTGGTTTTCTTGGTCATTGACGACGAGTAGTAATTTACCTTTCGACTCTTGTATAAAGTTTAACGTTCAACGTTTTCTTTATAGTCGCAACTCCGATGCACATCTCTCTCACTAAGGTCCGCATTCTTTAGCTTGGATCTTGCGATACCGTTTATTGCATCTTCTCGGGGTATTATGTTGTGTGGACACAATCAGAACGCCTGCTATGATATTACTTGCTAGCCACTGCTTTCACATCTTTGTCGCAATTCTCCAGATCACTTTGACTCTCTTGTTAAATCACTTCTTTGCTATTTGTGGATTTGCCTGCGTGTGTTATGATACATGTTTCTTTGCCTGTGACTGTCCGCTTATATCTACATAAACTTATATGTACGTATATTAGAATTTATCTATTTGTTACGGGTGCGTATCAATATATATATATATATATATATATATATATATATATATATATATATATATATATATATATATATATATATATATATATATATATGAAAATCGGTAAGGTTGTGGGCACTTAACAAGGATAGCTGTGTATGTTGGCAGGTGTATGCATGTGTGCATATACACATATAAATGTATGTGTGTACATATGTGTCCTTGTGGATATGTTTATGCTGGGTAAGCGAAAAGAAATACACCTACAACCCTGGAAGGAGTGCGGTTCGCTTTACAGGTACATAATTGACTAAACTTCGACCAGTGAAGAACAACACCAATTCTTCTGCCCGCTTTGTCGCTGATCACTGTTTTATTATGTTACTAGTTATCGAATATGTGAATTTACAAAATTAATGGATTTATTAATGCCATTTTGTTGATGTTTTTCTGAACACGCGAAGAAAAATGATTTAGAGGGGAGATAACTCATCATTTGACCATCAGGTTAATGAACGAGTTATCTCTCTTGTAAATATTTCTGTTCTGCTCGTAGTCAGCTTTTCTTTTTGTAAAACAAAAACTACGTTTAATATAATATGCAAAGCATTATAAGAAATACATAATATAAGCTTTTTACCTGTTTCAGAAAGTTGTGAAAGATAAAGCAAGTTGTGAAAATTGTGAAAGATAAAGCAAGACTAATTTGGATATGTAATTAAGGACATAAGCAGCAGCAGTATCCGTTTACTTTTTTTATTAATAACATAAGCTTATTTTTTACTTTTAGGTCATAAGAAAATGTCTTAATTTCTTCTTGACAAGGAATACATATAAAAAACAAAAGTAGAATACATAATACGCGTGCAAAGTACATGATGCAAGGATAAAAATAAAGAAATCGCAAGTCCAAATCAAATATCGATCTATCAGATGCAGTGCTATTTATGTTCAAATCGAAAATCCGGCTAACTTGATGTAATATATTAGATATACATATATGCTTGCGTGTCTGTGTATTCATTTAGTATATCAATATCAATATATAGCATTAAATTTTATTTAAATGTTTTCTATAAAATTACCTTTGTCTCTCTTGATTCTAGATAAAATTGCACAAAAATGAAAAGGAAGAAACCCAACAAAATTCAGATTTAGGGAGAACAGGATATTTTCCAATCAACAGCTGTTAACTAATGTGCATTATGCATAATGATCTTATCTCTTTAACATTTGCTTAAATATAAAATATTAATGAATATATATTTTTATGTTTAATATTTGAAATGTTTTATTTTTAGTGCGCCATTTCCAAACATTCTCAAGTTCCTAGTGAAAAATATCCCGAAGGAAACCAAATCTGTGACATTGTAAACTCCTTTTACGGTTGTAACCTTGTCGTAAGTACTTCATCCCGTTTATTGATAATGCTAACTATTTTTCCATAACCAATACATTCTAAATTACTAAACAATTGAATTCAAATAACACGAGGGAACATTATTTTTGTTGAATTAGATCTAACACTTTTTTGACTAACTTCTGGTGGTTGGATTCCAAAATCGCCTGGTGTTTTGTTTCATAACTCATAAATATATCATATATATATATATATTATAGAATATTACAGAAAGTATATGAAATGGAAGCGATTAAACATGGCTTGACACGTGTAGTTTTCCGAGAGTGTTCGCTTCATGCTCCAACAATATCCAGTCATTATATATAGGTATACATAAAGCAAAGTTGTATTATGTGTGTCGCGACATCACAGTCAAATTGTTGATTTTTACCGTTCTCCTTCCAAGCCGACCAAACAACTACATTTCATGCCAAATCATCGTACGTACTTTGATAGGTAGTGCTTGATTGCATAGCACATGTTACATTGTATCACTAGCGCCAAGTGATCTGAACATATTCAAAATGTATTCTCTAGATAACACACCTGACGTGATAGAAGTTAACTGAGTACAATTTTGAAATCAACATACTAATTTTAGTCTAAATCAAGTAAATAAATCTAATTCAACAACAGTTATGTAAAAATATCGAAATACTTTCATTTGACCTTTCTTTCTTGTTCATAACTTTACATGCCCATGTAATCATTAATCCATACTTATATGTAAATAATAGAGAGTATATGATTAGAACTTTAGACAAATAAAGCTGGTTGCATTCGTTGTCTAACTGGTTAGGCTGCATCAAAATAAGAAACAAAGGTAAAAGTCTAGAATAGTTAACACTCAATAATTTGTAAACCAAGAAAAACAGCAACACATAATTTATATCAAACGCATTAGAATTAAATTATCTGCCTAACTAGCAAACTTTTAACGTTTAAAACACTTTTTACTTCACACCTTTTCCTCTGTAAAGTTTTTCTTCTCGACACTCACTTTTAACGGTTACAAAAACGTGTAAACATGTGGAAATTATTAAAAATCGAGTTTCGCCTGACCGATTTTATAGAAGTGTTAGGAACGAGAGATGTTGGTTAGTTGGGTAGAGAATTTCATTCTAATGCGTTTTATATTAATTATGTGTTGTTGTTTTTCTTACTTTGTTTTTAGAATTATCGAATCTTATTCTGTACTTTTACTGAAAAAATAAAGAGTCGAGTTTAACCACGGTTTTAAACAAGGAATGTCAGCCAATACAATTAACAACTAATATTCAGATGAAATAAATGCTATAAAATATTATTCTAAAATTTAAATATATTTTTCTTCTAGGAAACAAGCAATTTATTAAAAACTTACTGTTACAATGAAGTGAAATCCAGTTCAACAACAGAAGAAGCCGTGAAAAGCGCTTGTGATGTTTTGAGTATTGCGGCATTTGAATGTTCTGCAAGGGGTTATCAAGTGGACGACTGGAGAAGCAAGACAACATGTTGTAAGAATATTGATTTGTATTATTACTTTGGTTAAATTTTTTTCGTCTTGGAGAATCGCGTTTTTTATAACTTTATTGTCTGTAGTTTACAGCGTATTTCGTTAGAGCGTATTTCGTTTTTCCTTCCACTTTACTTGAAGTTATTCTAACAGTCGCATGGCAAGTCTTTTATGGTATATATGTGAACAAAATATTGGAGTAAGCATGCTATGGTGGATTATGTTGGTTGGTTGCTTGCTTGCTTGCTTGCTTGCTTGCTTGCTTGGTTGTTTACGACATGTCAACCATAGTTGGGTCTATTTGTGTCGAAACCGTATATATTTTGTATACGATTCGTATGCATATCATTTCTTTTTTAGACGTATATTTTGTAGATAAACATAGATTCTATTTAAACCATAGATAGGGCCCTGGCAGGTACAACAACCACTTCGATTCAGGAGTGAACCTGTGAATAGTGATTACTAAGGAGTGGGTTCATACTCCCTAAAATTTCAAAATTCAGGCCTCACCACTGAATTCAGTTTTTATGAAGCACATGTCTGTTGGTGGAGCTTGAGTAGTTGATAAAGTTGGTATATAAAGGAGGCAGAAAAAAGTTAGTAACGGCTGTGAAATATGGACGTTGGGGTGGTTAGGTTGGGTAGAGGCGAACACTTTTCCCAAGGGTGGCCAATGCAGTTTACAGTGTCGTGTCCGAGACTTCTATTTAACCCATAGATGGGAACCTGACAGATGTTGCAGCTTCGGATCAAATTAGACCTTCGAGTAATGCTAATATTGATTATACACTGCTTTATTAACCATTAAAATGCATCATGAGATCTTCTTTCTCAATCATCTTAGACTGATCAGAGAACAAGAGGAGGTGCATTATAGTCACAACCAAATGCGCTGTGTTTCCATTATTTTGTCCAACACCTGTATATGCTAACTCCTCTGTACTATGGTGGCACGCTAACGCAACAACAAAGTGTGCGGTTTAGTCTTTTTTTGTTCATATATTATTGGGACAGTATGGATTTTCTAAAATGTTTTATTATTTGTATGTCATCAACAAGAATATCTACATATTACTTGACTAAATCCAATAAATGCTCTGGTGTGTATTCTTTGATAGTGTCGTAAAATCTTTTATATGTAATTGTGTAAATGTATAATTTCTTTTGTTATTAGTATCGTTAAACCATTTTATTGTACAAATCTACTTCTGTAGATTAAATAAAAGGTTCAGTTTGAAGTTATGTATATGTTCCCGAGTTCAACTTAAAGTTCAAAAAGACGCACCTAAAGATCTGAGATTATATCAGCCTAAACGTTGTGAATATAAGAACCAATATCAGAATAGTAGACTGAATAATCCAAATAATACTTTTATTGATTATTTTCCTTTCAAGTTTTTGTAACGAAACATTAATAATCTAATACAAAACTGAGGATTTGAAGAAGTCCATATCTACTTGCCTCCTCGCGAGAGCAGAGTTAGATACAAGGTCGGTTTTTAATATGTGGAAAATCAGACTCCTTAACAAATGGACGATTTTGATTGTGACAAAAATTTAAATTGGTTCAGTCTAGAAGGATTTATCCATCACTGACCACCTAAGACAGAAAAGATCAAGTGCGGTATCAGAACATATGCTACATTTTGCTTATAGCCAAAGGGTCATAGAAGGATAGCCTTAACGAATCATTTACAGAAATGAAGAAAAACAATTAATAAATTGGTACTGCTATCGATCCTGAACCAGTTTCCGTGAACTTCGCGTCGGCAGCGTTCGGGCATGCTACGTAAACACCCGATAGATGACGAGCCGAATTGTGGCAGCCGATAAATTCGATACGTTTCTGCGTCGTATTTTTTTTTTTCAGTTTTATTTCCAAGAAAGATTGCAAAAAACAACAACAAAACGAACAAAACCAGGCGAAATCACTGTTAATAAATATTTTTTGTAACAAAACAATGCTAAACAACTGTTGATAAATAATAATAATACCTTTTCTTTCTATCAAGCGGCACATGTAATAGCATTTTGGGCATTTCTTACTGGTTGCCAACAGCTTTTTTTCTTCTTCGCAAAAAGAACTCTGCTACACAGCTCTTCGTAATTCATTTGTTTTTTTGTTTTTAATTTAACAGGAAATAAACATGCACTGGCTTTGCTCAATTGCTTCTGGCTTTAATCAATTTCAATACTGATTAGAAAAATTGTCGTCTGGTTCCTAACAGCTGATTGGCTAATCTATCGGCATCTCTCTGCCAACATACGCCTCGGCATCTCTCGGGTGTGTATGTGCATGCCCGAACGCTACCGACGCGAAGTTCACGGAAACTGGTTCAGGATCGATAGCAGTATCAATAAATTAAATAACTGTGAGGAAAAAAGATAATAACAATGCCAATACTGACCATAAAATGAAAGAAATGATTTTTTATGCTTCCAGATAAAACTTGTCCAACGGGATTCGTGTACAGTGATTGTGCCTCACCATGTCCGGCAGTTTGTGCCACAAGGTCCGGGGGAAGTAACAATACTGACTGTGATTTTTCCTGTGTCCCCGGGTGCGTTTGTCCTGAGGGAAAACTTTATGAAAGTGGTAAATGTTTGGACCAAGCAGATTGTCCTTGTGAATTTGAAGGTAAACAGTTTCCCAGCCAAGCAGTTGTCAAAATGAATTGCAATCAATGGTGAGTTGTCAGACAAAACATATTCTTCCAAAGATTAATTTTCTCCACCTCATATACTTTCGATTGTTATACAATCATAGTTTCTATTTATCTATAACTACGTTTAATACTGCATACTTATTCATTTTTTATTTGTCATTTAACAGTACCTGCAAAAGTGGTCAGTGGTCTTGTGATGGCAAGAAGTGTGATCATACATGCACTATGATTGGACGTAATACTTTCACAACATTCGATCAGTTAATCTACACTATTGAACCAGTTTCTTGTGGTTATACTTTGGTGCAAGTAAGAGCAACTCTTTTTCTACTTTTAACCTTCTTCCTTTATAGTACAGCAAGTATTTTAAATGGGATTAACATTTTCTTTGTATTGTAAATGTTGATGACTAATAATCTGATGTGGCCTTTTAGTGCCGGTGATAATTAAGACAAACACAATTAACAAAAGTGTATTAACAAAAGTATGTTACAGAAGATACACGTCTAATTATGGGGTCATAACTTCCACCAATTTCTGAAACTACGCTTAGTCGTAACTGTATTTATTGTGTCTGGGTAAGTTCATTTATTCCTGATATAGGTAGATCAGCTCACACCATGACACCCCACTTTTAAGCCTTTCCTCCATAAGGAGTCAATACGTTTTCTCTTTAGGTTGACTTCCATGAAGTCGGTATTTTTCGCCTCTTTTAGATGCTTGCAGGAGGTGTTATTCGAACGTGTCAAACACGACGTCCATCGTCTATAGCATCAGAATATATTTTCTTGATTTGGTTTAAATGTCTCTTGTGGATAATGTTTGCCTTTTCACGATGTTGAGCATATTCTCAATTCTTTTATCCACAATCTCGATTTCCGAAAATGATTTGTTGTTCCTAAATTTTCTGGAAAATTTTTTTTTTCCGATTTGAAAACGTCTTTATTTACATTTATTATTCGTTCCGGTTTATTATGAGTCGGTAATAGTCTGTCGTAAATAGTCTTGATCTTTCTTGCTAACATAGCTTCCGTTGGTGACATGCAAGATAGTACGTTATTATTTGCGGTCATTCTATACACTTGTAGGAAATCCTATATACTTTTCTCCGTGAGAGTACACCTCGCCTTTTTAACGCTCTTTTAAAGGTATCGACAAGTCGCCCCTCTTGACCGCTGCTTCTCGCATGATACGGTGCGATTATGATGTGTTCCACTAAATACGAGTGACAAAACATTTTGAATTCACATGACGTGAATTGAGTACCGTTAACTGATACTACACCATCCAAAACCCGGAAACGTGCGTAAAATTCATGCAGAAACCCAATTGTTATTTCTGTCGTTGTGTTTTACACTTGTTTTTTTCAATGGCGCCGGAATGACCACCTGATACATTACTACATCGTCGCAGATGAAATAAACTTCCATCATATTTTCTACTTTTCTATTATTCCCTTTTTAATATTTTGTTTATAAAATCATTGCCTTTGTCTTCATCTCTTCAAGTTCCACTGGGATTTATCTTACGTTGGCACACCACGTTTTTATCACATCAACTTCTCTTCTTCTAGAAGCAATTACGTGTCCTCAAATAGTTCAACAATCTGTCCGCATAACTGATCTTTGAAGATGAGAGATATTGCATTTTGTAGTCATAATTTAGGAGGAGGATTCACCATCTCTGTAATCTATTCGTCATATATTTAGGAAACCCCTTCTTCAATCGATAAATGATTAATAAAGGTTTATGGTCGGTTTGTAATGAACATCGTCTTCTGTGAACGAAACAGCGCTTTTTTCCATTTGCGAGTAGCTCTCATTGGCTGGTAAAAGTGTACGAGACGCATGCGCTATCGGCTTCAGTGAACCGTAGTCCATTCTGTGTAAAATACAAGCTTCTCTGCCATATGAACTCGCATCGGAAGCTACAACGATTTCGCGTTCTGGATCATAATGAGTTTAACATAAATCAGACGTGAGAATGTTCTTTATTTTCTCAAGTGCCTCCTGGCATTCTACCGTCCAAATTCAATCTTTCGCCTTCTCCAGTAGTTCGTGTAAAGGCGCTTATGGGTTGGACATACTTGGGATAAATACGTTATAGTAATTCGCTTACCCAGGGAAACTATGCAAAGACGATATATTTTGTGGCGCTAGCATATTCTTTACTGCGTCTGCTCTCTTAGCGTTGGGTCTTCTCCCATTCTGGTCTATTATTTATCACATATATTTAATTTGTTCCATAAAGAACTCACATTTCTCTTCTTTTAGTTTGAACCAGTAATCTTGATTTTTATTTGAAAACGTCATATATGTGCGCTTTATGTTGCTCCGTAGTTTTACTAATTATTACAATATCATCCAGATAGGCCGTTGCAATCTATAGACCGCTAAGTAATGCGCCCATTAAATGTCTAGATATAGCCGGCGCTATCTTTACGCCAAACGGTAGTTTTTAAAATTTGAAAACCTTTTTATGTGTATTTATACACAATAACTTCGAGCATTCTTCCACCAACGATATCTGCAAATATGCGTTGCTTTAATCCACTTTTTAAAAGAATTTTCCCTCATTTAGCTTCGCGAATATTTCTTCCGGGGTAGGCAACGGATTATGGTGATCTCTCAATGCCTGGTTCAAACCCGTTGATAAGTCTGTGCATAGACGACATTTTTTATTCTTTTCCTTTGCGTAAACCGTTGGCGAAGACCATTCGCTATATTCAACCCTTGATAGAACTCCTATTTTCTCGAGCCTATCCAGTTCCATCAAATCTGTGCCAGTAAATTACTTGGATTATTCACCAGAAATACTTTTAGTTTTAGCGCTTTTTCTTGTAGTGTGATTATTGTAATCAGTTTGCCTTTGAATTTCATTTGCTCTCCGCTTACACTTTTTGCTATTTTATTATTCGTCAATGAAGTTGGCTTGCTGATTTTCTTCCATGTCTGCAGATTTATAATTCACAAATCGGATCCGAAGTCCAACTGCATTTTTATGCTTCTATTAATATTTTGACTTGAGCAAACTTCCTAAGATTTCCAATTTCGTCACACTTGGCGATTCTGATAAAAACACATTTTCGTTTTAGTTTTTGTTCTGCAATGCGTACTTTTATGCCCTAGGCAATGGTATTTCTAGCACTTCTTTCTTTCATAGAGGCAATCTCTGTACCAATGCATCTGTCCCCAACTGAAACATGGTTTAGGGCGCAGACTACTTCTCTTTTGACTATCAAATTTTACTGATGAAGTAAATTTTTTTGTGAATTTTACTGATATGGGATAGTCTACTTTGTTCGATATCCTAAATAACCGTTGGCAGCCCTCCGCTATATGCTGGAGTGCCAAATCTGTCTCATTTTTCAGTTTGTTAAGGACACTCATTCTAACTTCATAATCTGTCCTCGACACAAATTCTTGTGCAAAAATTAGACATTTGAAGTTATTAGCACGTAATTCCGATAATCTGAAGTCATCACACTTCTTATTTACTATGCTTTCAAATGTTGAGTGGTTCTCACTGTCCTTTCGTGTAAAGTTCAAACACTTACACCTTTTGTGGAAGAGAGATGTTTTTAGACTAAATAAGTTGGTCAACGGTTGTATCGCTTCACTAAATTTTAGTTCGCTGGTCTTTTGAGGTAAAATATAATTTACAAACTTTGTATGTTCCACTATGCCCAATTTTCTTAATGGTAACTGAACCTCTTTTAAATCAATCCAGTTTTCGCAGTCTGTATTATATACCTTCATAATGCCTGAAATACGAAGCAAAAGTAACCTCATTTTCCAATTTGTAGTTGAAGGTGACAATGGTGTTACAAATCGTGTTATCACTCTACAAGAACATGCTAACAATAGTACTCATTTATTTTTATTCACGACTAATGATAATATACTAAAATTGTGTCTATGATTTTAACACCCACTGTCTTTCATTACAGACTCAAGGAGTAAACGATAAACTATCAATAGATATGGATTTCGGAATGTGCACCAAACCATTTCAGTCCATGTATAATTGTTCAACTGAGCTTCGCATTGCATTACCAAACGAGACTGCGAAAATTACACAAACTGGCTTCTACATTAACGGTGTTTACAATGCTGACATCACGTACTTTGGCAAAAAGCTAACAGTAAAGAAATCTTCATCATTATTCTATTCAATCGATGGACCGAAATTTCAAATTCTTTACAACCCCGGAGAGCAACTTTACATCAAACTTGACCCAAGTTTACAGAAGAAGGTAAAATATTGTTTTAATTCTCTTTGGCAATCAGTTTCTTAATCAAATATGCCATTCATAATGAACCATTTGAGAATTTAATGTATTTGAGATGCTAATGAAACATATGCAACATTAGTTTTAACAGCAACAACAACTTTCACAATGTCGTTAAGTCTTGTCGTGCACCGTTTAACACGTATGCACAACTACTATAAAAATAGTGTTGATACTAGAGAACGTCCAAGAATACATTGCATTGGTTAGATTTATCGACTATCTAGCTCAAGTATCCGCCCATTCCTGGTTTCTCAAATCTTTATCTTCTGCATGTCAGTTCAAATAAAAAAATGATTTTTGTTTTCTCATTAGCATTATTACAGTTTATGATGATGAATGATTATTAACTATAATATAACTGTTACACTATAGCAAAAAAAACAACAACAATATTGTCTAGTGTTAGAGTCGAACCCTGAAAAATTGCATAAATAATTGGAACTGAAGGCGAAAGCTTTATCCACACGGCCACTGATCAAACAAAAAATAGTTCGTATTTTTATCTTACTTAGAGTGTTTATGACTTCGGCGTAGGGATACAAAACTAAAAGTAGGTATCATCTCTCTCCATATATCTGAAATTGTTTGATTGTCTAAAATAAAGAAAGATAAAGACATTTCTATTTTTAATTGAAACAAATGGTGCAAAATACGTACGATGATTTGAATAGAAAAAATGACTTATTTTAAAATGTGTATTTATTTATTGTTCTTACTGGTTGTGAAAAGATTCAGATTATGTTGTTCAGTCGGCTAATAATATAAAATATTAAACTGCAAAGACAACGCTAAAAATGTCGGAACAATTGTTTCTGATGTTATTTTTACGTACTTTTAATTTTAAATAACAACTTTTGAAAAAGGGTCCAAGAACTTCTGACATCGATAAGGACATAGGATCGAAGGTGCTGATTCCAAATTTGCTGTTAGATTTGGTTTTAGATCAACTGTTTAACTGTTATGCCGTAACACACATACGTACTTTGCTTTATTTATAGATATATATAAAGTCGACTGATATATGTTGGGTGACAAATTTATCAAAATATTTTCTTCGTGGATAGGAGTATGTGTTTCATCAATAGATAGAAGTCATTTTTATATTTTAAATGCCAAAAGGCTGAACAATTAATGCGATCAGTTGACATGCATCTATCAATTGTTTTCTATTTTATTATTCCAGATTCAAGGTCTGTGCGGGAACTATGATTTAAATATTAACAATGAGTTTTTAGGTCGCACTGGTTTGCTGCTACCGAAAGTCAAATTTGCCCAAGACTATCTAGCTCCAGCCTGTTTCACTGACCAAAGAGAGGATGTCGAAACTGAACCATGCTCCATAAATATCAACGTGAGTCACATGACATAATGTTATTATTTTAAATACAGGAGGTGTCATTTTTTATTATTATTCATTATTATTATTATTAGTAGTAGTAGTAGTAGTAGTAGTAGTAGTAGTAGTAGTAGGTTTTAAAACTAAGTAATAGTAAATATCATAAAACTTATTTAAATTATGTGAATTTGTAAAAACATCTCAAATAAATAAAAGTATTTGCGTTATGTAAGAACATGTATTAAATAAAGAATAGATATCAAATATTGGATAATATTATGTTCCGTCATTTAACTACATATTTCTATTTATTGTTTTTATGTTTTAAAACAAATGTCGCAGTAGAATTCCTGTTTTCAGAAGTAGGAGAAAGAATTGCGTGCTTATTTCCATTAAAACTTGAAAGATCTTGTAATGTACATTTATTCTTACGGAGTGGACATTTTTTTAATAATGAAAAACTATGATTCTCGTTTTGTTATCAATTGTTTTGTTTTTTTTTTATTTCATTCCGATTCTTATTTTGTTTGTTTTGACTTTTCAGAATGAAGAAACCGCTCAAAGATACTGTGCCTTCATCCAGGAAAGTAATGTGTTTGACAAGTGCTTTTCCGTTGTACCGTTTCAAAGGTACTTAAAACAGTGTATGCGAGACATGTGTGCCAGCAATATGTTCAGTCCAAAAGGAATGTGTATCACTTTGCAAGCTTATGCAAAGGAATGTGCTGACAATGAAATTATCGTTGACTGGAGAAAAAATACGACGTTAGATAACACATGCGGTATTTATGATTCTTTATCACTTTCTTTAAAATATTTAAAAAAATATGTAATTTCTTCATGTAACAATGCTTTCAATATCCTGCTTTAGTCTCCATTAGGATTCGTGATATTTAATTTTATGAAATTTACATTTATTGCGTATCGAGATTTTGACTTTTCTTCTCGGTGAAGTGGGGAGGTTCAAGTCATGAGAAACAGTCAGGTCGGGGTTCGGCAGTGAATTTCTAAAATACTGCCTCGTTTTCGCGCTCTTGACATCTGCCAAAAGTCTAGTAACGATAGAGCGTATTACTACTCGCTATTTGGCTTAGAAACTGTATGAATAGACGCCTCCACTGCTAACATTAGCTGGTATGTCCGAATCTTCTACATATATTAGCTTTGTAAAGAACGTTCGTTTCTGTAATAATTACTGGTTAGTATGACAACTGATACATGCGTGTTTCACAAACGAATAAAATTTAAACTGAAATGAACGCAAAGGAGGATGATCTCCACAAATTTCAATGGTCTAGTAGCGATACAATGTATCACTGCTTGCTATCTGGCTGAGAAGCTGTATGAATAGACGCCTTCACCGCTAACATTGGTTGCAGTGTCCGAATCTTATTTCACATATAGTAGCTTTGTAAAGAACGTTCGTTTCTGCAATAATTAAGGGTCAGTCTGACGACGGACAGGTGCGTGTTCCACTAACCAATAAAACTTGAACTAAAAAGTTAAGGGGAGGCTGGTGACGTTTTTATAAGCGTCCCGTCTCACTACGTACAGGCATAAGTATGTTACGCGTATGCGAATTAATGACCAGAGCCTACCGACCGATAACTGTCTCGAGCTCAGACAACCTCCTCTTTATTTTCCACATATATAATAAAATATTTTTCAAATATAAAATGTTCATTTTTGTAAACAATATTTCGTCATCAATATTACGATTATAGTCATTAGAATGTTTCATTTGTTTTTCAGCCATCAACTGCCAAGCGGGAACTGGCCAGAAATATACTTACTGTGGTTCTTCATGCCAGGCAACATGTCATGATTTAGGAAAAAATGAACTTGAATGCAATTCCGAATGTGTATTTGGATGTCGTTGTCCCGATGGAACTTTATTGAATAACGAAAAAAACTGCGTACCCATTGAAGAATGTACATGCTATGATCGTGCCAGGCAGAAGACATACGAAAATGGAGCAAGTCTTCGCAGGGGAAATAATCATTGGTAAGACACAAGCTATGTGTTCAAATGTGTTCCAATTTACGAATAATAATGCGACTTATAAAAATGCATACATTGAACAATTGTAAAACATTTATAAAGCATTTCACAAATAGTCTAAAGTTGCAAAGTTATTGTTGCACAAAATTGTTGATAAAGTTAAACCAAACAATTTTTTAAAAAAATATTTATACTTTTTGTAAATTCAAGTAGTAAATAATTTCAGTATTCCAATTATAATTGTTCAATTTTCTGCAAAAAATAAAATTCTATATTCTTAGTGATAGGCGATTATACTAGTTAAATATTTAGAAAATTATATTCATATTTTAGTGGGTGAGGGATATTTACCCATTTATATCTATGTATTATGTATGTATGCATATTCGTGCGTATATTTATAAATGTGTATGTGTGTGCCTTGATAAAAAAGAATTAACTTAATAGAATGAATGCAGAAAGTGATGACAGGTTTATTTTTATAAAATACTAGCAGGAAAACCCGACGTTGCCCGGAATTTAAAAAGATACACTATCATTTTGCACTATGCGAATAACACCATATAGCTTTCTTTTTTCTGCCTTTCCCCGTTTCTCCCCCTAAATTAGTCGGAAATTTTGTATGAATAAGATGATTCCATTATTGGCATTGGTTTCCTTGATATCTTTCTCGTTAGAATTATTTCTAGAAAAAACTACGGGTACTTACAGGAGGGGCCACGTGAAGGTTGGCAACGTCTTAAGTGAAAGTGTTTCTGCGGAACAAACTGGCACACTTAGGTTGTCAGTTCGTGTCGTTAACTACTGAGCCATCCACAGATAATGACACTACATTTACTTGCAGACAATTTAAGGAATTTGCAAGCAGCTTGCGCGTGCATTTGAGAGTATGTTGCGCCCACGTGCTGGCCGGGGATAGCATTGTGGAACAAAGTCACAGAAGCATCCAAACAATTGCAACTATAAAGAATTGTTTTTCATTGGAGGCTCTTTACCGGCATAACGTAACACCCAAGGACAACCCCTCACCTTCCACTTGAACTATAAACAAATGGAGGGAAATACAAAAAGAAAGAAACCTCTGTGTTAAGACCCCGCACAGGAGATGCACGACAAAATTCAAAAACAGGCGCGTTTAATTTGTTTCGCGTCTGACGTCTGCTCTTTACTAGATTTATGAAGGAATAAAAAGAAAAAAAGAGTGAATGATGTTCTCTGTTGGTGGAAGCAACGTTCTTGCCAATTGTACTGTCTCCAGTTGCCACCGTATTCAATGCAACAAGATGTTTGCCATTAGATCTTTATCGCGTAGTAGAGTTTTCCTTAATAACACCTTCTTCAATACTGACCTCGGAAACAATGTGTTCACCACTAGAACATTGTCATGTAGTATACTTTTCTTCGATGAAACCGTATTCAATGCAGCAACGTTTTTGCCTCTAGATCTTCATCACGCTGTAGATTTTTCTCCAACAACACCGGAGACAACATGCTCTCTACTGGAACTTTTAGACATCGCTACATTGATTACAATCACTTTAATATTCGTTATAGTCTTTGAAAGACGGCTGCAGAAGTGACATTGCTGGCAGCGGTCATTAGAGAAAGTGTACGTGTATTCAAATCACTACTCTTAAAAGAACTGAAGTGGCCATGTTAACAGATTTATGACATATAGGGTTTAGGAATAAACATGAACGATGGGTGTCATGGCTGAGTCCACAAAAATCTTTTCTGATTTACCGAAACAACGGTAACAAGTTGTTCAGCAAGCATCGACAACTGTTTCAATCTCCTCTAAACAGAGTGCAAACGTTTCTTTATAATGTGTGGGGCTAATATTTTAACGGAAAAAATAGGTTTTCTGTTTGATTTGTTTTGAATACAAATCCCTAATTTTAACTGAAAAAAGAATATGTAGCATTTGCATTAGCGAACTATTTCGTATCGATGTACGTTAGCTTTAAACGAGATGGTGAGTTGGCTTTGCATATGCATAATCATTGACTCTTTACTGCGTAGACGTATGACACGTCAATGTGTAGCGAAATTCATACGCAAAAGACAATATACGACGTCAAGTCAGTTCCAGATATTTTTTCTCACTGTCAAGATGCATACTTATCTTGATCTCGTTCTGCTTTAGCCAAAGGCAGACACGATGCCGAACTCCAGGATATTACATTATCTAACCGAAATGAACCAGCCCATTGCACCATCTCTCCTTTATTCCTGTGTTCCCATGAATAAATATTAACATCTATTTAGTTGTGGAGACATTATTTATGTCAAGAAAGAATAGTACCACTTTTCTCGTGTAACATTTATATTTCAGTCGGATTCGGCCAGACGTACTAACTTTTACAAGTAAGTTTGTCATTCTGACTTTCTTCCTGATTTAAATCTTTTTAATTAACCCGATCTCTTACCAAGCTAAAACTGGTCGCCCCAACTGTCTCCAGCCAGCCAAAAATAAAAGTGAAGATCAGTCTCTTGTAAAAAAGGAAGAAATATATGTTTGCTTCGCGTCTTAGTAACATCAAAATATAAACAGGAAATTGTTTGTATTATTCGGCTTATTTATGGCAACCATTCTGATGTTGGTTGATATTCTCACAACGTTTTGGTCGATGTAACATCGTACTTTCTTACGGTGCATTTTTTGAACTCGGGAATCTTTATGTCGAACTAGCGAACTTATACAGAATTATGAACTAAACCTTTTTTTTAATCCAAGGGTTTAGAGTGTTCTTATTATGTTAGCCATAGCCGGGTAAAAGTGTAAGTGACAGTCTTTTGGTGACTGAAGATTCAATCCACACTACAGGCGATAAGAACTAAGAATTATTTTTTTAATTAAAATTACTTAACACTTCAACCTTATCATGGATGACGGAACAAAAAAGCCGTGGATTAAATAAAGAGTTCAGTACGATATTCCGTATAGGTTTCCGAGGCTGACATAAAGATTTTCGTGTTCGAAAAGATGCATGGGGTTATATTGGCCGAAACGTTGTGAAAATAACAACGAAGACGAGAACAATAGTTCGAATGATCCAAATAACATAAATTATCAATCCTCATCTAAAAAAAATCCGAAACAAATTATTGTTTGCCTTTCATAAAATGAGCACCAAAAAGAAAATTAAATTCTTAACGAAGGAAATAAAAACCAGCTAAACTAAGAGATTAATCTTTTGAAGTATCGAAGAAATGAATACAATTTGATGCTAATAAGACCATTTGTCTCTTTTATAGTATCTGCAGAAGTGGGAAATGGCTTTGCACGGAAGCTCTTGAGGAAGTTATCTGCCCGAAGAACCAAATTTGGATCGAAAACGCTACAACTTGCCAAGAATCGTGTGATTCGTTGATCAAACCAGAAAGCTGCATACAATTTGACAGCGAATACGAAAGCTGTAGATGTGCAAATGGATTAGTTTTGTCCCCAAATGTATGTATTAAAAGATTCTTCTCTATTTCTTAATCAAATTAAAATAGTCTTCTCTTCTATGTACTTCTCCCACTTTATTATTATTATTATTATTATTATTATTATTATTATTATTATTATTATTATTATTTGCATTATTATTATTTGCATTATTATTATTTGCATTATTATTTGCTCACTCTGAGTTCTTACACAAGTCATTAACAGATTGCTCACTGGCCATAAAAAAGTCTCCCCAGATTTCCAGTACTCTCTACCTCTTTCAATAACTATTGCAAATCATTTTGCGTTTTAGTCTTTAGAATTTGAGTGGCAACAAGCCTCCCCAAGCTTTCAGTACTCTCCGCACCCTTTCAGTGTAGGTATAGCCGAGGCTGGTGCCATCTAATGTTTTTTTTGGAGGGAGTGGCCAAGTTATGGAATTCTCCGTTTACTTCTCGTCTTCTTTTTTCTTCTTTTTTTCTTCTTCTTCTTCTTCTTCTTCTGGTTATTATTATTATTATTATTATTATTATTATTATTATTATTATTATTATTATTATTATTATTGTTGTTGCTATTAGTATTATTATAATCATTGGATGTTGTCAAGGTTAACAATGACGGTAACGGCGTTTTGATCCTAATTCCAATAATAGTGCATTGCTTTTCCCATGCAAAATGAAAACTAGCAGTTGCACAAATAATAGATTTTCTTTACTAGTCTATTCATAAAATAGTCTTAGTGAAAGAGTTATTGATAAAATATGAATTAATTTCATCAACATAAAATTTTGTCATTTATATCATTAACTAGCATAGCACAATAAGATAGATGAGTTAAAAATTATGTGTAAAATCTTAATTTTGAAACCCCTCTCTCTCTCTCTCTCTCTCTCTCTTTCTTTCTTTCTTATATGTATGTGTATATATATACATATACATATACATATATACATATATACATAAATATATATATATATAGAGAGAGAGCTATATATATATATATACATATATATATAAAGAGAGAAAGAGCTATATATATATATACATATATATAAATATATATATATATATATATATATATATATATATATATATACAACATAACATAACATGGGAACATAACGTTGTATAACGCATTTGTAATGTTCCCAAGACTTTTGGAACACCCTGTATATTCCGTCTATACATCTATCTCTTTTTATCCCCTCCCCTCAATATCTCCCCGTCACTCTTCTCTCTCCTATCCCTCTCTCTCCCCATCTTCACGTCTATTTTCGTCTCTCCTTTCTTTCCTGCTCTTCCCACTCTTTCTCCATCGCTTTTTCTTCACTTATATCACCCTTATCGTTTTCTCATTGGCAACTGGAAAAAAACGTTCACGAATTACTAAATCTAGCTATCTACCAGATCGGGCTGGTTGCCAGGACAATATTAACCCAACTCCTCCATACTTCTCTGCTCGTCATGGCTCTGTGAACATCTTCGAGTTGAGAACCAGTATTTTCGGTCAACTGTTTTGTATACGTCTTATAGGGTCGACCAACTTTAAGTGTTACGTGTGTTGGCGTCCATAAAATCAGATCACCCTTTTTTTTGCTTCTATAACAATGTCCAGCGAATCTCATTCCCATTTCTTTTATTACTGATGATATTTTAGACAAGTTGCCATACAGCCATTTAATAGATAGGTGCGTTTTCCAGTGCATGTTTAATACAGCACGGAGCATCCGTGTGTAAGTTCTATTAATTACTAAATCATAACATTAAAATGTCGCTCTAAATGTTAACTCTCAAACTAATTCTGTTCCTGTTGATCCCAGAAAGAATAAATATTAAGACAAAACTGTGTCTAGGCAACAGTTAAAATGAAGATATTAGTTTTTGTACGTTTTGACTTTTAGCTTGACACACACAGACCGACACACAGACAGGCAACTTTCTTTTATATAATAGACTAGAACTTCTGGCGTGTGTGTGTGTGTGTGTGTGTGTGTGTGTGTGTGTGTGTGTGTGTGTGTGTGTGTGTGTTCGTCGAAGTCGAAAATTGAGAAAAATAAATAAATAAAAATTATTTTAATATATTGATTTTTCCTTTGTTCACTTGAGTATAACTAAAAAGTATATATATATATATATATATATATATATATATGTGTGTGTGCGTGTGTGTGTGTGTGTGTGTGTGTAAAGGATGAAAACATCGAGCATCAATCTTTCATGATAGGTTCTACTTTAAAGGTATACATCATATATTTATTCTCCTGTTCTTATATATATATATATATATATATATATATATATATATATATACGAGCCTAAATTCTTAATTTTTAACGCCAAATATAGTTATAGCAAAATAAATTGTTTTAGACTATTAAAAGAATCTACAATGCTATTGATAATGTTTAACCATTCATTTATTTATTTTTATGATTGAATTAATGTTTCAAGCATGACGTAAATCATAAATCTATGGCGGGCGTCACGTCAAAGCTATAATTATTTTGTTACGGTAATGTTTTAAGAAACATCGGGGTTTCGATTTCCGGTCATATTATCCGCTTTATTTGTTAGGAATTTATTATTTAGTATTAATCCAATATTTTCCATTTCTAAAAGAAGTTAAGGTATTCGTCAAAAAAATTGTGACTGACGGACAAACAGACATACAGAGAGAAATTCTCCTTAGATTATGAGTGGATTTTCTCAAAATTATTATTTGTAAAAGATTTTCTTTTCAAACTAGTTCTATTTAATTATTACTGTAAAATTTAGGCCAAATAGCCAAATAGCCTACTCCAAATTCCGTACTCATTGTTTCCAGTTCATTTTACTTTTAATATCCTTCTTGTTAAATAGTTATGCTTTTATTTAAATCTACCAACTATTTTCCAAATGCTTCAATAAGTTTCCGTACTAGTATCATTTGAATATTTTACAATATTATTTTATTCTTCGGAAAAAAAAATCGATGGATATTTTCAATTTTTTTCATCTATCAACATCATTGTCGTACATTTTTATATATAAAATTATCATGAATCTGATCTTCTTTCCATGTTCTTTCTTTTTTACGATTACTATATCTAGTTTATTGGTTGAATTAAATCATTTATGTACACTGTTCTTCTTTTGAGTTGTTTTAATGTGTAGTAATAGGAGTAGGAAGAGACAGAGGAGGAGGAGGAGGAAGGGGAGAAGGAGTATAATTGCTATTGCTGAACTTTCTTCAGATAATTTTTTTCATAAAAAGTGTTTTGTGCATTTTCACAGATTTTCACTTACTTTCTTTTTTTTCAGGGATCTTGCATCTCTCCTTCTTTCTGCCCTTGTCGATATGAAGAAGAGTGGTTATCACCAAATACCACCTTGAAAATTGGGTGTAAACAACTGTGAGTATTACTCAAGTTTGATAAATCTATAAACTATTAAAAGTTAATGTTTGGGGAGGTTGTCTGTTCGTACGCAAATAGAAACATGTGATTGGTTGACAAAAAAGAAATAGGCAGAATACACATTATAAAGGCGGTATTTTATATGATGTAAATACCCGAGTTCGAATCTTATGTAAGTCTAAAGGATATCTTTAACTGAATACATGTTTTATAAACTTAAAGAAACAAGCAAATATATGCTCCCTCCGGACGCATATTTTTGCTAGGTTGGGAGGATTATATAATTGTGAAATAACTACATACAATATGTAGTTAAAGCTAAATAAATTGGTAAAATAATTTCCAACGCTATTGATATTGTTTACCCATTCATTTATTTTTTATCGCCTGTGTTTGAATTCATGGTTTATAACATGGCGTAAATGTTTAATCTATGACGTCACGACGAAGCTATAATTATAATGTTAAGGTGATGTTTTAGCCCTATTTGTAAGAATATCGAAATGGGGCAAGAAGATCATAAGGTTTCGGTTTCGTAATATCATTTTTCTTACCAGAAAATTTATTTAACATAATTTAAATTGCTCCAGACAAGCATTCTTTCCATTATTTTCAATACTGTGATCCTGATCACGAGTCAACATGAAAAAACATTCGAGAAACTTTATTAACCCCCTGGAAATAACAGTTCATTGGAGGTATTTTGAAGTCTCGTTAGGCGATGGCTAGCACCAACTACTGTGTCATCAGCAGAAAAACGAGACTCAATAGATAGGCCTTCTTTTTATAAAGGCCACGGCCCGATATTTAAAAACAGCATTTCATTCATTAAAAAAACAAAATGGATATTTAGAGTCTGTTCTTATTGATGTAGCATTAGCTGTGGTGTTCTTGGATTCTTATGATGTTTTCTTGATCCACTCGGTTCGTCCACTACGTTGACGGGATTCACTGGTTATGTTTTATTGGTGATGTGGTAGTCAATGTTTCCATCTTCTCTACTTCTGTCGCTCTCTCCATCCTCTCAATAACCGCTTTTACGAGCGTCATTAAAAAAAAACATCAACAAATGAAGTTGGGCTTTAAAAATCTATTTGGAGTGTCATTCGATCCTCAGAGTATACATGTACAACCCCATACCCCATGCACCTATCCAAAAGCCCAACTGCCATCTCTGGTGGTTCAGACGAAAACACCCCGATTCTCTCTACCAATTTACTGCATCCGCTTACTGTGCCAGTGATGTAACAGCCAGAACACATAGCTTTCTTCTTAAAAATTCCACCACCTAATTGTTACTTTGCATGGAAATTTACCCAACTAATCCTATTCTTACACACCCGTCATTAATATTGCTACATCGATTTGCCTCCACTCGAGGACAAAGTTAGACACATGGTTGTTGTTTTTTTAAGTGGGAGATATCCAGCTCCACAAATAAGGTCACTCTGAATGATACAAAAATTAAAATTGCTCCAGTCAATATGGATTTCTCTTCCTCTGGCCGAGAACAGAACAAATACTCCAAAAACCAGGAAGTGATTTTATTTGAGCAAAAATTTTTACAATAATCATAATTTTTTTTTACAAAAACAATATATCATAAAGTCCATTCTTTGGCATGAAGTCTGAATCGTTTGGGGGGAGAGAGGGGTTCGTTGGTTTTACAATTGGTTCGATACTTTTGTGCTTACCCTACACTAGACACTCTCACAAAAATACCACATTAACTATGGGTTGATCCTACTTACATAATCCCCAATTTGTTTTAAAAGGACTTTATTTACCAAAACTTCATTGTGAGGTGGGGGGGACAATATTTACAATTAATCTGCAAGAAAGAAAAAAATATAGGTCAATAATGCTCTCTTAACCCTCTGCTAAGTGATAGATTACCCACTGTTTTTCCGGTGATCTGAAAACAAACAGGTCGGTCTCTAAAGGGAAGTGAAAGCTAAGTAGGATGTTAAAAATAAAGAAGATCAGATAGAATGTGGGAATCGATGGTATCCTCTAAGATATGAGACAACAACCAGGGGCAAAATAAATGTGGGGAGTGAGCATCTTTGGAGGCTCTCTAATACCAAAAAACAATACAGGGTCAGGATTCATTTACTCTACTAGCTAAGAATCTTTTAAAATTGAGGGATGGGTTCTGCAGAAACCAGGACCATGTGCGCCATACCTAAGCAAGGAACACAAGCTTGTACCTGGCTCTTCGACGGATGCACAAACTAATGGCGTGCACACACGTCCTATCTAACTCTATGCAATGTAATCGCCTCAAATCGCATCTGATCTTCACTTTAAGCTGACGCTTAAAGTAGATGACCAAAGCTCCATCATAAACAGATCCAACCCACGTCACCATTCTCGATATGGCTAGGATGGCTAGAAAAAACATTCTTTTCTATTTAGGCTATGGCGGGGCTACGTTTTGGATGACCAATGCTACATTTAGTGCCATCAAATGCTTAGTGTCGATGCGAGCCATTACCTCACTGACATACTTCCAGAGTAGCCGAAGTTTGCTGCAAGTGAAATAGATGTGCTCGGCAGTTTCTCTTTCATCATCATCACAGCACGGGCAGTAAGGATTTATCCTCTCTCCATCTCTGGTAAGCCTGTCATAAAGGGGAAGCGTGTCCCGGACCAATCACCAGGTCAGAAAGTATTCAGAATTGTTGAGATAACTCTGGTTTGACGCCCAACTTTACTGTGAACGGATATCCTCTTCCAACCATTCCAGATGTTCCTCAAGTAGATCCGAAGCAGTGCCCTCCACTAAATTCCAATACAGTCTCTTGCTAGTCTGTATGAGGGCTCTGGTCCCTGGCAGCGCTTTAAACGCAGTTCGGCATTCATTGTAGAACTTTTGTTCCCCTCTTGGTCTACGATGGGATTCGACCGAAGGGTCGAGTATGAGGTTGAGAAAGGGCTTCCAAACCGCAGAGGCTCAAGTAACATCGTCTGTCAAAGAGCGACACAGAAAAGCCAATCTTTCAGTATGTCTATGATTTGCCAGATCCGGCATTCCAAAGCCTCCCTCGCTCAGATGCTGAGTACAGACCCGTCTGCAAACACATGGTTTCCGTCTCTTCTAAAGAAGCGAGAAGAGGAAGCATGTGAAAACCAAGAGGCGCTCCGCAGGCACGGGTAATACAGCCAGTCGGTAAAGAATGAGAAGAAGGCCAAGAAGTGATGCTAGGATAGTTAGTTTTTTTTTTACTTCAGTAAAGTTCTCAGAAATCAAGGGACCCTTTCCTGTAGCTAACACTTTATCTCTATATGAGATATATAGATATTGAAATGTTCCATTAAAGTTCTTCTTTATCTCTCAAACGTTGATACATTACTTTCCTCACCCAATTGATGAATTAACTATTTTATAGTATATCTTTATTGTAGTCTCTTGATCTTACCGGATACCAGGACAAAAATTCATCTAGTCTGGTGAAGTATCCAGCTAAGTGTTGTTACTTGAGGTAACATCACTAGGAGAAGATGTACCATTCCTTGTATGAGCAAGTGTATAGCCGTGTCGAGGGAATCTTATTTGTGCTTCGTATACTATGTTATTTTCAATATTTGATCAGGGTTTAGGGTTAGGGTTAAGTATCCTCATGTCAGGTTGTCCTGGCAAACCCTTGTACAGAGAGACCGAAGACACTCGGGGATGGTGTCTAGTAGGTAATTCAAACTCTTTCTCTCTCTCTCTCTCTATATATATATATATATATAGTCTAAAGAAGCTTTGAGTCATTAATATATATATATATATATATATATATGTGTGTGTGTGTGTGTGTGTGTGTGTGTGTGTGTGTGTGTGTGTGTGTGTGTGTGTGTGTGTTTTAAATTTCCGAAAGAGTTATATGGTAAACAGCTGATTTCTATTTCACCTTTTTGGGGTTAGGTCCCTTGCTTATGTTTCACGGCTTATATGGATGGGTCTCATTTTGTATTTTGTGAATTTTCCAGAGGTGAAATCAGCTTATACATGTTTGTATCCCAAGGATTTAAACCCCTTGGAGGCCTACATTAGTGTTAGTATAGTACCGCTAAGAATTAATAAGAGGGGATGCTTCTGTATTGTTTGCAGTTGGGCTATTTCTGTGGGTGGTGTTTCTTGTGGATGGCTTATATAAAGTATTCTTTTTCCTTGTGTTATATTATTAATGTTTAATACATGTATATCATACTTTTTTTTGGAGGGGGGATTTCTGTATTCATAAAGGACTAAATGATATACACAATAAATTATATCACCTCATAATATTATACGTGTATAAATGAAATAATAATTATGTATATATATATATATATATATATATATATATATATATATAATTTTGACATGAGTGTTTGGTGGCTATATGTTAAGATGCGAACCATTGCCCGACATTGAAAATGTCTAGATTTTCCTGAAAATGATATATTCATTCAAATTTCTAAAAAAAATACATATTTTCATAAAGAACGGAGGAGCGTTCAAAATATTAAAATTAACAATTGTAATAACATTTATAATTTACATATTATGTTTTCTATAAGCTCTTTTTTTTAGCCTAAACTCACTTTATATATACGTTACACGTACGACATGATGTAAGGGAAGTAACAAAGCGATTAATATGTAAGGGAGATAATTCCCCTTTGAGTCACACTACAGTATTACGTTTTAAAACACGGACGATGACTCTAATGACAGCATATTCTAGTTGAGGACTGGAAGAAAGCATTGCGGGGAAACTTGTTTGAATGATTCCACAATCTGTATGCTTATATATATATATATATATATATATATATATATATATATATATATATATATATATATATATATATATATACGATGAAAGTTATGGAAATAATATTCCAACGTGATAGAAATGAAAAAGGAAAAAAAAAATCATTTATATATTCATCAACGTTTCTTCTTTATTTCAAGACTTTCTCAAGATTATTGATTTGAAGAAATAACACACAAGTACAATATTTGAAAATATTTGGTATGTTTGTGACATGAAAATAATTTTGGGTTTTTTTTTGTTGTTTTTTTCAAACGAAACATAGTCGTTAAAATTCAAAAGATATGGGTGAAAAAAATTCTCTTGATGTCACAAACACACCAAATATTTACAAATATTTTACTTATATGTTATCTCTTCAAATCAATCATCTTGAGAAAGTTTTGCAATAAAGAGGAAACGTTGGTGAATATAGAAATAATTTCGGTTTTTCATTTTCCATTATAAGTTAGGTACGTTTATATATTTTTTATCTACAGGATTCGCTCCTAAACTAATTAACCAATCATTATAAATTTTACAACACTACTGCTATGCGTAAGGGTTCGAATGTGGACTATGTTTAGTTTAATTTAGTTTCATACAGTGCAGGATAAAAGGGGTGTGAATCCCTTTGTGAAAATTCTTATACATCCGATTTTTGTATAATTTTAACCATAGGTATTAGACATAATATTCTCCAAAGTTCAAGTTTTAGGGGGTAGGGGGTATTTTAAAGAGTTTTAGTCGACATGATGAGCCTTAAATTTTAGACATAAGGTTTAGTAGCATTATATCTTCGTAAGGGGACAGAAAAGTGGTTCAAAATTGTACTGTTCGAGGAATTAATTTTACTCGTCCTAGGACGGGTAATCTTCTAGATATCTCATAATAAAACAAACATTTATTATTATACTAAAGCTGAGTCCATTAACGTTTGTTTTCCTTAGGCTTTTCCCTATATACTTTAATTGCACAAAATACAAGCTAAAATATAATTTAGTTCTGGGATTGGGTTAATTTTTAAAAAATATTTGTAATTGTTCTAATTAGCCGTAATTTGTAATTAACAGAACAATTTACCTGCCTCATTTGGCTAGCTATGTAGTGTTTCGCCCTCTCTCACTCTATGTTGATTCAACCACTCTCTACTATTCCTTTTTCAGCATTGCCATCTAACTTACATATAAACTACAAGCACATATGAAAATTAGATGGCAAAATAATAAGTCTTTTTTACTTCTGTATTATCCATAAGGATAATATGGATGTAAAGAGACTTATTATGCAAGAAGAAGAAATATCTTAACAGTTATGTCACAATTTATGAACTTTTTAATTAAATCAAATTAGAATAAATAATGGTAGTCTTTGTGACCCAACAGGTTACGGGTAAGTCTAGTACGTATACAATTTGAAATAATAAAAATATGTGGCCTTGTGAAGTAGTACTATACAACTATTCTAGAATTCTATGTGCTTGTTTTTTGGGTTTTTTTTAGAAATATATTTGTATGTAACATAAAAAGGGCATTCCTGAGCCTTTGAGCTAGGAGTCAAAGTGTGGTACGTGTTCTGTTACTACACCTAATCTGTTCTGTCTTCGGTCAGTGATAGATAAATCCTTTGATTGAGACAATTTTTATTTTTGTCTCAATTCAGAATGCCCCTTTCTGGGGATCTGGATGTTCTGCACATGAAAAACTGACGTTGTGTTTAACTCTACCTCTGTGTGTGTGGAGGGGGGGGGGGTAGTAACCTAACAAGAGCATAACACTAATAAAAGATATATCTATTTAGAAAGTAGTATGAAACATGTGTTTCCACATATCATACTCGAATTTTACTTATAAAGCATTTCTCTTTTTTCTTTTTTTATTATTTGGAATATTTTCAAAGTTAAGGTCTAAAAATAGAATACAAACACTTTATGCTGATGTTGAGTCGTTATTAACAGAAATAATTACGTCACAGTGTTTCATGTAGCAACGTTAAGGGTTTCCCACGACAGCAAGATGTGACACGGTTTTTTTATGACGACAGCTTCTTCGAGGTTGCACTCTAAAAGATACAAAAATAGCCCTGTACGAACATGTTGGCATTCCACGCTAAGAGTGCCTCGGGCGATTAGCAATAAACCACCCCTCTCGAAGGATGTCTAGGATCATTCCCTATTCCGATAAAAAGGGTCTGATGTAGCTAAGACAGTCCCTAGGCTGTCAGAATGTGTAAACGATTACCCCGGAGGGCCAGCTGAAGTGAAAGTGACTGCATTAAAAAGTAATAAAAAAAGTGAACTGATAAGAGATGCATTAAAAAGGAGAAAAAACGATATCTTGTGACACATAGTTTAATTATCTCCCTTAGATACTAATCGAGCTGTTACCTCCCTTGAATTATGTCTAGCGTGAATCAATTTCCTTAAATTCGCAAAATTTTATTACAATCTTCTTTTGGGGGAGGGGCTGGAAGAAGCCATAGCTCATCATATTACATTCACATGCATCTCACATTTTAATATAACAAATTTTATTTTAACTGAATATAACAATCAATTCACAAACGAATATGTTGCAGAGTCGGATACCAATATTTTTGTCCAGTTATGCGTGAGTTCACTTCTCATCAAACGTGACGGTGTAGTGCTGTGTCTATTGTAATTTCAACTCCACGACATAAACGTATGGATAAGGTAGAACATTTCGGAGTACCTCATTTTTATTTGTCTTGAAATGGAAATTAAGAAAACATTTTTGGGGGTGGAAGAAATAAAGAAATACAATGCTAAAAATGCCATTTCATGGGTTAATAATTTTTTGGAATTCATAAATTTTAAAAAATGTCAGACTTAGAACGTCCTCGTACCACTAAGGAATATATTGTGGACCATATATTCACTATATAATTTCGACTGTACTTTTCTTTCGCTTGTACCGAAACTAATGGAAAATAAAATAAAGTCCATATCGCACCTTCACTTTAACATAATTTTCCAACTCATTGTTCATTAATATTGTTTCAGTTTCATCATTTCTTAACGTTTTTTATTTGTTCATTAATATTGTTTCTTAACATAAACATATTATTTAATCTTTGTTTTTGTGAATAAAAATATATTGTTAAAAAAAGAAATCTGAAAATAAAGCGAGAGAAAACAATAAACATTGAAGAAATGCGGAGAATCTTTGTTGGAATCGATTGTTGAAAGGATAAATATGCAAAAGTTTGAGGTAGTTTCTTGAGAGATAAATTTCCCATTATTTGAGGCAATTGGAGTATTTTAAAGATTTTTAGGGAGCATAATATTAGCATGACTTCCCATTGTAAAATTCAGATATTTCAGATTTGCATTGGATTTGATCAATAGTCATTAGACACAAATTAAGCAAAATTCCCTGAATTTCAATTTCTTCTAACGACCTTTTAAGCTGAAGCCTTAAATTTTAGAATGAAATCATGTAATAGATTTTGATCAAACTTGGAATTTTAATCTTCGTAAGGGGACATAAAAGTGATGCAAAACGTTTCAGAGATTTAATTCTTGTAGTATATATATTTATGGATTGGGATTGATGTGGTGATGACGGGAAGATATTTCTCTGAAAAAAATATTGCTCTTCTCAGGTGTCGCTAGGTTGAGTTAGTCGCCGACGGAAGCTGAAGTCTGAGAAATAATGTCTCCTTTTGCGCATGTTGCTGGAAATATAATATTGCGAAAATGTTGTAGTCTTTAGGAGAATATTTTTCACGTTCAGATATCAGATATTCAATAGAATTCAAAATGTAATGACCTATATAGTCTTTCAAGCAGTTTCAGATTTCAGGCTGGACGTATGTTGAGCGCAATGTATTTCTTATATATATTGACTTCAGAGTTGAATGAAAAAAAATTGCGAAGAAAAATATGTGTAGAATATTCGAAGGTGAGATTAAAACTGTTTTGAGGCTGGAGGTTCTATTCAAGAGAAAGAGATCGGCACCCAAACAAATTTATATTGAGGGTGCAAAAGTGCTTCAGCCTGCGGACGTAGTTGGAAACAGGTCACATGATCGTTATTTTTATCAAACTTTCTTGCTTTTGTTTGAGCCTAGTTTTGTAGAAAATATGATAGCATCCATTAGAGATATGACTTTGAGGAGTTGTCGGTTTGAGCGGTGCCACTTCTCTGTAGTTTCAGTGAAATTGAAAAATGAAAAAGATGTTTTATATCATGCCAGATGTTCAGAGATCTTTAGCTTCATATATTGGTGAGAATTAAATTTAAGATTACAAAAGAAACGATTGAAGGTAGATAGGTGAAGCATTGGTTAAAATGAACAGAAGAAATATATGATAAAAAAATGCAATTGGTTTTAACATTTTAATATGTTTGTAACTGGCATTGATCATATTTTTGTATTTTTTTACTCCTGAATGTCATCATGTAATGCTTACAACAATATTGAAATTATTATTTTTATTCATTGTTGATATTATTTACTGATGCTTTGTATATAAAATTAATTGTTAAACATGTATTCATTAATGAGAAATTATTTTTGTTTTATATTTACATAAATTGGTACTATTACTAATTATTAATGCCAATAATGTTAATATTATTAATTAATTTTATTATGTTTATTTAGTATTGGTTCATTTTATCCGTGAAACAATAACTAAGGTTAAAAAGGTAAAGGTAAAGGTCACATAGCCTGGACGCGCACGAGTGTCGTTGCCGACATCGCACACTGCCCATGGCCGTAGCGGCAGTGATTTGTTAAGAATCACCGTGTCTAGGGCACAGCATATGGAAGGCGGAGCCCATCCCTCTCCTTCCGCTGCCTTGAACCTTCCCTGAGTTTTAGTCAGGTACCCATTTACTGCTGGGTGGACAGAGGGAGTTTTCAGACCCGAAAATTCGCATGCCGTTAGTCGGATGGAACCCGGGTCGTCCAGCCCAAAGACAAGTGCTATAACCACTCGTCCACAGGCCCTCCCTATAAAACTAAGGTTAATGCTATTACAATTGATAAGTTTAGAAAGCTTATTGCTTTAGGGGAATGTTTAATTTTATATATATATATATATATATATATATATATATATATATATATATATATATATATATATAATAAATGTTTGGAGGTACAAAATTTATATATGCTTTTGAAAATGATTTGCGGAAAACTCTCTAGAGCTCATCAGGAGAAACCGATAGTATAAATCAATCAATGATATTAGCAAAAATGAAGAGCTAAGGGGGGAATTGAAGTACCAGGGAATTCTAATACACGATTAAAATGAATTCAATTGAATAGTCATGGCACTAACTTACTTTGGGGAACTTTGACTCCGCCCCCAGTTGTTTTTTTTTATCTGCAAGCAGATCAGGTGTCCTGAATGAGAATATTCTTAGGCTTACGTTTCTCAACATGCTTAATAACACATCCATCAAGCACAATTTTTTTACTATTCAGCATCTTACAATAAATTTTCCTAATTTATATCTACAAATTATAAATTTATATTCTTGGTTATCACATTTTCACTGATTTATTTTCCATTCGTCTTCAATTGTATCGCATAAAAACAGTGGTAAGTGGATTATGATATGTCGGTATGAAATGAAGATTTCCAATTTTAATAATAATATTTAGTGTGTATTTACTCGAAGAAATGGACAATTTACTTCAAAGTGGATGGGAAAAGTAAGAGGTATAAAGAATCTATCTATATACTATAAGTAAAATATGGTCTTTTTACAATTAGTCTGTTCGTACGCAAATAGAAACATGCAATTGGGTGATAAAAATGAAATTGGCAGAGTACACATTACTAAACTTAAATGGATGTTTGCTAATAGGCTAGAGATAACATAACTATTTAAAAAACTAAGTCATCTTTTTGTTTGATAATCCACAAAAGCGATAGACATGGAGCATGTTCAGCATTAGTTCAAAGGCAAGTAGTTTTGCTTATAAACAAAATTTCTAATTTTTTTTACCAATAAAACAATGATTTAAATGAATATAGAAATCCATCGAAGTTACTTACTCTCTCGTCCAAATACTAAGCAGCATATTTTTCCACGAAATTTCACAAATATTGAACGAGTTAGGTTCTTTTTTTGTTGAACTTTCATGAATAATGTTTACTATTTTAATGAGAGAGAGAGAGAGAGAGAGTAAGTAACTACGATGAATTTCTATGGTCATTGAAATGTATTTACATATTGCTATTATTGGCAGTAGAAGCTATGCAATGATGGAGATTGACAAACTCAGGTACTGTACCAAAACCACTCAAGGAGCGATTATAAAATCGTAATTAATTTTAAATATTAAGGTCACAATAAAAACTAAATGGAGATTAATATTGAAAACAATGGTCGAAATTAACATTTTCAACTGCTGAGAACATTAATTTATTTGAATTGCATTAATATCATAATTTTTCATGGTAACTGATAATTTTTTTTAAATTTTTATCCATAGAAAATGTTTCAATGCAGTTTGGACTGAACTGAACAAGTCTGATAGTTGTCCAGGTAAGAGAACTAATATTTATGATTGTACACACTTGCGTGAGTACATGTCCTTGCTGCGTGAAGTATTGTTGCCACATCTGGGCTGGTGCATCATCCACTAGTCTCTCCCTCTTAAACAAGGTCCAAAAGAGTCGCCAACTTAATAGGGCCCTCACTATTCACCAAGCTCTAGCCCCTGTCTCATCGCTGCAATGTTGCATCCTTGTGCTTGTTTTACAAATACTTCTATGGATTATGCTTTGATGAACTGGTTGCCCTGGTGCCCCCTCAACGTAAATACACTAGACCAACTCGACAATCAGCTAAATCCCATCCATTCACTGTGGAGGTCCCCAGATGCCGGAGAGCCTTCTACTCCAATAGCTTCTTTCCTCGTGCTGCCAGCCTCTGGAACTCCCTCCCTGCTCCCTGCTTCTCCAACTGTACAGACATGCAGAGGTTTAAAACTAATGTAAACAAACATCTCGCTACACAGCTCGCAAAATCTACACCCTAATTCTCAGTAGCCCCTTACGTCTACAGTGGCTGCTTGTCTTGTTTGGGGTAAAATATGTTAAAAAAATAAAATCAAAAAACGTACAAATGTGCTAACATAATTAAAGAATCGTAATTTCGTTTCTTCCAGACATATCTAATCAAAATTATTTTTATAAGTGAGATATTTGCATATTAAACATTTTTATCATTTTCGTCTTCAAAAACGTTGTCCTTTGTGTTGTTATAACTTTCTCATATTTACAATTTATTCATCTTTTAAAACCCTGACACAATTATAGACAGCGTATAGAAGCCGTTCTTACTAGTGAGCATTAAGAACAACTCCTAATATTGTAGTAAGTAAAACGAAAAAGGTCATCACACGAAGGTAAACAAACTCTCTTTTAACACAACAACAAAAGGAGTTTTTTTTAATATCATCTATACAGTTGGGTATAGGTCGGTAAAGGTTAAGAGAGTGTCCAAGTGAAGAAAGGAAAGGATAGAAAGTTATTTCACTGTCGAAAGTCTACGGGCAGCTTATCTTCGTGTGAAGATAGCTGGGCTCGGGAAATCCAGGGGATCCAGGGAGGAGAGGGAGGAAGGGTGTGTGTCTTTCTTGGTTGCTTGTCGCAGTTGCAGTCGCTATGATGACTCTTGCTATTGCCAAAAGGGTTCTAAGTAGATCCTCAGGGAGCAGCTGAAATTAATGCGCACTACAAACTGGTTGGTCAGTGTATGACCAAATCGGTCAGCAAAGACAGTTCTTCACATTAAGAAAATAGATCCTCCTTATGACTGCTACAGACGTATGTCTTTAATTGTGTCAATTTTCTTTAGAATCCTGTTTCTTTCTTCATTGTATTATACTTTAAAATAAATCATTTCTATAAATGTTATTGATAAAATACTACTAAGCGTGTATGATTTATGAGATGTCTATAATCTTTGTTTTAATGCATATGTTTTCAGCTACCTGTTGGGCGTCTGGAGATCCCCACTATATGACCTTTGATGGAGTCGCTTATACTTTTGAAGGAGATTGTGAATATCTGCTGTCAGAAGCAATTGATAAATCATTTTCGATCACCGTGAAAAATGTAAAATGTGGATTTCCAGCTTTGACGTGTACAAAAGATCTTATTGTCCATATTCTGGGTCACAAAGTGCATTTCATAAAGGACAAAATACCTACAATTGATGGAAAGCAAATTCCAGATAGAGGATTCACTTCGTCTGGCTTTACAATTAAACAAAACGAGTTCTTCTATTCTTTGTTTACTAATATGGGTCTGTCTGTACAATGGGATAAAGGTAAGTATATTTATAGATTGTTGCATATGTGTACTCTTAATGTTAATATGGCGTTAACAAATTATTTTCTAATCCGTTTAGTGCCTGCAATGTTGGCTTTAGATTTTACTTTTTAGAAATTTTAAATATGATAAATATTAACATATTATGACTAATTTTTAAATTGGATCATATTCACTTTCATTATGAGAAAAAAGGAAGAGGCATTGTTACTATCATACATTAATTAAAACCAATTTCCTCATCTTTATTGAAAATTATCAGTCATTGTATCCTCAGGTCATAAAGGAGACTACCATACTACTATTATTAAAATAATAAAAGAAAAACTATTAGTCTTCAGTTGATCCAAATAGATAAATATGTCTAATTTTAAAGTTTCTACTCTGTATGAAAAAGTTAGAAAACTATAAACGCAAGCGCTTTATAAATTATCACAACGGTTCGAATAAAAAATATCTAATGGAAAAGAGAAGCTGTTTATACAGTCATATTTTTTATTTTAGGTACTCGAGTATATGTGCATTTGACTGAAAAATGGATGAAGAAGGTGAAAGGCCTTTGTGGAAATTATGACCAAGATTCAACGAATGATTTCATTTCAAGATCTGGTTCATATGAAAATGTTGCTTCTGCCTTTGCTCACAGCTGGAGAATTTATGACTGCCAAATGATTCCTCAGGATAAGCCAAGTTTCAGCATTCATCCTTGCATTGTAAGTTATTTTTCATACCTAATAATGCTACTTGATTACTGATATCAGCGTTTAATAAACATTTTCATAAATAAGCAAGTTCTATTATGTTTTTTGTACTTTTAAGTTCAAAAACATGTTAAAGGTAAGAAAGTTACAAAAATCAAGAATTTAGAGAATTTTGATACTGAAAGATTTGTAATGTTTTATATAGATATATATATATATATATATATATATATATATATATATATATATATATATATATATATATATTTGAAATGTATATATATATATATATATACACTAATAAATCACCACTTATCAAAGTCCAAAGACCACTTGAGGATAAGAGTTAATGAGATTGTGTATTGGATGTAGAACAATACTATGAGAGGATTCTAAACAATGAGCGAAAAAGACATGATGTGATCACTTAAGAGGAGGGCTCAACAAGTATTTGTTGACATTGGACGTGAAGACGACTATGTTGTAGCCAGCAGGGAAGCACTCCTATTATATTTTATTCCACAGATGGGAAGTTCTTGGAAAGAAGCCTCGTTAATGGAAGTTCCGTTTAGTTCTAGTTATAGAGAAGAAGAAAAGAAAACTTCTTTGCAATGCTCTTAGCCAGACTGGTACTTTCTGGAGTGATTTTACAAGGGGGTGAAGCATAGATTATAGCCCAGTAGAGCACCTATCATGAACATAACGATGTAATCCAAAAAGACTCATAACGTCTTTTCTGTGAGAGAGAGGTTGTAGGGAGGAGAAGAGAACATCCCCAATTAGGTTGTGAAGTGAGTTTTGCACTCTGTTATCACAAGAAAGAATGCTCTTAAAGGCACCACCCCAGATGTATCAGGATTATCCCATCTTAAAACGTATCTGACTGTTATACAGGTAGAGGAATTCTTTAGGAATCACGTAAAATGATCCCACCATTTTTCCAGCGACTTAAGCAACAGATTTTAGGTAAGACTTCAATTTTAGATCTTATAAAGGCAAGGGGCTTCCTCAAAGAGAGGCGAAACGAGGATCTGAGTGTTGGTTGTGAAAGGAGAGAAGTTTGGTTTTAACTGAATTTCAAAGTGATTTACTTTCATTATGACAATAATTAGGATAAATTATTAGACAGTCATGGTCGAGTAGCCGTATATGGTGTGTGGATTAGGGCAAGTACCTTTGTACTGTCAGTAGCCGCACCTTTACACGGCACTTTTATGTCAGGCCTGTTTTGCATTTGCATGGTCTGTCCTTTGACATAACTGTGCCTTGTAAATGGCTGTCAGACACTGGCATTCAATCCTATCGCAACTCTCACTTATGCTTCCACGTAACCGAATGCACACTCAAGTAGACATACACCAGTTCCGCGTCTCGATCTGACTTGAAAAACTAAGTGAGGGGAATGATCATCATGAATTTCATGGTAATGAGAGAACATCACTCTCCATTTAAGTGCGTGAAGATTTGGAACTACAAATGAATCCGCATACAATCAACGGTCTACAAGCTCGACGTGCAGACTCTCAGAGGGCAAAGAATGTTATCGAAAGAATCTTTTGGTCAACTGCGAAGGTGGAAAATCTCATTTAAAAGCAGGCTGGAGAGAAATGGGCCCACAGAAATGCTCTAGCTACACTACAACGAATATCAATCTTAAAACAGATCGGTCACGGTACGACGGCTGAAAACCAAAAGAAGTGGCAGAAGATATCGCTGTGTTCGTCGACTATGTAACTACAGTTCAGCAGAACTATAGATCGTGAATGAGTGCATTTACCTGCACTTCGATCTCTCCAATAATGTTCACTAGTATTATGGGCGAAATGATGTTTAGTCAAGATATCTAACAATCGGTCAAAGTGTTGAAAGTAAAGGATACATACCTTTCTAATAATGGGAGTGCTTCAATGTAAACATAATCAAATGAAAGAATCAAAAATAAAAAACAAAAGTCTCTCTTGATGGAAACAACTGGAACTTTGTTACATGGTATTTTTTTTCTGGCGACACCGTATGCAATGCAACAACGTATTTGCCACTTAATAGGTCCCTCACTATCCACCAACCTCCAGCCCCTGTCCCATCGCCGCAATGTTGCTTCCTTGTGCCTGTTTTACAAGTACTTCAATGGAGTGTGCTCTGATGAACTTGCTGCTCTGGTGCTTTCATGACGCAAATTCACTAGACCAACCCGACAATCTGCCAAATCCCAATCCATTCACTGTGGAGATCCCCAGATGTCGGAGAGCTTTCTACTCCAAAAGCTTCTTTCCTCGTGCTGCTGGACTCTGGAACTCCCTCCCTGCTCCCTGTTTTCCTGGCGGTACTGACATGCAGAAATTTAAAACTGATGTAAACAGACATCTTGCTGCACAGCTCCCAATTTAGGTTGACCCTCCCCCAAACTTTCATCCTTTTTCTCAGTAGCCCCTTACGTCTACAGTGGCGGCCTGCCTTGTTTGGGGTGAACTATGATATAAAAAAACAGATTTTTATCACGTAGTATATTTTTTATGACGAAACTGTATTCAATGTAACAACATATTTTCCACCGGACCTCGCATAGTGAACTTTTCTCCAACAACATCGTTTTCAATACTGATTTGCCCGTGGATACGTATAAATACTCTCGTTTCAAACATAACCCTAACCCTTTCTCACATCGAGGTTCTACATGTTCGGAAAAGACGATAAAGTATGTTGACTATTTCCATCACTCGTTCCAGGTTCTGGCTTATCATGTCTTTAACTAGATTTCTACTTTAGTTGCTTCATTTTCCTTTATTTTCATCGTGAAACATGTCACACCACGTTAGAAATCTAGAAGTCATAGAATATGCTTTTAGTAGACTTCTGTTGGATTAACTAATTAAATATAACAATTTCAAATGTTTTACTAAAATAAATGTTTCTTTCAGATAAATCCTTCTCGAAAACTGTGGTCAATGGAAAGCTGCGCACCAATAAAATACGGACCAACGTTTGCAATCTGCCGTGCCATTCTCCCTGATAATGTCGTCCAACGGTTTTATGATGATTGTTTATATGATTCCTGCAGGTAAAATCTGTTTTTTTTTTACATCCTCTTTGTGTGGTTTTTGTCTTCAAGGAAGAACAACTTTGCAACTAACAAATGAAAGTACGAATTGGGTTGCTTCCTTTACACTCTAATTGATTTTATAATTCAAAATAATTAAAACCAAATCCCGTATCTTCTGCAAAGCTACACGAAACTACGAAAAATTCTACGGCGAAGTCATATGTAACAAAAATTAAAATCAACTAAAATTTTTACGTATTAAATCACCAAATTAGAAACTAACCGACGCAATGAGTTAGGTGCTCATGAATGTAAAATAAACGAAAGAAGATGATCCTTTTTATACAACTTGTGTCAGTTGTTTTTGTTTTCAAGGAGTAACAGCTTTAAAACTTACAAACGAAGATACGAATCGGGTAGTCTCCCTAACACTTTAATTGATTTTATAATTTAGGACAATTAAAACCTCATCTTATAGTACAACAATATCGTCTACTACATGTATTCGTTTCGATTCCAGATTTTCTGAAATATTCAAAGAGTTTTTAAATGAAAAAAAAATGCAAGTTTTGTGCATGGCTTAATTATTTTTTAACTGTCTCTCTCTCTTTCTCTCTCTCTCTCTCTCTCTCTCTCTCTATATATATATATATATATATATATATATATATATATCTCTATCTGTTTACTTTTACTGTTTACACTTTCCCCTTGTCTAGAGGTAAGACGCTTTTTGATATTTCACAAGCTTAGTTCCCAGTGCTTACAATTCAATGTGTCAACTATCTCCAGACTTCACTCTCTATGGTCTTGTGCAATCACAATTTTCCTGTAATGTTAAGACTTCCATCCTATTTGCAACGGTTTATTCAGGTGATCGAACACTCCACATAACCGTACCAGTGCAACCGATTCGTCCTTAAGATAACATCTATTCTGTGTAAATGTAATGCATTCAGCAAATCCTCCGACCTAGTGCGTTGGGTTTGGTCAGATCAATCTAATCAGGCGGTCGGTAGAGGACTGAGTGAGGGTACAACAATCACTACCATATAACATGACGCTCCTGGCACAGGTGATATATAACTTACCCTGGATATAAAGGGGTACTGATCGCAATGTTAACAGAGGCCATGAAATTCCGCACACACTGCCTTCACTTTTGTGGCTTTACTGTGTCCAAATCCACCACCTGCGCTCAGCATATCCCCTTGTTAGGACAAAAGAGTCTACTATCTATACACATAGTTATAAATAGTCATTTTCTATTGTACTAGTTTTAACAACTGTACTGTAAACAAACTAAGTTAGCATCTCATTATATCATAAATATTAAATATGAGGTTGCTATGGATAAATATGTATTTGGAAATTAGATTGAGAAAACTCTCAGATTTCTTTACTTATAAATCATTGAAGCATACAATTCAGATAAATTGTAGGAAATGTGGTACTTATTTAACTGGTAATCATTACTAAAGACGTTAAATAAGATTCTATTTCATGTTATACAGATTTGGTGTCGTGCTGATAATTATTATACAACGGTTGAGTAATAAAAATAGTTTGTTTTAATTTAAGATTTAAATATTTTACTAAATTTCCGACATAGGTTCGTCAGACAATAATTTTGAATATCTTACGATCTGTAAAGCCACCTCTGAGTTATGAGATGAAACCGAATTTATAATATTGAGCCTGCATTTTAGATAGTGAAAAAAAACGTTGGATAGTGTAAGTGTTGGAGTCGATAAAGAGCATATTTTTGTCCTCATAATCATCAAGTCAATTCAAGAGTAATCGTTAAAATTGCTTACAAACTCGTATCCAAAACGTAACGGAATTTGAAAATAAAAACAAACTACTTTTTTGTTTATACTCACACCGGAAAAATAATTGTGAGCATAACAATAAGTCTGCATAATAAAACTTCTTGACTTTCTTCTTGTCTAGAGGTAAGACGTTTTTTGATATTTCACAAGCTCATTCTCCAGTGCTAACGGTTCAACTGTCGCCATTTTTAGATCTTAAATAAATGTATTAGTGGTGATTTCTAGCCCAAGAAGCACCGGAACCTTATATACAGTCGAAATAAAAATTATTTCTCTCTTCATCATTAATCAATTATAAATATTATTTATCTTTTCCTGTTTTCTTTTTATCAGTTGTAATCTAGGAGGCGATTGCGAATGTATGTGTACAGCACTTGCTAACTTTGCTACAACCTGCTCGAATAATGGAAGGCCTGTAAAATGGAGAAATAATGACAGATGTGGTAAGTAATACGCACATAATATTTGGAACAGAAACATTTTTTTTTAAATTCCATTATGATAAACAAAAGTTTATGGACTAATTTTTGACATTCCAAAACGAAAAATTGGCTTTAAAAAATTTCACGTCTACCTCTATTATGTATATATGAAATGTACGTTTTATATTACCTAAATGACAAGATTGATACTAAAATTTAAATAAATTATTTCATTAGTTTAGCACATATGAAGATATTCTGGCAATAATATATTCAACCAACAGTTACATACAGCGTATCTATTAAAAGACATTAATTTTAAAAATGACGTATTCAATAACAAACGATACACAGACTAAAACAAAAACAAAAACAAACTCCGATCATAATTCTTTATTCTTCTTTAAAAAATGGAACATTTATTAATTTTTTTTTGATTTTAATACAAAAAAGACCATCAGAAGAATTGAAAAAAAAAGGTATAATTAAAAAGACAAATTCTGTTATTTTTAACAATGTTTGCATAAATGAGAAAATGCTGCCTAAATACACACACAATATATATATAAATATATATATATATATATATATATATATATATATATATATATATATATATATATATTAACATCTAAATAGAAACCCCACAAAAATACTTCATACACGTTAAAAGTTTCTGCTTTCCTCGCCGACGGCTAACATTCAGAGCTATACAGAACCTCACGAGAGGATTGAGAATGATTAATGAAATGAACTAAGTTTGATTACTTATGGCAGGAATCTGTTGACACTGAATTTGGAAACGACTATGTTGTAATCTATAGAGAAAGCAGTCCCGCAGTAATGTATTCCACAAACGGGAAGCCCTTGCGAAGAAACTCTGTTTGTGGAAATTTCACCTGACCCTAGGCACACAGAGGAAGAAAGGAAAGTTTTTGTGTCGCTGTGATAGCAAAGCCAGTTCTTTCTATGAATGCCTTACAATCAGAGATTGGAGCTCGGTCAAGCGCCTTCCATGGCAGAAACGATAGCATATAGGGGGACTAGCGACGTTTCTTCTATGAGAAAATGGGCTGTAAGGAACAGAAAGACCATTCCTCACTAGATGTTGAAGTCGATTTTGAACTTTATCTAGGCAACGAAAAGTGTTCTGAGCAGCGCCTCTCCAGATGTAGCGGCAGTACTATATCTTAAGACGTATCTTACACTTATATATGTATTGAATTGCATCAGACGTCAGGTCCTTTCTGGAACAGTAGAATGATCCAACCGTGTTTAAGCAATCTTAGCAACAGATTGGATATAAGCCTTCCATTTTAGATCTGAGATGAAAGTCGTCCCAGGAGCTTATCAAAGCAAGGAGCTTTCTCAATTTTGACTGGGGGAAAACAGGAAAAAAGCATGCAAGCATTGGTGATGGAAGGAGAGAACCTTTATATTGTTTTACTAAACAGATTATTAACTTTTACTAGTAAATATTTTATTATCAGTCCTATTACAGATTCTTAATGCCGTGATATCCTTATTTTTAGGAAGGGCAAGGGAGTAAGATAATAAAATGCTTAAAAGCAACCAAAAACATACTTTTCCGTTGAAAACTGTGTGAAAATAGGATGTGCATCACTACAGATAACGTTGAGGAATTTAAAAAAATACTTATCCAGATATCCCCTTATACCACCATTTTGTAAGTGCAGCTCACTAGTTTATAATGTGCTTGATCTAAGCTGCTTGGCGTTTAATTACTGTGACTACTCGCATACTGAAGTTTGTAATAACTCTCTAAACGTTGTCATACAGTGACAATGTTATTTTTTGTCTTAACTAGCCGAGGCCGATCACGCAACCTTCAATGTTATCCTGTACATTTCCCATTTACTTGAATTTATCCACCAGGAGTCGCCTTATTGTGAAATTGTTGTTGACGTCACGAAGTAGTCCTCTACAACTTGATCCTCTCCTTCATGGAATATCTTGTTGCCTGTTCCATTTCACGTGTAACATAGAAGCCTGGGTTCATAGAAATTATAGTGATAATAAAATGGATACATCGTTTTGGATCACTCTGTGTAATACACAAGTTCTAGCTTGTTTCACTATCAATACCATTTTAAATATAAAAGATTCGAATAGTGGACGTATATTTTTGCAGACAAATTTGGGTGAAATAATAGTCTTATATATTTATGACATATTTTTTTTGAAAAAGTCAATGGTCAACAATTTCTTTTGTTATTTTAATATAGGAACCATTAGTATTTTTTTAAATGTTTATATTATTTTTATGTTTGTATTTATATATTTTATGGATGAAAAAAATGTTTCTTTTCATTTAATGAAGAACATTATTATTTGAATATATTTTACTATGAGCCCATTTACGTTATAATTGCAGCTGTAATGTGTGAAGAGCCACGTGTTTATAGTGCCTGCGGCCCAGCTAACCCAACAACATGCCGTGATTTAGATTCATCACATAAGACTGATAATACAACGCAGTGTTCAGAAGGTTGTTTCTGCCCTCCTGGTCTCGTAGACGATGGTACGTATAACAATTTTGACATACTATCAGTTTCTTCTTGGTTTACGTATAATAATACAGTTGCTAAAGAAAAACACAACAAATAAGAAAGAAAATGTGGCTTGATGCTGTAATCCAAAATATTAATAATATTATAAAATTGAAAATAGAAGCCTTTATCAATGCAAGATTAATCATTTTTTTTTTTACTTTAATCTTATTAATTTCGGAATAAAATTCCATCATCAGAGTTGACCAGTATTGTGTCATTTTTTTCATCCAAAAACACAAAAACAAAAATAAACAAACTTTTTTTTTCTTTTGTTTCGTTTCGTTTTTTGTTTATTTTTGTTTATTTTTGTTTTTGTGTGTTTTTGATGACAAACAAAAAAATGACACAATACTGGTCAACTCTGATGATGGAATTTTATTCCGAAATGAATAAGATTAGAGTAAAAAAAAATAAAAATGATTAATCTTGCATTGATAAAGGCTTCTATTTTCGATTTTATAATACTGACTCAGCAATGCTTTAAATAAACGACCAATTTTATAGTAATAATATTAGTTGAATTAATAGAACAAGTGGGACACCATGAAATTTCCAAGGTGCTTTCTGCATCAATCTGTATAAGTTACAGTTAATAATAATAATTTTACTTTTCAAATAATAAATGTCTGTCATGGTCAATATTATTAAGAAAATAAATTACTCTTTCTCTTCCTTAAAAACAATTGCCATTGTCAGCTAAATATATTTTTTAAATAAGTAAAACGAACGTGTCACTTCCTTATGTATTTATTTATGTATTTAAAATTGTAGCAATTTAATTCTTTTTAAAACAATAAATATTCTCTTTCTGTTTACCGTAAAAATAATTGTTAGCTAAATATTCTTCAAATCAATAAAACGAATGTCGTTTTTTTTTTCAAATGTATTTATTTAAAAGCATACTGTTTTAGTCAACGAAACAGCAGAATTTTATTTAGGAAGAATTCATTTAAAAATGGATAAAGTCAAAATGTTTACCTTAGAGACATTAGATATATCACCAATCTCCATATTTGGATCTACTTTATTTAACAGACGATATCATTTTTAATGGGTGTGAAAGGTGATAACGTACGTACAAACACGAAATATCTTAGCATATTATTATGTAGATAGTGCAAGAATTATAATTATCTTCAACTGTGATTATTTTTAGTTATTTCCTATTCATGAAACGTTTTCTTAATTCAAATGTAACCCTACTTTTACTTAAATTTACTTTTTTTAAATAATTGTGAATTAACACATCACTCAATAATCCTTAGACTGACATTAAGATGACGCCATGACTAAAAGATCCATGTTTTTTTTATAAAATAAAACCTTCAAATCACACGTGTCAGAATTTTATTCCAATCAATTTATTTGTTTACACTGTACCTGCTGGTGGTAGTCTCTCTTTATTTTGAGATTATATATTTACACATCATTCAATAAGTCCCGGGTCTGACATATATATATGGTGCTACTAATAAAAAACATGATTTTTTATAAAGTACTAACCTTCAAATGGCATGTGTCAAAATTTGAGCCCAATCGAATTATTAGTTTATAAATTAGTTATTTAAGAGAAGCTACTGTTGCAAATTTTCAAAACGATAGAAAAATCTGAATTTCGTGTGTTGATATAGCATTGTTTTCTGATTAAAATCTACTGTTCGGACACATCGGTTAAGAGGTGGTATGCTGACTTCAAACGCATACAGACACAAATGATGTTGAACGTTCAGATCGCCAAAATTCGACAGTTGTCCCAGAAAACATCAAAAACGTTCACAAACTCGTTGTGGCCGATCATAAATTGACATTGTATGAGATAGTAGAGGAATTGAAGATATCAGAAGGCAGTGTAGTCACCATTTTAGATAAACATTTATCAATGAGAAAGCAGTCAAACAAAATCAACAACGCGCTGACGATTCAGCGTGTTGTTGCAACTGTTTCAATGCAATAATAAGGAGGTTGTGTGTCAATAGATGAAACATAGAAAAAACGTTCACAAACTCGTTGTGGCCGATCATAAATTGACATTGTATGAGATAGTAGAGGAATTGAAGATATCAGAAGGCAGTGTAGTCACCATTTTAGATAAACATTTATCAATGAGAAAGCAGTCAAACAAAATCAACAACGCGCTGACGATTCAGCGTGTTGTTGCAACTGTTTCAATGCAATAATAAGGAGGTTGTGTGTCAATAGATGAAACATAGATCCACCACTTCACTCCGGAGTCTAGTCGACAGTCAGCTGAGTGAATAGCAGTAGATGAAAGTCGCCCAAAGACACCAAAGATGCAAAAAATCAGCAGGCAAAGTTTTGTCTCCGTGTTTTGGTATGCTCAATATATTTTGTTAATTGATTATCTTGAGAAAGGAGGAACCATCAATAACGAATATTATATAGCATTATTAGTGGTGCGTTTGAAGGAAGAAGTCACCAAAAATCGGCCACAAATGAAGACGAAAAAAGTACTCATGAATTGCAGTTCGAATCACTTCCACACCCATCCTATTCTCCAGATCTGGCCCCCAGTGACTATTGGCTGTTTGCAAACCTCGAAAGAATGCTCAAGAAAAAGAGATTTGCATCATGAAGAAGTTGTATCGGAAACTAAAGCGTATTTTGAGGCCAATGACAAATCGTTCCACAAAATAGGCATTTAATTGTTAGAGAAGCGTTAGAATACATGTATCATCCCAGAAGACGACTACATTGATCAATAAAAAGTCAAATTTTTCCGAAAAGTTGTTGTTTTATGAATTAGGACCGGGACTTATTGAGTGATGTGTTACAATTTGGTCAATATTTATCTTTTATATATATAAAATAGTAACTCTGTCTGTGTGTGTGTTTCCGCCTGATCTTTGTGTCTTATGTTCACCCACACCGCTGGACAGAATTGCTTGAAAATTGGCATGTCAACTACTGACCTCTCAGTGAAGGCTATACAAGAAATATATATCTTCAACGCTGGAGGTCCCCGGGGGCACCCCCCCCCCTCCCACTAAAAACTGTTTTCCCTTAGATTCAAATAAAATTTAAACCATAGGTAAATGACCAAAAATGATGTCTATTCCCAAATTTCAGCAAATTTTTATAATATTAAGAGGGTTCTCGGGGGCACAACCCCTCCACAGAAAACTGTTTTCTCTTTGATTCAAATGAAATATATATATATATATATATATATATATAATCAAGGAGAACACATCTCTGTCTGTGCATGTCTGTCCCTAAAAACGAAGACATACTAGGAAGTGTACTTTCAATATAATTGTATTCACATGTACAATTTGCATGTGAACATAATGGAAGTATTTTTGCGTCTCTGGCTGCCCCATAAAGAAGCTAATGACAATTTTCAAACATGTTACACAATGAAATTAATATATTTATTAGCGTTAGTTTAAGAGTATTAACATATATCTGAATATTTCGGTGAGTAAGATATCTAGCTGACAGCATCAAGGTTGCTGTTAAAGTAAACTCTCCCTACATGTTGCATATGATGCTATCCCACACTCTAACCTGGGCAACACCGGGTAGCTCTGCTAGTTGAATTATAAAAAAATAGACAATACAATATGCGCCATTTTTATCCAGCCTTCTGGGCTAGGATAAAGGTGTATGTGGTATTGTGGTATTGTGATGACTGATGTAGTGAAAGTGATAAAAAAACTGATGACAGAATGTAGGAGACAGTGAAAATCTATCTGTACTGGAGCAATTTCTTTATTTTTGTTCCCAATCCAGAGTGCCCTTTTTTCCTCAAGAAAATTAGGTATAACTTTTCCCTCATGGGAAAGCAATTTCTTTTCTCGTCATATAACAAGAACAGATATCCTAACTTATGCATGATAGACTAAAATTAGACGTGACAAACTGGCTCACTGATCTATCGCCCGGCCGTTTTCTAACAGAAATTTTAATACTGTATTCTAAATATATATATATATATATATATATATATATATATATATATATATATATATGCCTCTCCATGATGGCAGGGTTAGACACAAGGTGGTTTTTGATATTGGTAATATCCAACTCTCCAACAAGGGGCATTCTGGATAGAAACAAAAATTAATATTGCCACAGTCTAGAAGGATTTCTCCTTAACTTACCGAGGACAGAAATGATGAAGTGAAGTGTCAGAACAGATACTACACTTTGCTCCTAGCCAGAGATGTTTCCATATCATTTTATTTTGAAGCCGGTATTTCAATAATATAAGATTTCAGTTTAGTGTTTGTTCTTTCTTGCAACAGTATAAATATGACATCTCATCAGAAAATATTCATGAAAACGTATATACATATATTTGGACAAAAAGTAAAAAATAATTGTCATATATATGTTTGTGTATAAATATTTAAGAAAATTTACCAGAACTGTTCAATGTAAAAGCTTGATAAATGTTAACATTTAACAACAGAGCATCAATAACTAAACAATGGTATTTTAAATTCCAATAACCAAGTCTTTATATATATATATATATATATATATATATATATATATATATTTCTTTTTAATTTTATAATTGATTTTAATTCGATTCTTTCACTTCATGATATTTTCTAAGTACACAATAATAAATCGATATTTAATCATATTTTGAATAATTTTATGACAGTCATATTCATAAATTTTCCAAATAAAGAACAAAACGTTTTCTTTTTTCAAATCAGGAGGAAAATGCATCCCCAAAACGGATTGTCCGTGTTTAGAAAATGGCAAACTTTATCCAACAGATACTGTCATCATTATACATAATTGCAAAAATTGGTAAGTTATTCATGGAGATCTGGTGTTTTTGTTATCTTCCTTGAACAGTAACAAAAAGTTGTTTTTTTCTGTGACAAATTTAATATTTTCTTCTTTCTGTTCTATATGTGCCTATCATGAAAAGGTTCTGATAAACATAGGTTCGGAAACCCTTGTTTTCCGATGATCAACTTTTTTTATTATAAACATCTAACATGTACAATGTGTGTGACAGTGCGCTGTTATTCCTACATATAGGATAGATAAACACTATCCCTGTGAAAAAATCAGAGGTACAATAAGCTTTGAGCCGGTGTTGCCACATACGTCAACAAAACAACGAAAAAATGTCACCAAACAAATATAAAAGCCATGGGGCTCAGAATAAAGCTCCCTTGATATCCAACATGGGAGACCCGGTATGCATCCTGCGAATGTTGGCCCTTCTTATCTCAGGTAACAGAATCTAACAGACCAAATACAGGTAAAATATAAACTTCTGCACAGAGTCCATGACGATCACGCCCCAGGATTGTCTGTTAACCATTGCTAATCATTATACTTCAATATTGGAGGTTTATAACCCTGACACACAGTGCAGCAAGATCCAGTGGTTACATATGAAGTTGGGGAAAGTTTGACCTAGAACACACGAAATAATGGTGGTTTCATATGCACAGAAGCAATATTGTTATCTTCACTCCATGGATTTACAAGACCACACCTAACAAATCTTTGCTTGCCACATGCAGACGCAAAGATGACCAGAGGATGACGGGTCCTAATGTTGACTCCTCTAACACTACCATGGTGGGACGTTAGGGAGTGTTGTCGCTGGTGACTATAATAATGATATCTTAGGCCATACTGAGATGATTGATTCAATCAGGTATTACTTTCCTCCAATCTGATATCATTTTCGGAATTTTTTAGATGAGGATTGATAATTTGTATTCTTTGGTGAGTAGCTGGCTCTTGTCCCGTCAGTCATGACCGGGTAGAAATCTTAACTAATTCGTAATTGTATTGCTCGTACTACTAACCCGTGGTACAACGTGGATTCAATAAACATTTCCATTCGAAATTCCGTACAGATTTCCGAGTTCGACATAAAGATTCCTGAGTTTGACAAGTCGCATCTGAAGAAAATCGGAGGTTACATTGGGCGAAACGTTGTGAGAATAACATCCAAGATGAGAAAAGTTATCCAAATAATACAAATTTTCCTCCAGTCGTTTATTTTACTTGAAACAAGAAGAGTTCTCCTTTTTAATTTCCATGAATCGAATAATTGAATCTAGCATGCAGTTAGATAAGGTTGTAGAATGTATTGGTTAACTATTCTTTTAACTATTGTATAATCATTTTTGGATATTTCGTAATTTTTCCTATAAAAATGTTCTTTCGTATTTGAAATGTGTTTTCCTTTTCTTTTTTAATATCATTAAATGGCAACTTCATAAATGAAATGATTTGATTAATTTTGTTCTTAAATGCTGATCTAATCCTTTTTTTTAATTTATACTACTTAGCACTTGCAAGTCTGGGTCTTTGACTTGTGTTACCTGTGAGTGCAACAATGAAGAATTTCAATGTGATGATGGACACTGTGTCAATAAAACACAACTTTGTGACGGTGTTTATGATTGTTATTCAGGAATGGACGAATATAATTGCCGTAAGCATAAGAGCTTTTTTTTATTTTCATACAAATACTTTCAAAGACCAAAAGCCACCTGAGGATAAGGATTAATAGGACTGTCAGTTCGATGGTGAGCAATACTATGAGAGGATTTGAAACGATAGGTAGAAAAGAGCAGAATTTGATTATTTAAAAGGATTTCAGTCATTTCGTAAACTCATACCTAATAACCGCCTTATGTTTTACTTCTGCTAAGGGGTACATCATTATATTATAAGAACCGAATATGATTTTAAATTTTACTGGTGGTGTTGGTACATCTAAAGTGAAGCACCCAAGAAACTTTGACTCCCACTTCTGAACCCCATATAAGTATTTTTACTCGACTTTTAACTATCTATAAGTATTAATTATAGTGTTTTTTAATTATTAAATTTATGAATAATAATAGAAATTTTAAACATTCGTATTGTTTCATAACTAAAAATGTGCATCCTCATAGTACCGTACTTACATAGAGGTGAGGATTTTTTGTGTTTTTAAATGTTTCTTGGGTGTAAATAATAGTGTCTACGCGCAATTACTGGAACGTTCATATTATTTTATAACTATGAACGGACACACTTGAATCAACGTACGTTTCTATAGTAACTGACCTACTTTCTCGTGCGATGCGACGACTATGCTGACCCAGTTTCTTAGGTAACTAACTGATAAGAACTGGGATTTGATCACTCAAAGCGGCACAAGAGTAACGTTTTCCCGCAAAAGGAAGTAACTGCTACTACAATAAATATGCATTCATCTACTTTTCTCAGCACATAGACCAAGAACCGAAACACTCATTACATAATGTTTATTAAATATGAGTTTAAAACAAATACTTTCAGGGGACGTCTTGTTATGTATATTCTAAGAACGTCATTAGAAAGTAGGTTGTGGAGGATTCGGTATTATTTGTAATCTGAAAAGTTAACTTTGAAAAAATCTGTATTATTAACTGGAAAATTACTGTAGGCGTAATGATTAATATGATTTGAGCTGACAATCAATGTAATACGAATAAATAACTCTAACTAAATTTCGGCCGTATTTCTATTTCTGTGTTTTGAGTCGAAGGATAAGAACTTATTTTTGTTAGCTCCTGAGCTGAAAGTAGTATGCAAAGATAAAATGGCTGAGCGCACAAATATAAAAAAGCAATGAATTCGAAAAAAACTAATTTTTTTTTAAAAACGCACCAACAATAGCGTGGATCAGTTTAAGATGAGGTTCGATGAATTCAGAGAAAGTGGTAGGAGGGAGACATTGAGGGGGCACTTTTGGGAGTTATCACATGAAATATTTAACAGAATTTGATCTGGATATCGATACTGTACTAAGAGTCTTATTCATTTTTTTTTTAAACTGTATATATATAAGATATGAAAATAAATCCAGATTTATCTGAAGGCAACAAATATTATTTATCAATAATAGAAAAAGAGTATTCCAAAGTAATTAAAAGTTATAATTCGAGTATTAAATAAAGTACGAGATGCAACAAAGAGTGTAATAATTAAATAAATAAATGCTGTCAATCCTAATAATGTTGTATTCCTTGTAAATTTCACTGTAGAGAGCATTCGGCTAACGTTTACCAGCAATTATATTAGGTTTGAGGCATTAGAAAGAAACGAAAAATCATTTACTTTAAAATTTGGTTACTAGCATTATTTATATTACGATTATTTATATTGAGCATCTAGAAGAATACCCGTCCCAGGACAGGGGAAATTAATTCTCCGAACAGAACAGATTTACATAACATGTATGTTCCATTACGAACGTTAAGATCAAGATATATTCCGATTTTGATCAACATCCATGATTTGATTTTGATTCTATGAAATGTCTAAGATTTAAAGCTTAAGCTTAAAGGGTCTTAAGAAGAAAATGAAATTCGGGGAATCTTTCTTAATTGGTGCCTGATGACTATGGGTCAAATGTAATCAAATCTGGAATATTTTATTTTTTTCAATGGGAGATTGTGCATATATTTTGCTTTCTAAAACCCTATAAAATGTTGCTTTCTAAAACCCTATAAAATTTTGCTTTCTAAAACCCTATAAAATTTTGCTTTCTAAAACCCTATAAAATGCCCCAAAGAAACTGAAATTTGGGGAATATTTATTAATTAATGTCGTATACCTATTGTAAATATAGAACAACATAATAAATAAAAATCAATATAATAAACATTGGATTTCTAAAAGTAGTATGATAATATAATTGTAATAGGGTTAAAATACTGAGTCTATAGGGTTAAGATAAAAAAATACTCAACTTACTTTTAAAATTAAAGATTTGAAATAATGTTCAAAAATGAATTAGTAACTTAAATCTATAAAACATTATATCTAACTATGTAAAAATAATGTGTTACCATGGGATGAGTTGTCATTATGATCGCATCGGCTGAGATGTTTATTTACTGATCACAGGTAAAATTATTAACATTAGAATAGCGATTATGATCCATATCTGAATTTTGAAGAAGGGCTTTCATCCCCGCTCTGCCCTCTTTGCATAAAACTAAATTAAACTAAATATATCCTACATTGATCACGCTTACGCCTAGCATCTGTGTTCAAAAATTCATAATTATCGGTTAATTAGTTTAGGAGTGAATCGTAAACATACAAATATATAAACATATACACATATCTAAGATATATATGTAGATAGAGACTAAAAGAATACCCGTCACAGGACGGGTAACATTTATTCTCCGGACAAAACAGTTTTGCACCACTTGTATTTCCCCTTACGAATTTTTAAGTCAAGATGTAATAATACTAAACTGTACGTCTAGAATCCTTATTCCAATTTGGATCGATGAAAAGCCATTACATGATTTTAATTCTATAAAATGTATAAACGTTAAGGCTTAAGCTTAAGGGGGCTTTAAGAAGAAATTGAAATTTGGGGAATCTTATATAATTCGTGTCTAACGGCGATGGGTCAAATTTAATGCAAATCTGAAATATTTTAATTTTCAAATGTGAGGTTGTCTTCATAGTATGTCCCATAGAACTCTTTAAAATACTCCAAGGAAACTGTAATTTAGGGAATATTTATTAATTAACCATATTGTTAGAATTTCATAAATAATGTAGGTATCAGAAGTTTCACGAAGGGTTTAGGTGTGAATCCTATACATGAAATATATAAATATATACACATAACTAACTTTATACAAATAGAGATTTATATTTTTGAAAACCTACCAATCAATTTCAGCCTCGACCACAACATACCTGACGGTTATCAGTACTACCCTGACACCACCATCTGGAACATCAACCCCATCACCGTATACACGTAAGTAATGGACACTTACTTCAGAAAAAAATATATTTGAAGACAAGAGAAAATGTATTTTTTCTTAATTTCTACTATTTATCATTAGTACTAAGAGTGGGTTTAAATTCGAAACATAAACCATGAATGACAGTAAATTGCTTGATTTCATACCCAATAAGTTAACACCATTAACCGGCAATGATATTTATATAACACTAATATGATGTACATAATTTCGAACAATATTATTTAGATTTTTTCAATTCAATGAAAAACATAAATAAAGTATTCGACTATCTTTTTTTATTTAAAAACTAGGAGTATTCTTCCCGGCGTTTCCCGGGAGAAAGTGAGTAATCCCCAAAAAATCCAGTCCTGAACCTCACATTATTCTATGTAGTTTGTAATTTCTGTAAGTGTCAATGTTAAATTTTAAAAAGAAATTAAAAGAAACAATTTTTTTTGCATACAAAACCAAGGAAGATGAATCTGTTTTAAGAAAGCAGAATCATCTCCAATGCCATGAGTAACTGTGTGGTAAGGTAATGTTTGTTATTTTTATTTAATTTGAAAAAGTATTCCATTTACGTAACGGATAGTTTTGATATTTCGTTTTGAAATATTTGTACATAAACGAGATTTGATTTGATTTACATCAGATGTATGTTGTTTTTTCTATGTACAAGATGGATACGAAAAACCGCTCTTAACATTGTGTGAAAACAGCATTTTGAATAGATGCTACCCATTATTGTGATATTAAATAATTCTAATATTTATTTTAAATACATATAATTGTTTATCTGGTAACTAAAATAGATCAAACAAATGACGAATTCTATTTTTATTAATGATGGAAAAATATATATTTTGAAGGAAACTGGAGCGAAATACATAATGTTCGTGCAAAGAACTAGGTGCAAACAAAAAAGGAGAAAATAGCTAGTCAGAATCAAATATCGATCAGTCAGATGTTATTGAAGTCTACAGTCGAAAATCTTGCTGACTTCATTATATCAAATTTTATGGATATGATTACATTTTTATTTCAAGAATAAGCAAAACAATTGTAATTTAAGTAAGTAGCTTAACAATGTATTTTATAAATGTTACTTTAGCTTTAAAATGTAGTAGAACGTAAATCGTCCTTTTCTTCTGATATAGTACGTGAAATCACCAGAAGAGAGCAGGTGCTTGTTTACAAGAATACAGCTTTGCAATTAAAGCAAAACCTAAAAACTTCTGTACAACTACACAAGCTCCACTCTTCATCATTCATGTTTCAAAGTATGTTTTGTTTTTCAGAAAGAATGTGTTTCATTTGCAATGTTGTTGAATTGTAATTTATATGCAAAAAGAAATACATTGATAAATTATGCATTGGGTGATAGATATTTTTAAAATATTCCAAAATGGAGCTTTCTATAGTTTTTCTACTATAATCTACAGTGTCTCGTGAATCTACTCCTTCGATACCAGCTTTAGAAACAACACCGGCACAGCCTATGACCACTACACCATCAATAACTGTCACACCTCCTGGTAAGTCCCCTTTACTGATTAGTAAGATCTCTGATTGTTTATCATTGTACTTTTTTTGACTGATGAGTAATACAAGTGTTTTATTTTATTGTATGTGTTTCTGAGCGTCTGTAGTGGCACAAATCTGAAGGAACCAACAATCCCTTCGAATAAGATATTCTGGTCTGGTCTGAAATGTTCTTTCAGTATGTGCGTATTTCAATAAAAGTTCTATTTCAAACGTGTGCTTATCATGTTTAACTTAAGCGTGACAGCACCACCAGCCGACGAATAGAGATGCGGAGACTCATCGGAAAGGTCTATGGCCATGCAGATCGCTTAGGCTATGCCTTTTGATACTACACTACTAAAGGTGGAGAAGAAAATGATGTCAAAATACGTGTGTTTCTTGAAAAATAATACCGTAACTTATTTTGAAAGCTCTTTCAACATGTCTTCTTTCTGGACGAAGTGTGTGAGTCGTATTCATGATGTTGTAGCAGTCACGTGTTTTGACAAACTATTTTCTTTTTATTTTACCAGACAAGTCAGCGTTGAGTAATTGGCCCATCGACCAAGAGAATGGCTTGGTGTATGAATACAGTTTGTTGGACTAGTTCTTCGAAGCATGCCCATGCAAGTATTTTCTCACTGCGCAATGTAAGGCACCACGCTCCATAGCAAACTACATGCAGGCTTGTGAGTTGGAAGAGAACAAGTCTAACTGATGGTGAAGCAGAAAAATACTTGCATAAGCGTGCTTCAAAGAACAGGTCAAACAAATTGTATTCATACACCCATCTATTATATTGGTCGATGAGTCAATTATTCAGTGCTTGCTTGCCTGTTTACATCAAGAGAAAATAGTACTTCAAAACATGTGACTGATACAATGTAATACGTAGCAAGTTTTGCGATTGCTTTTTAATTGTAATTTTCTTGAGTGATGATCAATACAAGCGATTTTAGCATTATCCAATTGCAAAGTTTTGATTCTAAATCCCCATATCTATTCAGATGAGAAATATCTTTTATTACCCCACGTGTTACCTCACATTTACGCAATGGAAATGTGATTTATAGAAATGCTTTCTAAAATACATTATATGATTATCCATTTACAGTATTATGTCCACTGGTGGATAGAATGGAAGATGATCAAATACTACCAAATAATGCCATCGCATTGGAACCGAATCCATCGGGATATACAAGCAGTGTAAGACCAAATGGTAAAGGATGGATTACAAATGTGGAAAACGACAGATTAGCCACGATTGATGTCGGAAATATGTCACCCGGTGGTCAAATTAAATTGATCAATGCTTCAAATGTTAAAGAATACATTGTCGAACTCATCAGTCCACTACAGGTAATTTAAATTTCTATACACATGCAACGCTATGAACAGGGACACTCGGCTTGGTTTGCTTATTATATCAAAATATATGCAGCGATAATATATTATCAAACTAGTGCAGCGCCTGTAAATAATATTATCAATAATCTATATGATAGTTTAGAATTTTGTCTGGTGGTCATTAATAGTCTAGAGTAAAACATGGTGGCTATATTGAAGACGTTAACTCCAAATGAGGCGACCATTTTTATTTTAGCTGTTTTTCGTAGCTTCAGTCATTCATTAATTTTGTATGAATCAGATGATTCTATTGTTGGCATTGATTTCCCCCGATATCTTACTAGAAAGACATCGGATACTTACAGAAGGGACCACGTGAAGGTTGCCAACATACTAAGTGAAAGTGTTTCTGTGAACGAACTGGATTCGAACCTGACGCACCCAGGTTGTCAGTCCGTGTCATTAACAACTTAAACACTTTTCGTAGTTGTGACAAGTCAAAGTTGTTTACTCTCTGTAATTAAAAAGTGAAAATATAAAAAGAGGAAAAAGTAAGTCGAATGAACGGAAAAAGAAAATGCTCGATTTTCTGGTTTGTTTTCTGGTTTATTAAGTGTTTTTGAATTTATTTTCTGATTTTTATCAGATCTCTCTTTTTTAATTTTAATTTTTCAAATATCCCGAATTAAGATTAAAGATTAGCGTTTTCGTCAACTTAAAAAAAAAACATGAACTCTAAGTTTGTGTAACAACGGCCCTTCCCGTAAAAAAGTACTAGCTTGTATAAGCTACTCTTTTACTTTCTCGGTTCGTTTGGAGGGGGGGGGGTTGTGGGGGGGGGTATTTACACCCGGACTTAGATTTGGGGGTAATGTCTATTTAGCTTCTTTTATTTTTACTAATGTCAGTAGTTGGAATGAGAAAAATAGTATTGTTTTAGGTTTTGTGCTTATAATTGATGTTATTTTCGTCGTCATTTGCAGACTACAACTGTCATTACTTCGGGAGGAGGTGCTGTGCCACCTTCAACTCGAACATCATCAACCCCTAATCAGCCTGTTAACATTCCGTCTAACACATCTGCGACTCGAGTGAGAATTAAAATTGTACCTGAGGAACGTCGAAAACCGGTTAAAGTACAAATTTCCATCAAAATATGTACTGAAATGTCAAGTGAGTTTTTGTGTTTCTTATTCTATTCAAATATATTATGTCTAACTTCATGTTCGATATGATCATCTAGACATATTTTATGTACCGCAAAAGTTTTATTCTTTATGATAATAAAGTAAGTGAAAGTGTACGACACATACGAAAAACTATTTGATATATTTTTATCACATACCAGACATAATCTGAAGTTTTTCTTTTAATTTCTGAAATTTTGCACAAAGATCTGCTTATTTGTCTTTAGTTCTAACATTTCATGGCAATCACTGTTAACTTATCCCATGATATAATTTAAATAACATCGCCCAATTTATATATATATATATATATATATATATATATATATATATATATATATATATATATATAAAAACATTGTGTAAATCTTAGTTATTAAGAGAAAAACATTCCATATTTCATTCAAAATCACATTTATTTACAAACAGAAGTTTCTGCCCACCTCAAGAACATATATTTTCATGATATAGAAAATGTCACCGATTTTCATAAGGAGGCTTCATCAGTGTATACAAGTTCTCCAGTCAGATGTACCTAACATTCATTTAACTTATAAACTCACGATTTTTCAAAGAAAATACTTATTGAACCCTATTTTTGAATATAAAGGTTCATGTTGTAATATGTTTATGATATATATATATATATATATATATATATATATATATATATATATATATATATATATATATACTTGACGAATAAACGTCCCAGGACGGGTAAAACTAATCTTTTGAAAGGAAATAATTTACACCACTTTTATGCCCCCTTACAAAGATTAAAATTCGGATATAATGATACTAAACCTTGTATTTAGTATCTTTTTTTTAACTTTGATCAAAATCCATTACATGATTTTTATTCCTAAAAATGTCTAAAATTTAAGGGGTCTTAAGAAAAAATTGAAATTCAGGGAATCGTGCTTCATTGGTGTCAAATGACTATGGATGAAGGTGATTCATGATACAGGCCTGGCAAACATGAAACTGGGGTCCACGAATGGGAGCTGACATGTGAAGACCAAAATTACTACTAAATAATAATTACAGAGAAAAGTTTTAGTAAGAAATTTCTTAGTAATCTCCAGTAATTAGCAACTATACATATTATTAGGAAGCAGCTTACAATAATTGGTTTATTTCCATCAAATCAAATGTAAAAAGTACAAAAATATAAAAGAACTAAATTCACAAAAAAAATCACTTTATTTACCATAAATTAGACACATTTTTGTAATTTCAAAAATCATGAGTCAATTTTTTTATATTGACTACTTGATTACAGAAAATATAATGACATAATACAATTAGAAAGCAAATTCAACATTTTACAAAATCAAATACTTTATGAACAAAATAATGTTCGGAGAAATAGTTGGCATAAGTTTTACAAAATTTGTAATGTGTGTTACATAAACAATTTGTATTTTTTTTTACAGAAGATGAATAAAATGCTTATTTATTCATGATACGATAATACATATTATCACAATCTTAATAATAAAATGAACTTACATTAACAATAACATAAAACAAATAAAATATATGTAAAAAGGGGAAAAATGTAAAACATATTTGAAAACTGCTTGGAAAATTATGCATGAAAAAATGAGATTCTACTTTTTTAGGTGATTACGTGTGAACACCCTGAAAAAAGAAAAAAGCAATTGTTCTAGAATTTAGAGTGAGGAATCAGTTTCACATATAAATTTAATGCAAAATGATGATGCATTTCCGTGCCATTTTAGCGTTTTAAGGCCGTTAACCAATTTTTTTCTTTTTTGCTATGAAAGATAAATCTTGTGCATTTTATGCGGAGTGGGCAAGTAGTGGTTCTACTTTTTTAAGCGATTATGTGCGGATTTACGACCTTGCCTGCTCTAAAAAAAACTAGAATGGCTCGGAGAGAATCATTTTACGTTAATTTTATATACGAAACCAATCCCCACTCAAAATTCTTAAATAATTATTTGTTTGTATTTTCCTCTTTCTGCCAGATTTTTCAGGGTGTTCACACATAATCGTTTTTTCAGATGTAAGTAATATTAACTTGTCAAACAAGAGTTATTGTTGCTAAAAAGAAAACGTAACTAATAAAGGGCTTGTTAAAAAATAAATGAAACATTTTATGTCAGGACAAAAGTACCATTTCAGACAAGACCAAAAATCAATTTTATCCGACATTTAGGAGAATACAAAGCGAAATGGGCAATAAAATTCAGTCTCTGTGGTACAATTGAAGCTTAGAACGTATTTAAACTTGTTAATTTAATTTTTACTTCAGATAAAATAATTATCATAAGTAAAATCTTATATCAGTTTCTGATATACATAATTTCAATATGAAAAGAGAGCATAGATTTATATTATCCAAAATATTTTTCAAAAATTATTCCTTGTTTGATTCACTTAAGGCAATTCAAGAACAGGCACTAAAAGTTTTAGAATTATCTTAAAATATTATTTATAAAATAAAAATGTGTATACAATTGTCATGACAATATAATCAGTATTGATAATGCATAATTTTCAAGCAGTTATCAGATATGTTTTACATTTCCCCCCTTTTTACATATATTTTATTGGTTTTATGTTCTTGTTAATGTAAGTTGAATTTATTATTAAGACTGTGTATGATATGGATGAAGAAATAAGCATTTTCTTCATCTTCTGTAAAAGAAAATTGTATATGTTTTACATTTCCCCCTTTTTTATATATATTTTATTAGTTTATGTTTTTGTTCATGTAAGTTGATTTTATTATTAAGACTGTGTATAATATGCATTATCGTATCATGAATAAATAAACATTTCCTCTATCTTCTGTAAAAAAAAACAAATTGTAAATATAACAGCCATAACAAATTTTGTAAAAATTATCAAAATTGTTTCTCTGAACATTATTTTGTTCATATAAAGTATTTGATTTTGTAAAATGTTGAATTTGCTTTCTGCTTGTATTATGTCATTATATTTTCTGTAATCGAGTATTCAATATAAAAATTTGACTCATGATTTTTGAAATTTCAAAATATGTCTAATTTATGGTGAATAATATGATTTTTTTGTGAATTTAGTTCTTTTATATTTTTGTACTTTTTACATTTGATTTGATGGAAATGAACCAATTATTGTAAACTGCTTCCTAATAATATGTGTAGTTGCTAATTACTGGACATTACTAAGAAATTTCTTACTAAAACTTTTTTCTGTAATAATTATTTAGTAGTAATTTTGGTCTTTAGATGTCCGCTCCCAGTCATGGACCCCAGTTTCATGTTTGCCAGGCTTGTATTATGAACTGTCTTTCTTTTGATCAAATCTAATGCAAATCTGATGTATTTGATTTTTCAAATGGAAGGTCGTGCATTTAATGCACCCTAAAACTCCTTTAAAATTCTACAGAGAAACTAAAATTTGAGTAATATTTTGTAATTGATGTCTAATACATATTGTTAAAATTTCAAAAATAATCAGAGGTATTTGATTTTTCTACAAAGGGCTTTTTCACACTTTTACTCCGTTATCATATAACTAAATTAAACTAAATATAGCCCACATTTTGACCTCTTACACCGAGCTGCTATGTTCCAAAATTCATAATGAATGTAGATGATTTTTAATAAATACGGAATTAATAAAACCGGAAGTTAAGAAAAGTTTAGTATCACAATTAAAACTATTCTGTTTTCATAATGTCCTCCATTAAAACTAATGGAGGATATTACAAAAGAATATAACATTATTCTTTTGGGCATTTACCTATATAAGGATGCAAGTATAATTGTTTTCATAGATTCACTTTGAAAAAAGTTGATAAATAACGGAAATGAAGCGAACAATTTTGATGTTTGGGTCTTTTTCTGGGTCAAATTGGATGGGAGAGAAAAATTTACTGTGGAAGACTTTTGAAAATATCTTGAATTTATTATCAAGATAAAAAGTGTGTTTTTGAAATGGGCAGAAACAATTGCATGAATAAAGATGATTTTTAAAACAAATTCTGAACATTTATTAAATCATTATATTTTTGCTCTAGTAAAATATATATTCTTGTGCTATTAACCGAACTTATCTGTGAATGTAAATTTAGATAATATATATTTTTTATGGCAATCTAATGTAAACTTATCCCATGATATTATTATTTACTTTTTCATATTAAATTATTTCTGCAGATCTGAGAATTCAAGTTAATCCTTCTGATTTTATAAAACTGTCACCACTCGATTCATTAATGCATACATTCATGACAATTGCGCAGCTGGTTTAACTTATTTTCATTCGTAAAGCATTTATATGTACTTTAAAATATATACAAATATATAGATGATACATGTTTATCTAATTATGGAAATTTTACTGCATATCAAAGTATTTTATTGAATGTATTTCATTGCTGGTTGCACAAATTCAAAAAAAGTCCCTTCGAAAATGCCCTGTTCTGAATCATTCATTCACAACCGTACCACAGCTCAACACACAACACCGTGGATAAACCAATCATATATATAAACACATGTAATTAAGAAAAACACATGTACTTAAGAAAAGTATGCTTGCATATAAGATCTTTAAAAAATGTGTCATCAAATGATCTAATTAATTTAAGTATTTTTCAATATATGTTATTAAATGTTATTCAAGGATTTGTTTTGTTTTATACATCAAAAGCAAACCCTTTAAAGATGATGATCTGATCTGAATAACTCCGTTTATTGAGAGGTGACGGTGGTTATGGGAGGTGGCCGTGGTTAAGTGGATAACGACGCGGAGTGACGACCTGGGTGTGCCAAGTTCGAATCCAGTCGGTACCATAGAATCACTTTCACTTAGGGATGTTGGCAAGCATTACATGGTCCCCCTCCTGCAAAAATGCTAATTAAAGAATCAAGCCGATCAACAAAGTTGTACTGTGTTGAGTAATGCGAGTTTACTTTTACTTTATAGTTCATTGGGATTGTCAATTATCGATTTGCTGAAACTTTATTAGAATTAGAATCGGTGCATCCATCATTCGTACTTGATAAATTACAAATTACAAATGTGAATGCAGTTTTTTTATATATTCAGCTATTTTAATGCATTAATTATTTCATTCAAAAATCTGTCAAATGAAAATGTGTTACAGCTGTAACAAGACGAGTACAAGGTGTAACAACACCGCCATCAGGTGGGCGTATGCTTGACAAAGCCCCAACAACACCAGTACAACGTTCATCAACGCCCATCCCTGCAGTAACACCACAAGGTCCACGTATACCTACAACAGCCCCTGCAGTAACAACACCAGCATCAGGTGTACCTACGTCCGCCCCAGCAGTACTAAAAAAACTTCCAGATGTAACTACGCCCACTCCTATAGTAATAACACAAACAACATATCTACCAACGCCTACATTGGCAGTAAGAAATAAAAACCTGCAGTTCCGTACGTCAGCTGCTGTTGTAAAACCACCAGAACCAGTTGCACAAACGCCTGCCACTGTAGTTAAAACACAGCCTCCAGGTGAAACTATGCTCAGTCTTGCAGTAAAAACACCAACTGCAGGTGTATTAACACCGGCCCCTGTAGTAAGAACACAACCTCCAGACGTACATACGCCAGTTCCTGCAGTAAAAACACCATCACGAGGTATACCAACGCCTGCCTATGCAGTTCTAACACAACATCCACATATACCTATGTCAGCTCTTCCAGTAAAAACACCAACAACAGGTGTACCAACGCCTGCTGATGCAGGAAGGACACAACCCAAAATAGTACATATGCCAGCTCCTGCAGTAAAAACAGCAGCCCTACGTGTACCAACGCCCATCCTTGAAGTAAGAACTCAAACTACACATGTACCTACGCCTGCTCTTTTAGTAACAACAACAGCACAACATCTACCAACGCCAGCGTCTACAGTAAGGACACAAATTCCACATGTACCTACGATAGCTACTGCAGTAAAAACAGTAGCAAAAGCTGTACTAAAGCTCACCTCTGCAGTAAAATCACAACCCTTAGGTGTACCAAAGCCTGCCCCTGCAAGAAGAATACAATCGCCACGTGTACTTACGGCAGTTCTTGCAGTACAACCACCAGCACATAGTGTAACAACGAACACCTCTGCAGTACCAACACAACCTTTAGTAATACCTATGATAGCTCCTATAGTAATCACACTAGTATTAAGTGTACCAACAGTCGCACCTGCAGAAACAGCACAGCCTCCAAAGGTACCTATGCCAGTTCCTGCAGTAAAAACACTAGCACCAGGTATACGAATGCCTGCTCCTGCAGTAAGAACAAAACATCCACATATTCCACTGCGAGCTCTTCCTGTAAAAAAAACAGCACCAGGTCTACAAACGCCAACACCTTCACTACCAAAACAACCTCCAGGTGTTCTTAACCCCACTCGTATAGTAACAACAACAGCACTAAATCTACCAATGCCCGCCCCTGCAGTAAGAACACAATCTTCACGTGTTCCTAAGCCAGCTCCTCCAGTAAAATCACCAGCATCAGGTGTAGCAACGCCCTCCTCTGCAGTACCAACACAACCTCCAGGTGTACTTACGCCAAAACCTGCAATACAAACACCAGCATCAAATTTACCAACACCCGCCCCTGCAGTTAGAAAACAACCTCCACGTGTACCTAAAAGATTTCCCACAGTAAAAACACCAGAACCAAGTGTACCAACGTCTGCCTCTCCCAGACCAACACAACCTCGACAGGGACCTACGTCAGCTACTTCAGTAAAAACACCAGAACCTGTTTTACTAACGACGACCTTTTCATTAACAAGACAATCGCCATGTGTACTTGTGCCATCTCCTGCAGTAAAAACATCAGCACCTGGACTACCAACATCCATCTCTGCAGTACCAACACAACCTCCAGGTGTACCTATGACAGCTCCGTCAGTAAAAATAAAAGCACCAGGTATCTCATCGCCCACCCATGAAGTAAAAACACAACCTCCATGGGTACGTACGCAAGCTTTTGCAGCAAAAACACCAAAACTTGGTATACAAACTGTAGTAAAAAACCCATCTCTAGATGTATATGCACTTGCAACTGCAGTATTACCACTACTCCTAAGTGTACCTATGCCAGCTCCTGTTGTAACAATACCAGCACTGTGTATATCAATGCCAGCCACTGCACTAAAATCACAAGCACCATATGTACCAACGTCCTCCTTTGCAGAAACAACACAACATACAAGTTTACCTATGCCAGCTCCTTTAATAACAACACCAGTATCAGGTTTACTAATGCTCGCTCTTGCTTTAAAAATAAAACCTTCCGGTCTAACTCCACAAGCTTATGCAGTAACAGCACCAGATGTACCAACGCCCATCCTGGCTGCAACAACACAATCTTTAGGGTTTTCAATGCCAGGTTTTACAGTAACAATACCAGCATCAGGTGTATCTACGTCTGCTCCAGCAATAACAACACAATCTATGCCATCCTCTGCAGTAACAATATCAGGATCAAGTGTACCAACACTCCCACTCTCAGTACCAACACAATATTTATGTGTATCTACACCAGCTCCTGTAATAACAACACAAGTACTACGTGTATCATCGCTCACACCTGCAGTAACAACACAATCTATAAGTATATCTACACCAGCTCTTTCAGTAACAACACCTGCCTCTAGTGTACCTACACCTGCCCTCGCAGTAACACAACAACATCCAACTGTACCTCCGTCAGCTCCTGCAATAAAAACATCAGCATCAAATGTACCAACGTCCACCCTTGCAGTAACAACACAATCTCCAGGTGTACCTCCACCAGCTCCTGAAGTAACAACATCAGCACCACATAAGCCAACACTTGCCACGCTTGGAAAAACACAACTTCCAGGTGTACCTACGCAAGTTCCTTCAGTAATAACATTAGCAACAGGTGTACCAACGCCTGCCCCTGCAGTAAGAACACAACCTCCACATATACCAACACCAGCTCCTACATTAATAATAGCAGCACTATGTGTACCAACACCCATCTCTACAGTAAGAACACAACCTCCACATGTACCTACACCAGTTCCTGCCGTAAAAACACCGGCATCGGTTATACCAACTCTCGCCCCTGCAATAACAACACAAACTCAAGGTGTACTTACACAACCTTCTACAGTAACACCTGCACCAGGTGTATCAACGTCAGCCCCTGCATTAACAGCACAAAATCCAGGTATATATTGTTATGAACCAGCGGTGACGTGTCGCACAAGAAGACGCGTTATCGCCAGATACAAACAATTTTCCGGATACAAATGAAATAATAAAAAAAATTATAAAGTGCTTATACGTTCCCTAACTCAGTTTTGAGTCTCAGATAAATTAAATAGACATAACACACTGAAGAAACAACAATGAGATAGAAGAAGGTATAAGATATATAATTTATGAACGGGATATTAATAAAACAGTCATGAAAAGAATAAGGAAGGATACACAGGATATTGGCGGAAAAGAAGATAACGTTCGGTTTAGAGTAGATATAAAGTTTTTAGGAATTAAATAAATTTAAGATGTAAAGATGTTGGCATGTAAAAGAAGTCATGTTTTGGAATAAACAAAGTTTCTTGGAATTAAATGGAGTCAAATGTTTAGGGTTAGGGTTAGAGTACTTATCTTTTGAGGAGGATGGTTGCCGGCACTGAGAAATCACTATTTCTACAGCCAGGAAGAAGTATACAATTACGTGATTTTACATTGTCGTCGAACAATATCCTCGTTTATATACATATATATATATATATATATATATATATATATATATATATATATATATATATATATATATATATATAACGTATGCAGGGAAAAATAATTGAATATTATTTATTTAAAATTAATATTATAAGCCCCTTTAATAAGATTAAAGTTGAGCCCTGTTCGGGGAAGTTAAAAATAGACTGAGACATAGCTATAAGGCGTATTCCGACAACGTTCGTAGAATCTTTAGTCAGTCATTCTTGATATGCCATCCTTCGCACAAATAGAACTTAAATTCCCTTCTTGAATGTGGCAATGTCCCATGGCCTAATGGTTACAGCGCTTGCTTACGGAGTCTAGGTTGACTCTGTGGCAGGGGTTTGAACCGTGCAACCGTTCGAGATTATCATCCCTGCACTGATGAGAACGAAAGCTCAAAACGCTAGCGTATGTAGGTAAAAATAATTTTATATTATTTATTTAAAATTAATTAAATAATATATATATATATATTGAAATAAACATAGTTTGAGTATCCGACAATTGTTTCAGAACCTCCTCGGCTCCTCCTCAGGATTGTGTATTGGCGGATCTAATCTTTGCTCATCAGTATATTCCTGAGGCGGAGCCGAGGAAGTTCTGAAACAATTGTCGGATACTCAAACTATGTTTATTTTAATATAAAAGCTCTAATATATATTGAGCACTTTTGAAAAGTAATGGTTTTGTTCATTTTGTTAATATTTGAACTTAATTAATTATATATATATATATATATATATATATATATATATATATATATATATAATGTGTGTGTAGGGGTTCAAACTAATATGGTTCTAAGAAGCAAAAGAACAAATACTTTTTATCAGGGCAAAATTTAATCGTCTGAATGAAATTCAGAAATATAATTTTGATACTTCTATAGAATTTGAAACAAACAATTTTTTAACCCTAACCGTAACCTAATTTTTAGCTTTAGTTCGGCAAAAGTCGGTTTGGTTCGGTTCAAATTCTATAGACGTACTATAATTTTGAACAAAGTATTTTCCAAAATTTACTTCAATTCCGGTTTGGGACGACGTTGAGCGCATCTGCATGATGACATTGAAAAACAGATGAAACGTCCACGTGGGTGCTTTGCAGTGGAGTGCTCACTTGTTGACGGTGAGGCGAAAAACTGATTTGCATCTGAAAATCCATTGTATTTATGGAAAAGCGATCGGCTTCCACGATTAATCTGCTGTGAGCAGACTTAGTTGAGGACTTCAGTCAAATTAATTTTTTTTTTTTCATTTGTATTATAAAAAGCATGGAATGATTTAGACTTTGTGTTACTGATTCTCGAGGTGTAACCTGCGACGTTCTTTGATTTATAAGACATTGTGTCGCCAGCTACTTGAAAAACTTTTTGCACCCTAGCTAATATGATAGAAAAATCAAGTGGAGTTCCAATTTCACCTAGTAATTGGGAATGATGAAATGGATTTATAATTTAAAATGTCTATAGTAAAACGCGAATGGGTGGAGAAAAAAACTGGTTTCCCAGTCAGGCCAATATATTTTGCTTAGCTGAATCTATATCCAAGATGAAAAGAAAAGATGAGGATTTTTAGAGAAAAAATACTTTCCCACGAAATTTCACAAATATTTTTCTTCTTACGCACTGTAAAGCAGTAAAAGCTAGGTAAAGATGGAAATTGATGTACACAGATATTGTACCAATACCGCTTAAGGAATGGGTATAAACTAGTTTATTTTATTTAGAAACTTTGCAGCTATCATTCCATATATTTATCTTAAAAAAGAACAACATTCTAAATAAACAGAGTTTTTTATATTCAGTTAGTTTTAGGCTTGAATTTTCTTTTATTATAAAATTCTTTTAATCATATACAAAAAAATTAATTATAAAAGGTGTCAGTAACAACACAAGCCCGAGATATATATTCACATACATGTGTGAATGTGTGTGTACGCTGGTGTATACATCAATATTCATTCATACTATTTTAAACATTGTTTTTGCTAAATGATATTGTTCGACACGAAAGAGCAAGTATATTACATTTATAAAGCCATAATCGATTGTTATACGATAGAAGACATTTTCTAGAATTTTTCATCGTTTTAGATTTCATTCAAGAACATTATTCGTGAAGCAGTGGCTTGTTTTACATTATCTTTAATATTTCATAGTGATCACAGTTCAGCTAGCTCATATTTCTGCGACATGTATTCTTCCTTACAAAACTGAAAGAAGCTATCCGGGAAAAGGTCAGTGCCATGACCCGGTCAGTTTGTAAGGGGGTCAGGGACAAATTTGTGTTGAGCCTCAAAAAATGCACAGTGATAAATGGAGGTCAACTTGAACACATGTTCAGAATAAAGAAAAATATTCTCATGGTTTTATATGAGGTTTTAAACACAACAAAGCAGTTATCGCCAAAGTTTCATTTAATTCTTGCAGAGAATCAAGAAATAAGGATTGTCGAAAGTGCGTGACCGTTTTTTAGTCATCCTGTATTTCTTCTCTTTTAATAAAAAAGTTGTGATTGTTCGCACCACAGTTCTCATCTTGGATGTTATTCCCACAACGTTTAGGTCGATGTAACCTCTGACCTTATTCGGGTGCGTCATGTGGAACTTAGAAATCTACATGTCGAACTCGGAAATCTGTATGGAATTTCGAACAGAACCGTTTAAATGATCCACAAGGACCCGTGGCACAATGGATAAAAGTGCTAAGTAATAATCAGTTCTAAGTGATAGTCTTTCGAAGGTTGAAGGTGCAATCCTCAGAATAATAATAACAATACTAAGAATACAATTATGAATTACTTAATACTTCTAACCGGTCATAACTGACAGACTCGGAGCAGAAGTAAAGTGTTCTGTTCGAAATTCGGTATAGATTTCCGAGTTAAACAGGAACATTCCCCAGTTCGACAAAACGGAACTCAAGAAGCTGTAGGTTACATCGGTTGAAACGCTATAAGAATAATATCCAAGATGAGAACTGTAGTCCGAATAATACAAACAATACAAACAATACAAATTATCAATCCTCATGTAAAAATTCCGAAACAAAATATATATATATTTTTCCAATTTTTTTTTCTTTTTCTAAACCAAATTATTTTCATAAAAATAATTATTTAATTTAATGCGACTGCTCTTAAGAAATTCGACCGCCCAATAGATACTATTTTTTTTGTAGTTTTTATTTACATGGTTTATAAAAAAATAAGCTCATTTCACTTATTTGCATCCATGAGGCTCTGAAATTTAGTTAGAATATATAACCTCAAATTAAAGGGGCATTTATGAATTAAGGATAACGTTCGTTACATACTTTCACATTTTAGAAATATAACCTACATTACCAACCCATCCGTCCAGCAGCTGTGTTTTTCAAAATTCATAAAGATCGATTAATTAGTTTAGGAGTGAATCTTAAACATATAAATATATAAACATATAAACATGCCTAACTTTATAAAGCTAACGATATACATATAGCTAAGTTTATATGAATAGATATATATGGCATTAAATTAACGCAGCATTTTCAAGTAATAAGTATAACGTTGGCTGCATATTTTCAATTTTTGAAATATTCTTATATAATCTTAGAATTAATTTAAATATTTTTTTCAAACTTATTACATTTCATGGCTACGACAGTTCAGTTAGAATGTGAATGTCACCGCCACATCAATCAATACTTTTGTTTTTGCAGTTTATAGTGTTATAGTTTATTTTCAGTTCAGTTGCTTTATTTGCATTCATAATGTTCTCGTATTTAGATTAGAATATATAAAATAAAAAGTTATGGATAATTTTTGGTAAAAAGGATAAATGTAACGACATACTTTAATATTTTAGAAATGTTTTTCTATAAAATCCCAGAATTAATTAAATATCATTCAAGAAGTTTATAATATGTGTTTCTGAACGTTTTTCCTATTTACTTGCCTCCCCACGAGTACAGAGTTAGACTCAAGGTCGGTTTTTAATGTGGGGAAAATCCAGCTCCCTAAAAATAGGCACTCTGTATTGAAACAAAAATAAAAATTGCCTTACCGACCGAGGACAAAATAGATTAAGTATAATATTAGTACAGATACTACATTGTGCTCCTAGCCAAAAGGCCAAGGAGATATATGTTTTTCTGGACGTTGTTCGTTGTACAAATCCAAGAAAATCTTTTGAACGTCTTAATCATTCAATCGCTATCAAACTATAATTAAAAGCAAAACAAGTTAGAAAATATATCAGTTAAGCGAGATCGTGAATCATCCGTATGATACAGATCTAATTTATTTAGACGTCATACAGCTAGTAAACTATAGATTTAACCGATAAATGTAAGATCAAAGATCCTAAAACAATATTATTAATATATAGTAATTATAACGTGGGTATTTTCTCTTCACATTTCTAACAAAATTTATCATTAAAAATTTTTGAAATCAAAATGTCTTTCAGCTGTACCAACACCGGCGCCAGGGCTAACAACGCCAGCACCAGGTGTAACCACACCACCGTCTAGTATACCTACGCCCGTGCCTGGCGTAACAACACAACCTCCAGGTGTAACTACGCCAGCTCCTGCAGTAACAACATCAGGACCAGGTGTACAACCATCTGCCCCGCCAATACCTCCAGGTAGATATTTATATACATATTTTGGTGTGTGGGTATTTATCTACCTCCCACAAAGTAAAATGTGACACAAGGTCGGAAAGTAGGATTTGATGAGTCAGCACCCTAGAGGAAGAGCACCTGTGACCCTCAAAAAATGCCTGGGCAGCCTTGTCGGCATTCCCCAGTAGGGGCGCCTCAGGCGATTAGCAATACACTCAAAGGGTGAGAAGGCAAAGCCTGGGAGGGTGGACCTCCTAGAACTGCACAGGACAAACCTACAGATAGGCGGAAATCAAGCCCGAAGGCCAAGACGATACCGGTCTATGGGGTGCAGTATCCATCGGAACAGATACTACACTTTCTTCTTAGCCAAAAGGCCGAGAAAGAGTGTGCGCTTGTCTATATACCAACATATATTTATGCTTTTATGGCGTCGTTTTTACTGTGTTTGTCATAAAGTAAAACTTGTTAAATTCATAAATCTGTGAACATCATCATCATCATCATCATTAGGGTTTTTTTATCACTCTTGGTGGAGGAACACTCCCCCCCCCCCTGATTTATTTTAGCCTTGTTTTATACCTGGCTAGGAATATCAAGTAAAAACTAGTTGGCTATCAAAGTTGTATCTCCACCGTTTTTTTTTTTTTGCCTTCCTCTAGATCTTTTCCATTGCCTCAGGGTCCATTCTGCCGCTCTATATGTTCACCTGTTGTCTGTACATCTTGAAAGGTGACCTGCCCATCTATGTTTTGTCGTTCGTGTGGTGATGATAATGTCATTTACTCTAGTTTGCTGTCTGATCCAGGTGTTTCTTTTTTTTTCTTATGTAAACTGATGCTGATCATATTGCGTTCCATTTTGCATCGTGCCACTCTTATCTTTTCTATCGCAGCATTAAGTACCCATGTTTCACTACCATACGTCATAACAGGCATTATGTATTCATTAAAAACTTTCTGCTTAATGTCCATCGTGAACTTTCCACTTTCCACTTCATAGCTGCATTTTATCAGACTTTACCAAAATGTTAATAAGTAATTAAAAAGATTTTAAACATATTTTATTTCATGTGTTTTTAAGCTATTGCGATGAAAATACTATTTCAAACTTGAGCTTGTCATGCCTCACATAAGCATTTGAAAAATCAATGTCTAGGCCTTCTAATACCACAATATTACACGTAGGGAACTTATGTATGTCCATATATTAGCACCAAATATATCTTATATGACTCTATGATAAAAATCATCATTTGTCTTGAAGAATGTTTCTAATTTGCTTTTCTGAAAGATAGAATCTGGATTTAATTTTTTTCTTATATATAGTTTTACTATTTTAGAAAATAACAAAACTGAGTTTAATTCACATAGAAATATCACACGGTACTTGCATTGTTATTCGTATATATAAGCGAATGTTAGGTTATTATATGTAGTCATTTTTATATGAATTCATAATGATCATCATTATTTATTTTCTACAAGTTTTCTAATTCGTATTTCAGAAAAGCAAAATCTTAATTTCCTTTGTTCTTACATATAGATTTCCTATTTCTTTGTGGACATACGTTCTAACAGGGCAAAAATGAGGCATACAGACGTTTTCGTAAAATGTTTGTTTGATTTACAGAGTAACATAAGTGCATATTAGTTTTTGCATTTGAAGATTCCAAGACAATCATTTATCTAAAAGACAATGTAAATTATGTGAGTTGAAATTTGTCTCTTTGAAATTGTCAGTTCTGCAATGTTTTCGTTGATTTTCACGTCTGATCTTTAATTGTTTCCTTCCAGTGACATGTAAACTTTTTGACGGGATGGAAGATGAAACAGTATTGCCAGATGCTGCTATTACACTGAAACCAAGTGGAAATCCCAAAGATATCAGACCAAATGGTTCTGGGTGGAAAACTGATACACGAGAGGAGAGAGTGGTCACAATTACGGTTGGAGATTATATGGACGATGGTGGTATAATTAAGCTGGTCGATGCAGTTAACGTCCAGAAATACGTTGTTGATTTTCTCACAATTAGTCAGGTAAATTGTTACATCGTCTAATATTCTTAGCTCATAACACAAGTGTGTTGCTTAGTTCATGGTTTGGGAGAAGCATGGAATCATAAGGTATTACTCCATAAAATTAGTTTTTGAATCTATGTCACCTAAATTGTCTAGATGATTTTCGTTGTAAATTGTAACCGCATCTAGACGCGTTGTAACTGACGGAGATAAAGAAATGTTTACACGTCATTTTTACTTTAACAATAATTAGTAACATATATCTTACATTCTTCAATTTCTTGATTCCAGAACACTATCATGAAGTTAAATGAAAATAACAAATTAGAAATATATCTATTCTTATATGGATTGTAATTTAAAACTTTCTGTATATTATATATATGCATATATATGTGTGTATATATATATGTGTGTATATATGTGTGTATATATATATGCATATATGTATATATGTGTATATATGTATATATATGTGTATATATGTGTGTATATATGTATATATGCATATATGTATATATATGTATATATATGTGTATATATATGTGTATAAATATGTATATATATAGTTGTATATATATGTGTATATATATGTATATATATATAGATGTATATATATATGTGCATATATATATAAGTATATGTATATATATATGTATATATATGTCTACATATATATATGTATGTATATATGTATATATATATGTATATTTGTATATATATATGAATATATATGCATATATGTATATATATATGTATATATATGTTTATATGTATATATATGTATATATGTATATATATATATATGTTTATATGTATATATATGTATATATATATAAATATATATGTATATATGTATATATGTATATATATATGTTTATATGTATATATATTTATATATATGTATATGCATATATGTATATGTGTATATATATGTATATATATATATGTATATATATATGTACATATATATGTATATATATGCAAATACATACATACATATATACACATACACATAGATGCAGCTACTAATCTCTACACCTTTATACATATATCCACAATCAAGTGTGCATAACTATCTATCTTAAACAAATCTACAGCCTTTCGTAACCATACATACACACATATATACATACATACATACATACATACCCATACACAGATACATATATACATAACTCAACGTTTCACGAGTAAATGAGATATTTAATGGGACATTCGAATTTTATTATTTCATATAGAGATCAAGTGTTTGCCCCAGAGAGAGGGGCCCTTGACTTCTGAGAACTTTGACCGAAGTAAAATGAAACAAAAGACACATACAACCCCAGACGTACCACTACGCACATTTCCCCACAGACATATGATTATCGGTCTAGAGGCAAATGTGTATCCTTAACAAACTCAGATTAATTACGTAAATCTGTGTACCATATACACGTGTGATTATATAAGCTTGCCTCAGTAAATGTACTAAATAAGTTTACACTATATTTAGCGATTATTTTGACCGTATGCAATTCCATGTTATTGACAGACTGTCGTGCCCTCGCCAGCTGAACCTGGAGTAGGAACTCCATCAACTCAAGTGACAGCAACATATGACAAACCTGTCGATATTCCACCTGGAACAGATAAGAACATACTGAGAATTACAATTATCCCTAAAAATCTCAATGAACCCGTTGAAGTGAAAATCCGAATTCAACTTTGTATCAAAGGAATAAGTAAGTAATAAATAACGTTTTTTTTAATTTACAAACTATTCGATCCTTATGTTTTTATTTTTTATTTTAACACTATCAAAAAAAGTTAGGCATGCAAGACTACATCTTTTTCTTCGATTGGAAATGAAAATTAATACATTTATCTTGTTCAAAATTAAACGCACATGTTAACAAATAGAAACACCATTCCTTACATTTCTTCCAACATTCTTTCTCATATATGACTTTATTGTTATAATTTTTAAGACTATTTTAAAAACTAATGAATTTCATTAGAGCAACAACTTCAAAAGTCAGACTGTGTGTATTGATAAACCATATATATTTTACATTCTTAAGTTTCATTTTTCTAATATTATGAAATTACTTGAAAATAACAAACTTGAAGGTATTAAATTCTATATCGAGTGTATATCCAAACGTTTGAATATGCATATACATTGATTTTTAGCATAAACTAGGTTGGCACACCGGTTCCTGTTAAATCACCGAAGTTAAGTGACGTTGAGCTTGGTTAGTAGTAAATGGGTGACTATTTCGCAATATAAGGTGCTGTATATGCTCTCTGCTCATCTCGGCATTGTTTCCAGTCGTCCTGGATTTCTCTTTTTCAATGGAATAAAGCAGTGCCGACTAAGGAGATGTATGGTTGGATTGTGCAACCCTTGCTTCATAGTTACTCGTGCAGACACTCTTACACGGGGTATCCTTTGTCTCTCACGACTGAACGGAGGCCATGATTCATTTTTAGATTTATACATAAGCATATATTTTTCTGTACATGTCTTTGTTTGTCTATATACCTATATAGATCGATACTCTATAAATCTTGTATCTTCGGATTGATAGACACAGACGAAAATTTATTTCATCGATATTTATTACACAGAACACATCATCTGTATGTATTACCTCTTCACCTTTCTTAAAAGATGTGAAATTAAAATATCTTTTCAGTTGCATCTACACCTGCTCCGAGAGTAACAACACCAGCACCATCGCCAGTAACAACACAACCTCCAGGTATATATTTATATACAGATGTTTCTGTGTGCGCGTTTGTCTATATACACAAACATTCACTCATACATTTATGACGTTGTTTTTACTTTGTTGGTCGCTAAGTAAAATCTATATTAAATTCATAATTCCGTGAACGGTTTTTAACGCATAGGCAAATTTTTAAATTGTCGTTTGTTTGTTTCATTTAATAGATACATGGCTTATTTGATGTTACTTACTATTTAATCGCAAACACTGTTAATCTAGCTATGAAATTTCAATGACATATGATTCTTTTTATTTCACAAAATTTGGTCTAACGCATTTACGCGGGGATTTTTTTTTGTAAATGACATTATTTTCTAAGATTTGATAATTAAAGTTAATCCTTTTGATTATATAAATTTGCCACCGTCCGATTCAATAACTCTTTTTCAAGTTTTTTTTTTACTTACGATAGTTCACGTGGCTTGTATTCATGACTTGTTTCCATTTTTTTGCATCCATAAAGAATATTTACGAGCATATGCTTGTACATTTTTTAATTATTAAGGAAAACAGGGCTGCATATGTTCAAATTTAAGGAACCTTTTTAATAAAATGTCAAAATTAATTTAAATATATTTTAGCATATTTTATTCAATGTGTTACCGAACTATTTTTTGTGGCACAAATCAAAAGAAACCAACAGTCTCTTTCAAATAAGATACTCTGGTCTGGATCAATCAGTAGCGATCTCCCATTAACCAAACAGACAATCTGCGTCTATTGTGATGTAAATGCTATTTTAAACTTAACCTTGCCATGTCTAACCCTAACTCTACCCAGCACGACCAACCAACCAACGGAGATTTTGAGACGCGTCTTAAAAGTCAATATCAACGCAGATCTCTTAGTCTAGGCCAACTCGTACCACAATTATAAACTAGGAAAATAAACTTACATCGAAATACTGCAGCCTTAAATAGATTTTATATGAATTTATGATAATAATAATTATTTGGTTTCTACAATTTTGCTAATTCGCATATCAGACAGACAGAATCTATATTTCATTGATTCATACATACACACCACGCTCACTCGACGAATTCAGATGCGAAAACGCATCTGAAAAATCAATGTCAACGAAAATCCCTTAATATAATCCTTTTGATACCATAGTTCTGAAAGTGGAAAGAAAACTCATGTCAAAATAATGCGGTGTTAAATATATGTTTATATAAATTCAGGATGATAATAATTAATTGGTACCTACAATATTTCTAATTCGCTTTTCAGAAAAACAAGACCTAGTTCTTTCAGATAGTTCTTCCATTTTCTTTGCGAACATGTATTGTAAAAGTAAAAATATGACATATGTTTCCTCGTAAAATGTGTGGTTGATTTACAGAGTTACCTCATTGTATATTTTCGTATATTTGAGAAAATTCTACGACGTAATAATTTATCTAAGATCACAAGACGTAATAATTTATGTAAGAGGCGATATATACATATAAATTAATTTGAAATGTGTCTCTTCCAAATTTACAATGATTATATTGATTTTCACGTCTGATCTTTAATTGTTTTCTTCTAGTGACGTGTGTATTTTTCGACGGGATGGAAGATGATACAGTATTGCCAGATAATGCCATTATACTGCAACCAAGTGGAAATCCTGAAGATATAAGACCAAATGGTTCTGGATGGAAAACAGATACACAAAACGACAGGGTGGCCACAATTACGGTTGGAGATTATATGAAGGATGGTGGCATAATTGAGCTGGTCGATGCAGTTAACGTCCAGAAATACGTTGTTGAGTTTCTCAAACCTATTCAGGTAAATTGTTACATCTCCTGATATTCGTAGTTCATAACTCAAGTGGGTTGTTTATTTCATGGCTTGGTGAAGCATTGTATTTAAAAGTTTCACTCCGTAAAATCAGTTTTTTAATTCATGCTACATGAAATTTCAAGAATATTATTGTTTTGAATTGAAACCACATATAGATGCATGGTTACTGTCAGAGATAAACAAATGATGACGCATCATTTTTACCCTAACAATAATTAGTCACAAATATCTTAATTTCTTTAGTTTCGTATTTTCTTGACACTATTAGGAAGTAAACTGAAGATTACAAACAAACTCTACATAGATTGTCAGTTCAAAATATCTTAGACATGTGTATATATATATATATATATATATATATATATATATATATATATATATATATATTATGAAGTTAGGTATGTTTATATTTATATATATTTGTATGTATAGGATTAACTTATAAACTAATTAACCGATTATTATGTATTTTGGAACATCGCTGTTTGGCGTAAGAGATCGTAATATAGGCTATATTTAGTTTCATTCAGTTTTATGCAAAGCAGTAAAAGGGGATAAAACCTCCGATCTTTGTAAAATTGTAACAATACGTATTAGACATCAATTAATAAATATTCTCGAAATTTCAGATTCTTTGGAATATTTTAAAGGATTTTAGGGCCGTAGTATAGGCACAACCTCTGATTTGAAAATTCAAATATTTCAAATTTGCATTGACTATAGTCACAAATTAAGCAAGATTTCTTAATTTTTAATATTTTCTTAAGACCATTAAAGCCTTAAATTTAAGACACATTCTAGAATCAAAATCGTGTAATAGATTATGATCAAAATTGGAATAAGGATTCGAAACACAAGGTTTAGTATTATTTTAACTTGATATTTATCTCTGTAAAGGGACATAAAAGTGGTGCAAAACTGTTCTTTTTAAGGAATTCATTTTACCTGTCTTATGTAAATTTCTCACTCTTTCCTTATATATATATATATATATATATATATATATATATATTATTGTTTTTATTGGTGATTGTTTTTGCTTACTACTACTATTTCGATTGTTTCACTTCCTAAGTGATTAAGATACACAAAATTGCATTATTAGGGCGTATTTTTCGTTAATATATATATATATATATATATATATATACATATTATTAATTTTATACGTACATAAAAGTAATCCATGGACATGTGTTTCTGACCGTCATAAGCTTGGCTAACTTAGACAAGGATCGAAGCTTCGATATTGATGCCTATAGTCCAGCATCTTAGCATTGGACCACGAAATATGTACGATTTTTATCACCTAAATATTTAATGTATTTTTATGTAATTGTATTTATCGTTCGTTGTTTTTGCTTATTACTACTATTTCGATTGTTTCACTTCCTAAGTGATTAAGATATATATATATATATATATATATATATATATATATATATATATATATATAATATTATTTATAAATAAGTATTATTTTAAATAAACCCATACAGACATGTGTTTCATGCCAAATCTGCAATCATCAGTATGGGAGAAGACAATCTCTGCCGGTCGCACGATTTAAACCTTAATACGAAAGTCATTCTTGACTCAGTATATATATATAAACATTTTTTTAATATTAAAGTGTTTTTATACCTACAGGCGATGTCGTTTCGGGTTTTCTACCCTCATCAGTGCAGTAGTGGCGGTTGCAGGCGGTTGCATTGACTCGCATAGGCTCGAACACAGTTCGTAGATTCAGCCTAGAATCAAGAGCATAACGCCTATGCCCACAAAACCGCGAGAAATCGACACAGACAGTAATTGAAGTTAACGTACACTTACTCGAAAGGCGGGGCAAGCGTATTGTTGTCGATAGTGTTCGACGCTCGAGCGGAACTTTGCATAATCGCTAGTGACAACAGTCTTGTAATTCCAAATAGGGCTCTACTATTAAGACTATTAAATCTTAAAATGACATAAACTATGAATATTTTTTTAAAATATGTAAGTGGTTGTATACTTACAGACGACGTCATCTAGGGGATTCTATCCTCTTCAATACAGGAGTGGTGGTTAAAGGCGGTCGCATTGGCTCGCACACATGTAGATTTAGCCTAGAATCATGTGCCTAACGCCTATGCCCACGCGACCACGAGAAATCGCCACGGACAGTAATTTTAATTAACGTATACTCAGTCGATGTGTATATATATATATATATATATATATATATATATATATATATATATATATATATATATATATATATATATATAAGGAGATTTAGTGAATTATAAGGTTCCAGTTGCTCAAGGAATTAGAACAACAAGTCTATTATGGCGTACGGTCGTTTCCAAAACATTCTGGAAATACTTTATTTCATTCTTTAATTTTTTTTATAAAGAAACAACAAAAGCTACTCCAAAACGTCTCTTCATCAGCGCTTTTAGCACCACATCTTATAGAAATTCAAGGAAGAAATAACAAGCTCATCTTAGAGGAACATCCATTGGCAGGAGGGCGTACATAGACCAATATTGGAAAAAGAATAAGTTACAGATATAAAATAAGAATATGAAGATAAAACTGATAATAATAAACCTTATAAACATCATAAAGATTATTAAGAAAAAATGAAAAAAATAAAAATAAGAACAAAAATAAAGAGTAAAAATAAAAAAAAAATAAAAAAAATAATAGAATATATGAAGGAAAAATAAAATCAGAGAATAAGAAGTAAAAAATAAAAACAAATAAAAAAATAAATAAAAATAAAAATAAAAGTAAAAATAGAAATAAAAATTAAAATAAAAATATAAAAAAATATTAAGGTATAAAAATATAAGAAAATATAAAAAAATTAAAAAATTGAAAAATTAAAAATTAAAAAATTTAAAATATATTAAAAAATATATAAAAAATATAAAAAAATATAAAAAATATAGAAATACATAAAATAAAGAATGTAGTGTAATAGAGTAAAGTAAAATAAAATAAAAAATAAAAAAAATATAAAATATAGAAGATAAAATAAAGTAAAATAATAATGTAAGTGCGATAATAGAAATATAAAGGAATACGAATATATGAACAATATAAAAATACATACATATGCACTCATATATACATACATATATATATTCAAATACAAACACACATATATACCCTTACATAAAAATATATAAGAAAATAAAAAAGTTAATAAAATTATAAATAAGTAAATAAAAATTGTTAACTTATAATATAGAATAAAGGTAAATTAAGAAATAATAGAGGTAAAATTAATAATAAATAGAATTAAAGATAAAAGACAAAGGTACCAATAAGGAGATGATATTAAAAATTAGAAATATAAAATGAAAATATAAGATACATATCAAGGAGATAATTGATAATATTAGAATGTATTAATAAGGACTTAGAACTATAAATGAAAATAAGATAAAAGTTTAAATAAGTTCAGGGGATAAAGGTTGATTATTATCAAGGCTCCTTTACTGGAGGTTTTTTAAGAAAACATTGCGATGATTAGGGTAGGAGGAACAGCACATGGGAATGTATGGACAACGGTAAAAAAATTTAGGGGGGGGGGAAGACACCTTATAAAACATTATTATAGGAGAAGGGTCAAGGGTGACTAGGAAAATAAATGATGTAATATAATAGATTAGCTGTATAGTTGGGACTATATTAACATCCGTGCACGGACAGGTGCATGAGTACATGAGAGAAATGGGGGAGCAAAAGGAAGTTTTCTGTTAATTCTGCTGGTTTCCTGTTAATTCTGCTGGTTTACAAAGAGGATAGAACGCACATTTCATAGGAAATAGTTATCATATTTCTCCGATTGCGGTCCTATATGAATTCGGCGTTCAAACCAATAAGTCAAACTGGAATGACATATATATATATATATATATATATATATATATATATATATATATAGAGAGAGAGAGAGAGAGAGAGAGAGAGAGAGAGAAATAGAGAGAGAGAGAGAAAGTGTGTGTGTGTAATATACTGTATTTTCGTTGATGCTAATGTTTGCCGGCATATATCACTAAACAACCGATTTCTTTTTTTCGTTGTACTGGAGGTAAACAAAGAATATAACAGGGTATAGACTGAGCCGCAATAGGATTCGAAATTGTACTTCAGAAGAGAGCCCACTTAAAGCAGGAGTTCGATCACTGGACGAACGAGCCAGAATATCTTGAGAATGCCGAAATTAGCCGTGGGTCAAATCTTTGTTTTCATTTTTACTAACGATGCACATCTACTTGCTGCATCAAGCGAGTGAAACAGAACATTACCATCACAAAATTAGTGATAGTTTTATAACATAATAATGTAATTAATAAGTTAATGACAAAACCATGAAGTAATAATTAAATTTAAGTTATGGTCCAGAAATATGTTGATGATTTTCTCTAAACTATGGCAATGTAGAGACTAGTAGTAAAACGAATAAGACACAGTTTATTATCTTTTTATTTTTCTTATCTTTCTGTTTTTGCTGAAGATGTCGCATTCTACCGGATGCCAGACATTAACCGGCTATTTCAGACACTCCAGCCTAGAGATTGTTTTAAGATTCTAACTGTCCCTTTAAGTGCACGTGTTTGTATCTTTCTTGCACTTGGTTCACCGGGTATATTCGCCAGGTAGTTTTTGAAATTCTTTTTCATTAGTCCGGTTGCTCCTATAATTACTGGTATGATGGAGATTTTCCTAAGATTCCAGTTTCTTTTCATGTTTCACATAAGACCTTGGTATTTCGTAATATTTTCACTTTCAGCTCTGTTCAATCCTGCATCATTAGGGACACTGACTTCAACTAGGGTAGCTACTTTCTCCCTTTTGTCCCATATTACGATGTCAGGTTTAACAGCTCCGTTTTTAGATATGTAGCTGTAGGGATTGCATAGTCATAGTGGATGGTGTATAAATTATTTCCAACTGTTCTTTCTGGTATATGCTCCCAGGACTTACTGCTACACTGGATATTCAACTTTTTACAAATAGTCCAGTGAAGATATTTACACACTCCGTTGTGTCGCATTGTATAATAGCCATCCCCCAGGAGAACCTTACAACTGGATGTCAAGTGGCTTACACTCTCTACTTCTGTGAGGCAGAACCTGCACTTGTTATTGTTGCTGAGACCACTCATCTTTTTAAAGGCATTGGTCATCAAGCCTTGATCTTGAGCAGCCATTATCATTCTCTCCTGATCATAGTGGAGAGATCCTCTTTTCAGCCAGTCTACAGAGCCTTCCTTATCTATATATTCCTGGGATAATTCACCTAGGAAATACTTAGCACGTTGTTGGTTGGCCCATTCTTCCAGTTTTCTGGAATTGAAGGTCCGGTTTAGAGCCGAACGTGTGTCCTTAATAAAATAAGAAAAAATTAGTAGATTTGTATGGTATATATTATCTGCTCTTATATCGTATTGTGTAGACAGAAGTATTCTCGCCTCAGTAAATGTACCAAATATGTTTACAGGATTTTTAGCGACAATTTAATTTTTATTGTATGTGATGTCTTCTTATTTTTGCGTTTTTACAGACTCCCTTACCCCCACCAGCTGAACCTGGAGTAGGGCGTACACCAACAAAAGTGACGGAAATAAGTAACAAACCTGTCAATATTCCAGCTGGTACAGATGAGACAGTAATCAGAGTTACAATTGTTCCTCAAAATCCCAATAAACCCGTTGAAGTGAAAATTCGCATTCAACTTTGTATCAAAGTAACAAGTGAGTAATAAATAATGTTTTCGTGTATTTACAGATTATTCCATTAATTCTGTTGGATGAAAAATCCTGAACGATGTCGAAATAAGTCGGCTATGGTAAACTACATTTTTGTATTAAGTAATAATGGAAATTATTAGTTTCAACTTGTTCAAAATTAAACGCAGGTTTTGTACAAATAATAAAATTAGTTCCTTGATTACCTCGAACATTCTTTTCCAGACAGCACTTAAATTTTGTAATGTTTTAAGATTATTTTCAAGATCAATAAATTTCACGAGAGCAATAGCTTCAAAATTCAAACTGTGTATTAATTAAGCATATACATTTGAAATGCTTTAGTTTCTTTTGCAGGGTAATATTATGAAGTTACTTGAAAATAACAAACTTGAAGCTTTAGCATTCCATATTGAGTGTATATCGATGCCATCGCATATATATATATATATATATATATATATATATAGAGAGAGAGAGAGAGAGAGAGAGAGAGAGAGAGGGAGAGAGAGAGAGAGAGAGAGAGAAAGCGAGAGAGAGAGAGAGAGATTTATTGATATTTATGTATATACCCACACACACACACACACATATATATATATATATATATATATATATATATATATATATATATATATATATATATATATATTATCTTATCTATTTGCCTATCAGGTACCGAATGCACTTAAGCTTTTTTTATGCAACTTTTATTCCTATATAATTGTATTGCTAGCTACCATATCGCAGAATGGTTCTTGGGTGTAGTGTTTCGATAGTATTATTATTATTGTTATAATTAATATTATTTAATATGCGAATTACCATATCACACTGTAGTAGTCTTAAGGGTAATATATTATTATTATTATTATTATTATTATTATTATTATTATTATTATTATTTATTTATTTATTTATTTATTTATGTATATATTACTGAAATTAAATATATATTGTTTATACATTTGATTATTGGTCGTTTGATCAGTACCACTGGAGAACTATGAATATTATAACTGTCCTGTTTTTAAATCTCCGAAACAGTTACATGATAAACAGCTGATGATCCCAGTTTAATATTTCATGCTTAAGTTAATGGCCCCTGTTTTTGTTTCACTGTAAGATACTTAATCCCTTTTTTATTTGTGAATTTTCCAGCGGTAAGTCAGCTTATGCAAGTGTTAAGTCTGTAATATCTTTGATTGAGTTAGTATCCCTGGGAATTTAAACTGCATTTTCTCTCTTTGTTTAAAATGAATCAAAGCTTCTTTAGACTATATATACAGGGTGTCTCAACACATATATATATATATATATATATATATATATATATATATATATATATATATATATATATATATATATATATATATATATATATAAGCAGTGTGTACATGTCTGTTTTATCTCTATACCTACGTAGATAAATACACATTAAATGTAGTCGCTGATACAACAGAGACGAAAAAATATTTCATCTATTTTTATCACATTATTTACGTAATATTTCACGAATATGTGATTTATTTGCTGCATTGGCAAAAGTTTATCATCTTCACATTTCTAATAAGATTTATCATTAAAATTGTTTGAAAATTAAAATGTCTTTCAGCTGCACAAACACTAATACCAGGTGTAACAACATCACCGTCAGGTGTACCTACCCCAGCTCCGGCAGTAACAACACAACCTCCAGGTATATATTTACTTACATATGTCTGTGTTCGCGTTCGTCTATATATCAACATGTATTCATACATTTTGACATTTTTTGTATTTACGGTGTTTAACACGAATTAAAATTCACATGTTTCAGGGCGTTTTTAGTGGCAGAAATTTAAAGGAACAAACAATCCCTTCAAAGAAGATATCCTGGTCTGAATCACTCAGTAGCCATCTCACTCGAACTAAGCGCACAAAAGTGTCCTTTCAATCTTCGCATATTGTGATGAAAATTCTATTTCAGTCTTGAACTTGCCAGCTTAACATAAGCATGACAAAACGACCAATCCATGAGTAGAGATGTGAGGACATGTGAGAAGTCAATCTCAAAGCTGATCATTTAGTCTAGGTCTGCTGATACCACAATACTATAAGTGGAATAAAAACTCACGTCGAAATACCAGCGTCAAATATATTTTATATGAATGTACGCTGATAATCTGTATTTGTCTTCTACAATTTTTCTAATAGGTATTTCACAAAGACAAAATCTGTATTTTATTTGTTCTTATATATAGTATTTTTACTTTTTTACAAACATACATTATAACTGAAAAGATTTGGTCATATGTTTCCTCATAAAATGTTTGTTTGATTTGCAGAGTCATATAGTTGCATATATAATTTTTTGACTTTCAATGAGTTCAAGACATAATCGTTTATCTAAAAAACAATGTAAATTACGTGAGTTGAAATTTGTCTCTTTGAAATTGTCAGTTCTGCAATGTTTTTGTTGATTTTCACATCTAATCTTAATTTGTTTCTTTCTAGTGACGTGTATACTTTTCGATGGGATGGAAGATGACACAGTATTGCCAGATTCTGCTATTACATTGGAACCAAGTGGAAACCCTGGAGCTATCAGACCAACTGGTCCTGGATGGAGAACAGTTACAACGGACGACAGGGTGGTCACAATTACAGTTGGAGATTATATGAAAGATGGCGGTGTAATTAAGCTGGTAGATACAGTTAACGTTCAGAAATACGTTGTTGAGTTTCTCAAAACTACTCAGGTAAATTATTTTCATCGCCTAATACTCTAAGCTCATAACACAAGTGTGTTGCTTGTTTCAATATCTCCTTGCTGCCTCAAGCGATGGAAATACGATTTGTATGTTTCTTGTTTGTCCGCTATTTGTTTCTCTTTCTTTTCCAAACAATTCCACTTCACCAACTTCTAACAATTTCACTTCCAAATGACAACGTTACAGCTCTGTCACTCCGTGCTTGCTTGTGACCGCAATGTTTGTCATCGACGCACTCTGCCTTTTAAGCAGGGGGATCTAATATGCAAATCATGCATTAGCATATAATTGTTACCTTAGTCATGCACCTTACAGGGCTTCCAAATGGCTGCAAGACACCATGGCCTCTTTTAATGGGGTAAGACACGAACATTTATCATTACACTTCAACTTGATCGCATGATCACACGAGTGACAGAGGGGGCCCGCTGTTTTACCCTGGTACTCATCTGTAGTAGGACAAGTACTTCCTCCTCCCTGGCCGAATCGGATTCGAATTCGCCTCCACTCAATGAGGGTCCTCGGCAACAATCGGTCGTATCTCTTCCTTGCTCTCAAAAGGGGTGCCACTGCTGCTTTCACTGGAGTCTGCTTCTTTCCATTCACAGCTTCCTGAAGAAGCATCACCACCATTGTCAACATTAAACTGGCGAAAATGTAGCCGTGGGCGCATATCTCCCACGTGTCGGCGGATGCCATGAACGACCGCCGACTGTGGACTAGTTATCCCAGTTCAATATAATGGCGGTCACACAACGTTTAATAAACCCTTTCACCACTTGGAGCAATCCACACACGGGACAGTGACCCACCAATTTGCCACACATACTAAAAATTCACACTACACTACTACCTCGTCGCAATAGTAGTTTACCATGTCTCCCCCCCCACAGACTTTTAGTCCTAACACTCTTCTACCGTTCTGCAATCTCTCCGGATCCTTGCTAGTCAGTCTGTATAGTTTGAGGTGCCTCTTCACGGATTCCGCAGATGCTACACCCTCATTAATGCATATATCGTCGATATATGCTGACGTTGCTTTCTTTATTGTTTCATCCTGTGCTAATACCACTTTTATTAATGGTGCCACATTCAGACTAACTCCCAATGGGGTTAGACAATACATTCGTCTTTCGAACACAACTGTCTGATACGGTCACAGAGACTTCTCAACATGAATCTGCAGAAATGCCTTCCTGAGATCCAGAATGAGCACATTCGCACTCTGCTGTGTTCATTCTGGTAGTGTATTTGCGCAGACATCTGTATAACCCGTGAATGTCCATTACAATACTTACCTTATGCTTGTTGTGTTTTACTATGGTCATTAACGATATCAGACTCTGCAACTCACGCCCGTACTCTCCGCTCAACTCGCCTGGCACTGCATATGCAGAGGCTCTATTCTCTGGCTTTGCTGGCGTATAACCAGCCGACCACTTGCAAGCTGCAATTCACATACTTTACCACTTGTCGAATTGTGTACTAAAATCAGCCTCGTTAACACTGAGTGCAGCACACACTGGCCCTGCTTCCCCAAACTTCACTTCTCTTGTATGTGTAATATAAATACTACCAAGAGTATTGATAGTATCTATTCCAAGCAACAGTTAAAAATATAGGAGTCTTTCTCGCATAACCAGCACATCAATCATGATCATATTACCGGTTGTTGTGTGGATATTAACGGTGCTGTTTCCACAGCAGGCCTGAATGGCTCCAGTTAGCATTGTTACTATCATATCCTGCTGCTACCAAGTCTGGCACAGTTTTGTGCTAAAACTAGAATGTAAACACTCCGAGTCAAGGAGTGCCGAGCACGGCATGCCGTCAATATAAATAATGACGATAGGTAACACCAAAATTATACTTTGCTTGGAGAAAAGACTGGCGCTGACATCTTGTCCCCAACCTCATTTCTCGGACAATCTCTAGCCAGATGACCGGCTTTGTTACAGCGATAGAAACGGGTGCGAGTGGTCTGCCCCATTTGCACGCGGTCTCTAGTGAAGTGATTGAGGCCTTTGCACCTCTAGCATGTGATGGGGAGTTGTCCCACATCTGGTGATGGTTGAGCAATTTGGGAAGACTGCACCACAGCAACGACTGGCTCCCTTACCGCATCTTCATCCTTCATAAGAACTCGAACTCGGGCCAACATCTCCTCTAAAGACAAATCATCCACTCTGGAGGAGGACCGTATAAGGTGTTTAATAAAACCAGGAAGCCTCCCCCCCCAAACACACACGCCATCGCATGGTCTGGCATTCCTCTGAAAAGAACTGCCAACTTCCGTAAATATGCCAAATACACGTTGACGCTCTCTCTCTCTCTCGGACGCAACACACATGCCTCAAAATTTTAATGCGTCGCGAATTGATCCAAGGCAAAGGCTGTGATTAGTACTTCCTTAATTCGAGCCGTGTTTGATTCCTCAGCTTTCGCCAGTTGTTCGTATACCGCGAACGCTCCCCCAGTTGAGCAAAGAGAAATGACGAGATCAAGCCGATTCATCTCCAATAGGTCACACACCAATTCCATCTTCTTGAGCCATTCGATCACAGCTCCAGTCGTATCAAATTCATGAAACATTTTAAGTCAATCCGACCGGACATTTCAGCCGAAATAGCTTCTTGGTTCTCTTTCTTCTCTAAACAATTCCACTTCACCACATTTTGACAATTCCACTTCGAAATAACAACGTTTCTGCTTTGTCGCTCAGTGATTGCTTCTGACAGCAATCCTCGTCATCGTCACACTCGGCCTTTTAGGCAGGAGAGTCTCCTAATATGCAAATAATGTATCAGTATACACTTCTTACTCCAGCCTTACGTTGCTGGTAAATGGCTGCCAGACGCCGTAGACATTTTGAATGTGTTAAATGCAAATATTTATCAATACAATGTTATGTTTCAATATTGGAATTTATTTTCGACAGTATTTCATATATTATGTTGCTTTGTTGTTTTCACCTTCACTAGAGATGTAACCAGATCTTCTTGCTTCATCAAGCGAGCGAATCACTACATAATATTTGCAAAATTAGCTATAGTTTTATAAAAGAATGGTATAATTAATACGTTAATTACCATACCATGCTGAAATAATTAAATCAAAAGTCACCGTTACACCCCTGATATATTTAGTACATCACAAAAGTAGATTTGTTATTTCTTTTCTCAGCAGAAGGATTACATTAAAAGGGCTTACAATCACAAGAATCATTTTTTTTATATATGTCACATAGAATGTCTGAATAATTAGCATCTTATTGGTTAATTGAAACGGCATCTCGAGGGAGTATTACAGTCAAAAATAAATACATATGTACGCGTCATGTTCACTATGGAAATGTTGTAACTGGAAGTAAAATTAATAAGGGTACGGTTTCTTTTTTATCTTAATTTTCTTATCTTTTTGTTTTTGCTGGGGATAGGGCATCCTGCCGGATGCCAGACATTCACCCGCTATTTCAGACACTCCAGCCGAGAGATCTTTTAAAGATTCTAACTGTCCCTTTAAGTGCACGTGTTTGTATCTTTCTTGCACTTGGTTCACCGGGTATATTCGCCAGGTAGTTTTTGAAATTCTTTTTCATTAGTCCGGTTGCTCCTATAATAACTAAGAGTCCAGTTTCTTTTCATGTTTCACATAAGACCTTGATATTTCGTAATATTTTCACTTTCAGCTCTGTTTAAGCCAGTGTTATTAGGGACACTGACTTCAACTAGGGGTGCTACTTTCTTCCTTTTGTCCCATAACACTATGTCAGGTTTAACAGCTCTGTTTTCTAGATATGTCATAGTGGATGGTGTATAACTTATTTCCAACTATTCTTTCTGTTTCTTATCAGTCTAAAACCCAATGTGTGTCCTTAACAAACTTAGAAAAAGATGAGTAGAAGTATATTACATATACACCAGTTATTACCTGCTCTTACATCGTAGAGTTTAGACAGAAGGATTCTGGCTTGAGTAAAACTACACAGTGATTGTTATTGTATTGTATGTAAGGCCATGTTATTTCTGTGTTTTGACAGACTTCCCTGCCCCCAGGAACTTCACCAAGTCAAGTGACAGAAAGAAATAAGAAACCTGTCAACATTCCACCTGGTACAGATAAGACAGTAATCAGAATTACAATTACTCCTCAAAATCCTAATAAACCCGTTGAAGTGAAAATCAGCGTTCAACTTTGTATCAAAGGAACAAGTGAGTAATAAATAATGTTTCATGTATTCACAGATCATTCATTCATTCCGTTAGTTTTTAAATTATGAATGCTGACGAACCAAGTCGGCCATGGAAGACTACATTTTTATCTTAAGTGATTAGTTTCATCTTTTTCTAAAAGAAACAGCAGTTTTGAAAAATACCAAAATCAAATTAGTTTCGTTTGCTCCCTCTAATATTATTTCGCACATATCACTTTCATTTTATATTTTTAAGATTGTTTTAAATACTAATGAATTTCATAAGATAAATAAATGTAATATTCGGACGGTGTGCTTTGACCAATATATATATATATATATATATATATAGAGAGAGAGATATATAGATATATGGTACACGTATTGTATTAGTTTCTGTAGATGTAAATCCGTTGAAACTCCAGTGTTTATAAAAAATTATAAAAAGTGCTCAATAACAAGTAGAGCTGTTCTTAGTATAAATTTTTATTTATACAAACATTATTGGTTACATATGTGCATGCATGTTTCGGTTGTACTCTTCACAGAGAGTCAACCTCTGCAGACTAAAGAAGACTAGGAAATGAGATCCCACTCCCTTGTCTTCTTTGGTCTGAAGAGGTTGACTTTCTGTGAAGAGTACAACCGAAACATGCATGCACATATGTAACCAATAATGTTTGTATAAATAAAAATGTATACTATATATATATATATATATATATATATATATATATTTATATATATATATATATATATATATACCGACTTATTTAGTTTGTAATAGACAGAGTAATATTATGAAGTTACTTAAAAAACTTGATGCTTTAGCATTACATATCGATTGTATATCTTAACCATCGCAAAAATGCATATATGGATATTTATTGATATTTATACTAGTGATGGGACGATTCCAATATTTTCCCCGATTCCGTAAACAATTATCGATTCTGTTCTAAATTCCCGATTCCTATTTTTATAAAACCTCTGAATATTTAGTTATAGAGTTATTGTTTTTTATATCTTTATTTTCGGATTACCGTAAAAACCCATGTGATATGTGCATATATTTTCGCAAACGTAAAAAAAATACACTATAGTTTTTATTTTCACTGATAGTTTAAAATCAATAAATATTTATCACGTTATTAGTGTGTACCACGAATAGAAAATTAAGTTTTAAACAAAAACAAACAAAAACAAACAATTAAAAGAATCGTTTTTGGCATCGGAAAATAGCCAAATTTTTCCCCGATTTCAATACCGATTTTGATACTCCAAAAAGTGTCGATTCTCGATTCTCATTAATCGTCTACACATTAATTCATACATGTATGTGTGAGGTCATGTGTGTTCGTATATATACCTACCTAGACCAATTCTCTTTTAATGTAGTCCCACATGAGTGAGAATATTATTTGATCTATGTTTATAATACAGAAGCCATAATCTGTGGGTTTTCTTTTTTAATTTCTTTAATTCTACAGGAATTAGTGGCCGCATTGACTAGATTTTCTACTCGATACATTTTTAACAAGATGTATCAGTAAAAATGTTTGAAAATTAAAATGTCTTTTCAGCCGCAAAGACACCAGCACCCGGAGTAACAACACCACCTCCAGGTGTACCGACATCAACTCCCGGAGTAACACAACCGCCAGGTGTACCTACGCCTGCCCCTGCAGTAACAACACAACCTCCAGGTATATATTTACATACATATGCCTGTGTGTGCACATGTGTGCGTTTTTTATATTTGGTATTATCTATTCATACATTCTTGACGTTCTTTCTACGCTGTTAGACACGATTAAAAATTTAGTTTAAATTCATAAATTCGTGAAATCGCTTGTTAACACATGGGGAACATGATCTTTAGAATTAGTCGTTTTTTTATGGATAAGTAGCTTATTTTATTATACTTCTGCTAGTTCGTTACAATCACCTTTCCACTTGTCATTTTTGTGAGATATGGTGCTTTTATTTCACAAAATTTGTCTTATACATTTTAGTCAGCATTTTCTGTTCTCAACCAAATTTTGTTTGAAAATTGTATAATACATGTTAATTCATCCTATTTTATAAAAGTGTAACCGTCTGATTAATAATTGTTTTTCAGTTTCTTATTTTAATGACGAAAGTACATATGGTTTTTCTTATTTGCATCCATAAGGCAATCATATTTAGATTAGAATATATATAAATATATCAAAGATGATTTTTGTTTTTTTAACATAGTTCACCCCAAACAAGGCAGACCGCCACTGTAGACGTTAGGGGCTACTGAGAAAGAAAAAAAAAGAGAGAAGGTTTGGAGGGGGGCAACCTAAATTGGGATCTGCGCAGCGAGATGTCTGTTTACATTAGTTTTAAATTTCTGCATGTCAGTACTGTCGGGGAAACAGGGGGCAGGGAGGGAGTTCTAGAGACCAGCAACACGCGGAAAGAAGCTATTTGAGTAGAAAGCTCTCCAGCAGCTGACGACCTCCACAGTGAATGGATGGGATTTAGTTGATTGTCGAGTTGGTCTAGTGAATTTACGTTGAGGGGGCACTAGAGTAGCCAATTCATCAGAGCATAATCCATTGAAGTATTTGTAAAACAAGCACAAGGATTCTACATTACGGCGATGGGACAGGGACTGGAGCTTGGTTGACAGTGCGGGATCTATTCGGTTGGCGTTTTTTTTTGTGTAATGTTTTTTTCGTGGTTGCGTACCTTTATATTTTCGAAAGATCTTTATAAAATGTCAACAATAATTTATATATTTTTACACCTATTTTATTGCGTGTATTTCAGAGTGTCTTCAGTGGCACAAGTTGAAAGGAACCAATAATCCTATCAAAGAATATATCTTTGTCTGAATCACTTACATGCTAGTTCACTCAAACTAAACACAAAAAGTGTTTTATCAGTATGGAGATTTTGTAATGAATATTCTATTTAAAATTTGAGGTTTTCATGCCTAACTTTTGTGTGACATCGCGACTAATCTATAGAAATGCTATGAAAGTGAGAAGTCAATGTCAACGCAGATTTCTTAGTCTAGGCCTTCCGATACCACAATACAAACTGACGTCGATATGCCAGCGTGAAATATATTTTATATGAATATATGCTTATACTCATTATTTGTTTTCTACAATTTTTTAATCTGCATTTCAGAAAGATACAATCTGTATTTCATTAGTTCGTATACATAGTTTTTTCTATTTCTTTACAGACCTATATCATAACTGTAATAATTGGGTCATATGTTTCCTCGTTATATGGGTCTACTCAATGGGGAATACAAACTCAGTCAAATATACTTCATATGAATATATGATGACAATCATTCTCGTATATATTTTTACTAATTCGCATTTCAGAAAGAAAAGCTTTTATTTCATTAATTCTTAAATATATTTTTCTATTCTTTTGTGGATATACATTATAACTGTAAAAATTGTGTTATATATTTCATCTTAAATGTGTTCGATTTGCCAATTAACCTAATTAGATATCAGTTTTTATTTTCGAAAATTCTATTGCGTAATCATTGGAATCACAAGAACAGATAAACAATTACTTGGCATATGAAATCTTACCAGAATCCTTATCTCTTCTTGATAATCCTGAAATCAAAAAACAAATAATTGAACACTCTTCCTGGTAAACCCCTATTCGTTCTTGATATAACTTACTTGATTCGTGCTGTGATATGGGTAAAACGATCCAAGTATCGCGGTGTGTGTGCAAATTATCGAACGTTGATAGTCACATTGTCTTTGATGATAATTCCAAAATATGTACGACGAAAGGTTACGTTATAATTGTAAAAATTATGTTATGTGTTTTCTTGTAAAATGTTTGTTTTATTTTCATAATCATTTATCTAAAAGACAATGTAAATAAAATGAATTTAAATGTGTCTCTTGGTATATTGTCAGTTCTTGGTTGATTTTATAGTCTGATCTTTAATTGTTTACTTCTAGTGCCATGTGCCCTTTTCGACGGGATGGAAGATGATACAGTATTGCCAGATGATGCTATTACACTGAGACCGAGTGGAAATCCCGGAGATATCAGACCAAGTGGTATTGGATGGATAACAGATACACAAGACGACAGGGTGGCCACAATTATGGTTGGAGATTATATGAAGGATGGCGGTGTAATTGAGCTGGTCAATACAGTTAACGTTCAGAAATACGTTGTTGAGTTTCTCAAAACTAGTCAGGTAAGTTGTTACATCCTTTGATATAAAACACATGTGGATTGCTTAATCCTCATCTTTGCAAAAGCATGGGATCAAAAGGCTTTCATTCTGTAGAATCACTTTTTGAATTAATGTCACTATTTATAATTATCTTTGTAAATACGACATTTCATAAAATATGAATGTTAGATTTAAATTTTAATATTCATGAAAATCTTTTTCAACTACCAAATTTTAAAAGCCTATATTCGGACGTCATTCTGGCTTAGCAAGCTCAAGACGCTTGAAGGTATGAGGCCATGTTATTAGAAAGAGAAAAATACTTCTCTTATATGTTTGGAAATATTCTAATTTGTTAAAAAAATAACGGGCGATACCCAGATGGGGTCCGCAGCAGCCGGAAGTTTTAAAAAGAAATACTCACTCAGCGACCCACCCCAGCAGGGTCTGGTAACAAAAAGTAATGGTCCAGAGAACGGATTTCTCTGCTGGAGCAAAGTCCACTGGTCTGGTCGCTACTGAATCAAAGAACACTTGCCGAACTTCTTACTGGTGTAGACACAGAAGTTGGAATACTCCATTAGCTGCTCGGTTTTGGTCTGCAAAAAAGGGAAGAATCCGCCCCATAAAATATTTTTTCCAACTTATTGCAAAGAAGAAATAAAGCGAAGATGGGAGGATGGTGGGAGGTAGTTACAAAACCTATATATCCAGGTTCTACCATTCTCCTAGGAGAAGTGTTCTTGTCGATCATATTTCCCCTCGCATGCTGAACACACAATCTCTCCCCCCCCCTTTTCACAAATCAAAATATGATTGTGAATGCAAATAAACGAAAACAGGTGAACTCCTCTGGTTAAAATAAGAAATGAGAACTATTCAGGTAAATTGTTAGATCCTCTATGTACTTTGCTCATAACACAAGTAGGTTTCTCTCAGAGATAAAAAGATTTATAATAAAATAAATGCTGTTTTTGTTGAGTTCTAAGCAAGGCTAAATAATTCAGCTACGAAATAATCATTTCAATCTTCAAAATAAAAAGGAATTGCTTCGTGTATGTTCGAAATTTGAAAGGAATTTGGAAGCATTTAAAACAGTTATAGAAAGTCAATTAAACTGACCTTAAAATTATTAGCAAATACTTATGTATTAAAATATTGAATGTTTTAGAAGCTATTTACATCCAATATTTTTAATAGTGAGAGATTAACACATTACCTTCATAAAATTATCAGGCTGTCCGGTAAGTTAGTTTCGATGTTAGTTTCCATGTCTCGACACGGTAGAACATGTCAGATTAATATACTTACATTTCCGATTAGAGCGTACTTCAATATATCTTTCTTTTTTTTAAAAAAGGTAAAGATTATTTAGCTTGTGTTAATTTTGGAGCCCTTTGAAAGTGGAAATTGTAAGGCTATCGTAAGAAGAAGGCCTGTCAGAAATAAACAAATATTACATTTTAATATGCGAGTGTAGTAATTTGTTGTAAAACGAATAAGGACACGGTTTTTTTTATCAGTAAAGAGCCAAACGTGTATCCTTAACGAACTGGAAAAAATAGACTAGATTATGTAACGTATACAGTATTTATAATCTGTTCTTACATCTTAGAGTTTATACAGTATTATTCTTGCCTTAGTAAATGTTCCCACGTAGTCTACACGATCTTTAAATTATATTTGAGTTTTAATGTAATACATGCTATTTCTGTGTTCTTATAGACTACAGTGTCCCCTGTAAGTGAACCTGGACCGGGAACTCCACCAACTAAAGTGATAGCAACACATGACAAACCTGTCAACATTCCACCTGGAACAGATAAGACAATACTGAGAATTGCAATTATTCCTAAAAATCCAAATAAACCTGTTGAGGTGAAAATCCGCATTCAACTTTGTATCAAAGGAATAAGTAAGTAATACTTAACGCTTTTCTTAATTTACAAACCATTCCCTCATTATGTTGGTTTTTATTTTGAACACAATCTAAACAAGTTAGGTACGCAAGGCTTTTTAACTAAGGAGTCACCATTTATCATGGCCAAAAGCTACTTGAGGACAAGGGTTAATTGAGATGGAATGATTGTCAGTTTAAAGAGGAATAACCTTATGAGAGGATTGAGAATAATTAATGGAATGAACTGTTTGATTACACAGGAACGGTTTATAACAACATCTGTTGAAATTGGATTTGAAGGCGACCATGCTGTAATCTGTAGTGAAGCAGTCCCGTGGTAATTTGTTCCACAAAGGGAAAAGTCCTTGCAGAGAAGCTCTGTTCGTGGAAATTCCGCCTGACGTTAGATACACGAAGGAAAACAAGAAAGTTTTTAATTCGGTGTTGTAGAAAATAATGGTTTCCCTGTGAATATCTTACAAGGGGGAATCAGAGATTAGAGCTCAGTCGAGCACCTTACATGGAAATAAGGCCAGAATAGAGTATGACTAGTGACGTCTATTCTATGAGAAAGGGGCTGTAAAAAACAGAAGAAATCACACCCCACTAGATTTTGGAAGTCGATTTTGAACTCTGTCTAGGCAACTAGACTGCCCTGAATGGCACCTATCCAAATGTGGCAGTAGCACTCCATCTTAGGGAATATCTGACTCTTATATAGGTAGAGTATTGCATCAGAAATCAAATACTTATTGGAGCGGTAGAATAATCCAACCATTTTTCCAGCGACCTTAACAACAGATTGGATAAAGTCTTCCATTTTAGATTTGGAGTGAAATTCAATCCTAGGAGCTAATCAAAGCAAAGAGGTTCCTCAAGGAGAGAGCCATTCATCTCGCCTGGAGAAAAATAAGGATCCAAGTGTTGGTGATGAAAGGAGAGAAGCTTGATTTTAGAGGTGTTAAAAGTAACAATCCACTTTTTGCCCCATTGTACCATGTGAACCAGATCAGGAGAGAGAAAGAGTCAGCGACAACCTAATCATCAGTGCTCATTAGTGCTCTTCGATGTGCTACCATAGACAGTTGTGTCTTTTGCGTAGATATAAATACATGGTCCCAGAAAATGATTTGTAATTCTAGAAGAGGTTTGGGCACATGATAGATCCTTGGGCCATGCCAGGATTCATACTATGTACTCCAGACTTCTGACCATCAACAACTACTTTAATGGACTTATCAGAGAGAAAAGATTTAATTAAAAAGATATTACCAGATATTCCATAACTCGCAAGTTTGTGAAACAACCTTTTGTGCGAAACCCTATCAAAGACCTTTGATCTATCGAGAACTATTGCTCTAGAAAGAAAGACCCATTAAGAGATTCGCTGATCGTATGTTATATTACAGTCAGCACATCAGCACTTGACCTTGTAAGAATGAATTAATATTGCTTGTCACTAAGTAGATTGTTTTTCCGAAGTGGTGAACAATTGCTTGATTTATCACAGATTCAAACAACTTACTCAAGACGCATAGGATACCGATCGGTCTGTACTGAGATCCAGAAGATTGATCACCAGTATTTTTAAATACTGGACAGACCAACAAATTTGCCTGAAAAGATAGAAAACATTCTCCTTTAAGCAATGATTGTATAATTGTGACAATAAAGAGGAACACTTACCAGCTGAAAAGAGAATGAGATGCTTCGCATGTCGTGACTGTCTATCTGCCAGAGTAAAAAAAGGGTTTCTCTTAACAATTGTAGACTTTAGATGTATAATGAATTAATGGAGGATTATCAACAAAAGTTGCAGACCTGGATAAACAACGGTTGGTTACTGCTATATAATGAGGAGTTTCGCCCACCCAAAGGACTAATACCACTGATGGCCGTACTGCAGGCGAATAAAAATAAGGTGCGTCATGTAATGGACTATCGTGAATTAAACACCTATTTTGACGCATTCACTGGTAATGCAGATGTCTGTGCAGAGAAAATGCGAGAATGGAGACAGCAAAGAACGAATATATCCATTCTGGACCTCAGGAACTCATACCTGCAGATCCATGTTGAGAAATCCCTCTGGCCGTACCAAACAGAGATATTTAGAGGACAAAGATATTGTCTAAAGTGGTTAGGGTTCGGCTTAAATGTGGCGCCTCTGGTAATCGATGACATATATATTAATGAGGACATGACGTTGGCAGAATTTGTGAGGAAACATCTGTACCTTTACGGACTCACGAGTAAGTATTAAGAAAAACTGCCAAACAGTGGAAGAGTACTGGCATTAGAAATTTTGGAGGATCATGATCAACTGCGATGGTAGCGAGGAAACAGTACTGTGTACAGTCCTATAACCATTACACTAAGAATATCTTCTCCATGTGTGGCAAACTGGTGGGGCACTGTGTGGATGGCTTTGGTAGCAACAGGCTTTATCAAACGTCATGCTACAACTCACACTCGACTGGGATGACAAGGTTAGCGATGCTCCTCTGAAGTGTATGATAGCAGACACGTTTGCCTGGGTACAGCAATCAGATCCTGTTTAAGGAAAGTGGTGCATGGGCATGAAAGAACTGAATGTGTGGGTGGATGCAAGCTCACTGGCTGTGGGCATGGCTCTTGACATCGATGGAGCCATCATCAAGGATGCATGCTGGTTGCAACCAACAAAGGATACCTAACATACAAACGTGGCAGAGCTGAATGCCGTACTAAAAGGATTAAATCTTGTGCTTACATGGAAGGTCAATGTGTTACAAATAAAAACGCACTCCCTGTGTGTGTACTACTGGGTGACCAATGCCTTCACGTGAAAGTATTGGTTGAGAACTATGGCCACAACAAGATGCTCATAAGGCGAAGACTGGACATGATAATCTCACTTGTAAAATGGTTCAATATTTTGGTTTCTAGTAATATCTGACTAGAACTGAGCAGACTCACTGACAAGTGTTCCAGAGTGGTGGCTTAATGATGTGAAGAGGCTGACATTATATTTTGTGCATAGAATCGATCCGTTCGTGTTTAAAGTGGCACTAAGAAAAGTTGTTCAGAATTGTAAATAATGTCAGATAATAGACCCAGCTCTAGTGCAATTGAAAAATGGAGGGCTCAGTGTGCATGAAGTATAGAACTGACTGGGCATGAACACCATGGACTACAACGGTTGCTATTTTTTAAAATTGATTGATTGCGGCTCTATGCAGTCTTAAATCTGACGGCCGCTACAATGGCAAGACACTGCATATGTGATCCGGCAATTAAAATCAGATCCTGGCTGATAATGGCACTGCCTTCTGTAGTCAACAATTCACGCAGTTCAAGAATGAATAGGGTGTCAACTTCCGACTATCAGGAAATGGTGTCATAGGACAGTAAAGTAGATTGCTGCTATGAAAGAGTTGCCCTATTATGAAGGCTATGTATTGGTACAATGTTACCCTCAAGGATTATGTGTTCACCCTGTTAGCACCCGCCAATTTGCTGAACTCATAGCAGATAAGAATGAAAGGGGTCAATGTTGTGCCCCACTAATATATGGAGACCAACTGAGATAAATGAAAATACTAATTGAAAGCAGTGAGTTGATTTTCAGAGAGCAGAAAAACTGTTGATGTTAGAAATTTGTTGGAAAGTTGGATTGCCTTTGTAACCTTTTTTTCTTATGGTTAGACTACAATAATATTGTAAGAATAGAAGAATACTTTGGCAGCAGATTCTTAAGCACAATGGCTTGAATATTGTCAGGAATAGTTGCCTTGCTGCCATCAAGGTTACTGATAAGTTTGATAAGTTCCCAGACAGATATAGATGTATATCACTAAGAGTATTTTCAGTCATAAGAGTAAATTCCGGAAACTGGTGGCCCTGATCACAAAGGGTGGAATTTGTAGCAAAGTTTTTTGCAAACGTTTTGGCACTATCAGATGCTGAGAAAATAACCTTGGCACCATTAATGATGATTGGAATGGATAACTTACATCTGTTTAGTACCCTGCTTGTTATTCTCCCAAACTCGCATGAACCAAGCCTCTGCTCAGCAATCCTGGCTTTACTAGATTGGGCATAGGTTTCTGTTAAAATATTTTGTCAGGTATAAAACTCTCAATATTAGCAATTAAGCAATCGGATATATCAAAGGCGACACATGATACTTCCTTTCTGAAAATGGAATCCAGATGAATTTCAGAGTTATAGATAGAAATGGACATTAGAGGTATCCTTTGGTTTAACTTTGATTTTAATGGCGCCAGTCAAGTGATCAGAAGATTCTAGAAGGGATAGAACTGTAGCTGTGCACTTTTCAGTGCAAATTGTATGGAAAATGTCAAGAAGGCTTGCGAAATGCCCGTCAAAATCCGGTACGCAAGTTTGTTTGTAAAAAATTTGAGTCAGCTCCTTAGCAAGAGAAAAATCATGACAAAACCTTCCTTCACCATCAGTCTTGTTGGAGTAGGCAAGTCATTCAATATTGTGAAGATTAAAATCACCAGAGATTAATATTGACGAAACGATAATTATTTCATGGATTCTCTCATTGACAATAACGCCACTGTTGTGGGTACGATAAAGGGAAAAGATGAAATAAAAATAGAAACTATTACTTGTATTTTGTTTATGTCGTAGCTTGTCACAAATAGCACAATCTAAATAGTGGTGACATTTTCCTCAACATTCTTTTATATATATCACTTCACTTTTATGATGTTTTAAGATTGTTTTAAAGACATGAGTTTCATGGGAGCAATAACTGCAAAATTCAAACTGTATGTATTGATTAACCACATATATTTAAAAATAGTTAGTTTCTTTTACGGGATAATACTATGCAGTTACTTGAAAACAACAAAATCGTGTGTGTTTGTCTATAATGCAACATAGATGAATACCCTTCAAATGATATATGACTATGACAATAAAAAGAAAACGGATAAACACAAACAGAAGCAAATTAAGACATATAACGGTGGAATGTGTTATGTAGTTTCACCCTTTGTTATTAATACAATATATATATATATATATATATATATATATTTATATAATGTAAAAAAAATTGTTTTACATTATATTATAATTTTACTTGCGTCAGTATGGTATGATGGAAGTTCCATATGATATGATATTCCGGAAACATTTCCCTTCGTCAGCATGTGTGTTCAGCCTTCGTTCAAACGTATTTGTTTTAAAATTTCAAAGACAAAATCATTTATCTAAGCGGCAATGTAAATAGCTTGAAATGAAAGGTGTCGCTTGTAAAGTGATAGCACAACAAATCGCTGAATAGCAATGCGATGATGTATAAATATCAACGCAGATCTCTTGGTCTGTTCTTTCTAATACCACAATACTAAATGTGGAATACAAATCGACGTCTAAATACCTACGTTAATTTAAAGATCACACGGTAATTGACTCCTAAAGCTTTTCCAACATGTCTTCTTTTTTAATTAAATGTGTGGAGCGTCTTTCTAGTGTCATACGTAGCAAGTTTCGCTATCGTTTTTTACATTGTAGTTTTCTTGATTAGTTGAAGCGCTTTTAGCATTCGCCAGTTGAAATGTTTTGATTGTATAGTATTGCTTCTATAATCTGCAGCGCCGAATGAAACAACACTACTTACTCCTTCGATACCAACTTTAGAAACAACACCGGCACAGCCTATGACTACTACACCACCAATAACTGTTCGCACACTTCCTGGTAAGTCCTCTTAATGAATTAATAAGGTTTCTGGTTGTTTAGTATTGCACTTTTCTTGAGTGATGAGTAATACAAGCGTTTTATTTTATTCTGTGTTTCTGAGCGTTTGTAGTGCCACAAATCTGAAGGAACCAACAATCTCTTCAAATAAGATATGCTGGATGCATCTCACTCTGAGTTAGCATACAAAATGTTCTTTCAGTATGCATGTATTTTGATAAAGTTCCATTTCAAACGTGTGCTTATCATGTTTTAACTTAAGCATGACAGCACGACTAGCCGATGAATAGAGATGCAAAGATGCACTGAAAAGGTCTATGGCAATGCAGATCTCTTAGTCTATTCTTACTGATATCACAATACTAAAAGTGGATAAGAAAATCACGTCAAAATATGTGTGTTTCTGGAAAAATAATACCGTAAGTTATAGTTATTTTAAAAGCTTTTTAAACATGTCTTCTTTTCTAGACTAAATCTAATAATAATAATTCATTATATTGTAGCAGTCACATGTTTTGCCGTACTATTTTCTTTTGATTAAACCAGACAAGCAAATGCTGAGTAATTAGCTCAATCGACCAATAGAATGGCTTGGTGTATGAATACAGTTTGTTGGACTAGTTCTTTGAAGCGCGCTCATGCAAGAATTTTTTCAATGCTTTATAGCCAACTACATGTGGGCTTGTGAGTTGGAAGAAAACCAGCCTATACACATCCTCTTACTCAAACGGTAAAAATACTTGCGTGAGCGCACTTCGAAGAACTAGTAGTCATACACCAAGCTATTATATTGGTCGATAAATCAATTATTCAGCGCTTGATTGTCTGTTCACATCAAGAGAAAATAGTACCTCAAAACATGTGACTGATACAATGCCATACGTAGCAAGTTTCGTGATTGCTTTTTAATTGTAATTTTGTCAAGTGATGATCAATACAAGCGCTTTCAGCATTATCCAATTGCAAAGTTTTGATTCTAAATCCCCATATCTATTCAGATGGGAAATATCTTTTATTACCCCACTTGTTACCTCACATTTACGCAATGGAAATGTGATTTGTAGAAATGCTTTCTAAAATACATTATATGATTATCCATTTACAGTATTATGTCCACTGGTGGATAGAATGGAAGATAATCAAATACTACCAAATAATGCCATCACACTGGAACCGAATCCATCGGGAGATTCAAGCGATGTAAGACCGACTGGTAAAGGATGGGTTACAAATGTGGAAAGCGACAGAATAGCCACGATTGATGTCGGAAATATGTCACCCGGTGGTCGAATTGACTTGATCAATACTTCTAATGTCAGACAATACATTGTCGAACTTATCCGCCCACCACAGGTAATTTTATTTAATACACATATGCAATAGTGGAATGGGGTCAAAAATGGATGGTAACTTTTAATGCTGCAAAGACAAAGCTACTTTCTTTCAATAACTACAAGAAACCTCTTCAACCACCGATTGTCATGGCAAATAGCACCCTGCCTGAGAGTTCATCATTCAAACTCCTCGGTCTAACTTTCACAGATAACATGAATTGGAATAAATACATTGAAAACATTGCCAGGGCTGTTGCAAAGAAGGTGAGCTCCCTCTACCGTGCCAGTAAACTTCTCACACCTGACATTATCCTATATCTCTACGAAGCCACCATCCGCCCATGCATGGAGTATTGTTGCCACATCTGGGCTGGTGCATCATCCGCTAGTCTCTCCCTCTTAGGCAAGGTACAAAAAAGAGTCGCCAACTTGATAGGTCCTTCACTATCCAGCCCTTGTCCCATCGCTGCAATGTTGCTTCCTTGTGCCTGTTTTACAAGTACTTCAATGGATTGTGCTATGATGAGCTTGCTGCTCTGGTACCCCCACAACGTAAATTCACTAGACCAACCCGACAATCTGCCAAATCCCATCCATACACTGTGGAGGTCCCCAGATGTCGAAGAGCTTTCTACTCCAAAAGCATCTTTCCCGTGTTGCTGGACTCTGGAACTCCCTCCCTACTCCCTGCTTTCCTGACGTTACTGACATGCAGAAATTTAAAACTAATGTAAACAGACATCTCGCTGCGCAGTTCCAAAATTAGGTTGACCTCCCCCCCCCAAAAAAAAAACCTTCACCCTTTTTTTCTTAGTAGCCCCTTACGTCTACAGTGGCGGCCTGCCTTGTTTGGGGTGAACTATGTTTTTAAAAAAATGCTACTAACAGAGAGACTCGGCTTTGCCTGCCTATTATATCAAAATAAAAGCAGTGATAATATGTTATCAAATGAATACACTGGATGGGAATAATATCATCAATAATCTATATGATAGTTTGGTATTTTGTGTTTGTTGGCATGTGTGTCTATTGATGAATAACATTATCAGAAATCTATATATGTAACTTCGAAAATCTACTCTACAGAATTACATCAAAAATAACAGAAAGCATCATTAAAATAGTGGGTCCGATAGAGGGTAAAACTGTTAATGCTTTCATTTCTATTCATACTACTGCTGCTAATACTAAAAATAAACATTATAGGTTCTAAAACTACTCGATTGATTTGCACCAAATTTGGCATAAAGCGCACTCTTAACATCGGATGTGTAATACAATTATGATAGCCAATACTGCTAATTATAACACTGTCGATACTAAAGCTACTGTTATCAATGTTAAAAACGTATGAGTTAGAAACGATTGGTCAAAGTTCCATTATATTTGTCACAGAGACTTCTTGACATAAACTGTTTGCGATAAAATTATACTATTATTATTTTTATGACTATGTTAAATAGGTGTATGATTAATATTAACATTACTACTGCTAGTAGTAGTAGTAGTAGTAGTAGTAGTAGTAGTAGTAGTACAACTAAAACTTTTTCTCGGACTACTACTACTACTACTACTACTAATAATAATAATAATAATAACAATAATAACAATAATAGTAATAATAACCAGCAGGACCCCGTGGAAATTACATGGTGCTTTCTGTATCAATTTGTATAATTTACTCTTAATAATAAAATTCCTATTGAAATAATAAATGTCTGTCAGGATCAATACTATTAAGAAAAAAGTCCCTTTCTTCTTCCGGAAAAATAATTGTCATTGTCAGCTGAATATTCGTTAGATAAATAAAACTAATATGTTCCTTCTTTCTTTCTTTCTTTTTTTACTTGTAGCAATTTAGTTATTTTAAAACAATAAATATTTTTTTGTATTTTTGCTGTAAAAATAATTGTCAGCTAAATATTCTTCAAAACAATAAAACGAATGTCACTTTTTGAAATATATTTATTTAAAATTGCACTGTTTTAGTCGTCGGGATGGCATAATTTTATTTTGGAACAATTAATTTTAAAATAGGTGAAGTCAGAATTGTTTACCTTAGCGGCATCAATATAATCATCAATCACCATCTTTGCTAATCGGACGAGCACATTATTTTAAATGTGTATGAAGTGTTATGATGTAGTACGAACATGAAATGCCTTAGTGTATTATTACATAAATAATAATAATAATAATAATAATAATAATAATATACATTTACAGAATCAAAAGCAATTGGAAGTGTTATGCTTAATATGACATAAAAAGCATTATAGGTGCCATGAATAATACAATTAAAAATAATTATACTAAGGATTAAATAATAGCTCTACAGACCTTTGCTGTAACGTATTTTAAGAGGCATCGCTAGTATGCAAGCATAGGCACAGAGGAATGTATTTATTTAAACAAAGATTACTTATTTCAGGTTGACTTTACTTCCAATACAATGCATGTGATGCTTTTAGCTCAGTTAACTTTAAATGATGTAAGAAGGAAGTTAATAGCATTGCTATAGGTTTTGTCCTAATAAATGATGTCGTCTTTGTCGTTATTTGCAGACTACAACTCCTTCAGGAGGCGGCCGTCCAGGAGGTGTCCCTACGACAGGAACAACACTCGTACCTTCTGTGACACCTACTCCAACTCGAACAATGTCACCATCCAATCAGCCCGTGAATATACCACCTGGTACACTTGAAACTCGAGTACTAATTACAATTATACCTGAGAAACGTACAGAACCGGTCCAATTGCAAATTTCCATCAGAATATGCACCGAAAAGTCAAGTGAGTCTTTACGCTGCTTACCCAATTCAAATGTATTATGTCCAGCTTCATTTTCTGTTACTAAAAATGTTAACTTATATTATAGTAAATAAATACCATCACTAAGAAGACCAACATGAAACAGTTTTTCTTTCCTAGATAAAACCCCTCGTTTTGATAAGCTCATATGACTGACTTTCACTCCAAATCTAAAATATTTTAGACTCATATCCAATCTGTTGCTAAGATGGCTGGGAAAATAGTTAGATTATTCTACTGCTCCAGAATGTACCTGACTCTTGATGCAATCCTCTACCTATATAAAAGATATATACGCCAGAATATGGAGTACTGTTGCCACGTCTGGAGAGGTGCTCTTCAGAGCACTCTTTCTCACCTTGACAAAGTAGAAAAATCGATTCTGCAATCTAGTCGGGATGATTTCTTCCATGTTCTATGGCCCCTATCTCACAGAAGAGACGTTGGTAGTCTAGAGATTGGAGCCACCCGACTCGTCTAATTACCACAACTACAAATAATTTTCTTTCTCACATCAAACGGAATTTCCATAAATAGTGTTGCTTCCGAAGAAGTTTCCATCCGAGGAACACATTACCATAGGACTGCTTCTCTGCAAGCTATAATATGGTAATCTTCAAATTCAATGTCAACAAAAACTTGTCATAAACCGTCCTCATGGGTAATCAAATTTTGTAAATTCCATTCATCATTTTCAATCTTCTCATGATATTCGTCATTATTCAACTGACAATCGATTTATCTCATTAACTCTTATCCTCGAGTGGCTTTTGATTTTGAAAAGTGGTGACTCATTGGTATAAAACAAAATTGTTAGGATTATCCTGGATACGGGCGTAAACTAGTTTCGTTAGGAATATTTGCTTTTCTTTCCAAAAAGTAAAATATTTCTTCTACAAGTAAATATTCAACGTCCTTCAACTGACAATCTATCCACTTCATTAACCCTTATCATCGAGTGGCTTTTCGCCTTGATAAGTGGGGACTCATTAGTAGAAAAGAATGTATATCATGTATAGTTTTGCACGCTCGTCTTTATATTATCATAATATACATAGTTGAAAGAAATATATCCTGTTCAACGTTCCACAAACTTTTCAAATCAAGAATGAATAATCTTCAAAGTTAAAGATATAATAATAATAATAATAATAATAATAATAATAATAATAATAATAATAATAATAATAATAATAATAATAATAATAATACAGAACTGTGCAGAGAACTGAAAGTGATATGGAACATAAAGAAAGTCAAGATAACACCAATAATCGTAGGAGCACTAGGAACAATTCCGAAAAGTCTCAAGAAAGAATGGGAGAAATTGGAATCAGAGGGACGGCTGAGACGATAAAACAGACGACAATAATGAAAACAGCAGAAATCTTAAGGAAAATCCTCGAATGTGGAAACCAACCCACATAAACTGCGAACACTAACCAATCATATAGAAGTTGTAATAGAAATTGAAAAAACAAACAGAAAGGACACGACCAAATAGGTGGAGAGAACTGGAAATTTGGGGAGACTTATTGTCACTCGGACTCCAGGGAACACTACCGGTTATTGTCAGTGAGCGATCGCTGGTGATGACCTGTGTGAGAACTCATTGTGACTAAATAATAATAGGCTTAACAAACCGTCCGACTAACTAGGCTTTTTATATGGATGTGCAAAAGACAAAACTTCATTTAATCATATTGCTTATCTTTTCAAGATATATACACACAGTATACATGTTTCGAAATTTTTTAGATGAGGATTCAGAATTTGGATGATTTTAATTGATCAGAATACTATTCTCATTCTGGTTATTATTTTAATGACGTTTCGGTAGATGTAACCTCCAATCTCCTTCTGATCCATTTTTTCGAACTTAGGAATCTATATTTCAAACTCAGGAACCTAAACTAATTTCGAACTGAATCCCTTATTTAATCCATGGAGGTAGACTTTTCACGTTTCGTTCGCCATAACCGGGTAGAAATGTTTATTAATTACTAGCAAGGCTACCCGGCGTTGCTCGGGGTCAGAAAAACATAGAATAGAAGGAAAATCGCGTGTGTAACATCTTTATATTCAAACTTCTATTTCTCTCCCTCTCTCTATAGCCGTCTCTTTATCTTTCTACCTTTCTCTTCCCTGGTTGCACCATTTCACCGCTATTTCCCCCCCCCTTGCCTTTTGCAAAAGCTGTTTCTTCCCCACAATTCCTCTTCCGTTGCCCAGGGCAAAAGTATGACATATTTCTATAAAAAGTACCACCTCCGTCTGCGCATACTACACATGTACCTATCGCCGCCCCGGTGTCCATACTATATAAGTACGTATCTGCGCCCCGGCGCACATACTATATACGTACATATCGCCGCCCTGGTGCGCATACTATATAATATCTATCGCCACCCCAGTGCGCATACTATATACGTACGTATAACAGCCTCAGTGCGCATACTATTAACGTACTTATCGCCGTCCCTGTGCGCATGCTATATACGCACCTACCTTATTTAATCCATGGAGGTAGACTTTTCTCGTTTCGTTCGCCATAACCGGGTAGAAATGTTAATTAATTATTAAGTAATTTTTAGCTATTTTCGCCAATAGTAAGGATTGAACATACAACTTCCAAAAGATTGTCATTAAGAAATGGTTGTTAATCAAGGCTTTTATCCGTTGCGTCACGTGTGTACATCGACTGAAGAATAATTTAATAATTAATTAACACTTCTGATCGGTCATCGCTGACGGAACGGAAACAATCTACCCTCATGGATTAAATAAGGGGTTAAGTTCGAAATTCCGTATAGGTTCCTGAGTTCGACATAAAGATTCCTTAGTTCGAAATATGCACCTCAACAAGATAGGAGGTTACATTGGCCAAAACATTGTGAAAATAAGAACCCAGATGAGAATAGTAGTACGAAAAATCTAAATGATTCAAACGGTATACACGTTCTCATGTGTGTTCTTGTAGCTGAATATATACAAAAAAATATGGATGAATATTTTATCTAATTAAATAAATCATGGCTGCATATTAAACACATTTTTTTAGGAGGAGATTTTGATTAAACGTCAGAAAAGTTAAATAATTTCAACGTATTTTTGTATGTATTCCTGGAAATTTCTGGCTGTACAAACACTTCAAAATAGAGATTTCGTTCTGAATCACATTGTCACAATTACAACGTTGACAAACAATGGAAAACTTTGATAAGGCAATCATATTTACATTAGAAATTATACAAACACATTTAAACAATGTGTTTCTTTGTAATTAAGAAAAACAAATTTGTTTGCATCATCAAATGTCAGAATTAATGTTAGTATTTTATTGAATTTTTTAATACTTTTTTGTGGTACACATTTAAAGGACTTCTCTGCAAAGATGATAATCTCTTCCGAACAACTAAGTACATTAAATATAAGAAAATAACTCAGTTTCCTGAAATCGTGAATTATACATTCGTTGCTAACTTATTTTATTTAGAATGAGTCCAGATATTATTTCATACATTTATTAATTAAACAATTATAAATATGAATAAATATGAATACAGTTTTATTTACATTTAATTATTGTGAGTCGTGAATTTTCGTCTTAACATTTTTATCATCATATTATAATTTTAGAAATGTGTTAACTATAAAATATATTTATAGCACCAGCACCAGGTGGAACAACACCATTCTCAGTTGTGTCTACGCCATCTCCTGCAGTAACAACACCAGCACCGGGTGTATCAACGTCAGCACCAGTACCTCCAGGTATATATTTATATACATATGTTCGTGTATGTACGCGTGTGTGAGTTTGTTTATATACCAACATATATTCATACTGTCTATGGCTTCTGATACCACAATACTGAACGTAAAAATAAACTTACCTCAAAATAATCGACTCGTATTTTCAAAAGTATATACAAAAGCTTAAATAGATCTTTGGTTTGATAATTTTTCTTTCGTAGTTCGAATTCAGTTATGTTGTGTGACATCATTTATTTAAAAAAGGTAAAGTTATAAACCACAATTCAAAAACTTGGACTGAATGTTATTTACATAGAAATATCATATTCGTAAACTTGAATTCTTTTATACAATAAAAAACACTGTAGAACACCTTAATATTTTGGACACATGTTTTAAAACGTCAGAAAGAATGTATGTATTTTAAACATATTTGATTTTATGTGTTTCTGAGCATTGTTAGTCGCACAAATTCAAAGGAACCAACACCCCCTTCAAATAAGATATCTTTGTCTGAATCACTCAGTAGCCATCTTACTCGAACCAAACAGAAAAGATGTACTTTCAATCTGCGCCTATTGAGATAAAAATGCTATTTCAAACTTTACCTTGTAATGTCTTACTTAAGCGTGAGAGCACGATCAACTGACGAACGGAGATTCGAAGACGTTCTTAAAATTCAATGTCAACGCAAATCCATTAGTCTAGGCCAATACTAAATGTGGAACAGAAACTCACGTGGCAATACCTTCGTCCAGTATATTTTACATGAATGTATGATGATAAGCATTATTTGTCTTTTACAATTTATCTAATTCGCATTTCAGAAAGATAGAAACTGTATTTGATTGATTCTTAAGTGTAGTTTGATCTATTACTTTGCGGACATAACTTTTAGCAGGAAAAATGTGAAATATTTTTCTTCGTAAAATCGCAGAATCATTTATCCATGTAAATAACTTGAAAAATTGTGTCATATACTTCCTCGCAAAATGTTTGTTTAGTTTATATTCACGTAATTACATATTAGTTTTTGCTTTCGAAAATTTCAAGACATAATAATTTATTTAAGAGTCAATGTAAATAACTTGAAATGAGATGTGTTTCTTGAAAATTGGCAGGTCTGCAATGCTTTTTTGATTTCACGTTTATTCTCTGTTTCCTTCTAGTGTCGTGTATTCTTTTTGACGGGATGGAAGATGAGACAGTATTGCCAGATGATGCCATCACACTGCAACCAGGTGGAAATCCCACAGATCTCAGACCAAGTGGTCTTGGATGGAGAACAGATACACAAGACGACAGAGTGGTCACAATTACAGCTGGGGATTATATGATAAATGGCGGTGTAATTTCGCTGGACGATACAATTAACGTCCAGAAATACGTTGTTGAGTTTCTCAAAACTGCTCAGGTAAATACTTACATCTTCTTATATACTTATCTAATAACACAAGTGGGTTACTTAATTCTTATCTTTGCGGAAGCATGAACTCCTCAAAAGACTTTCTCCCCATAGAATCATTTCTTGAATCTGTAGTTTCGTGTTTTCAGCACACTATAAAGAAGTTAAGAAACTTGAAGAGTATTCATTCCTGTAATCCAAAATTTCTCCGAACAAACCAGTTTGCACCACTTTTATGGGGCCGTACAAAGATTAAAATCAACATATGATTCTACTAAACCTTATATCTAGAATCTTTATTCCAATTTTTATCAACATCATACATGATTTTGATTCGAGAAAATGTCTAAAATATAAGTGTAGTGATTTTGTCAAAACAAACAAAAAATTAGTTGATAGATTGTTACCACAGGAGAGATGATTTGTTTTGTCTTTTCTTAATTTATGAAATTTTACATGAAAAAGTGACTTTTTTTGGCTCTTATTTCTAACATTAACTTACCCCATAACATTTCTTAGACTCATAATTCTACTTTTCACACAAATATTTACTTTTTCAAATTCAATTATTTTCGCAGTATGATAATTCAAGTTAACCCTTTTCATGTCATAAAACTGTGACTGCTAAATCCAACAATATTGATTATAATAGTTAAGCTGGTCCTGCTTATACCGTTCATAACTCAATCAGATGTACATTAAAATATATACAAACACATTCATGATACCTATCTATTTATAATGGAGATTACATATCTGTCTGTCTGTCTGAAGCCGAAACTATATTATTAGTTTTGATCTCTCTCTTTTTATAGCTACTTATCAGCTCCTATATATACCCATTCCAAAACATCACGCGTCTTTCAAACTTACAAAATTAATTTGTTTTAAAGCTTCTAATAAATTAATATTCGCAAATATTCACACATGATTGTTTCTTTTTCAGATTTCCAGATGTATTAAAAATACTTTCCTCGATAATAATAATAATCTTAATTAAAATTATAAATAGCATTAATTAAAGACATTGTTTTTTTTAATCTATATAATTGAGTTACGTAATTAAATTAGACTGTAATGGAATATGATGGAACAGCCAGCGTCCACTTCAACATTTGGTTACCCGCCTTCTCATTATTCAGTATAACGTTCTATTTCGAACGCGCAGAAAGTTCTATTTCAAGAAAGAGAGGGATAAAGAGAGAGAAGAGAGAAAGAGAGAGAAAGAGAGAGAGAGAAAGGAGAGAGAGATGGACACAAGACAGGGGAACGTTATTTGATTAATAACATGTAAACAACACATTCTCTGAGATTTATCGTATGAGTCGCTCAAAAATGATATATTTACTTTGATTTTTTTATTAAAACGTATTGGGTTTTTTCTTGTTAATCTTATTAGAAATTATGTTTTAAAACACACATTTATTGAATCAAATTGTTTAATTTAAAAATAATTGATTTAAAAGTTAATATTTTTTGTGAACAAACAACAACCCCATTTTATTGAGCAATTAAATAACTGAATTTAGAATCGTGTTCACTTCATTTTATTTTTTAATTGTTGATTTTATTTTAGGTACACTTTTTTCGATTTGAAAAACTTCAAATATTATTATATTTTTACGACCTTAAGTGATTTTAGGATTTTTTGTTTACATTTTACGCCGTAAAGGGTAAATTTTGTTTAAAAACTATGTTTTTTATGTTTCCGTGTTTCATTTATTAAAATAAAGGATAGGGTGATTTTCTTTCTTTTTCTTTTAAATACAACAACTAGCAAAAATATGCAACCGGAGGCAGGATATATTTGCTAGTTTATCTAATTAAGGTAAACGTGACTGCATATACATTTTTTTAATTTTCAGTAAATAACGTATGTTTCATATTTTAAACATATTTTATTGCAAGTGTTACATCGTTGGTTGCACAAATTCCAAGGAAACCCATACGAACTCCACTCCCACCGCGCCTAACTGAAAATACGTTCGCAAAAAGAACATTTTTTATGAGAGGCCATATTGGAAGAGACATTTTTTACTTCTGGTTTTAAATAATAATACATATTACATTAGTTTTAAAATTACATTCAATTTAAGATGCTGTAACAAAGTAAAAATATCGATAAAGATTTAATCTAATACAAATGTGTTAAAGGAACCTGTTTTGTATATAATTTTAGTAAGTTTAAATTCTGAACCTATCGTCCGTAAGGGTTCCTTGTTTTTGTTTGCTTTCCCTTTTTTTCCGAACATTAAACTTAAATTCGAATTATTGTATAGAATGACGTCTTTTGAAAAGAGAATATGTGAGATTGGAAACTTGCATTGAATTATCTGATTTTTAAAGATAAATTAAATCAAATATCGTTTATTTTAGAATTAAAATGTTTTTATTAATTTTTGAGAAGAGAAAATGATTTAATAATTGAAAAAATAATTACTTTATGAACATTGGAAATGAATTTGAAAACGTTTAAACTGTCGAATGGAAAGTCTTTTAAACTAATTATAAAATAATTTAATTATGAAACAAACATTACTAATAACACTGATTTACAAAGAAATTGAGGCAAGCACAAAAATACCCGTTTTTACCTAATTTGGGGATGCTGAATTCAAATTTGAAATCTTTTTTAATCATCACCTCTAGTTTTTTTTAGACATGCATAGTGCATTTTGTGCATATACGGTACATAAAGGCATATACACATTCAGGGCTAATTCTAATATTGTGAGACTTATGGCTTTTTCTTTTAGTTATTATGCACTAAATGTAAGTGATAGCATTACATTATATATATATATATATATATATATATATATATATATATATATATATATATATATATATATATATATATATCAAGACGGATTTTGGCAGTTAAGAAGTTGCTAAAGTCTTACGAGGATATGGGGTACCGAATGTCACTCAAGATTCATTTTCTCAATTCCCACCTCAACTTCTTCCCACCAAACCTTGGAGCAGTGAGTGATGAGCATGGAGAAAAATTCCACCAAGACATTACGAAGATGGAGAGCAACTATCAAGGCAAATGGAACCCTGGCATGATGGGAGACGTCTGCTGGATGCTCTTGCGTGACATTCGAAATTTGAAATTTATCCCATTTAAACTGGACTTATAAATTATTAGCTTAACCTCGCGTATTAAAATATTGAAAGTTGAGGAAGCTATCTACATCAAATCATTTTATAAATATAGTTTTAAAAACATTACTGTAAAATCATTAGTTATAGTTGTTTAACCTATTTGTTCAATTAATAATTTACTTACCAAACAATAACATGATAATTAAATTAAAGTTAACGTACAGAAATACGTTGTTTAATTTCTAAAATCTACTCAAGTAAATCGCTACATCCTCTAATATATTTATCACGTAAGAAAGTTAGGTTGCTTACTCCTAACCTTTCATGCCACATAAAATGTCTAAAGAATTTCCGTTTCATTGGTTAAGTAAAGCCTTGTGACTGACATAAATGAGCAAATATATACACGTCATTTTACTATAACACTGTAGTAACTGGAGGGAAAACGAAGAAAGGCACGGTTTCTTATCGCTCTATGACCAAATGTTATTACATAACAAACTCGGAAACATAAAGTAGATGTATGCAATATATGTATACCTGTTATTATCTGCTCTTACATCGTAAGTTTAGACAGCTACTTTCTTGTCTAAGTAAATTTACTGAATGAGGTTATACGATGTTTAACTATTATTTGATTTTGATTCTATGTAATGCTATGTTATTTCTGTGTTTCGACAGACGACTACACCAATGAAAGTGACAGCAGCACAGAACAAACCTGTCAGCATTCCAGTTGGTACAGATAACAAAGTAATCAGAGTTACAATTATTCCAAGAAATTATGGAAACCCCGTTGAATTGAAAATGCGCGTTCAACTTTGTAGCGAAGGAACACGTGAGTAATAACTATTCACCCATGCTGTTTGATTAAAAATTCAGAACACTGTTAAAACAAGATAAACATGCGAGACTACATATGCTAATCATTACTTTATCTTATTCATAATTAAACACAGGTGTTGATACATACCAATATTTTATTAGTTCTTACATTTCCTCCAACATTCTCCCACATATATCACTTTACTTTTATCATTTTTAAGATTGTTTTCAAAGCTAATGAATTTCCTTAGAGAGCAATAACTCCAATCTGCAATATGTGTGTTTTGATAAACCACATATATTTTAAATTCTGCAGTTTCTTTTGCAGAATAATATTATGTTTTTCCTCTTAATAACAAAAAAAAATTAGTTAAAAACTAGATTAATTTGTTAATGGTTAACCCCTTTGTTGTATGATATTTATATAATCACATTTATATTTGGAAAAATCCTAATAATAAATCGTTAGCAACATTATTATGTCTTGCTGTTAAGAGATAATGCATACTAAATAAATTATATTGTTTAATATGGCTCTCAAACTGGAACAAAGAGAGCGTTTTCTGATACTAGATTAGCTGAGAGTAAAGTTCCTACATTCCTTTATTCAACTAACTGGCGATAACCTTTAAGCAAAGGACAAGAATAAAAGAGACATTAAATATAATTAAGACTTTCGTTCAATAGTAAGTACCTTTTAAAACAAAACAGTAATATTATTAAAAAATGGAAATACTCAAAAAACACCAGTTTCTATCGCACCTCCGTTTAAGGCATTTCATAAAATAATTTTTGCGAAAAAGAGATTAACTTACTAACAGTTTTACCTGTTTTAAATAATACTCATTTACTTACATAATTTTCGAGACAAATCCTTTGTAATAAAACGTTATGAACTATTTTATGATTTTTAAAAACTCACACAAAATAAATAAATAAATTATACAGTCCAAAAGGTCTCGGTCATAACCTGATGACGATGAATGTTTTTACATACGCTAAACAAATTGAGATTAAATATTCCTACATGCCTTTATTCAATAAACTTCCTACTACTAAAAAAGTAAAAAAAATTTAAAAAATAATAAAACTTTAAAAATTCAATACAACTCTACGCTTTATCAAACAGTGAGAAACTTATGAAAGCACTCGGGAATATTAAAAAAAAAGAAATCAACGAACATTACTGTTAGCGGTTTTAGATATTTTTGTCGACTTTTCGAATTAAATGGGTCTGATGAATCTATCTGGATAAAGAAGTAGCCAGAATTTTGCCCCATGACCAGATGGGCAAAACCAGGGTATCCTCATCAGATACATTAATGTATAGTATGTTATATATATATATATATATATATATATATATATATATATATATATATATATATATATATATATATATATGTGTGTGTGCGTGTGTGTGTGTGTAATACAGTAAGTCAGAAAAACATCCGTACCATCGATTTCAGATCTGAGACTTTCAAACCTTCGTCAACGGAAGCCAAACAACTACACTGACGAAGGTCTGAATTTCTCAGATCTGAAACCGATGGTACGGATGTTGTTCTAACTTACTGTATTACATTTAAATAAATATTATGCTCTTATTAATTATCTAGTTGATGTTACTTTTGTTCTAATAATTGAGCACTCTGCTGGGAAACTCTCCCAAAGTCATTAAAAACAAAGTATATATATATATATATATATATATATATATATATATATATATATATATATATATATATATATATATATAGTACACTATGGTATTAGTTTCTGTAGATGTAAATCCGTTGAAACTCCAGTGTTTATAAAACGTGCTTAATAACAAGTAGATCTGTTCTTTAGTATAATTTTTTTTATTTATACAAACATTATTGGTTACATATGTGCATACATGTTTCGGTTGTACTCTTCACAGAGAGTCAACCTCTTCAGATGAAAGAAGACAAGGAAATGAGATTAATTTGGAAAACTTTCTCTTTAAGTAAATCATTTTTGGGGGATGAGATATTTTTATAATTTTTTCCTGGTCAAGCTCAGTATCGGGTTACATTCTTTACTTGTTAACGCTTTAAATTAGTTTCTGTCATTTTTCATCATTTTTATTACTTACCGTTCCTGCTATTTCTTTCTTTCTCTATTTTTTATTACCCACCTAATTTAGATTCCTTTCTTCTCCATTTAACACTTCGAAGTTTTAATCTACGTACATACATTTTCAAGCATAAATAACTGATCTTCATATAAAATACACACGTGCGCACACATTAATAGATACACAAGTACACACATAAACATATATATATATATATATATATATATAATAAACACAAATATATACGCATATATCCATACACGGATATACACATATATACACATATACATACATATTCACATATCGTGAAATCCACTCAACGAAGATGTCATCATCTGAATCACTCAATCGCCATCGGACGACAATTCAGAGCACAAAATATATCGGTTAACTGAGATCATGAATTATTAAAGGATATGAATTTATTTTATTTAGTGCAGTTCTAAATCTACACATTTTCCCGGAAATCATAAAATTCAAGATGCGCATACAGTTTTATTAATATTATTTAATTTTCTCTTCCCATTCCTGACAAGATTTACTATTAAAATGTTTGATATTAAATGTTTTTCAGCTCGTGTTGTTACAACACCATTACCAGGTGTAACAACACCGCCAAGAGGTGTCTCAACACCTGCACCGTCAGTATCAACACAAACTCCAGGTATATATTTATATAGAGTTGGGTTTGTCTCTATCCCAACATTTTTATTCATGCGTTGATGACTTTATTTTTATTGTGATCGACACGAACTATAATTTATATAAACCTAGAAGATGCTCGTCAAAAGATAGAGAAAATGAATTCCCGAACTGAACAAGTTTGCACCACTTTTATGTCACTTACGAAGATTAAAATGAACACATAATTATACCAACTCTTATACCAGTTTTGATCAAAATCGATTACATGATTTTAGAAAATGCCTAAACTTTAAGGTGTCTTAAAAAGAAATTACAAATTCAGGGATTCTTGCTTAATTGGTGTCTGATGACAATGGATCGAATTGAATGAAAATCTGAAATATTTGAATATTTAAATAGGATATTTTGCTTATATTATTCTCCTAAAACCACTTAAAAATTATTCAAAGAAACTGTAATTTGTGGAATAGTTGTTAAATGGTGTATAATGTCTATTGATTAGAATTTAACAAAAATGCTCAACTGAGCTCCAATCTATGCCCCCTGTAAAAATTCACAACTAAAACTCGTCTAGCTACAACTATAGTCAATAAGTTCCCTTTCTCTTTCTGTGTACCGAAAACTAAACGGAGCTTACATGAGCAAAGTTTCTTTCTTAGAACATCTCGTCTGAGGAACACATACCTCGGGGATGCTTCCCAGCTGAATACGGCATAGTCGTGTTGAAGTCCAATGAAAATAAATTCTTGTTGAGCCGTCCTCTTAAATAATCAAATTCAGCCGCATTTCAACCATCGTTACCAATCATAACGGTGTTGTTTCACTGCCCACCTGACAAACTCATTAAGCCTTGTCATCGAGTTGTCTCTGAGTCTTGATAAGTGGTGACTCCTTAGTAAAACAAAATAGAACCCGTCCAATGACCCAACAAAGTCAATATGAATTCTCGACCACGGTCGGTCCGTTTTAGGAATTTTATGGGAGGCGTTTTTGCGAACGCACACCCTTTACATGAATTAATTGTATTCTTTATATCTCGACCTATGCTCGTCCAGTAAACGTAAGTTCGCATAAAACTCTTCATCCGTAATATGCCTGAATGCACAACATGAAACTCTCTTAGAATACGTTTTTGCAATGTTGCCGAAATAACCACCCGATCACTGTACATTACTACATCGTCGCAGATGGAATATGCTTCCGGAATTTTTTTGTTCTTTTCTATTAAGCACTTTTTAATATATTTTCACAAAATCATCGTTCACCGCCTTTGTCTTTATCTCTTCAAGTGTCACTGGAAGTTCTCTTACAATAGTACACAACGTGTTTTGCACTACAACTTCTGTTCGTAAAGAGGAAATGACCATGAACTCAAGTGATTCAACAGATTTCGGTATCAACCTAGACAGTCCGTTTGCATGACTGATATTTAAAGATACTCAATCTTGTAGTTATAATTTAGGATGATGATAGTAGCTCTTCTCGGTTGGTAAAAGTGTACGAAACGCATGCGCTATCGCCTTCAGCGAACCGTCGTCTATTCTGTCTAAAATACAAGCTCCTATGCCGTATGAACTCGCATAGGACGCTACAACGATATCGTGTTCTGGATCATAATGAGTAAAAAATAAATTAAACGTGATAACGTTCGTTATTTTTTCATGCCTCCTGGCATTCTGTCGTCCAAATCCAGTCTTTCTCCTTCAATAATACGTTTAAAAACGCTCGTAGGTTGTACATACTTGGGATAAATACGTTATAGCGAAACCAAAGGAAACTCTGAAAAAGCAATATATTTTTTGGCGCTGGCATATTTTTTATTGTTCCTGCTCTCTCTGTGTCGGGTATTCTCCCGTTCTTGTCTATCATTTGTGCCAGATATTTAATGTGTTACATAAGGACTCACATTCCTGTTCTTTTAGTTTGAAACTTCATGTATGTGCGCTTTATGTTGCTTCGTAGCTTTACTAATTATTAAGGTATCATCCAGATAGGCCGTCGTAAACTCTCGACCGTTCAGTAATACGTCCTTTACATGCTGAAATATAGCCGGCGTCACTCCAAACGGTAGTCTATTAAATTTGTATAACTCTTTATGCGTATTTATACACAATAACTTCGAGCATTCTTCGCCCCGGGATCTGAAAATACGCGTCGCTTAAATCCACTTTCGAAGAAACTTTCCTCCATTTAGTTTAGCAAATATTTCTTCCGGATTAGGCAATGGATAATGGTAATCTCTCGATGTCTGGTCCAAACACGTGGAAATGTCTGCGCATACACGAATTTCTTTTCTTTTTCTTTACGTATACTGTCGACAAAGCCCATTCGCTTTATTCAACCTTTCATAGAACTTCCATTTTCTCGAGCTTATCCAATTCTATTTTGATTTTCTCTTCTGACGCGAACGGAACATTTTTTGAAAATTGGTTGTATATCCGGTTTCAACACAAATTTCGCAATCACTTTGTTGAAACTACCAAGCCCAGCAGAAAAACCTTGCGAAAATCCTTTTTCACTTTTTAAAAAATTTATCCGAGGAATCTGTAGTTTTTACATTCTGTCAAAAAGAATTTACCGGTAAATCTCACAGTTGAAATTTCTCCATAATATGCGCCAATTACTTGAATTATTCATCACAAATACTTTTAGTTTTAGCGTTTTTTCCTGTTAGTGTGACTGTCGTTATCAGTTCGTCTTCGAATTTGGTTACGCTTTTTGCGATTTTAATAGTCCTAAATAAAGTTGGCTTGTCGATTTTCTTACATGTCTGTAAATTTATAATTGACAAATAGGATTCGGAGTCAGTTGTATTTTTATGTTTTTATTTAGTGTTTTAACTTGGGCAAACTTCCTAACATTTTCAATTTCATCATATTTCGCGATTCTAATAAAACTCTTTTTTTGTTTTACTTTTTTTTCTCCAATGCGTATTTTTATGCCCTACACGATCGCATTTAAAGCACTTCCTCCTTTTATAAGGACAATCTATGTAGGTGTATAGGGGGAAAGACTACTTCTTTTTTGACTATCAAATTTTACTGGTGAAGTCTCCAGACTGTTCGATATCCTTTGAAACCTGATCCATGCTAATCAGCCGGTGACAATCTTCGGCTATTTGCTGGAGTGTTAAATCTGGCTCATTTTCTAGTTTGTTAAGGACTCTAATTCTAATTTCTGAATCTGTGTTCGACACCAATACTTCTGCAAATATAAGACTTTTGAAGTTATTAGCACTTGAATTCGATAACCTGAAATTATAACAGTGCTTATTTGCTATACTTGCAGAAGTCGTTTAGTCCTCATTATTCTTTCTTGTAAAGTTCAACACTTCCACCTTTTGTGGAAGAAAGATGTTTTTAGACTAAATAATTTGGTCAAAAATTATATCGTTTGACTAAATTTTAGCTCGTTGGCCTTTTTAGGTGAAATGCTATTTGCAAATTTCGTATGTTCCACTGTGCCCAATTTCCTTAACAGTAACTGAACCTTTTTGAAATCAGTCGAGTTTTCAGTCTGTGTTATATATGTCTCCATAATGCCTGAAATACGAGGCAAAAGTAACCTCGTTGTCCAGAGCTGAAATTCACAATGGTGTTCTAAACCGTGTTCTAAGATAACGCGCATTCATCTGTACCATTTAGCCACCCATTTGACAATTCGAATAATTTATTCTGTTGCTGTTGGGTCGGAATCATCATCTACCCGAATCGTGTATTTTGTGTCAGCTATTCTGTCTGTAATTCCAATTTTTCTACGTCGATTTTTTTTGGTGGGATATCTGTTCTTTCTGTAATTCTATTTTTTCTGCTTCGATTTTCTTTTGGTAGGATGCCTGTATATTTTGCTGATTCCTGAAAATCTCCAGGATTGCGTTTTCAAAATCCTCCATTTTTATTCAGTCACTTGAAATAACTGACACTTTTCCGTGCACACACACACATACATATATATATATATATATATATATATATATATATATATATATATATATATATATATAAATATATATATATATATATACATATATATATATATATATATATATATATATATATATATATATATATATATATATATATATTATAATTTACACGGTTCGTAGTTTTTTCTTACTGTGTGATAAGTTTGTAACCGCTCAGTGGAAAGAAAAAAAGGCTCCTACAAAACATATTTACGCAGTTTCTGATTAACAAAAAAAAATCGACAGACTTTTTTTGTTGATTTATCTTGGTGTTTCTTTTGCTGTTGAACGACTTGACTTTTCAAAACTTTGTTTTGAAACTATTTCGTTCTACTTCGAAAACGACAACTTTTTCTTCAGTCCTTTTAGCGATGTCAAAGTTTTTTTCAGAATTTACACACTTTGCTTGTTAAAATTCAATATGATTTCAACCTTTTGCTGTATTGTTAACAAATAACTAGGGCATACACCTAAAATCTTTTGTAATCCAACAATTAAATTGTAGACATGTATCCGAGTTTTCCCGTTTCCGGTTTTTGTGTGCAACTTCAGTCCGTTTTATTTTTGTGTTTGAATAAATTCGAATTCCTTGTCGTCAAAGTTGTACCACATACTTTTGTGGAAAAATGTTTGACTGAATAGGTTCGAATACCTTGTCTTCAGGTTTACGTGATGTAGATTTCGAATAATTGCTTCCAGTGTTGTGTGACACATGTGTGGGTAATGTTCGAAAAAATTCTCAACGCCAGTGTTATGAAATGTAGGCCTAAAATCGTCGCCGTCAGTGTTGTGGCGATGTAAGTTTCGAATTCTCGTCGCCAGTGCCGTGTCTTCCAGGACCGATAATAATCAAGACACACACCGTGATATAATTAACAAAATTGTATTCACAAAAGTATGTTACAGAAGTGCACGTTATGATTCTGGAGCCATAATTGACACCAATAAATGCCACGACGCTTAGTCGTAACTGTATTTATTGTGTCTGAGTAATTCCATGTATGGTTGAAATAGGTAGATCAGCTTACACCAAAACACCTAGCCTATGTCATTCCAGATACAGCGGGTTATTTTTTTTATTTCACAAAATTAGATCTTGCAAATTTACGGGAATATTTTCACTTTTCAACCAAATTATTTCCGAAGATATGATAATGAAATAAAATCCTACTGATTTTATAAAATTCTCACTGCTCAATTTATCAATTCATTTTTTCAAATGATGATAGTTTACGCAGTTAATCTTACCTGCATTCAGAGCGCAATCATATTTAGATTAGAATATATACAAACATATTAAAGAAGCATTTTTCTACGTAAGCAAAACATGGCTGCATATTTTTATATTTTTGAAAGATTTTAATAAAATGTAGGAGATCTACATGATAACATATTATTGGATGTTCTAATTCGAGATTTTCCAATTGTAACCCATTTAATACCATGGATAATAAAAATATATAAACATTTCATTCGCCGTTCATAATACCGTTATATTTTAGTTTTCTGAGTCTTAGTAACACTTTAAATTCAATTCCGTTGCTTCGTACAATATTACAAAAGACTTTGTAATATAATTATATTAACATTTGCGTTCTATCGATAGGTACGCCACCGTCGGAACGACCAGCCTCAAGGCAAACAATTTCTTGGGCTACGCCTAAACAAACAACATTCGTACCAACTCTTCCATCCACAATACAACGTATGTCTCGTTTATCAGAAAGGCTCTCTTAAATTTATCGTTCTATTATTATTATTATTATTATTTATTTATTTATTTATTTATTTATTTATTTGCAATTTTTATGCAGAAAAGTATATTGAAAAGTAATACAGTGCGTGATAGATATTTTCAAACCTTTTTGGACATATCTTTCGAATTAAAGAAAGCGAAGAGTTTTCATTAAAACATGTGAAACACTCGAATAACATTATGAAATAAGTTTTCCTGGTAAATGTTTGTTTGTTTGTTTTACAGAGTTACATAATCTCATATTAGCTGTTGTATTTGCGAAAATTCAAGATGTACAAGTTTATTTAAGAGGCAATGTAGATAAGTTGATAGGCAAAAGGGGCGTTTACAAATGAGCTGGTCTGCAATGATTTTTTGTTTCTTCCTAGCGACATGTACAGTACTGGAAGGTATGGACGATGAGACAATATTGCCAGATGATGCCATTACACTGATACCAAGTGGAAATCCCGGAGATATCAAACCAAATGGTTCTGGATGGATGACAGATATACCAGACAACAGGGTGATCATAATTAGGGTTGGAGATCCTATGAAAAATGGCGGCATAGTTAAGCTGCTTGATACACTTAACGTCCTGGAATACGTCGTTGAATTTCTCAAACCTACTCAGGTAAATTGTTTCATCTTCTTATATACGAAACACACGGTAGCTTACTTTTTAATTCGCTGAATCAAGGCATCGAATGTGATTTTACTCCATATAATCATTTTTACCTCCATGTCATGTTAAACGTCTACATCTATTAATAATGGAGATTATGTATCTATCTGTCTGTCTGTCTGAAACAGAAACTCCATCAGAGTAATATTACTATTTACTTAGTCTGCCAGCTTCTATATATATCTATTAATAATGGAGATTATGTATCTGTCTGTCTGTCTGAAGCCGAAACTCCATCAGAGTAATATTACTATTTACTTAGTCTGCCAGCTTCTATATATACTACTACAAATAGTGCCGTAAACACTATTCGCATTTCTTAATTTACAAAATTAATTGCTTTTAAACTTCTAATAAATTAGTATTCGCAAATATACACTCATGATTGTTTTCTTCAGATTTCCACATGTATTTACGCTATTTCGCTCGCTAATAATCTTATAACTTATAATTATTTCTTTTATTATTTATATATATATATATATATATATATATATATATATATATATATATATATATATATATATGAAATGAGTTACGCAGTTAATCTACCTACTGCGAAACTGATTAAACAGCCAGCGTTACTCCATTGAATCGGTTACCTCCCTCTGATTATTCAGTATGGACGCAAGACGGGCGCGTTATTTCAAATGTAAACAAAACGCTGGCATTCACCGTGTTACTTTTACTCTGATTTTTTTATTAAAACGTTCTGAGTTTGTTTATTTTCTTCATCTTATTAGCCATTATGTTTTAAAACACAAATTTATTGAATAAAATTCTTTAATTAAAATAATAATTGATTTAAAAATTACTATTTAAAAAAATCACAGACACACATTATAATGAATTTAGTTTAAATAAACTTTTTTCCGAGAGCATTTAAAAAACTATTCGTGTTTACTGTATTTGATTTTTTAATACTTTTATTTTCTTTTCCGATTTCAAAAACTTTCAATACTATCATTTTTTCACGACCTTAACTGTATTTATGATTTCGATTAAAGCTTTTATTTACAAACTGTTTTTATTATTCCGTGTTTTATTTATTAAAATAAAAGATGTGATTTTTTCTTCTTTTCTTTTCTGTCAACAAAAAAATTAACACATTGTACTGGAAAACTATATAACGGATTTTAGAATCAAATTGTTTAATTAAAAAACGGTCATTTAACAAAAACACACACACACATTCTAATGAATTTAATTTAGGTAAACCTTCTTTCCGATAGCATTTATATAACTAATCGTGTTCACTGTATTTGCTTTTTTGGTGTTTTTTTACTGTAGGACCCGCGCTAACTTTGAACCCGTCGTTAGGGTTAGGGTCAGGGTCAAAGTGGGGGTTAGGGTTAGGGTTTAGAGTTAGGGTCAGGGTCAAAGTAAGCGAGGGTCCTACAGTAAAAGGGTACCGATTTTGTTATTGTTATTTTTAGGTACACCTTTTCTTCGATTTGAAAAATACTGTTCGCTGTATTTAGATTTTTAAATTGTTGATTTTAATCAATTAATTGAATCAAATTGTTTAATTAAAATAATAATTGATTTAAAAATTACTATTTAAAAAAAAAATCACACATTCTAATGAATTTAATTTAGGTAAACTTTCCCCGAGAGCATTTACATAACTAATCGTGTTCGCTGTATTTGATTTTTTTACTGTTTTATTTTAGGTACACCTTTTCTCCGATTTGAAAAACTTCCAATATCATCATTTTTTAACGACCTTAAGTGTGTTCAGGATTTCGGCTTTACCTTTTACGCCGTAAAGCTTTCATTTACAAACTGTTTTTATTATCAATGTCTAAACACCCAAGAAATATGACTGGGACTCCATCGGTTTACGGGTGAGCGTTCATTTCTGACGCGGCAACCTAGCAAAAATATGCGACCGGGTGGAGCATATATTTGCTAGTAATTATAATTGTTTTGATTAATTGAAACCATAATTAGATGTATTGCTACTGCCAGAAAAAAATGTATGTTTTACTATAACAATGTAATAAGGGCGCTTCAAAAATGGTTCGATCAGTCTACGGCTCGAGAAAGTACCTGACTCCAGATGCAATCCTCTACCTCTATAAGATTCAGATACGCCCAAAGATAGAAATACTGTTGCCACATCTACGGATATTCCTCACAGAGCACCCTTTCCTACCTTGAGAGAGTACAAAACCAACTTCGAAATTTAGTGAAAGGTGATCTCTTCCCTTCCCTAGAACTGTTTTTTCACACAAGAGACGTTACTAGTCTCTCTCTACTCTATCGTTATTTCCAAAGAAAGGTGCTCGACTGAACTCCAGTCATTGGTTCTTCCTTGTGAGACATTCACAGCAAGAACTTGCCTTGTTATCACAGCGAAAAGGGATTTTCCTTTCTCTATAAATCGTCAAGTGGATTTTCCATGGACAAAGCTTCTTTACAAAGTCTTCCCACCTGTTGAACACATTGTTGCGGGACTGCTTCCCTTCTTATTACAAGCTGGTTCTCTTGAAATCCAACGTCAACAAATTCCAGTCATGGACTGCTCCAAAAGAAATCAAACGCAGTTCATACCATTGATCACTGTTAGTACTCTCATGGCGCTCCTCATCATTTTTCAGCTGGCATTAATTCCCATCTCATAAACCATTATCCTCGAGTGGCTCTTAGTCCTGATAAACGGCGACTTCAATAGTAAAAAGTAGCTATGAGTACAAATTGATTTAGGACACTTTTTGTTATTGTTTGAAACGGTAAATAGAGTTTTAATGATATTTGTTTAATTTTTAAACATTCATTGTTCTAAACAAATATTTTCTTTAGTAAAAAGAGTAAGATGTATTTAACACATACCGCTTTTTATATGTACTTATATCGGAGAGATAAGACAGCTCTAGTGCTGTCAAATTAAATATACCGAATGAGTTTACCTGATGTGTGCTTATTTGATATTGACATCATGTAATTTTGTGTTATTTCTGTGTTTTGACAGATAACGACTACAGGTTTACCTTTGGCAGAAACTACTCAAGCACGATTTCCACCAATACCAACTAAAGTGACAGCAAAGTATAACAAACCTGTCACTATTCCATCTAATACAGATAGGACAATACTGAGAATTACAATTATTCCTAAAAATCGTTATAAACCCGTTGAAGTGAAAGTATCCGTTAAACTTTGTATCAAAGAAACAAGTGAGTAATAACGTTTCATTTATTTACAGATAATTCCCTCATTCTGTTGGATTTAAATTTCACAACATAATCAACACCCCCCCCATCTTTTTATTCAGTTTCAATGTAAATTACTACTTTTATCTTGTTCCAAATTAAACGCAAATTCTAATAAACACAAGAATAAAACTTATTACATTTCCTCCAAGATTCCTTCGCATATGTTACTTCAATTTTATTACATTTAAAGATAATTTTAAAGACTAATGAATTTCATGAGAGCAATAACTTCAAAGTTCAATAGATATTTTTAATTTTTTAGTTCTTTTCACAGGGTAATATTATGAAGTTACTTGAAAATAACCAACTTGAAAGATGTGCATTCTATCAAAAATGTATTTCTAAACTTTCTTATGCACTCATATATGCATCTATATGTTTATATGATGACATATAAGTATACGTATGTGTGTAAATGTGTGAGTTTGTCTACGCACAAACATAGATCAACACAATTTACACGTTTTCTTTGCTAAGTGATAGTCATTGACAAAAGCGAATAACTATTTCCCGTTGTTATCAGATACGAGATATAATGTTTAGAATTCCTTTACGTTTCTTTTTAATTCATGAAATATTTGATGTAGAATGTGGCTCATTGCTCGCATTTCTCACATTGTATAGCAATGGCATCTCTGAGAGATACAGTTTTTTTTCATTGCATTTCTCATACGTTCATATATTTATATATATTTATATTTACATATATACATAAAATAACAATGGCATACTCTCTCCAAGATAGCTTCGCCAGTTTATTGAGGACAGTACTCCCGCCAATAAGGTGTTTGTTCCTTTGCATCAACGCATGTGCGTATTTGCAGGTTGCACTGAAGTACTTGCTAAAGGTATCTTCAGGGTTTCATGTTAAGCAAGGAGGTTTCGCCGTCCTCTAACATACAGCGTCTGGTATTCGAAAATGGTTACGCATCTGGTACAGGCCAAGCTAAATGATGCTAAACTTCGGTGATTTAACGAAAACCGGTGTGTCAACATGGTGACAACATAGATCAATACAGTATAAATGTTGCATTTGCTGCGTGATAGTGTTCGACACTAAGGAAACATTAGTTTTCCATTATTATCAGATATGAAACATAATCTTTAAAATATATGTACGCTTTTCTTTTATTCATGAAATATTTGATGTAGAATGTTTCTCACATTGTATAGAAACGCCATTTCATACATTTTTTCTTTATTCCATAGAATTATGCAACATAAGACATAATTATGCTACATGAGACATAATCTTGAGATTGTATTTACGTTTATTTAATTTATAAAATGTTTCATGTACAGTGTGGATTATTATTTTTCACATTACATAAAAATCACTGAGAATTTAGCCCATGTCATTTCTGAAACACATGGTTCTTCCTTTTTGCATCAGAAAACAAAATATACGTCCGTTCTTGTTGACAAGAGTATTTATATTTTGATAGATTCTCTGCACAGACGGAGTTTTCCTCTGGTGTTTATTATTTTTGATAAAAGGAAGTTTCTTTTCCCGAAATATTAAATAAATGATTTTTAATAATCCTCCGAACAACACACAAACACCTAACACCACACTTGCTGTTATGTAAGATTTTAAGAAAAAAATAATAGTAAGCCCCATTTCGTATTCCATTTATTATTTTTGTTCCTTCCAGCTTACATCCTACCCGGAATTTGCATTGCCCACAGCCTTTTAAAACATACTATATATATATATATATATATATATATATATATATATATATATATAACATAGTTTGAGTATCCGACAATTGTTTCAGAACCTCCTCGGTTCCTATTCAGGGATATACTGAGGATCAAAGATTATGTCTGTCAATACACAATTATATCAAAATAAAAAACAAACGATCAAAGCAATTGTGTATTGTAGCATTTGGTATATTCGGACTACTGTTCTCATCTTGGGTGTTTTTATCACAACGTTTCGGCCGATGTAACCTCCGACTTTCTTCAGGTGTACCCAAGATGAGAACAGTAGTCCGAATATACCAAATTCTACAAATTATTAACCCTCATCTAAAAAAATTCCGAAACACAATTGTGTATGGGCTGATCGAATCTTTGCTCCTCGGTATATCCCTGAAGATGAACCGAGAAGGTTCTGAAACAATTGTCGGATACTTAAACTATGTTTATCTTGATATAAAATGCTTTAATATAACATTATATATATATATATATATATATATATATATATATATATATATATATATATATATATATGAGATAGAGGGTGTATGTGTGTGCGTATGTGTGAAGCCCACAAGTTACTCAAAATTTATTTTTGAATATTTTTTTATTCCATATATTTTGTTTGCTTTGGAATGAGCGTCCATGGGAGTGTTGCGTATGCGTGTATGTATATGTGTGTACGTAAGATGTATGTATGTCTGCCTACGTATTAACTTAATAAATGACAGGATGTTTAAGGCGCGTTATGACTGTCTGGTGTTAATCCCGACTTGAAATTTCAGATCATATAGAAAAGTAAATAAATAAGTAAATTTATTAATGAAAAACTTAAAAACTTAAGGGTTAATAATATTTTAAGTGATGTGAATCAGTCTTTATGAGTTGATCATGTGTTCAATTTAGATAGTAATTTTGTCTCATTTTACTAAATGTATCTGTAAAGAAAAGACGTTGGCCTTGATGAGGTCTGGCTGTCCTATAGCTGTGACCGAAACAGGTTTTGAAAATGTGTAGCTAAATAATTTTTTGACCACTTTTAGTCTTTATACCTATTAAACAGCTTTATGTATTATTGAGCACTATTATATTAACACAGTAAAGATTCTCAAGATTGCAATGACATTGTTAACAGAAATGATTAAAATTCTTATATGTTACGCTCTAAGTCTAGATCTTACAATGAGCCTACTAAGTCGCGAAGAAAAAAATGATAAAAATATAAAAACCTGGGGCTCAGGAGAAAGACTTGCGCGTCATGATCGACAAGGTTTCCTTCAATAGTCAACATGGGGACCCGGTCGGCATCATGAGAATGTTGACCATTCTTATCTCAGGAAACAGAGTGCAACAAACCAGATAAAGGTAGATAAATCAATATGTAGAGGAGGAAATGGACCACAAATCAATTAGACTAATAATGACGTGCAATAAGAAACACAATCAACTCATAAAGAAGCTGCTTTAGACGTGTAGATCTTGAAGTCATGCAATCGATTTTCAAAACACGCTGTATATTTGCATGTATTCGATTTATACACCAATATACATATGTTTAAATGTTGTGTCTCCTGAATTATCTATTGTTATCACATACGAAATATATTCTGTAGGATTGTCTGTTAATTTATGAAAGTTTGAATTGAGAAATGGCTCATTTGACCGCATTACTAACATTTCATGGCAATCGCTGTTAACTTATCATCACATGTTATTTCTTAGATGTTCTTCTTTAAATAAACTAACTAAATTATTCCGCATATATGATAATTTAAGTTAATCTTTCTAGTTTTATAAAACTATCGCAGTCCAATTAATACATACATATATTCATAACAAAAGTACAGCTGGTTTCGCTTGTTGGCATTTATAACGTAATCATATGTATATCAAAATATATACAAGACCATAGATGATACATATTTATCTAAATATAAAATCTTTAAAACTTTATCATAAAATGTCATAATTAATATTTTAAACATATTTCATTACGTGTCTTTCTCGCGTTTCTTTGTGATAACCTGATTTGAATTACACAATTTATTAAAATCATTAATAATCAATCTATTTCATACTGAAGAACTGAAACATTCAAATATGAATAGTCTCATTTATACTTTGTTACTATTAATACTGGAATTAACTCTTAACATTTTATCACCGTCAGCTCCTGCAGTAACAACACCAGGGCCAAGAGTACCAACGTCTGCTCCTGTAGTAACAACACAACCCCCAGGTGTACCAACGCCAGCTCCTGCAGTAACAACACGGCCTCCAGCTGTGCCTACACCAGCTCCTGGAATAACAACACAACCTCCAGGTGCCACAACGCCCGCTCCTGGAGAAACAACAAAACCTCCAGGCGTACCTACGCCAGCTCCTGCAGTCACAACACCATCACCAGGTGTATCCACTCCCGTCCCTGCAGTAACAACACAACCTCCAGGTGTACCTACACCAGCTCCTGTAGTCTCAACATCAGCACCAGGTGTACCAACGCCTACCTCGGCAGAAACAACGCCACTTCCAGGTATATGTGTATGTGTGTATGTGCGAGTGCGTGTATGTATACACCTGTGTGCGTTTATCTATATACAATTCTTAAAACCATGAATGCTCTTTTCGCATATTTTTTTCTTATTTTATCTGTTGTGTCGAACATAAAACTTTAACTAAAATGCACTTTCTTGGCCTTCGAGCTAGGATCAAAGTGTAGTATATGTTCTGTCTAAAAGATGGTATAATAAAATCGTGGAGTTTTAATTTCGTGCTGGAAGTTCATATGAAAATATGTTGCAAACTGTTACAAGGGGTTTGGAGATAGATTGCCATGATCATGTATATTCTGAAACTACATAAACCAAAGTTCTTGGATAAATGTTTTAGTTTGAACAAAGATGGAACAATAATACTGCGGGGTCTGTGTTAGCGCAGGACGTCCATGAAATGAAAATATTTTAAAGCATGGCAGCAATATACAAGAGATGACGGATGCAACTGTGGAATTTCCACGGGTCCCACTAGTTCTGTAATAATTAACTTCGGTCTAAAAATAGAAAACCTTACATAATATATTTCTGGGACATAACCAATCTGAACGTGAAATTTCAAAGCAATCATTGTAGAGCGTAAGAAAAGATAAATACAAGAATGGCTATTCTTATGGTGTGTCCTAAAATCTGCGTGTGTGCGATAAAAATTCTATTTCTCACCTTAAGAATAGCATACCTAATAAAATCATGGTAGCACGACAAACCGAGTACATATATGGTTGCATGTATCCGATAAGTCAATCTTAATACAGCTCTCTTAGTTTATGCCGCCTGATACCACAATAATGATATTAGAAAACACATTTACGTTTAAATAGTCCCGTCGAAGTTGCAGGAATATATAGAGGTTCTTAAATAGTATTTATCACATTTTAAAGATTTTAGCTTAGATTTCCTTTCTCATGTAAAACATACACAGCAAGATATCGCCCCTCTACCACACCAGAAAAAAACTTTCTATTCTCCCTCTATATACCTAAAACCAAACGGAACTTCCATTAGCAGAAATTCTGTCTAAGAACCCTTTATCTAAGGAACACAATAACGCGGGACTACTTCCATGCTGACAACAATGTTGAACGTAAAAAAACATACTTATGATACCACAATACTGATCTTCGAAAACACATTCACGTTCAAATAATTCCGTCGTTGAAGTTGCAGGAATATATAGAGGTTCTTAAATAGCTTTTTTATTTGACAATGTATTTATCACACCTTGAAGATTCCCGCGTAGTCTTTACTTTGAGTTCATTGGCCCCTCATGTTATTGGATTGAAAATGATTAATGAAATACGCTCAATTTTACTGATTTAAAAATAAAATCGACCATTTGCATCTTGTTGAATTGATGGTGGTTTATATTTACTCCTCTGATTGAAACAAAATAACCACAGCAAGTTAATACTATGAAACTAATAACGCGTATTTCAACACCTAGTAAGTCAACAAGCCTTGATTTCATCGCTTGAACCCAGATCTCTATTAAGTTATCAGTATTTACTTTTCATTTGAGCATTTACAATAGAGTTTGGGCATGTTGTGTCACTTCATTTATTTCAATTGGTGAAAGTCATCAATGAAATTAATTCAAAATCAAATATTACATGCGATTTACAATGATATTTTTTACTTGAGTCAGTGTTAGGTTTATAATGTTGTACTTGTTCTTATTAAAGAGATTACTCAACAGAAGGCTCTATGTCATCAACACCAGATTAAAATCCAATGTATTACAAATCTTCATTTTTGAATCTTCAGTATCATCATTCATATGCCAACACTAATTGATTACCAAATTCAACACGTTTATAGTTTAATGAAACTTTTACAATTCTGGTGTCATCACATTTTGCCGTGACACAAGTGGGCCATAGATTTTTCTATGTACGTTTCAATCTTCTGTGTAATACTATTCCAAGAACGTTCAATGATGCCAAGAGCTTGTCATATGTTGAAAGTTTTCCAAAAACTTCGAACATCGTCTTCTATTGCAGATGTAGATTCAACAATTAATTTCATAACATGTTGCAAATAAGTAAATAAATGATTCCTTGTTCGATTGATGATGGTTTTTATTAATAACATACCTGGCAAAGAGCCGACCGCTTGCAACTATATTTACTCCTCTAACTGAAAAAAAATAAGCACAGCTGGTTAATACTATAAAACGAATAACGCGTATTTCAACACCTAGTAAGTCATCTTCCTTAGACTTCGTTGCTTGAAACCAGATTTCTATTAAATTATTAGTTTTTTTCGTTTGATTTGCGCACTAATAGTAGAGTTTGGGCATGTTGTGTCACTTCATTTATTTCAATTGGTGAAAGTTATCAACGAAATTAATTCAAAATAAAATATTACACATGATTGGCAATAATATATTTTACTTGAGTGAGTGTTAGGTTTATAATGTTGTACTCGTTTTTTAATAGGCAATAAAAATGTGTTGAAAAATGAAGTGCCGCTTTGTAATGGACTGAGCCATTCCCCTCGATAAAAACGAAAAAATAAGACTGTGTTGTGCATGAAATTTGCATAGCGTCAGGCATGATGTTATTTCAAGACCTGAGGATCGTGAGCCCCTCAAACTGCTCTCGTGAAACAAAATCAATTTTGTAGTCAAAATGAAATAAATTATCATTTATATTTATAGTTCTGCTTTATATTTTTTATTGAGCACTCTCATAAACCCGGTTCAACTCCCCTGGATTTATACCCTGTGGATCTATACAATACTCGGATTATATATATATATATATATATATATATATATATATATATATATATATATATATATATATATATATATAAGTACTAAGATTACACGTCTAAAACAAGAAAATGCATACTAGTATTGTCCGCGCAACGGATATAAGAGGTAAGTTATAATCAGTTCAAAGTGGCATTCTTTTGGGATTTGTAGGTTCAATCCTCAGTACAGGCGATACTCGTCATACAATTACGAATTACTTAAGAGTCTACCGGATCATGGCTGGACATAATAATTCTTGTGTTCGACCAGACGCACTTGAAAAAGACCGAAGGTTACATCGACTAAAACGTTGTGAGAATAAAACTCAAGATTAGAACAGTAGGTTGAATGATAAAAAAAAATATTGTTCAGTTGTTTTTTCCAATATTCAAGACGTACTTTTTTTACCTTGTTTATTTAAAAGGCAATGAAAATAAATGTAATTTACAAATGTTTATTTTAACGTCTGATCGATAACTGTTTCCTTCTAGTTTCATGTACACTTGTTGATGGGATGGAAGATGATACAATATTGCCAGATGATGCTATTACACTGAGACCGAGTGGAAATCCCGGAGATATCAGACCGAATCGTCCTGGATGGACAACAGATACACAAGACGACAGGGTGGCCACAATTACGGTTGGAGATTACATGAAAGATGGCGGTGAAATTAAGTTGGTCAATCCAATTAACGTGCAGAACTACGTTGTTGAGTTTCTCAAAACAACACAGGTAAATCGCGAAACATTCTTAGTTTATAACGCAAGTGAGCGGCGTAATTCTCCCTTTTGCGAAAGAATAACATTTAATAGAGTTTTACCCGAATTGAAACCGCAATTAAATACGTTGTGACTACCAGATAAAATAATGGTGGGGGCGTCATTTACGCTACGACAATGTAATAACTATAGGTAAAACTTCTCTAAATTTTCTCAATTTTGTAATTTCGTATACTCAGTATGATATATAATTCCTTTTTGTTAAATTTATTCTTTCTTTATCGTAAGAGTAAAAAACTGTTACGATTTCTAATGGGTAATTTAATACATCGAATTTTGCTTTTGATTAGCCGATAATCATTTTTTTATAGTGGCACTGTGTTCTCGCGATTGTAATAACGTTCTTAGATAAAATGTATTTGAAACATTACAAAATCCGGTTTTAAAATGTTTCATATTAGAAGTCGTCTAGAAGTCAGAACATTTTAAAATCGTCTGTCAGTCGACATATTCTAATACTTAAACTGTAAATGTAGCTTTTGTGATACTGTTTTATTAGTTTTTAAACATTTACTGTGCTTAACAGGTTTAATTCTATTCGTATAAAAAGTAATTAGTATATACTCCTTTTTATATGCTTTTCATCACAGAGCATAGACAGCACTAGAACTATCTTATTAAATGTACCATATAGGTTAACCTGATGTTGACCTATTGGTGAGTTTAACTGTATGTGATAATATGCTATTTTTGTGTTACAGACTACGACTAATGGTGTGACAGCAAGACATAACAAGCCTGTCAGCATCCCAGCTGGCACAGATAAGACTATAATAAGAGTTACAATTGTTCCTAAAAATCCTAATAAACCCGTCAAAGTGAAAATATCCGTTAAACTTTGTATCAAAGAAACAAGTGAGTAATGACGTTTCATTTATTTACAGACAATTCCCTCATTCTGTTGGATTTACAATTCACAACATCATCAACAAAATTTACTACTTTCATCATTTCCAGATTGAAAGCAAATTTTACAAATGCCAAAATGTAATTAATTTTCGCATTTCGTTTCGAGTATATCACTTAACTTTTATGATGTTTAAGTTTATCTAATAAATTTCAGGAGGGAAATACAAAGTTTAAACTGTGTGTATTTATTAACCATTTACATATTCATTTCTCTAGTTTTTTTTTGCAGTGTAATATCATGAAGATAGCAAACTTAAATGTTTTGCATTCTATGGCATTTGTACTTCTAAATTTGTTCATACATTCATATATGCATATTGATATTTAGATATACACATATAGTATGTATATGCATTTGTATGTTTCTCTATACACCAACATAGATCAATGCTTTTTAAAAGTTGATTTTGCTGAGTAATAGTGTTCGCCAATATGGAAAATTTATTTTCCCATTATCACATAAAAGACCTAATTGTTAGAACTTCCATTATTCTTAATTAACAAAATTTTAATGCACAATGTGACTTATTACTTATATCTCTCATTTTATATAGCAATGGCATTGCTATACAGATTTTTTGTCATAAAATCACGTTTTATATATTCAGCTAAGTATTAACATTTTCAAACCAAAGAATGTTTGCAGGTGTGATAATTAAATTTAATGATACTAGTTTTGTCTATCAAATAAAGCCAGACCCAAATAGCATTTACGCTGATGTTTCATCATGTCTTATTTTTGTATTGTGTCCTTGGTAATATGATAACGTAATTAGATAACATTTATTTGAAAAATTACTACGTCCAGCCGAGACGACTTCTAACATTTTGAAATCATACCATACGAATATAAATTAGCGGGTAGGTATAGATAGTAATTATTAAAGAAGAATGTTATTTAATAAGAATGAAGGTGGCTGCATATTTTGACATTTCAGAAATATTTTCATAAAATGTCTGAATAAATTTAAATATTTTAGAACGAACTTTATAGTATGTGTTTCCTAGTGTTCTTAGTTGCACCAATGCAAATCATATCCCTTCGACGAAGATGTTGTTGTTGAATTCACTAAATCGCTACAATTACACGCACAAAATGTTTCAAAATATATCAGTAATTAACTGATATATTTTGAAACGTTTTGTGCTTGTAATTGTAGTTCGATAGCGATTTAATGAATTCAACGACAACATCGTGAATAATAAATTGATAGAAATTTTTGTTAGGAATAATGCAACTCTAAATCATAATACAGATTTGAAAATGTAAAATTTAAGGTACGAATATACTTTTAGGGATATTAAGTTATGTTGACGCAAATATAATATTTTCACTTAAAAAAAACTACACTACCTGTATCCCAGGATAACTACGGCTATTATTAACTTTTCCACTTTGATTTTATTCGAAAATTAATAAATTATTAAAAGACACATTTTGATGAACTCAGATTCTGTATAATTATAACTTAATTACTAAGTAATGATTGAAATAAAAAATATCGTTTCAGCACTACCAGGTGTAACTACGCCTGCTCCTGCAGTATCGACACAACCACCAGGTGTAACTACGCCTGCTCCAGCAGTAACAACACAACCTCCTGGTGTACCTACGCCTGCTCCAGCAGTAACAACACAACCTCCTGGTGTATCAACGCCTGCGCCAGCAGTAACAACACAACCTCCAGGTGTACCTACGCCGGCTCCTGCAGTAACAACACAACCTCCTGGTGTACCAACGCCCGCTCCAGCAGTAACAACACAACCTCCTGGTGTACCTACGCCCGCTCCTGCAGTAACAACACAACCTCCTGGTGTACCTACGCCGGCTCCTGCAGTAACAACACAACCTCCTGGTGTACCAACGCCCGCTCCAGCAGTAACAACACAACCTCCTGGTGTACCTACGCCGGCTCCTGCAGTAACAACACAACCTCCTGGTGTACCAACGCCCGCTCCTGCAGTAACAACACAACCTTCTGGTGTACCTACGCCCGCTCCAGCAGTAACAACACAACCTCCTGGTGTACCAACGCCTGCTCCAGCAGTAACAACACAACCTCCAGGTGTACCTACACCTGCTCCAGCAGTAACAACACAACCTCCTGGTGTACCTACGCCCGCTCCAGCAGTAACAACACAACCTCCTGGTGTACCAACGCCTGCTCCAGCAGTAACAACACAACCTCCTGGTGTACCTACGCCTGCTCCTGCAGTAACAACACAACCTCCAGGTGTACCTACGCCTGCTCCTGCAGTAACAACACAACCTCCAGGTGTACCTACGCCCGCTCCTGCAGTAACAACACAACCTCCAGGTGTACCTACGCCCGCTCCTGCAGTAACAACACAACCTCCAGGTGTACCTACGCCCGCTCCTGCAGTAACAACACAACCTCCAGGTGTACCTACGCCCGCTCCTGCAGTAACAACACAACCTCCAGGTGTACCTACGCCCGCTCCTGCAGTAACAACACAACCTCCAGGTGTACCTACGCCCGCTCCTGCAGTAACAACACAACCTCCAGGTGTACCTACGCCCGCTCCTGCAGTAACAACACAACCTCCAGGTGTACCTACGCCAGCTCCTGCAGTAACAACACAGCCTTCAGGTATATTTTATATACATATGTGTGTGTGTTCGTGTGTTTGTATGTCACCATCTATAGCAGTATTCATATTTACATTAGAATATATAGAAACATATTAAAGAAGCATGTTTATTTTTTCTGTTAAAGAAAAGTATATACAGGGTGGGCCAAAATAAGGGTCCTATCTTTAAATTTAGAAAAACTTGAATTTGAATAACTTCCACAAAATAAAAGTTAAACTCACCAAACTTTATGTGTGTGTAGACTGACCCTTCCGAGATTTTTTGAAATAAACAAAACAAATTTTAGCCGAAAAACACTTCTTAAAACTTACAAAAACTAAAGTATTGTTTTTTACACTGTTTTGAGTTTTTTAAGCAAAAATAATGTTTTCTAAATGAGGGTACGTTCCTTAGGGCTAATACGGCTCATGCTTGCTTCGGAAGGGGTCCTTTACTTATTCTAAAAAAAAAATTTTTTTTAAAAATCAATAAATAAAAAAGTTATGAATTTTTAAAAATAGGACCCTTATTTTTGCCCACCCTGTATATATATATATATATATATATATATATATATATATATATATATATATATATATATATATATATATATATATATATAAGAAATTGACGCTACCAATCTACCAAAGTCACTACCGTATTAACCTTATTAAATCAGTTATTAAAAAGACTTCATCCAGAGACAGATAATAACTCTTTAAATATAAGAATAAAACTATTGATAGCCGCATTCGCGTGATTTAACTCATGACCATGATATAGACAAACTTAGCCATGCTGTAACTAGAGATTTTTCAATTCTTAAATCAGACTCTAGCAACAATTCGATCTTTACGAAACAACTTATTAATGCGAAAAGGCAATCACCAAATGTATTCACTATGCTCACTACATACAAAAAGCACTCGACACCGCACGAGAGAAAATTAAATTTACATTTAGATTTAATAACTACAATCTTAGTATCAGATCTAAAAATAAAAACACGCTGCTCCCAAATAACCAACCGTTCGATGAAACAGAATATTCATTAGATGACCTCAAATGCATATTAAAAAACAAAATAATTTGTTTAATTAAACCAATATCAATCAGTTATATATGTATATAGTCTAAAGAAGCTTTGAGTCATTTTAAACAAAAGGAAAAAAAAAGGAAAATGCAGTTTAAATTCCCAGAGAAACTAACTTAATCCGAGATATCGCAGACTTAGCATTCGTTGGAAAATTCATAAATAATAAAATATAAAAAATAAAAAAACAGAAAGGATTCAAGTATCTAACAGTGAAACAAAAACAGGGGACCTTAACTTAAGCGTGAAATATTAAAACGGGATCATCAGCTGTGTACCATGTATCTGTTTCGGAGATTTAAAAATATGACAGTTATAATATTCATGGCTCTCCAATGGTACTAATCAAACGACTATTTCTCCAATAATCAAGTGTATAAATAATGCAGCTTATATTTCACTAATATACACATAAATAAATAAATAAATGAATAAATAATAATAATAATAATAATAATAATAATAATAATAATGTTTAACAAATGTTTGCACCCAGACAACGCTGGTAGGGACAGCTATCACTTCATGTGATTTAAAGTTAAAATAATAATAATAATAATAATAACTAGCTGGGCCCGTGTAAATTACACGAAATGATGATTTCAATACTAATTATCTTGTTCCTAACCTATACATATTTGAATAAAATATGATAAGATTTGACTTGACTTGTATATTTATTTTTTAAAAATGAACAATACATGAAACAATTTACAAAACTTCTTTATATACAATATTTCTAGTGAAGGTAGTTCTTCTTCTCTGGCCATGAGTAGAATTATTCTGAGGACAAATGTTCACTCTTACACTGTTCATAGACCTTGCTCTTGAGAAGGCTACATAAAGTTGTCCATAAGTAAAGCAAGGTTGTGGTAATGAGATCTCAACCTTATTGGAAGTCTGTCCTTGAGCTTTATTAATGGTCATTCATGAGTAGCATACAAAGATTCGGAAGATCGTTGCTTTTGATGTAACCGTGACACATTAAATAACACACACGCTATTGTATTAATATGTGTCTTCCCGGTCGTCCCCCCGCCCCACCTTCGACGTAGAAAAATAAATCTTAGTGGTTGGTTAGGATCGAACTATAAACCAGTCGGGCAGACGTCAAAATCCTACGTCGCTATCCGTTGCGCCAAAGGGAAAAACGTGAAATTCTTATGAAAATCAGGTGAGTTGAATGCTTTTCCAAATCTAAGTGCGGCACGCATGCGCAGAGAGTTTGATGTAAGCGTGACACACGCTATCGTATTAATATATAGATGATAATTCTTTTAAAAATTCTTTTGACAAAAATTATTTTTTTAATAAATCTAGCACTGCAAAAAATTATCGGAAATTAAAGAGAAAGAAAGAAAATGTTTTTTTAATGAAATATCTTTAAAACGTAAGGAAGCTAGCCCAAAATTAGGAAAAATATTTATCTCCTTTCGTTTCTAAATATAGGGTGTTTATCTGTAAGTTTCTCTTAACGAAGTATATATGTGGGCGGATATAATATCTTAACGATTAAGAAGGTTTGAATTTCCTTTTCAACATGCAAATGACACGAGTTGAAAAATTCCGTACTTTACTCGACAAGCAAAATCAAATATCGATTTGGTAAATTCAATATTACTTAAAAATCTTGGCGAGAAATCCACAAGATAATTTTCATGTTATATATATATATATATATATATATATATATATATATATATATATATATATATATATATATATATATATATATTAATTCTCAATTAATCGAGTACTCTGCTGGGATTTTTCCTGCTATATTACAAAGAAGTTATATATATATATATATATATATATATATATATATATATATATTAAATTATTAATACCTACAGACGCTAGCGTTTTAAGGTTATTGCTCTCATCAGTGCAGTAAAGTAACAATTTCAGACAGTCGGGAGGCGCCAACCCGGTTCACAGAATTATATATATATATATATATATATATATATATATATATATATATATATATATATATATATATATATATATATGTATATATATATATACATATATATATATATATATATATATATATATATATATATATATATATATGTGTGTGTGTGTGCGTGTGTTTGCGTGTATATGTGCCAGTGTGAGTGTCTTTGAGAGCTTGTGTGTACAGCAACATAGATAAATGCTTTTTAAATGTTGGCTTTACTGAATAACAATGTTCTACAACAACGACTACACATATTAAATTGATAATATCATCATCGAATGTTTTAAAATATAGGACATGATTGTTAATATTCCTCTAGGTTTCGTTGGCAATACTTTTTACATTTTAAGAGCATCGAGATTCAAGTGTCTTGTAGAGAATAACTAAAGGTCTTCTCAACAATGGACTATTCCTAAACGTATATGATCATTTGACTGTATTGCCTAAGTTGCCTTTTCCCCCATCATTCATTCAGAATGTCTGGTTCGCCAGCTCTGTTCATACCACGCGAGCATACGTCCTTGGCATCATTCCGGCAAAGAAGAGGCTGTCACAACGGTGAGCAGGTCTTCTATTGACGGAATTAGGTATGTTTTGTACGCTCGGAGAAGGTGTACTCTGCCAGGCTTTACTTTCTATCTGCGAATGTGTTGTTTTTGGCCAATCGCCTGAGAACGCCTACGGGGTTTCTCAGGCTATTTTTGCAGAACCAAAATGCACCTCCTTCTGAAGAGCTGGCAGATTTCTCTACTTTCCCGCCTTGTGCCGTATTTTCCTTTGGTAGAAACGAAGTAATATTGTCTTACCAACTGTGCAGGAATATATAGAAGTTCTTAAATATATTTTCTATTTGATAATGTATTTATCAGATTTTTTAGATTTTCGCTTATATTTTTACTTTGATTTCATTGAACTTCCATGTCATTGAATTGTAAATGATTCATAAAATGCGTTCATTTTTACTTATGCAAAAAGAAATTACTCTTCGCATCTCCTTGGATTGTTGATGGAATTATTAGTAACTTAAAAGCGAATAACTACTATAAAACCAGTAAGGCGTATTTCAACAAATTATAAGTCATCTAGCCTAGACTGCATCTATTGAAAACAGATGTTTATTAAGTAAGATATGAATGTATTCTTTTTATTTGAGCACTTTAATCACGACTTTGAATAGATAATAGATTTGTCTGACTTCATTTATTTTAATTGGAGAAAGTTGTCAACGGAATGATTAGTTAGGCCTTAGAAATTTAATTCAATTAACAATAAAATATAAAACACCATTCGCAACGACATCTGCAGTGAGTTTTAGCGGTTAATCATGTTATAATCCTTTATTTAAGGTGCAATGTAAATAAATTGGCAGAACTTCCATTAATAGAGATTCTTTCGAAGAACTCCCATCTATTGGAACACAATAACACGGGACTGCTTCCCTGCTGACAACAATATTGAACGCAGAACTCATTTTATGATACAAAAATAGTAATCTCAAAAACATATTTACGTCGAAATATCTTCGTTGAAGTTGCATGAATATATAGAAGTTTTTTTTAAATAGCTCTTTTATTTCACATTGTATTTGTCGCTTATATTTTTACTTTGATTTCATTGGCATATCAAACTAAATCATGACAACACGATAAAACATATTTTCGCCGAAATAGCTGCGTTAAAGTTGCAGTAATACAAAACATCTCGTAAATAGTTCTGTCCTTTGGTGATATATTTATTAAATTTTGAAGATTTTTGCCGAAGTTTGTAATTCGATTTCATTGAACTTCAGTTTCATTGGATTGAAAGTGATTCATAAATTTCGGGTATTTGCTGCTATGTAAAGATAAATTTGACCCCACGTGTCTCCTTACAATTTTTAATGGTTTTCATCATTTTTTATTTCTCAATAAGTCACCATTTATCAAGGCCATAAGCCACTTAATGATAAGGGTTTAAGTGATCGATGGATCGTCGGTTTAATGATGATGAATATTATGAGATGATTGAAAATGAGTAATGGAATTAACAAAGTTTGATTACTCATAAAAACAGCTTATAACAGATATGTTTTGACATTGGATTTGAATACGATCATACTGTAAGCTGCAGTGAAGTTGTCCCGTGGTAATGTGTTCCACGGGTATGACAGAAACTCTGTTCATATAAATTTCTGCATGAATCTAGACGCGTGTATGAAACAAGGAATGTTCTTTTCAGTTGTAGTAATAAGACGTGTTCTTGCTGTGAAAGACTTACAAGGAATAACCAGAAATTTGAGCTGCCGAGCATCTCCTATGAAAGTAGAGATTAAAGTAGCGAAAGACAAACAACGCACCTTCTGTGAAAGAAGGGTGGAGAGAAAATAGATAATCTCCAAATAAATTGCAAATTCAATTTTTTACTCTGTTATAGCAAGAACATGTGATCTTAGTGGCCTCACCAGATGTGGTAGCATAACTCTATCTTAGGACGTATCTGACTCTTATATAGGTAGAGGATTGCATCCGGAGTCAGGTTCTTTCTGGAGCAGTAGACTGATCCAACCAATTCCCCAGCAACCTTAGCAACGGATTCGATATTTGTCTTCCATGTGAAAGTCAGTTCTAGCAGCTTATACAAAACAAGTGGATTCCTCCTTTTCGACTGATGCAAAACAAGGATCTGAGACTAGGTGGTGAAAAGAGAGAATCTTGGTATATAAGGTGTTAAAGTAACCAGCCACTTTTCCCAATTGAACCACGTGATCCAGATTAGAAGAGAGAGAGAGAGAGTCAGCAAGATCTTTATCACCAATGCTCTTCGAGGTGCTGCGATAGATAGTTGAATCTTTTGTGTAGATGTCAACAGATGATTTCACAATATGAATTGGAAGATCATTAATGAGATTAGGAAGAATGTTGGGCTTGAAATAGGACCTTGAAGCACGCTAGCATTGATGCTATATGCTTCAGACTTTTGCTCATCAACAACTACATTCATAAACCTGTCAGACAGCAAGGATTTTATGATTGAGATGACACTTCAAGATATTCCATATCTAGCAAGTTCGTGAAGAAACCATTTGTGCAAGACCTATATCGAAAGCTATTACTCAAGAAACAAAGCCTCCATCGAGTGTTTCACTGATTCTATGTGATATTAAAGTCAGCAGGTCCACAGTTGACCTTGCTGGACGAAATTCTTATTGCTTGTAATTAAGCAGATTTCTTTTGCTGAGGTGACTGAAAACGTATTCATCACAAATGCTAACAACTTACTCGTGACACACAGGAGACTGATCAATCTTGATTGAAATGCAGAATACTGATCGCTATTATCTTTAAATGCTCTAAGTAACGATTTGATGTTTGTAAGGATACTCGCAAGTTCAAACAGCAGGTTCCTGAGCACAATAACTTAAATGTTGTCAGAACCAGTTTTTTTTGCTGACACCAATGTTTTTAATAAGTTTAGCAACATCCCAGACAGATATATGTATATCACAGAGTATTTCGGTCATAGGGGGAAATTCTGGAAATAGGTTGTCCTGATAGCAAAGGATTGAATTTGAAGCAAAGTTTTTTGCCAAAAGTTTGTCTTTTTCAGATGTAGAGAAAATAACTTCTAGTCAATTAATGATGGTTTGTTATTCTCCAAGCATCTACTCATCATTTCTGTTTTCCATAACCTTTTTGCAGCAGTTACGGACAGTTATAAAAACGGCTTTGATTTAAGGGCATCTATTCCGTTGGTAGCAATTGAACAAGTGATTTCTCTAGGCAATGGCAGCAGCATACTAAGGAGTGTATCATGACTGGCCGTTCTCTCTCCGTTGGAATTTTAGATCTCAAACAAGCAACCAACAATTCGGATATATCGGAGACGACACAGGACACAATTTTCTGCAAATAGAATGCAGAGGAATTTCAGAGATAGAATCAGCCGTTGGGTGTTGGTACACTCTACGATAGAAAGAGATATCAGAGGTTTCCCTTTACATAGATTTGAACTTAGTGGAGACAACTGTGTCGTGGGAAGATCCCAGACGAGATAGAACAGTAGGTATGCACAGCTCAGGGTAAGTTGTAGGTAAATATCAAGAGGCTTGCAGAATATAAGGTACGCAAGTTGATTTGTCATCAATCTGAGTCATTTCTTGGCATAATCGCGTTGACACACCGGTTCTCTTTAGATCACCAAAGTTAAGCTACGTGGACCCTTGCCAGAATCAGATGAGTGACTATTTGGGAATGCTAGGTGCTGTATGTCATTTTTCCATGACTGGGATATATATGCAGCTGAGGATAACTTGTGAATTTGATATTGCCTGTAAACTTCCTTCTTCGGAGAAAGCCGGCATAGCCCGACGAGAACTAATACCACACACAATACGTACATACAGATATCATGTCCATGGCTATTTTGAAAGTCTCATTTTCTACGGTTTTTTAGAAGAACCTGCAATTATGTTGACGTCATCAATAGAAATTCATGAGCAAATACCATTTTCACACATAAACAAAAAGTCAAGTTGGGTCTCTTGTAAATGCACTTCAAGCTCTGAGAGATTAGACTGTGGACCCCTAATGTTGGAGAAGGATATAGTGTTAGGGTTAGGGTTAGTAGTAGGAGTCTACGTTAAGTATTGGGGTTTGGGAATCACGCTTCTGTTTGCTCTGTGAATATTTAATAATAATGATAATGAAAAATATGTGGATCAGTAGAGGAGTAGAAAGCAGGACATAGAGAAACTTAGTTGACAGAATATCTTTGAAGATATAGAAGAGAGAAAGCCTTTAGCAGTTACCAATAATATGGCATAGAATAGTTTCCACTTCAAATAACTACATGGTGTAGACTCTATTCATGCAATGACTGGCAATAGAGAATAGAGCAGATGAATTATGTACCTGCTGATATGTTAGCCTCGTTGTGAGTTACTTCAATGTTCGGGTCCTTGAACTATCGGGCGAGTAAGATCAACTCAGGCAAAACGTTGACTTTTTTCACTATTATTTATGGTATGGTACGAAGGTAGTAAACAAAAAAGTACTCAAAGCATCTCCAAGCATTTTCATTAATTACGTTGTACAGACTCAACGGGAAGCAACAACATTTACTCCTTCTATTGCAATAAAATAAGCCCCACGATGTACTACGATTAAAACAGTAACGAGTATTTCAACACCCAGTAAATCATCTAGCCAAGACTGCATACAATAAAAACGGATTTCTATTAAGTTAGGTATTAGTGTTTTCTTTTAATTTGCGCACTTAAGTAAAGGGTTTGAATGGACAATACATTTGGGGTATATTATGTGACTTCATTCATTCCAAGTGGCGATTCTTATCAACGATATTTTAGAATGGGTCGTAGAAATTGAATTAAATTCACAAACAAATATAACATACCACTAGGAATGGCATTTTGACTAGTGTGAGTGTGAGGTTAATAATTTTTAAAACAATGTAAATAAGTTGGAAGGATAATTGTTGCTTGGGAATTGGTAGGTCTGGAATACTTTTTTAGATTTTAACGTCTAATATATGTTTCTTTCTAGCAATATGTCAACTTGTGGAAGGGATGGAAGATGATACAGTAATGCCAGATGGTGCTATTACATTGGAACCAAGTGGAAATCCTGGAGATATAAGACCAAATGGTCCTGGATGGCGGACAGATACACCAGACGACAGGATTGTCACAATTACGGTTGGAGATTCTATGAGAGATGGCGGTGTAACTGAGCTTGTCGATGCAGTTAATGTCAAGGAATACGTTGTTGAGTTTCTCAAAACTACTCAGGTAAATTGTTGTATTGCTTAATATTCTTAGCTCATATAACAAAAGGCTTCTTAATTATACATTTTAGTGGAAGCATAGACAATTATAAGCTGTTTATACTCAGTGTCACATAAAGCGTCTTCGTAATTATCACTGTCTTGCTTAATTGAAACTGCAATTATATGCTTTGCTACTGCCAGAAATTGTAAATTGTGTATAGGTCATTTTTATTACAACAATGTGTAAACTATATGTACAACTTTATTAATGACACGATGAGTTATAGTTCTATAGCTAAACAGATGCTTTACAGACTGTGATAAATATAGCACAACATAAATGAATCATAATTTTTTTTTTGTCTCATTAAATGTAAGAAATGAGTTTACGCGATGTTAATTTATTTGATTTTGGTTGCAGTAAATGTTTATTTGATTTTGGTTGCAGTAAATGACATGTTATTTCTATGTTCTAACAGACTACAAGTGTACCTGGAGCACAAACTACTCCTACAGGAGTTCCAACCACACCAACTAAAGTGACAGCAAAGCCTAACAAACCTGTCAACATTCCAGCTGGTACAGATAAGACAGTAATCAGAGTTAAAATTATTCCCCGAAATCCTGATAAAACTGTTGAAGTGAAAATGTCCGTGAAACTTTGTATCAAAGAAACAAGTGAGTAGGAAACAATGTGTTATTTATTTACAAACTATTTACTCATTGTGTTAGATTTAAAATTGAGGACATTGTTAGCTCGGCAATGCCATGCAATGGAACATCTTTGTTTTTAATTTCTAATGAAAATTACTAATTTTATCGTGTGCCAAATTAAACGAAGACCCGAATCTGATTCGTTCTTACATTTTTTCTATCATTCTTTTTTATAAACATCACTTTCATGATTTTAAACATAGTTTTAAATCTTAATGAATATTAGGAGAGCAAAACCTTCAAAGGTCGAGAATTATCGAATCATAAAACTTTATTTCATTTTGAAATAAAAAGATTGAATACTGCTTCTGTCAACCTACACATTTACTGAAAAAGTGTAAAATATAATATGCGAATATATTAGTATTTACATTTAGTTATTCCAGCGCCGGTATTTTTTCTTTCGTTTTCTAAAATGGCTAGAAAACTCGTGATCTGTTGGGTCACAGCCACACATTCGAATATTCATAATCTGTCCTATATCTAGCGATGGACAATGTAAGTGAAAATCATATGTTTAACCAAACAATGAATACCCCTGATTGATATTTTGAAGGTATTAAATTTTAAAATATTCACAATACTCAAGACACATTTAAATTAGCGATTTTCTAATGTCTTTTTCTATCGGGAGCAATCCGAAAACTTTTTATTCGCAACTAACGGGTGTTATATCTTAGTAAAGTTTGTTACTTTGTATGGGCATAATGAAATGCATTTCAGCCTTACAAATTAGGAAGAATTAAAGTAATTCAAGTGATCAAAACATAAATGTGTTTGTTCATAAAATAAATAATTTAAATCAACGTTCATTTATTATATAATAAATACTGAAAATTTAATTAACATCGGATAATTCTCAAATGTTGGCTTGATTTTTGCAACGATGAGTGTACATTTTTTTGTTATCAAACAGATTACTTGGCCATGCTTAGATATACTATATTAAGAAATTCTTCTCGAATAACATAAAATTAAAAGGCTCTTTACTTTTATGTTATTCTTAGAGATAATATGAAAGTAAAGTATATCATTATCTTGCTATCTAATTTACATACATGCTTACGGTGTGTACGAATACACTGCATCAATTAGTTGACAAGAGAGGGTCATCTTTTCTCAAAACGGTCATAGAAACATTAACAATTATTAGACAGTGGTTGAATAAGTTATATGTTAGAATGTAGTTTGTGCTAGTAAAGTGTATCGAGAAATAAACTTCAATGAACTCAGCTTCAGTATAATAATAGATTACTTATTGAAAATTTTTAAAATTAAAATATGTTTTCGGCTATGAAAATGACAGAAAATGCTGTAAGAACACAACCTCCAGGTGCCCCAACACCCGCTCCTAAGGGCGTACTTACACCATCTCCTACAGGGTCACTACTAGCACCAAGTGGCACAACTTCCACTCCTGGATCAAATCCACAGTCCCCAGGTGTACCTACGCCAGCCCATTCAGTAGCAACAACAGCAGCAGGTATCCCAACGCATGCTCCTCGACCTACAACACAACCTCAAGGTGTACTTACACCAGCTCCCGCAATAAAAACACCAGCACCAGTTGTCTTAATGCCCACTCCTAGAGCTACAACACCACTCCCAGGTGTACCTACACCAGCTCCTGTAGTAACAATACCAGCACCAGGTGTCCCAACGCATGCTCCTAGAGCTACAACACAACTCCCAGATGTACGTACGCCAGCTCAATCAGTAACAACCCCAGCAGCAGGTGTCCCAACAACCGCTCTTAGAGCTACAACACAACACCCAGGTGTACATACGCCAGCTCCTGCAGTAACAACACCAACAGCAAGTGTTCAAACGCCCGCTTCTAAGGCACTAACCCTAGGTGTTCCTGCGATAGCTCCTGCAGTTTCAACACTTGCCCAAGGCGCCTCAACGTCCGCTCCTAGAGCTACAACACAACCCCCAGGTGTACCTACGCCAGTTTCTGCGGTTACAACACCAGCACGTGGTGTCCCAACGTATGCTCCTAGAGCTACAACACAACCCCCAGGTGTACCGAAATCAGCTCCGGTAGTAATTCCACCAGCACCAGGTGTCCCAACGCCCGCTCCCAGAGCTACAACACAACTTTTAAGTGTAACTATGCCCGCTCCTGCAGTAGCAACACAAGCAGCAGGTGTCCCAACGCCTGCTCCTAGAGATACAACACAACCCCCAAGTGTATCTACCCCAGCTTCTTCAGTAACAATACCAGCACCAGGTGTCCCAACGCACGCTCCTAGAGCAACAACACAACACATAGGTGTACCTACACCAGCTCCTGTAGTTTCAACACCAGCACCAGGTGTCCCAACGCCTGCTCCTAGAGCTACAACACAACCCCCAGGTTTACTATGCCAGCTCCTGCAGTTTCAACACCGGCACCAGGTTTCCCAACGCCCACTCTCAGAGCTACAACACAACACCCAGGTGTATTACGTCAGCTCTTATAGTAACAACAACAGCACAAGTTTTCTTAACGCCCACTCCCAGAGCTACAACACTACAGATTGGTGTACCTACGCAATCTCCTGCAGCAACAACACCAGCACCAGGTTTCCGAACACCCGCTCCTAGAGCTACAACACCAGCACCAGGTGTACTTACGCCACCTCGTGGAGTAACAACACCAGCAGTAGTTGTCCCAACGCCCGCTCTTGTAGTAACAACACAGCCTCCAGGTGTCCCAACGCCCGCTCCTGAAGCAAGAACACAACATCCGGGTATATATTTTAATACATATGCTTATGCGCACACGTGTCTGCGTTTGTTTATTTTTACCAACATCTATTTCTATTTAACACGTTGGTTTTACGGTGTTCGACACAAAGGGAAAAGTTAGGTTACATTCTCACTTCGTTTTTTTATAATTTATCTAGTCATGTTGGCGCCGTTATTTTCTCTTCAGTTTTCTGAAAGGGCAAGGCAAGTCTGACTTGTAAGTCCCAGCCACTCATTCGAAAATCTATAAGCTGTCTAGATATATCTAGGGATGGGCAATGTTAATTTTTTATTGTTTCTCCTTACTAAGGGGTCACCACTTATCAAGAGCCAAAGGCCAATCGAGGATAAATGTTAATGAGTATCAGATGGACGGTGAAACAACACCGTGATAATTTGTAATGATGGTGGCAGTTTGGCAGAATTTGATTATTTGGGACGACGGTTTAGCAAGCATTTGTTTACATTGGACTTCAAAACGACAATGTTGTAGTCAGCCGGGAAGCAGCCCCACGGTTATGAGTTCCACAGACGGGTAGTTCTAGGAAAGAGGAAGGGAAATTATTGACAGTGATTGTAGCTAGATGAGTTTTTGTTGTGAATGTTTGGCAGGATGGGTGGAACAGGAATTGAAGCTCAACCGAGCACCTGCCATAAAAACGATAAAGTAGAGAAAGACTGGCAACGTCTCTTCTGTGAGAAAGAGAAGGAGAAGAGGATATCGCCCACTAGATTTTGAAGTCGGTTTTGTACTGGCAGGAAAGAGTGCTCTGAGCAGTATTTCCCCAGATGTGGCAACAGTACTCAATTTTAGGACGTATATTTGGCTCTTATACAAGTAGAGGATTGCGCCAGGAGTGGGATACCTTCAGGAATTGTACAATGATCCAAACATTTTTCCAGCTACCTTGCCAACGGATTTAATATGTCTTCCATTTAAGGTCAGGAGTGAAAGTTAGTACCAGAAGCTGGTCAAAGTAAGTAGCTTCCTCAAGACTTCATTCCAATCAGGGCCTAGTGGGGATCAGAGCGTTGGTGGCGAAATAGAGGCTTGGTTTTCAACACATTAAAAGTAACCAGCCACCTTTTTACCCATTGCACCACTTGCTCAAGGTCGGAAGAGAGAGAAACAGAAAGATATTGGTCGTTGCTTCTCTTCAAAGTGTTGCCATAGATGGTTTTGTCGTCTGCATAAATGTCGACAGATGATTTTAGAACGTGATTTGAGCGATCGTTGATGAAGAAAAAGGCTGAGCCCAGAATGGATCCTTGAGGCATGAGTGTTGATACTATGAGCTTCAGAGTATTGCCTATCAGTGAAAAAGGGTTTGATAGATGCGAGGACATTTTCAGATATTCCATAGCTAGTAATCTTGTGAAATTAACCTTTATGCCAAACTCTATCAAAGACCTTTGATATGCCAAGAGCTATTGCTCTAGAAACGAAGTTCCCGTCAATAGATTCACTGATCCTGTGTGATATTACTGTCAGCACATCAGCTGTTGATCTTGCAGAATGAAACCATATAGCTTGTTGAGGTGTTTGACAACTTTTGGATTCATCACAGATTAAAGCAACTTACACATGACGCACAGGGAAGATCGATCTCCAGTATTTTTAAATACTGGGTAGACTGACGATGTTTTCCAAGATATTTGGAAGCATTTCTCCTTTAAAAACTTTCCCGCTGCAGCTTTTAAAGGAATATGATTAAGATGTTGTCAGGGCCAGTTGCTTTGGTGGAATCAAGGTGTTTGATAAGTTAACAACATCCCGGACAGATATATGGATGTCGCTCAGAGTATCACCAGTCTGGAGGAAGGCAGCCCTGATCAAAAAAGGTTGAATTTAATGCAAAGTTTTAAGCAAAATTTTGGCTTTGCTGGATGCTGGAGAAATCACATCAGGACAATTGATGATGGTTGGGATAGAGGTCACGTATCTGTTCAGGACCCTGTTTGTTATTCGTCAAAGCACGTGGGAAGATCATGCTCAGGTACCCTAAACTTAACGGATTGGGCATATGACTCACTTGCGTTTTCTATAACCCTTTTACAGTGGGTGCTCACAGTTCTTAAATCGAATTTAGATTCAGAACATCTATTTCGTTAAAAGTAATTGAAATAGTAGTTTCTGTGTGTAATTGCAGTGACACATTCTGTACCACGGATGGCTGTTTGTTATTTGTTTGAATTTCTTTGAGGCTATGAATCTCGTTATATCCATTGTTAACCAATCAGTTCAGCCGAGTACGATAGAGAACGCATTCTTTTAAAACATGGAATGCAGGGCAATTTCAGATATGAACGATCTAAGGCTGTCCCCGAAAGCCATCGAGTATCGATACACTGTGCGATGGAGAGATATATTAGAGGTCTTATTTGTAAGGCATCACATTTTTGAAATATTCACAACACTCAAGACATTTCTTATTTTTTTTACATTTAAATTGCCGATTTTTCAGTATCTTTTTCAATCGAGGGCTACCCGAAACTTTTTCATTTATAGCTTAAGCGTGTAATATCTGTAACTTTTTAACTTGTTCCGACTATGAGTATAATGAGAGTATTTTAGCCTTAAAATATACGAAGAATTAAAGTAATTAAAGTGACTGAAAAAAAGAATTTGTTCATGAAATAAATATATTTAATCAACGTTTAGTAATTAATACTGAAAATTTCATTAACATCGAATAATTCTCTAATTTTCAGATGTTTGTTTGATTTTTGCAACGATGAGCTTACAATTTGTGTTAATAAGCAAATTACTTTCATTTTAATTAACCCTCTTTAGATATACCCATTAAAAATAATTCGTGCACAACTCAAAAATAAGAAGTCTCTTTACTTTTATATTATTCTTAGAGGAATATGAAAGTTAAGTGTAGTATTATTTGGCTATCTAATTTACATACATGCTTCAGATGTGTACAAATAAACTGCATCAATTAACTGACAAGAGTAAGTCATCTTTTATCTGAATGCTTATTGACAATTAAAAACTTTTTAGAATTAATATACGATGTCAGAAAGAAATAAAACTAGATAGATGGCTAAGTGAGAGATTGGTGAATTGTTGAGTTAGTTACACCTTGTAACTAATCAGGGAAAATAGTATTGATTTATTTTTAAACATAACTCAATCCAAGAACTAAATTATATTACTGTTGTGGACCTGGGTAAAGCTGAATGAATGACACAGGAACACATGGTTTAAATGAACAAAGGTATATATTATATAATAGAAAGAAAGAGATACAAAGAGATGTTGCTCTCAACCGCCATTGCTGGTTTGCCTGGGAAGAAGAGAACAAGTGTCACGTGCTTCCCGTATTTATAAGGTGGACGAGTCCATTAGTTCTTAGTAGGTAGGTACGGCACCATAACAATTACCATGTAGTTGGTGCTAGTAAAGTAAATAGAATAAAAACTCTTAGAGAAATTGACTTTAATTAATTCATCTTCAGTATAACAATAGATTGATTATTGATTAAACATTTTTAAAATCAAAATATATTTTCAGCTGTGGAAACGCCAGCTCCAGGTGTAACAACACAACCTCCAGGAGTACCTACGCCAGCTCCTGCAGTAACGACACAACCTCCAGGTGTCACAACGCCCGCTCCTGCAGTAACAACACCAGCACCAGGTGTCCCAACGCCCGCTCGTGTAACTACAACACAAGCACCAGGTATATATTTTAATACATATGTTCGTTAGCGTCGTCGGTAAGTATACCCATCTCGGCACAATTTAATCAGAAAGTTCGTTTATGAATATCAGCAATTATAAGGGTCCAAGCATCGACCCATGTGGCATACTCGCATTAATATCATGTTGTTTGGGTGTACGGTTATCGAGGACAATGGGATTTTACTATTGTCTAAGAAAGATCTTATTATATTAAATTAGCAGGACCCGTTGCTCGGCGCTGCCGGGGAGGAAAATAAAAGAATGAATTAAACAGCCGACCGAACGCAAATAGGTCATAGAATATATTTTTAATGTTTACAAAATGTTCAGTTTTTACTAGTTGAAAATGTATGTACTGATGAAAAGGAGCGCTTGGTGTTGGAACAAAAAAAGAAATTGCCGCCAGTTTCCTAAAGAAGTCTACTATATTTGTGTGGTCGAGTTTTAACTTCGGCGTTTCACGTGTATGATGCAACTTGTAAGTTATGTGTTTTCTATTTGAATCTAATTGTTTTTTGTATTACCCTAACCGTAAACTAAGCATAACCTTAGGTTGATTTCGGCAAAAGTCGGTTATATCACAGTGGCAGTGGTTAGCTTCGGTTCAAATTCTGTAGAAGCGGTTTGCCAAAAGTCACTCGAACCCTAACCTAAGTTTTATTTCGTCAAAAGTCAACTACTAACAAAGTTCAAAAGTCACTGGAAGTCTAACTTAAGTTATATATCGGCAAAAGTCGATTATTTTACGGTGAACGGGTTTAGGTCCGTTTCAAATTCTGTAGAAGCACTTTTTTGTTTTGTAGATTTAATTTTAGAATTAAATTATTTTCAATAGGATTTAATAAATGTCGTGTTATTTTACGACCTATTGCATTTTCTATGTCAATAAATATTCGATAATTGATAGGAAAGAAAATGAAATAATGTAAATCCCGTAGAGATTGTTAAATAATATTATTTTAAAAATAAATATTCAGCTCGTTGGTACAATAAAGGTGCGTTCTAAAAATAACGTTTTTCTTTAGTTTAAAATAATAGTTACATGTAGATTCAAGCTAGATTATTTGGAAGGGGTCTCCCGGACTTAGGGTTCGAGGTGGTGGTAGGTATAATAGTGTTTTGCAAGGCCAAATTCGTTATCAGGATACTCGAAAAACGGTAAATTTGTACATTACCCTCAGCTAAACAAGCCTCATCTCCCCCCCACCCCCACCCCCAAAAAAATTTTTAAAAATTAGATTCTACTTCTTTCTGGCGATTACGTGTAAAAACCTTTCAAAGTTGGTGGAAACATAAAAACAATAATTTTCGAATTCAGAATTTTAAAATATGTTTAAGTTGCTAGGAACACGGTCTAGGTAAATGAGCGTATGAAGTAGGAATTTTCAAAGCGTTTGATGCAGTAGTTGGCTTGCTTACTCCAGGGAAATTCGAAAGGCAAACATCAACTCGACATTATATAGTCCAGTAATAACGTAGGATTTCATTTTCATGGGAAGACCTTCATGCCAGACATTGTCAAAGACTTTGGATATATGCGTTCAGATATGATCTTTAAGATATCGGCAGTAGAACGGGCTTGCCTATATCCATACTGTAGGTCAGAAAAAGTTTAGCATTTACATCCCCAGACTCGGTGTCGCGGATGTTAAAATACAGACAGCACGCATCTTCTTTCTTAACGTCGATATTCGTCATAAATGGAGCAGTGTTCGAATCCCCACTTGCAACCTATGATTTAAACATTTTTGTAATTTTCAAATTGCATGCCAGGCAAAGAGGATCTATTTTGGGGTCTGATGAGGAGTGTCGGGGCCACTACTACCGCTCGATCCGGGTTCAGAATCATCACATCCGTCATAAACTCAACCCATGATATTTCCGTGTCATATGGTTTTACTTTTTACACAAAATTATGTCTTACATACTAACACGAGTATTTACTTCCATGTCAGGTTACTGAAATATATTAGAACATAAAGAAATTATTTTCGGGAATACTTAAAATTCTAGTAAATCTTTCCCAAAACTCGGTCTGCTGTTGATAATACATAAACAAACCATGATAAAAAAATGATGGAAAAATATAAAAGCCGTCGGCATCCTGCGAATGTTCTTCTTAGGTAAAAAAGTTCACTAAAAAACGTAGACGTAAATAAATGTGATTGGCATAAACTAAACGCAGAGAAGGAAATTGGCCACAAATAAATTAGACTAATAATCGCGTGCTATTAGAAAAGCAATCAACACACAAAGAAACTGCTTTAGACGTGTAGAACATGATCTTGAAGTCATGCCATCGATTTTCAAAACACGCTGTATATTTGCATGTATTCGATTTATACACCAACATACATATGTTTAAAGGTTGTCTCTGCTGAGTTATCTATTGTTATCACATACGAAACATATTCTGTAGGGTTGTCTGTTAATTTATGAACGTTTGAATAGAGAAATGGCTTATTTGACAGCATTTCTAACATTTCATGGAAATCGCTGTAAACCTATCATCACATGATATTATTTAGACATTCTTCTTAAAATAAATCAACTAAATTATTCCGCAGATATGATAATACAAGTTAAGCATTCTACTTTTATAAAACTATCGCAGACCAATTAATACATACATATATTCATAACAATAGTACAGCTGGTTTCGCTTGTTGGCATTTATAACGTAATCATATGTATATCAAAATATATACAAACACATAGATGATGCATATTTATCTAATTACGGAAACCATGATTTAACGATAAAAGATGTCATAATTAATATTTTCAAAATAATTCATTAAGTTTCTATGAAGTCAATTGACGAGAATTTCGAATAGATCTTAGAAATTGAATTGAATTCACAATAAAATATCACACTGCATTTTCAAGGAAATTTTTAACGGAAATTTGTGTCAGGTTATTAACATTATCTCATTCTATATTAAAATCCGAGATCCTCCTTATTGCAACATAGTTAATATGATGGAAAACATGAATATATAACCATTTCACTGTCTGTTCATAATACCGTTATAGTTTGTTTTTTCTTATTCTTAGAAACAGTTTAAATTCAGTTCCATGTGTTCGTACAATATAATATACGAGTATTTCATATATTTATATTAACATTTATGTTCTATCGAAAGGTACTACACCGGTGGAAGGACCCGTCTCAGGAAAAACAATTTCTTGGTCTACACCGAAACGAACACCATTCGTACCAACTCTGCCATCCACGTTACAACGTATGTGTACTTCATCTGAAAACTCTTTTTAATTTGTCGTTCAATTATTTTAAATATTATTTGCAATTTCTATGCAGAAAAGCACATTGAAAAGTAATGCAGTGCGTGATAGATATTTTAAAAAGGTTTTCGGGCATATCTTACTTTGGAAGTAGAGTAAGCGAAAAGTTTTCATTAAAACATGTGAAACACTCAAATAACATCATAAAATATGTTCTTATTGTAAATGTTTTGATTGATTTACAGTGTAACATAATCTCATATTAACAATTGTATTTGCGAAATTCAAGATGTACAAGTTTATTTAAGAACCAATGTAAAAAGGTTAGAAGACGAAGTGTAACTTACAAATTAGCAGGTCTGCAATGATGTGTTATTTCTTTCTAGCGACATGTGCGCTATTGGAAGGCATGGACGATGAGACAATATTACCAAATTCTGCTATTACATTGGAACCACGTGGAAATCCTGTAGTTATCAGACCAAATGGTCCTGGATGGAAGACAAATACACCAGACGACAGGGTGGTCACAATTACGGTTGGAGATTCTATGAGAGATGGCGGTGTAATTAAGCTTGTCGGTGCAGTTAATGTCAAGGAATACGTTGTTGAGTTTCTCAAAACTACTCAGGTAAATTGTTCTATTGTCTAACATACTTAGCTCATATCATTAAAAGATTTCTTAATTATTATCTTAGCGGAAGCATAGATATTTTTAAAAACTATTTTTTACTCAATCTCACGTAAAGTGTCTAAGTAATTATCACTGTCTTGGTTAATTGAAACGACAATTATATTCTTTGCTACTGCCAGAAATTAAAAATTGCGTATGCGTCATTTTTATGACAACAATGTATGAACTATGCGCACAACTTTAGTAAAGACTCGATAAGTTTTAGTCTATGGCATAACAGATGTGATAAATATAGTAACATAAATGAATTAAGAACATTTCTTAATGTTGTAATTCCCTATATTGACTGTTATGTACTATTCGTTATTGTTACGTTTATGCATTATTTATCGTAACAGTTTTTCCCCTGAGAGTAAATTTAAATGTGTATATTCATGGGAATATGTCGGTCTGATTATGCCATTACTTAAACTAGAAATAAATTGTAATCGTAATATTGATTAAGTTTTAAAATATTAATTGTTCTAAAAAGTCATTATTCCATTCGTAAAATGTGTCAAATGTATTTAACATATACGCTTATTGCTGCACTTATATCATACAATGTTGTGGCAGTCTTATTCCTGCTTCAGTAAATATGATAACTGAGTTTAGGTGATGCTAATTTATTATTTGATTTTAGTTGCAGTAAATGACATGTTATTTCTCTGTTCTAACAGACTACAAGTGTACCTGGAGCACAAACTACTCCCACAGGAGTTCCATCCACACCAACTAAAGTGACAGCAAAGCCTAACAAACCTGTCAACATTCCAGCTGGTACAGATAAGACAGTAATCAGAGTTACAATTATTCCCCGAAATCCTGATAAAACTGTTGAAGTGAAAATGTCCGTGAAACTTTGTATCAAAGAAACAAGTGAGTAGGAAACAATGTGTTATTTATTTACAGACAATTTACTCATTGTGTTAGAGTAAAAATTGTGGACATTGTCAGCACAAAACTGCCATGCAGTCTTAAAGGCGGCTTTAGTTTCCGAACATCTATTTCGTTAAAAGTTATTTAAATAGTGATGTGTAACGGCGGTTGCAAATTCTGGGGTGTGGCATTGTTTGCTGTTTATTTTTTCTTTGAATTTCTTTGGGGCTATGGATCTCGTTGTATCAATGGTTAACCAATCAGTTAACTCGAGTTCGATAGAGTACGCATTCTTTTCAAACATGGAATGCAGGGGTATTTCTGATATTAACGATCTAAGGCTGTCCCAGTCTGCCATTGAGTACTGATACACTGTGCGATAGAGAGTTACATCAAGGTCATATTCTAAAGGCATTAAACTTTTAAATATTCACAACACTCAAGACATTTCTTATTTTTTTTACATTTAGATTACCGATATTTTAGTATCTTTTTTAATCGAGAGCTACTGAGAACTTTTTCATTAATAGCTAAAGCGTGTAATATCTTTGTAAATGTTTAACTTTGTTCCGACTATTGATATAATAAAAGTATTTTAGCCTTCAAATGTACAAGGATTTAAAATAATTTACGTGATCCAAAAAAAGAAGTTTGTTCAAGAAATAAATATTTTAATCAACGTTTATTTACTAAAAATTTCATTAATATCGGATAATTCTCTAATTCTCAGATTTTTGTTTCATTTCTGCAACGATGAGCGTACAATTGTTGTTAATAAACAAATTACTTTCATTTTAATTGACCCACCTTAGATTAAGAGATTATTCGTGCGTAACTCAAAAATAAGAAGTCTCTTTACTTTTATATTATTCTTAGAGGAATATGAAAGTTAAGTGTAGTACTATTTGGATATCTAATTTACATACATGCTTAAGATGTGTACAAATACACTGCATCAATTAACTGACAAGAGAGAGTCATCTTTTATCTGAATGCTTATTAACAATTAAAAACTTTTAGACAGTAGTTGAATGAATATACGATGTCAGAAAGAAATAAAACTAGATAGATAGCTAAGTGAGAGATTGGTGAATTGTTGAGTTAGTTACAACTTGTAACTAATCAGGGGAAATAATATTGATTTATTTTTAAACATGACTCAATCCAAGAACTCAGTTATATTACGATGTGGTTTGTGCTAGTAAAGTAAATAGAAAAAAAAACTTATACAAATGAAATGTAATGAATTCATCTTCAGTATAACAGTAGATTGATTATTGATTAAACATTTTTGATTAAAATATATTTTCAGCTGTAGCAACGCCAGCTCCAGGTGTATCAACACTACCTCCAGGAGTACCTACGCCAGCTCCTGCAGTAACGACGCAACCTCCAGGTGTCAAAACGCCAGCTCCTGCAGTAACAACGCTACCTCCAGGTGTCAAAACGCCCGCGCCTGCAGTAACAACGCAACCTCCAGGTATCACAACGCCCGCTCCGGGAGCAACAACACAACCACCAAGTGCACCTACGCCCGCTCCTGCACTTACAACACCAGCACCAGGTGTCCCAACGCCCGCTCGTGAGAGTACAACACAAGCACCAGGTATATATTTTAATACATATGTTTGTGAGCGCACGTGTTTGCGTTTGTCTATATTTACCAACGTCTATTTCTATTTTACACGTTGTCTTTTCACTGTTCGACACGAAGAGAAAAATTAGGTTAAATTCATCAATTCCTGAATGGTTGTTATATATAATGGTATAATCTCGAAAAAATTTCTCCGCTTTATTATAAGTTATGAAATTGTTAATGAGAACTCATCTTATTCAACTATATCATGACAATCTTACTTTAACTCAAAAAGGGGATTGGAAGTTTATCATTGAAGCGTTTTTATTCTTATTTGAATGGGTCCGTTTAAGATGAATTTCACTGATTTAACTGAAACCAAAAAACTTGTTTCCTAAGTAAAAAAGTATCGTTTCTATGTATTTGTTCCAATTCATGTTGCCTGTGAATGTCAGGCCGAAGAGTTCGAATTATAAACTCTCAGGCAGTGTTATTAGCCATTGCAATCGGTGGTTGAAAAGGTTTCTTGTAATTGTTAAGGGAAATAAGCTTTGAATTAGTAGCATTAAATGTTACCATCCATTCTACTACAGACAGTAGATCATTTTCTAAACTTTCAGACATTACCTTGGATATGTTTACATTCGTTTTTCGTACATGTCATCGGCAAGTATGCCTATCTCGTCACAATTTAATCAGAGAGTTCGTTTATGAATATCAGAAATAATAAGAGTTCAAGTATCGACCTCTTGCACATACTCGTATTAATATCATGTTGTTTGCGCGTACGGTTATCGGGGACAATGTGGATTTGTACTCTTGTCTAAGAAGGATCTGATTGTATTAAATTAGAAAGACCTGTTGCCCAACGCTGCCGGGGGGGGGGGGATATAAAAGAATGAAATAAACAGTCGACCGAACGCAAATAGATCGCATATTATATTTTTAATGTTTACACGAAGTTCGGCTATTAATAGTTGAAAATGTATGTACCGATGAAAAAGAATGCTCGGTGTTGGAACAAAAATAGAAATTGCCTCCAGTTTCCTAAAGAGGTCTACTATATTTGTGTGGTCGAGTGTTATCTTCAGCGTTTCACCTGTATGATGCAACTTGCTGTAAGTTATGTGTTTTCTATTTTTACTGAAATGATTTTTGTATTGCACTAACCGTAAACTAAGCATAACCTTAGGTTGATTTCGGCAAAAGTCGGTGATATCACAGTGGCCGTGGTTAGCTTCAGTTCAAATTTTGTAGAAGCGGTTTGCGTTAAGCCAAAAGTATCTCGAACCCTGCCATAAGTTTTATTTCGTCAAAAGTCGACTACTAAACCTTTCCAAAAGTCACTGGAAGTCTAACGTAAGTTGTATATCGTCAAAAGTCGGTTATGTTACGGTGGACGTGTTTAGGTCCGTTTCAAATTCTGTAGAAGCACTTTTTTGTTTTGTAGATTTTATCTTGCAATTGCAAATATTTAATAAGATTTCATAAATTTCGTGTTATTTGACGTTCTATTTAATTTTCTATGTCAATAAATATTCGATTACTAATAGGAAAGAAAAGAAAATTATGTAAATCACGTAAAGATTGTAAAATAATATTATTTAAAAAGAAATATTCAGCTCGTTGGTACAATAAAAGTGCGTTCAAAAAATAACGTTTTTCTTTAGTTTAAAATAATAGTTAAATGTAAATTCAAGCTAGATTATTTGGAAGTGGTCACCCGGACTTAGGGTTAGAGGTTGTGGTAGGTATAATAGCGTTTTGCAATGCCAAATTCGTTATCAGGACACTCGAAAAACGGTAAATTTGTACATTATTACCCTCAGCTAAACTGTCTCATCCCCCCCCCCCCAAAGAAAAAACTGAGATGTTACTTCTTTCTTGCGATTACGTGTAAATCTTTTAAACGTTGCTGAAAACATAAAAACAAAAAACAATAATCTTCGAATTCAGGGTGTGGCATCTATTTTGTATATCAATTTAAAATAAAATGACCCTCCATTTTCGGACAATTCTAACTTTTATAGCATTAAACTAAATATCACCGTAAGTCAAAGTGACAGTGTTGTCAAACCATGTAATCAATGTTCATGCTTTTTCTGCAAAAAAGTTTGTTTCTTTTTTGGAAAAATGTTCATATATTTTCTGTGAAAAGCAGTAATTGTACAATAGAGTACAAGGAATCAAAAAAAGCTCATTCTATATATAGAGTGTATTACACCGTTTTCTTGGCCAATGTACTCGCGTGCAGTGTTGACATAATTGTGTTTTGGAGCTGTAACACATTTAACACATAATATTTCTGCCTTATATGGTTCTTACTTTTTACAAGAAATTATGTCTTACATAGTAACGCGAGTATTTACTTCGATCTCGGGTAACTGAAATATATTCGAACATGAAGAAATTATTTTCCAAATACAAAAATAACAGTTAATCTGTCTGCTGTTGTTAAATACATCAACAACAATGCTCCACTTAGGTAACTGAGTACACTAGAAAACGTAAGGGTAAATAAATGTTATTAGCATAAACCAAACGCAGAGAAAGAAATGGGCTACAAATAATAAACGCGTGCTATTAGAAAAGCAATCAATTCACAAAGAAACTGCTTTACACGTGTAGAACATGATCCTGAAGTCATGCCATCGATTTTACCAACACGCTGTATATTTGCATGTATTCGATTTATACACCAACATACATATGTTTAAATGGTGTCTCTGCTGAGTTATCTATTGTTATCACATACGAAACATATTCTGTAGGGTTGTCTGTTAATTTATGAACGTTTGAATAGAGAAATGGCCTATTTGACCGCATTTCTAACATTCCATTGCAATCGCTATAAACTAATCATCCCGTGTTATTTCTTCTGACGTTCGTCTTGAAATAACTAACTAAATTATTCCGCAGATATGATAATACAAGTTAAGCATTCTACTTTTATAAAACTATCGCAGTCCAATTAATACATACATATATTCATAACAATAGTACAGCTGGTTTCGCTTGTTGGCATTTATAACGTAATCATATGTATATCAAAATATATACAAACACATAGATGATGCATATTTATCTAATTACGGAAACCATGATTTAACGATAAAAGATGTCATAATTAATATTTTCAAAATAATTCATTAAGTTTCTATGAAGTCAATTGACGAGAATTTCGAATAGATCTTAGAAATTGAATTGAATTCACTATAAAATATCACACTGCATTTGCAATGAAATTGTTAACGGAAATTTTTATCAGGTAATTTACTTTATCTTATTCTATATTAAAATCCGAGATCCTCTTTATTGTAAGATATTTAATATCATGGATAACACGAATATATAACCATTTCACTGTCTGTTCATAATACCGTTATATTTTGTTTTCTTATTCTTAGTAACAGTTTAAATTCAGTTCAATTTGTTCGTACAATATTATATACGAGTTTGTCATATATTTATATTAACATTTACGTTCTATCGATAGGTACAACACCGGTGGAAGGACCCGTCTCAGGAAAAACAATTTCTTGGTCTACACCAAAACGAACACCATTCGTACCAACTCTGCCATCCACGTTACAACGTATGTTTCCTTTATCAAAAAACTCTTTTTAATTTGTCGTTCAATTATTTTAAATATTATTTGCAATTTCTATGCAGAAAAGCATATTGAAAAGTAATGCAGTGCGTGATAGATATTTTAAAAAGGTTTTCAGGCATATCTTACTTTGGAATTAGAGAAAGCGAAGAGTTTTCATTAAAACATGTGAAACACTCAAATAACATCATAAAATATGTTCTTATTGTAAATGTTTTGTTTGATTTACAGTGTAACATAATCTCATATTAACAATTGTATTTGCGAAATTCAAGATGTACAAGTTTATTTAAGAACCAATGTAAAAAGGTTAGAAGACGAAGTGTAACTTACAAATTAGCAGGTCTGCAATGATGTGTTATTTCTTTCTAGCGACATGTGCGCTATTGGAAGGCATGGACGATGAGACAATATTACCAAATTCTGCTATTACATTGGAACCACGTGGACATCCTGTAGTTATCAGACCAAATGGTCCTGGTTGGAAGACAAATACACCAGACGACAGGGTAGTCACAATTACGGTTGGAGATTCTATGAGAGATGGTGGTGTAATTGAGCTTGTCGGTGCAGTTAATGTCAAGGAATACGTTGTTGAGTTTCTCAAAACTACTCAGGTAAATTGTTCTATTGTCTAACATACTTAGCTCATATCATAAAACGGCTTCTTAATTATTATCTTAGCGGAAGCATAGATATTTTTAAAAACTATTTTTTACTCAATCTCACGTAAAGTGTCTAAGTAATTATCACTGTCTTGGTTAATTGAAACGACAATTATATTCTTTGCTACTGCCAGAAATTAAAAATTGCGTATGCGTCATTTTTATGACAACAATGTATGAACTATGCGCACAACTTTAGTAAAGACTCGATAAGTTTTAGTCTATGGCATAACAGATCTTTTTACAGACTGTGATAAATATAGTAACATAAATGAATTAAGAACATTTCTTAATGTTGTAATTCCCTATATTGACTGTTATGTACTATTCGTTATTGTTACGTTTATGCATTATTTATCGTAACAGTTTTTCCCCTGAGAGTAAATTTAAATGTGTATATTCATGGGAATATGTCGGTCTGATTATGCCATTACTTAAACTAGAAATAAATTGTAATCGTAATATTGATTAAGTTTTAAAATATTAATTGTTCTAAAAAGTCATTATTCCATTCGTAAAATGTGTCAAATGTATTTAACATATACGCTTATTGCTGCACTTATATCATACAATGTTGTGGCAGTCTTATTCCTGCTTCAGTAAATATGATAACTGAGTTTAGGTGATGCTAATTTATTATTTGATTTTAGTTGCAGTAAATGACATGTTATTTCTCTGTTCTAACAGACTACAAGTGTACCTGGAGCACAAACTACTCCCACAGGAGTTCCATCCACACCAACTAAAGTGACAGCAAAGCCTAACAAACCTGTCAACATTCCAGCTGGTACAGATAAGACAGTAATCAGAGTTACAATTATTCCCCGAAATCCTGATAAAACTGTTGAAGTGAAAATGTCCGTGAAACTTTGTATCAAAGAAACAAGTGAGTAGGAAACAATGTGTTATTTATTTACAGACAATTTACTCATTGTGTTAGAGTAAAAATTGTGGACATTGTCAGCACAAAACTGCCATGCAGTCTTAAAGGCGGCTTTAGTTTCCGAACATCTATTTCGTTAAAAGTTATTTAAATAGTGATGTGTAACGGCGGTTGCAAATTCTGGGGTGTGGCATTGTTTGCTGTTTATTTTTTCTTTGAATTTCTTTGGGGCTATGGATCTCGTTGTATCAATGGTTAACCAATCAGTTAACTCGAGTTCGATAGAGTACGCATTCTTTTCAAACATGGAATGCAGGGGTATTTCTGATATTAACGATCTAAGGCTGTCCCAGTCTGCCATTGAGTACTGATACACTGTGCGATAGAGAGTTACATCAAGGTCATATTCTAAAGGCATTAAACTTTTAAATATTCACAACACTCAAGACATTTCTTATTTTTTTTACATTTAGATTACCGATTTTTTAGTATCTTTTTTAATCGAGGGCTACTGAGAACTTTTTCATTAATAGCTTAAGCGTGTAATATCTTTGTAAATGTTTAACTTTGTTCCGACTATTGATATAATAAAAGTATTTTAGCCTTCAAATGTACAAGGATTTAAAATAATTTACGTGATCCCAAAAAAAAAGTTTGCTCAAGAAATAAATATTTTAATCAACGTTTATTTATCAATTAATAAATACTAAAAATTTCATTAATATCGGATAATTCTCTAATTCTCAGATTTTTGTTTCATTTCTGCAACGATGAGCGTACAATTGTTGTTAATAAACAAATTACTTTCATTTTAATTGACTCACCTTAGATTAACAGATTATTCGTGCGTAACTCAAAAATAAGAAGTCTCTTTACTTTTATATTATTCTTAGAAGAATATGAAAGTTAAGTGTAGTACTATTTGGATATCTAATTTACATACATGCTTAAGATGTGTACTAATACACTGCATCAATTAACTGACAAGAGAGAGTCATCTTTTATCTGAATGCTTATTAACAATTAAAAACTTTTAGACAGTAGTTGAATGAATATACGATGTCAAAAAGAAATAAAACTAGATAGATAGCTAAGTGAGAGATTGGTGAATTGTTGAGTTAGTTACAACTTGTAACTAATCAGGGGAAATAATATTGATTTATTTTTAAACATGACTCAATCCAAGAACTCAGTTATATTACGATGTGGTTTGTGCTAGTAAAGTAAATAGAAAAAAAAACTTATACAAATGAAATGTAATGAATTCATCTTCAGTATAACAGTAGATTGATTATTGATTAAACATTTTTGATTAAAATATATTTTCAGCTGTAGCAACGCCAGCTCCAGGTGTATCAACACTACCTCCAGGAGTACCTACGCCAGCTCCTGCAGTAACGACGCAACCTCCAGGTGTCAAAACGCCAGCTCCTGCAGTAACAACGCTACCTCCAGGTGTCAAAACGCCCGCGCCTGCAGAAACAACGCAACCTCCAGGTATCACAACGCCCGCTCCGGGAGCAACAATACAACCACCAAGTGCACCTACGCCCGCTCCTGCACTTACAACACCAGCACCAGGTGTCCCAACGCCCGCTCGTGAGAGTACAACACAAGCACCAGGTATATATTTTAATACATATGTTTGTGAGCGCACGTGTTTGCGTTTGTCTATATTTACCAACGTCTATTTCTATTTTACACGTTGTCTTTTCACTGTTCGACACGAAGAGAAAAATTAGGTTAAATTCATCAATTCCTGAATGGTTGTTATATATAATGGTATAATCTCGAAAAAATTTCTCCGCTTTATTATAAGTTATGAAATTGTTAATGAGAACTCATCTTATTCAACTATATCATGACAATCTTACTTTAACTCAAAAAGGGGATTGGAAGTTTATCATTGAAGCGTTTTTATTCTTATTTGAATGGGTCCGTTTAAGATGAATTTCACTGATTTAACTGAAACCAAAAAACTTGTTTCCTAAGTAAAAAAGTATCGTTTCTATGTATTTGTTCCAATTCATGTTGCCTGTGAATGTCAGGCCGAAGAGTTCGAATTATAAACTCTCAGGCAGTGTTATTAGCCATTGCAATCGGTGGTTGAAAAGGTTTCTTGTAATTGTTAAGGGAAATAAGCTTTGAATTAGTAGCATTAAATGTTACCATCCATTCTACTACAGACAGTAGATCATTTTCTAAACTTTCAGACATTACCTTGGATATGTTTACATTCGTTTTTCGTACATGTCATCGGCAAGTATGCCTATCTCGTCACAATTTAATCAGAGAGTTCGTTTATGAATATCAGAAATAATAAGAGTTCAAGTATCGACCTCTTGCACATACTCGTATTAATATCATGTTGTTTGCGCGTACGGTTATCGGGGACAATGTGGATTTGTACTCTTGTCTAAGAAGGATCTGATTGTATTAAATTAGAAAGACCTGTTGCCCAACGCTGCCGGGGGGGGGGGATATAAAAGAATGAAATAAACAGTCGACCGAACGCAAATAGATCGCATATTATATTTTTAATGTTTACACGAAGTTCGGCTATTAATAGTTGAAAATGTATGTACCGATGAAAAAGAATGCTCGGTGTTGGAACAAAAATAGAAATTGCCTCCAGTTTCCTAAAGAGGTCTACTATATTTGTGTGGTCGAGTGTTATCTTCAGCGTTTCACCTGTATGATGCAACTTGCTGTAAGTTATGTGTTTTCTATTTGTACTGAAATGTTTTTTGTATTGCACTAACCGTAAACTAAGCATAACCTTAGGTTGATTTCGGCAAAAGTCGGTGATATCACAGTGGCCGTGGTTAGCTTCAGTTCAAATTTTGTAGAAGCGGTTTGCGTTAAGCCAAAAGTATCTCGAACCCTGCCATAAGTTTTATTTCGTCAAAAGTCGACTACTAAACCTTTCCAAAAGTCACTGGAAGTCTAACTTAAGTTGTATATCGTCAGAAGTCGGTTATGTTACGGTGGACGTGTTTAGGTCCGTTTCAAATTCTGTAGAAGCACTTTTTTGTTTTGTAGATTTTATCTTGCAATTGCAAATATTTAATAAGATTTCATAAATTTCGTGTTATTTGACGTTCTATTTAATTTTCTATGTCAATAAATATTCGATTACTAATAGGAAAGAAAAGAAAATTATGTAAATCACGTAAAGATTGTAAAATAATATTATTTAAAAAGAAATATTCAGCTCGTTGGTACAATAAAAGTGCGTTCAAAAAATAACGTTTTTCTTTAGTTTAAAATAATAGTTAAATGTAAATTCAAGCTAGATTATTTGGAAGTGGTCACCCGGACTTAGGGTTAGAGGTTGTGGTAGGTATAATAGCGTTTTGCAATGCCAAATTCGTTATCAGGACACTCGAAAAACGGTAAATTTGTACATTATTACCCTCAGCTAAACTGTCTCATCCCCCCCCCCCAAAAGAAAAAACTGAGATGTTACTTCTTTCTTGCGATTACGTGTAAATCTTTTAAACGTTGCTGAAAACATAAAAACAAAAAACAATAATCTTCGAATTCAGGGTGTGGCATCTATTTTGTATATCAATTTAAAATAAAATGACCCTCCATTTTCGGACAATTCTAACTTTTATAGCATTAAACTAAATATCACCGTAAGTCAAAGTGACAGTGTTGTCAAACCATGTAATCAATGTTCATGCTTTTTCTGCAAAAAAGTTTGTTTCTTTTTTGGAAAAATGTTCATATATTTTCTGTGAAAAGCAGTAATTGTACAATAGAGTACAAGGAATCAAAAAAAGCTCATTCTATATATAGAGTGTATTACACCGTTTTCTTGGCCAATGTACTCGCGTGCAGTGTTGACATAATTGTGTTTTGGAGGTGTATGCATATATACTGGTGTAAGAGTGGGTTGATGCAATACGTGTGTAGGAGGAATATGTGGTTCTTGTGTTTTTGTATCTAGGAAGACTCTTTTTACTCTATCAATATATACGGTTTCTTTTTTTACCACCAATGTCTAGTGTGAATAATTTGTCAGTGCGTGAAAGCACGTGATAAGGACCAGTATAAGTATGAGTAAGAGAGGCTATCACAGAGTATTTTCTAAGAAAAACGTGAGTCCACGAAGAAATGTTTTTAAGGGCCAAAACTTTTGTGGTCTGTTACCTACGGTTCATTGGTGGAGGCCTATTAAAATAAGCTCGCAGTCTGTCTGTGTACAAAGCTGTATATGTTACCGTTAAATCTATCGGGGTCAGCATCTAACCCGGCAACGTCAGAGGTACTCCATAAACAAGTAAGGCGTGTAAGTATCTGAGGTCCCCTTTTATCGCAGCGCGACAGCTGAGAAGCTCACTTAATAGCAATATTTTCAGGAGGGAGAAAAAAGGTATATGTTTATGACGGCTACAAGTTTAGTAATTTTGCTTGTTGTTAGAAGAGCCCAAAAAAGAAAGAAAACAAACGAAATGTTGATGTTTAATTATTGGATCATATATATAAGAATGAAAAGTAATGTAAATAAGTGGATGTTTAACAATATAAGTATGATGCAAAAAGAAAAAGAATACTTTCTTTTATTTTCGTGTAAAATCAATAGTTGGGTTTTGGCGAACGATTAGATGAGTAATGTCTATGTACGTGTAGCTCTGATTGGCTGTTTTACAAATTCTGAAACGGTTCAACTTAAGGGAATTATCTGTGTAGATAATTGCCAAACGGTGTTTGAGAAGGGTAAGAGTTATTATTTTATATAGAGAAATTAGCGTGTTACTCTATCTTTGGACTATGCAGTTAAGAGACTTGGTCGTATGGTATAAATAATAGGAATTAGTGTTAATTTTTTTAAAGATATTTAAGTTGCTAGAAATACGCTTATAGGTAAATGGGCGTATGAAGTAGGGATTTTTGAAGCGTTTGATGCAGTAGTTGTCTTGCCTACTCCAGGGGAATTCGAAACGGAAAAATCAACTCCACTTTATATAGTCCAGTAATAACGTATGATTAAATTTTCATGAGAAGACCTTCATGCCAGACCTTATCAAAGGCTTTGGATATGTCAAGGGCTACCGCACCAGCTTCCATTGCCTTATCTAATGCATGATATATGAGTTCAGAGATAATCTTTAAGATATTCGCAGTAGAACGGGCTTGCCTATATTTATACTGTCGGTTAGAAAAATGTTTAGCATTTACATCCCCAGATGTCACACATATAAACCTTAAGTACCACGAGTAGTCTTTGGCAACGCCGGTATTTGCCATCAATAGGGGCAGTGTTCGAATCCCCACTTGCAACCTATGATTTAAACATTTCTTTAATTTTCAAATTGCATGTCAGGCAAAGAGGAGTCTTGTTGAGGGTGATGAGGAGAGTCAAGGCCACTACTATCGCTCGATCCAGTTCAGGATCATCACAGCTGTAACACACTTAACACATAATATTTCTGCCTTATATGGTTCTTTCTTTTTACAAGAAATTATGTCTTACATAGTAACGCGAGTATTTACTTCGATCTCGGGTAACTGAAATATATTCGAACATGAAGAAATTATTTTCCAAATACAAAAATAACAGTTAATCTGTCTGCTGTTGTTAAATACATCAACAACAATGCTCCACTTAGGTAACTGAGTACACTAGAAAACGTAAGGGTAAATAAATGTTATTAGCATAAACCAAACGCAGAGAAAGAAATGGGCTACAAATAATAAACGCGTGCTATTAGAAAAGCAATCAATTCACAAAGAAACTGCTTTACACGTGTAGAACATGATCCTGAAGTCATGCCATCGATTTTACCAACACGCTGTATATTTGCATGTATTCGATTTATACACCAACATACATATGTTTAAATGGTGTCTCTGCTGAGTTATCTATTGTTATCACATACGAAACATATTCTGTAGGGTTGTCTGTTAATTTATGAACGTTTGAATAGAGAAATGGCTTATTTGACCGCATTTCTAACATTCCATTGCAATCGCTATAAACTAATCATCCCGTGTTATTTCTTCTGACGTTCGTCTTGAAATAACTAACTAAATTATTCCGCAGATATGATAATACAAGTTAAGCATTCTACTTTTATAAAACTATCGCAGTCCAATTAATACATACATATATTCATAACAATAGTACAGCTGGTTTCGCTTGTTGGCATTTATAACGTAATCATATGTATATCAAAATATATACAAACACATAGATGATGCATATTTATCTAATTACGGAAACCATGATTTAACGATAAAAGATGTCATAATTAATATTTTCAAAATAATTCATTAAGTTTCTATGAAGTCAATTGACGAGAATTTCGAATAGATCTTAGAAATTGAATTGAATTCACTATAAAATATCACACTGCATTTGCAATTAAATTGTTAACGGAAATTTTTATCAGGTAATTTACTTTATCTTATTCTATATTAAAATCCGAGATCCTCTTTATTGTAAGATATTTAATATCATGGATAACACGAATATATAACCATTTCACTGTCTGTTCATAATACCGTTATATTTTGTTTTCTTATTCTTAGTAACAGTTTAAATTCAGTTCAATTTGTTCGTACAATATTATATACGAGTTTGTCATATATTTATATTAACATTTACGTTCTATCGATAGGTACAACACCGGTGGAAGGACCCGTCTCAGGAAAAACAATTTCTTGGTCTACACCAAAACGAACACCATTCGTACCAACTCTGCCATCCACGTTACAACGTATGTTTCCTTTATCAAAAAACTCTTTTTAATTTGTCGTTCAATTATTTTAAATATTATTTGCAATTTCTATGCAGAAAAGCATATTGAAAAGTAATGCAGTGCGTGATAGATATTTTAAAAAGGTTTTCAGGCATATCTTACTTTGGAATTAGAGAAAGCGAAGAGTTTTCATTAAAACATGTGAAACACTCAAATAACATCATAAAATATGTTCTTATTGTAAATGTTTTGTTTGATTTACAGTGTAACATAATCTCATATTAACAATTGTATTTGCGAAATTCAAGATGTACAAGTTTATTTAAGAACCAATGTAAAAAGGTTAGAAGACGAAGTGTAACTTACAAATTAGCAGGTATGCAATGATGTGTTATTTCTTTCTAGCGACATGTGCGCTATTGGAAGGCATGGACGATGAGACAATATTACCAAATTCTGCTATTACATTGGAACCACGTGGACATCCTGTAGTTATCAGACCAAATGGTCCTGGTTGGAAGACAAATACACCAGACGACAGGGTAGTCACAATTACGGTTGGAGATTCTATGAGAGATGGCGGTGTAATTAAGCTTGTCGGTGCAGTTAATGTCAAGGAATACGTTGTTGAGTTTCTCAAAACTACTCAGGTAAATTGTTCTATTGTCTAACATACTTAGCTCATATCATAAAACGGCTTCTTAATTATTATCTTAGTAGAAGCATAGATGTTTTTCAAAACTGTTTTAAAACTCAATGTCACATGAAGCGTCTAATAATTATTACTGTCTTGGTTAATTGAAACGGCAATTATATGCTTTGCTACTGCCAGAAATTAAAAATTGCGTATGCGTCACTTTTATTACAACAATGTATGAACTATAAGCACAACTTTATTAAGGACGCGATAAGTTATAGTTCATGGCATAACAGATCTTTTTACAGACTGTGATAAATATAGTAACATAAATGAAACAAGAACATTTCTTAATGTTGTAATTCCCTATATTGACTGTTATGTACTATTCGTTATTGTAACATTCATGCATTTTTTATCGTAACAGTTTTTTCCCCCTGAGAGTAAATTTAAATGTGTATATTCATGGGAATATGTCGGTCTGATTATGCCATTACTTAAACTAGAAATGGAATTGTAATCGTAATATTAATTAAGTTTTAAAATATTAATTGTTCTAAAAAGTCATTATTCCATTCGTAAAATGTGTCAAATGTATTTAACATATACCCTTATTTCTGCACTCATATCATACAATGTTGTGGCAGTCTTATTCCTGCTTCAGTAAATATGATAACTGAGTTTAGGTAAGGCTAATTCATTATTTGATTTTAGTTGCAGTAAATGACATGTTATTTCTATGTTCTAACAGACTACAAGTGTACCTGGAGCACAAACTACTCCCACAGGAGTTCCATCCACACCAACTAAAGTGACAGCAAAGCCTAACAAACCTGTCAACATTCCAGCTGGTACAGATAAGACAGTAATCAGAGTTACAATTATTCCCCGAAATCCTGATAAAACTGTTGAAGTGAAAATGTCCGTGAAACTTTGTATCAAAGAAACAAGTGAGTAGGAAACAATGTGTTATTTATTTACAGACAATTTACTCATTGTGTTAGAGTAAAAATTGTGGACATTGTCAGCACAAAACTGCCATGCAGTCTTAAAGGCGGCTTTAGTTTCCGAACATCTATTTCGTTAAAAGTTATTTAAATAGTGATGCGTAACGGCGGTTGCAAATTCTGGGGTGTGGCATGGTTTGCTGTTTTTTTTTGTTTTTTTAATTTCTTTGGGGCTATGGATCTCGTTGTATCAATGTTTAACCAATCAGTTAACTCGAGTTCGATAGAGTACGCATTCTTTTCAAACATGGCATGCAGGGGTATTTCTGATATTAACGATCTAAGGCTGTCCCAGTCTGCCATTGAGTACTGATACACTGTGCGATAGAGAGTTACATCAAGGTCATGTTCTAAATGCATTAAACTTTTAAATATTCACAACACTCAAGACATTTCTTATTTTTTTTACATTTAGATTACCGATTTTTTAGTATCTTTTTTAATCGAGAGCTACTGAGAACTTTTTCATGAATAGCTTAAGCGTGTAATATCTTTGTAAATGTTTAACTTTGTTCCGACTATTGATATAATAAAAGTATTTTAGCCTTCAAATGTACAAGGATTTAAAATAATTTACGTGATCCAAAAACAAAAATGTGTTCCAGAAATAAATATTTTAATCAACGTTTATTTATCAATTAATAAATACTAAAAATTTCATTAATATCGTATAATTCTCTAATTCTCAGATTTTTATTTGATTTCTGCAACGATGAGCGTACAATTGTTGTTAATAAAAAAATTACTTTCATTTTAATTGACCCACCTTAGATTAAGAAATTATTCGTGCGTAACTCAAAAATAAGCACTCTCTTTACTGTTATATTATTCTTAGAGGAATATGAAAGTTAAGTGTAGCACTATTTGGATATCTAATTTACATACATGCTTAAGATGTGTACAAATACACTGCATCAATTAACTGACAAGAGAGCGTCATCTTTTATCTGAATGCTTATTGACAATTAAACACTTTTAGACAGTAGTTGAATGAATATACGATGTCAGAAAGAAATAAAACTAGATAGATAGATAAGTGAGAGATTGGTGAATTGTTGAGTTAGTTACAACTTGTAACTAATCAGGGGAAATAATATTGATTTATTTTTAAACATAACTCAATACAAGAACTCAGTTATATTACGATGTGGTTTGTGCTAGTAAAGTAAATAGAAAAAAAAACTTATACACATGAAATGTAATGAATTCATCTTCAGTATAACAATAGATTGATTATAGATTAAACATTTTTGATCAAAATATATTTTCAGCTGTAGCAACGCCAGCTCCAGGTGTAACAACACTACCTCCAGGAGTACCTACGCCAGCTCCTGCAGTAACGACGCAACCTCCAGGTGTCACAACGCGAGCTCACGGAGCAACAACGCTACCTCCAGGTGTCCCAACGCCCGCGCCTGCTGTAACAACGCAACCTCCAGGTATCACAACGTCTATTTCTATTTTCCAACTTGTCTTTACGGTGTTCGGCACGAAGAGAAAAATTAGGTTAAATTCATCAATTCCTGAATGGTTGTTATATATAATGGTATAATCTCGAAAAAAATTCTCCGCTTTATTATAAGTTATGAAATTGTTAATGAGAACTCATCTTATTCAACTATATCATGACAATCTTACTTTAACTCAAAAAGGGGATTGGAAGTTTATCATTGAAGCGTTTTTATTCTTATTTGAATGGGACCGTTTAAGATGAATTTCACTGATTTAACTGAAACCAAAAAACTTGTTTCCTAAGTAAAAAAGTATCGTTTCTATGTATTTGTTCCAATTCATGTTGCCTGTGAATGTCAGACCGAAGAGTTCGAATTATAAACTCTCAGGCAGTGTTATTAGCCATTGCAATCGGTGGTTGAAAAGGTTTCTTGTAATTGTTAAGGGAAATAAGATTTGAATTAGTAGCATTACATGTTACCATCTATTCTACTACAGACGGTGGATCATTTTCTAAACTTTCAGACATTACCTTGGATATGTTTACATTCGTTTTTCGTACATGTCATCGGCAAGTATGCCTATCTCGTCACAATTTAATCAGAGAGTTCGTTTATGAATATCAGAAATAATAAGAGTTCAAGTATCGACCTCTTGAACATACTCGTATTAATATCATGTTGTTTGCGCGTACGGTTATCGGGGACAATGTGGATTTGTACTCTTGTCTAAGAAGGATCTGATTATATTAAATTAGAAAGACCTGTTGCCCAACGCTGCCGGGGGGAATATAAATTAATGAATTAAACAGTCGACCGCACGCAAATTGGTCGCATATTATATTTTTAATGTTTACACGAAGTTCGGCTATTAATAGTTGAAAGTGTATGTACCGATGAAAAAGAACGCTTGGTGTTGGAACAAAAATAGAAATTGCCCCCAGTTTCCTAAAGAGGTCTACTATATTTGTGTGGTCGAGTGTTATCTTCAGCGTTTCACCTGTATGATGCAACTTGCTGTAAGTTATGTGTTTTCTATTTGTACTGAAATTTTTTTTTGTATTGCACTAACCGTAAACTAAGCATAACCTTAGGTTGATTTCGGCAAAAGTCGGTGATATCACAGTGGCCGTGGTTAGCTTCAGTTCAAATTTTGTAGAAGCGGTTTGCGTTAAGCCAAAAGTATCTCGAACCCTGACCTAAGTTTTATTTCGTCAAAAGTCGACTACTAAACCTTTCCAAAAGTCACTGGAAGTCTAACTTAAGTTGTATATCGTCAGAAGTCGGTTATGTTACGGTGGACGTGTTTAGGCCCGTTTCAAATTCTGTAGAAGCACTTTTTTGTTTTGTAGATTGTATCTTGCAATTGCAAATATTTAATAAGATTTCATAAATTTCGTGTTATTTGACGTTCTATTTAATTTTCTATGTCAATAAATATTCGATTACTAATAGGAAAGAAAAGAAAATTATGTAAATCACGTAAAGATTGTAAAATAATATTATTTAAAAAGAAATATTCAGCTCGTTGGTACAATAAAAGTGCGTTCGAAAAATAACGTTTTTCTTTAGTTTCAAATAATAGTTAAATGTAGATTCAAGCTAGATTATTTGGAAGTAGTCACCCGGAATTAGGATTAGAGGTTGTGGTAGGTATAATAGCGTTTTGCAATGCCAAATTCGTTATCAGGACACTCGAAAAACGGTAAATTTGTACATTATTACCCTCAGCTAAACTGTCTCATCCCCCCCCCCAAAAAAAAACTGAGATGTTACTTCTTTCTTGCGATTACGTGTAAATCTTTTAAACGTTGCTGAAAACATAAAAACAAAAACAATAATCTTCGAATTCAGGGTGTGGCATCTATTTTGTATATAAATTTAAAATAAAACGACCCTCTATTTTCGGACCATTCTAACTTTTATAGCATTAAACTAAATGTCACCGTAAGTCAAAGTGACAGTGTTGTAAAACCATGTGTTCAATGTTCATGCTTTTTCTCCAAAAAAGTTTGTTTCTTTTTTGGAAAAATGTTCATATATTTTCTGTGAAAAGCTGTAATTGTACAATAGAGTACAAGGAATCAAAAAAGCTCATTCTATATATAGAGTGTATTACACCGTTTTTATGGCCAATGTACTCGCGTGCAGTGTTGACGTAATTGTGTTTGGAGGTGTATTCATATATACTGGTGTAAGAGTGGGTTGATGCAATACGTGTGTAGGAGGAATATGTGGTTCTTGTGTTTTTGTATCTAGGAAGACTCTTTTTACTCTATCAATAGATACGGTTTCTTTTTTTACCACCAATGTCTAGTGTGAATAATTTGTCAGTGCGTGAAAGCACGCGATAAGGACCAGTATAAGTATGAGTAAGAGAGGCTTTCACAGAGTATTTTCTAAGAAAAACGTGAGTCCACGAAGAAATGTTTTTAAGGGCCAAAACTTTTGTGGTCTGTTACCTACGGTTCATTGGTGGAGGCCTATTAAAATAAGCTCGCAGTCTGTCTTTGTACAGAGCTGTATATGTTGCCGTTAAATCTATCGGGGTCAGCATCTAACCCGGCAACGATAGAGGTACTCCATAAACAAGTTCGGCGTGTAAGTATTGAGGTCCTCTTTTATCGCAGCGCGACAGCTGAGAAGCTCACTTAATAGCAATATTTTCAGGAGGGAGAAAAAAGGTATATGTTTATGACGGCTACAAGTTTAGTAATTTTGGTTGTTTTTAGAAGAGCCCAAAAAAGAAAGAAAACAAACGAAATGTTGATGTTTAATTATTGGATCATATATATAAGAATGAAAAGTAATGTAAATAAGTGGATGTTTAACAATATAAGTATGATGCAAAAAGAAAAAGAATACTTTCTTTTATTTTCGTGTAAAATCAATAGTTGGGTTTTGGCGAACGATTAGATGAGTAATGTCTATGTATGTGTAGCTCTGATTGGCTGTTTTACAAATTCTGAAACGGTTCAACTTAAGGGAATTATCTGTGTAGATAATTGCCAAACGGTGTTTGAGAAGGGTAAGAGTTATTATTTTATATAGAGAAATTAGCGTGTTACTCTATCTTTGGACTATGCAGTTAAGAGACTTGGTCGTATGGTATAAATAATAGGAATTAGTGTCAATTTTTTAAAGATATTTAAGTTGCTAGAAATACGCTCATAGGTAAATGGGCGTATGAAGTAGGGATTTTTGAAGCGTTTGATGCAGTAGTTGTCTTGCCTACTCCAGGGGAATTCGAAATGGAAAAATTAACTCCACTTTATATAGTCCAGTAATAACGTATGATTAAATTTTCATGAGAAGACCTTCATGCCAGACCTTATCAAAGGCTTTGGATATGTCAAGGCTACCGCACCAGCTTCCATTGCCTTATCTAATGCATGATATATGAGTTCAGAGATAATCTTTAAGATATCCGCAGTAGAACGGGCTTGCCTATATTTATACTGTCGGTTAGAAAAATGTTTAGCATTTACATCCCCAGATGTCACACATATAAACCTTAAGTACCACGAGTAGTCTTTGTAAACGCCGGTATTTGCACACAATAAGGGCAGTGTTCGAATCCCCACTTGCAACCTATGATTTAAACATTTCTTTAATTTTCAAATTGCATGTCAGGCAAAGAGGAGTCTTGTTGGGGATGACGAGGAGAGTCAAGGCCACTACTATCGCTCGATCCGAGTTTAGGATCATCACAGCTGTAACAAACTTAACACATAATATTTCTGTGTTATATGGTTCTTACTTTTTACAAGAAATTATGTCTTACATAGTAACGCGAGTATTTACTTCGATCTCGGGTAATTGAAATATATTCGAACATGAAGAAATTATTTTCCAAATACAAAAATAACAGTTAATCTGTCTGCTGTTGTTAAATACATCAACAACAATGCTCCACTTAGGTAACAGAGTACACTAGAAAACGTAAGGGTAAATAAATGTGATCATTAGCATAAACCTAACGCAGAGAAAGAAATGGGCTACAAATAATAAACGCGTGCTATTAGAAAAGCAATTAATTCACAAAGAAACTGCTTTACACGTGTAGAACATTATCTTGAAGTCATGCCATCGATTTTACCAACACGCTGTATATTTGCATGTATTCGATTTATACACCAACATACATATGTTTAAATGGTGTCTCTGCTGAGTTATCTATTGTTATCACATACGAAACATATTCTGTAGGGTTGTCTGTTAATTTATGAACGTTTGAATAGCGAAATGGCTTATTTGACCGCATTTCTAACATTCCATTGCAATCGCTATAAACTAATCATCCCGTGTTATTTCTTCGACGTTCGTCTTGAAATAACTAACTAAATTATTCCGCAGATATGATAATACAAGTTAAGCATTCTACTTTTATAAACCTATCGCCGTACAATTAATCCATACATATATTCATAACAATAGTACAGCTGGTTTCGCTTGTTGGCATTTATAACGTAATCATATATATATCAAAATATATACAAACACATAGATGATGCATAGTTATCTAATTACGGAAACCATGATTTATTGATAAAAGATGTCATAATTAATATTTTCAAAATAATTTATTAAGTTTCTATCAAGTCAATTGACGAGAATTTCGAATAGGTCTGAGAAATTCAATTGAATTCACTATAAAATATCACACTAAATTTGCAATGAAATTGTTAACGGAAATTTTTATCAGGTAATTCTCTTTATCTTATTCTATATTAAAATCCGAGATCCTTTTTATTGTAAGATATTTAATATCATGGATATCACGAATATATAACCATTTCACTGTGTGTTCATAATACCGTTATATTTTGTTTTCTTATTCTTAGTAACAGTTTAAATTCAGTTCAATTTGTTCGTACAATATTATATACGAGTTTGTAATATATTTATATTAACATTTACGTTCTATCGATAGGTACAACACCGGTGGAAGGACCCGTATCAGGAAAAACAATTTCTTGGTCTACACCAAAACGAACACCATTCGTACCAACTCTGCCATCCACGTTACAACGTATGTTTCCTTTATCAGAAAACTCTTTTTAATTTGTCATTCAATGATTTTAAGTATTATTTGCAATTTCTATGCAGATAAGCATATTGAAAAGTAATACAGTGCGTGATAGATATTTTCAAAGTTTTTTGGGCATATCGTACTTTCGAATTAAAGAAAGCGAAACGTTTTCAATAAAATATGTGAAACACTCGAATAACATGATAAATATGTTTTCCTGGTGAATGTTTTTTTTGTTATAGAGAGTTACATGATCTCATGTTAACAATTTTATTTGCAAAATTAAAGACGTACAAGTTTATTTAAGTCACAATGTAAATAAGTTGAAAGCCTTAGTAAAGCTTACTAATTAGCATGTCTGCAATGCTGTGTTATATCTTTTTAGCGACATGTGCGCTTTTGGAAGGCATGGACGATGAGACAATATTACCGGATGCTGCAATTACATTGGAACCAAGTGGAAATCCCGTAGTTATCAGACCAAATGGTCCTGGATGGAAGACAAATACACCAGACGACAGGGTGGTCACAATTACCGTTGGAGATTCTATGAGAGATGGCGGTGTAATTGAGCTTGTCGATGCAGTTAATGTCAAGGAATACGTTGTTGAGTTTCTCAAAACTACTCAGGTAAATTGTTGTATTGCTTAATATTCTTAGCTCATATCACAAAAAAAGCTTCTTAATTATTATATTAATAGAAGCATAGATGTTTTTCAAAACTATTTTAAAACTCAATGTCACATGACGCGTCTAATAATTATTACTGTCTTGGTTAATTCAAACGGCAATTATATGCTTTGCTACTGCCAGAAATTAAAAATTGCGTATGCGTCACTTTTATTACAACAATGTATGAACTATAAGCACAACTTTATTAAGGAGACGATAAGTTATAGTTCATGGCATAACAGATCTTTTTACAGACTGTGATAAATATAGTAACATAAATGAAACAAGAACATTTCTTAATGTTGTAATTCCCTATATTGACTGTTATGTAATATTCGTTATTGTTACATTCATGCATTATTTATCGTAACAGTTTTTTCCTCCTGAGAGTAAATTTAAATGTGTATATTCATGGGAATATGTCGGTCTGATTATGCCATTACTTAAACTAGAAATGAAATTGTAATCGTAATATTAATTAAGTTTTAAAATATTCATTCTTCTAAAAAGTCATTATTCCATTCGTAAAATGTGTCAAATGTATTTAACATATACGCTTATTTCTTCACTCATATCATATAGTGTTGTGGCTGTCTTATTCCTGTCTCATTAAATGTAAGAAATAAGTTTACGTGATGATAATTCATTATTTGACTTTGGTTGCAGTAAATAACATGTTATTTCTATGTTCTAACAGACTACGAGTGTACCGAGAGCACAAACTACTCCAACAGGAGTTCCATCCACACCAACTAAAGTGACAGCAAAGCCTAACAAACCTGTCAACATTCCAGCTGGTACAGATAAGACAGTAATCAGAGTTACAATTATTCCCCGAAATCCTGATAAAACTGTTGAAGTGAAAATGTCCGTGAAACTTTGTATCAAAGAAACAAGTGAGTGTTATTTATTTACAGACAATTTACTCATTGTGTTAGAGTAAAAATTGTAAAACATTGTCAGCACAAAACTGCCATGCAGTCTTAAAGGCGGCTTTAGTTTCCGAACATCTATTTCGTTAAAAGTAATTGAAATAGTGATGTGTAACGGCGGTGGCAAATTCTGGGGTGTGGCATGATTTGCTGTTTATTTTTTCTTTGAATTTCTTTGGGGCTATGGATCTCGTTGTATCAATGGTTAACCAATCAGTTAACTCGAGTTCGATAGAGTACGCATTCCTTTCAAACATGGAATGCGGGGGTATTTCTGATATTAACGATCTAAGGCTGTCCCAGTCAGACATTGAGTATCGATAGATTATGCGATAGAGAGTGACATCAAGTTCATATTCTAAAGGCATTAAACTTTTAAATATTCACAACACTCAAGACATTTCTTATTTTTTTACATTAAGATTACCGATTTTTTAGTATCTTTTTTAATCGAGAGCTACTTAGAACTTTTTCATTAATAGCTTTAGCGTGTAATATCTTTGTAAATGTTTAACCTTGTTCAGACTGTTGATATAATGAAAGTATTTTAGCCTTCAAATGTACAAGGATTTAAAGTAATTTACGTGATCGAAAACAAAAAGTTTGTTCAAGAAATTTTACATTAAGATTACCGATTTTTTAGTATCTTTTTTAATCGAGAGCTACTTAGAACTTTTTCATTAATAGCTTAAGCGTGTTATATCTTTGTAAATATTAAACTTTGTTCCGACTATGGGTATAATGAAAGTATTTTAGCCTTCAAATATATGAAGAATTAAAGTAATTAAAGTGACCTAAAAAAAGCGTTTTTTCAAGAAATAAATATTTTAATCAACGTTATTTATCAATTAATAAATACTGAAAGTTTCATTAATATCGGATAATTCTCTAATTCTCAGATTTTTGTTTGATTTTTGCAACGATGAGCGTACAATTTAGGTTAATAAACAAAGTACTTTCATTTTAATTCCCCCTTCCTTAGATATACCTATTAATAAATTATTCTTGCATATCAATTAACTTACAAGATAGAGTCATCTTTTATAATGAGAGTATTTTAGCCTTCAAATATACGAAGAATGAAAGTAATTTAAGTAACTGAAAAAAAACGAGTTAATTCATGAAATAAATACATAATATCGTTTATTTATCAATTAATAAATACTGAAAATTTCATTAACATCGGATAATTCTCTAATTCTCAAATGTTGGTTTGATTTTTTCAACGATGAGTGTACAATTGTTGTTAATAAACAAATTACCTTCATTTTAATTGAACCTCCTTAGATTAAGAAATTATTCGTGCGTAACTCAAAAATAAGAAGTCTCTTTACTTTTATATTATACTTAGAGGAATATGAAAGTTAAGTGTAGTACTATTTGGATATCTAATTTACATACATGCTTAAGATGTGTACAAATACACTGCATCAATTAACTGACAAGAGAGAGTCATCTTTTATCTGAATGCTTATTGACAATTAAAAACTTTTAGACAGTAGTTGAATGAATATACGATGTCAGAAATGAATAAAACTAGATTGATAGCTAAGTGAGAGATTGGTGAATTGTTGAGTTAGTTACAACTTGTAACTAATCAGGGGAAATAATATTGATTTATTTTTAAACATAACTCAATCCAAGAACTCAGTTATATTACGATGTGGTTTGTGCTAGTAAAGTAAAGAGAAAAAAAAACTTATACAAATGAAATGTAATGAATTCATCTTCGGTATAACAATAGATTGATTATTGATTAAAAATTTTTGATCAAAATATATTTTCAGCTGTAGCAACGCCAGCTCCAGGTGTAACAACACTACCTCCAGGAGTACCTACTCCAGCTCCTGCAGTAACGACGCAACCTCCAGGTGTCAAAACGCCAGCTCCTGCAGTAACAACGCTACCTCCAGGTGTCAAAACGCCCGCGCCTGCAGTAACAACGCAACCTCCAGGTATCACAACGCCCGCTCCGGGAGCAACAACACAACCACCAAGTGCACCTACGCCTGCTCCTGCACTTACAACACCAGCACCAGGTGTCCCAACGCCCGCTCGTGAGAGTACAACACAAGCACCAGGTATATATTTTAATACATATGTTTGTGAGCGCACGTGTTTGCGTTTGTCTATATTTACCAACGTCTATTTCTATTTTCCAACTTGTCTTTACGGTGTTCGACACGAAGAGAAAAATTAGGTTAAATTCATCAATTCCTGAATGGTTGTTATATATAATGGTATAATCTCGAAAAAATTTCTCCGCTTTATTATAAGTTATGAAATTGTTAATGAGAACTCATCTTATTCAACTATATCATGGCAATCTTACTTTAACTCAAAAAGCGAATTGGAAGTTTATCATTGAAGCCTTTTTATTCTTACTTGAATGGGACCGTTTAAGATGAATTTCACTGATTTAACTGAAACCAAAAAACTTGTTTCCTAAGTAAAAAAGTATCGTTTCTATGTATTTGTTCCAATTCATGTTGCCTGTGAATGTCAGGCCGAAGAGTTCGAATTATAAACTCTCAGGCAGTGTTATTAGCCATTGCAATCGGTGGTTGAAAAGGTTTCTTGTAATTGTTAAGGGAAATAAGTTTTGAATTAGTACCATTAAATGTTACCATCCATTCTACTACAGAGGTTAGATCATTTTCTAAACTCTCAGTCATTACCTTTGATATGTGTACATTAGTTTTTCTACATGTCATCGGCAGGTATGCCTATCTCGTCACAATTTAATCAGAGAGTTCGTTTATGAATATCAGAAATAATAAGAGTTCAAGTATCGACCTCTTGAACATACTCGTATTAATATCATGTTGTTTGCGCGTACGGTTATCGGGGACAATGTGGATTTGTACTCTTGTCTAAGAAGGATTTGATTGTATTAAATTAGAAAGACCTGTTGCTCGGCGCTGCCGGGGAGGAATATAAAAGAATGAATTAAACAGTCGACCGAACGCAAATAGGTCGCATATTATATTTTTAATGTTTACACGAAGTTCGGCTATTAATAGTTGAAAATGTATGTACCGATGAAAAAGAACGCTTGGTGTTGGAACAAAAGTAGAAATTGCCCCCAGTTTCCTAAAGAGGCTTACTATATTTGTGTGGTCGAGTGTTATCTTCAGCGTTTCACCTGTATGATGCAACTTGCTGTAAGTTATGTGTTTTCTATTTGTACTGAAATGTTTTTTTGTATTGCACTAACCGTAAACTAAGCATAACCTTAGGTTGATTTCGGCAAAAGTCGGTGATATCACAGTGGCCGTGGTTAGCTTCAGTTCAAATTTTGTAGAAGCGGTTTGCGTTAAGCCAAAAGTATCTCGAACCCTGACCTAAGTTTTATTTCGTCAAAAGTCGACTACTAAACCTTTCCAAAGGTCACTGGAAGTCTAACTTAAGTTGTATATCGGCAAAAGTCGGTTATGTTACGGTGGACGTGTTTAGGTCCGTTTCAAATTCTGTAGAAGCACTTTTTTGGTTTGTAGATTTTATCTTGCAATTAAATTATTTTTAATAAGATTTCATAAATTTCGTGTTATTTTACGTTCTATTTAATTTTCTATGTCAATAAATATTCGATTACTAATAGGAAAGAAAAGAAAATTATGTAAATCACGTAAAGATTGTAAAATAATATTATTTAAAAAGAAATATTCAGCTCGTTGGTACAATAAAAGTGCGTTCGAAAAATAACGTTTTTCTTTAGTTTCAAATAGTAGTTAAATGTAGATTCAAATGTAGATTCAAGCTAGATTATTTGGAAGTGGTCACCCGGAATTAGGATTAGAGGTTGTGGTAGGTATAATAGCGATTTGCAATGCCAAATTCGTTATCTCATCCCCCCCTCCACAAAAAACTGAGATGTTACTTCTTTCTTGCGATTACGTGTAAATCTTTTAAACGTTGGTGAAAACATAAAAACAAAAAACAATAATCTTCGAATTCAGGGTGTGGCATCTATTTTGTATATAATTTTTTTTTAAATGACCCTCCATTTTCGGACCATTCTAACTTTTATAGAATTAAACTAAATGTCACCGTAAGTCAAAGTGACAGTGTTGTAAAACCATGTGTTCAATGTTCATGCTTTTTCTGCAAAAAAGTTTGTTTCTTTTTTGGAAAAATGTTCATATATTTTCTGTGAAAAGCAGTAATTGTACAATAGAGTACAAGGAATCAAAAAAGCTCATTCTATATATAGCGTGTATTACACCGTTTTTATGGCCAATGTACTCGCGTGCAGTGTTGACGTAATTGTGTTTTGGAGGTGTATGCATATATACTGGTGTAAGAGTTGGTTGATGCAATAAGTGTGTAGGAGGAATATGTGGTTCTTGTGTTTTTGTATCTAGGAAGACTCTTTTACTCTATCAATATATACGGTTTTATTTTTTACCACCAATGTCTAGTGTGAATAATTTGTCAGTGCGTGAAAGCACGCGATAAGGACCAGTATAAGTATGAGTAAGAGAGGCTTTCACAGAGTATTTTCTAAGAAAAACGTGAGTCCACGAAGAAATGTTTTTAATGTCCAAAGATTTTGTGGTCTGTTACCTACGGTTCATTGCTGGAGGCCTGTTAAAATAAGCTCGCAGTCTGTCTGTGTACAGAGCTGTATATGTTGTCGTTTAATCTATCGGGGTCAGCATCTAACCCGGCAACGATAGAGGTACTCCATAAACAAGTTCGGAGTGTGAGTATCTGAGGTCCTCTTTTATCGCAGCGCGACAGCTGAGAAGCTCACTTAATAGCAATATTTTCAGGAGGGAGCAAAAAAGGTATATGTTTATGACGGCTACAAGTTTAGTAAGTTTGGTTGTTGTTAGAAGAGCCCGACAAAGAAAGAAAACAAAAGAAATGTTGATGTTTAATTATTGGATCATATATATAAGAATGAAAAGTAATGTAAATAAGTGGATGTTTAACAATATAAGTATGATGCAAAAAGAAAAAGAATACTTTCTTTTATTTTCGTGTAAAATCAATAGTTGGGTTTTGGCGAACGATTAGATGAGTAATGTCTATGTATGTGTAGCTCTGATTGGCTGTTTTACAAATTCTGAAACGGTTCAACTTAAGGGAATTATCTGTGTAGATAATTGCCAAACGGTGTTTGAGAAGGGTAAGAGTTATTATTTTATATAGAGAAATTAGCGTGTTACTTTATCTTTGGACTATGCAGTTAAGAGACTTGGTCGTATGGTATAAATAAAAGGAATTAGTGTCAATTTTTTAAAGATATTTAAGTTGCTAGAAATACGCTCATAGGTAAATGGGCGTATGAAGTAGGGATTTTTGAAGCGTTTGATGCAGTAGTTGTCTTGCCTACTCCAGGGGAATTCGAAAGGAAAAAATCAACTCCACTTTATATAGTCCAGTAATAACGTATGAATAAATTTTCATGAGAAGACCTTCATGCCAGACCTTATCAAAGGCATTGGATATGTCAAGGACTACCGCACCAGCTTCCCTTTCCTTATCTAATGCATGATATATGCGTTCAGAGATAATCTTTAAGATATCCGCAGTAGAACGGGCTTGTCTATATTCATACTGTCGGTTAGAAAAATGTTTAGCATTTACATCCCCAGATGTCGCAGATATAACACTAAGGAACCACGAGTAGTCTTTGTAAACGCCGCTATTTGTCATCAATAGAGGCCGTGTTCGAATCCCCACTTGCAACCTATGATTTAAACATTTCTGTAATTTCCAAATTGCATGTAAGGCAAAGAGGTGCAATGTTAGGGGTTATGAGGAGAGTCAGGACCACTACAAGCGCTCGATCTGAGTTTAGGTTATCACATCCGTCACAAACTCAACCCATGATATGTCTGTGTTATATTGTTCTTACTTTTTACACAAAATTATGTCTTACATAGTAACGCGAGTATTTTCTTCGATCTCGGGTAACTGAAATATATTTGAACATGAAGAAATTATTTTCCAAATACAAAAATAACAGTTAATCTGTCTGCTGTTGTTAAATACATCAACAACAATGCTCCACTTAGGTAACAGAGTACACTAGAAAACGTAAGGGTAAATAAATGTGATGATTAGCATAAACAAAACACAGCGAAAGAAAATGGGCACTAAATAAATTACACTAGTAATGGCTTGCTATTAGAAAAGCAATCAACTCACAAAGAAGCTGCTTTACACATGTAGGACATGATCTTGAAGTCATGCAATCGATTTACCCAACACGCTGTATATTTGCATGTATTCGATTTATACACCAACATACATATGTTTAAATGTGGTCTCTGCGAAACATATTCTATGAGGTTGTTTGTTTATTTATAAATGTTTAAATTGAGAAATGGTTTATTTGACCGCATTTCTAATATTTCATGGCAATCGTTGTAAACTAATCATCACATGTTATTTCTTAAACATTCTTAAATAAATTAACTAAATTATTCCGCAGATACGATAATTCAAGTTAAGCATTCTACTTTTATAAAACTATCGCAGTCCAATTAATCCATACATATATTCAAAACAATAGTACAGCTGGTTTCGCTTGTAGGCATTTATAACGTAATCATATGTATATAAAAATATATACAAACACATAGATGATGCATATTTATCTAATTACAGAAAATATTTTTTAGCAATAAAAGTTGTCATAATTAATATTTTCAAAATAATTTATTAAGTTTCTATCAAGTCAATTGACGAGAATTTCGAATAGATCTTAGAAATTGAATTGAATTCACAATAAAATATCACACTGCATTTGCAATGAAATTTTTAACGGAGATTTTTATCAGGTAATTCACTTTATCTTATTCTATATTAAAATCCGAGATCCTCTTTATTGTAAGATATTTAATATCATGGATAACACGAATATATAACCATTTCACTGTCTGTTCATAATACCGTTATATTTTGTTTTCTTATTCTTAGTAACAGTTTAAATTCAGTTCAATTTGTTCGTACAATATTATATACGAGTTTGTAATATATTCATATTAACATTTATGTTCTATCGATAGGTACTACACCGTTGCCAGGACCCGTCTCAGGACAAACAATTTCTTGGTCTACACCAAAACGAACACCATTCGTACCAACTCTGCCATCCACGTTACAACGTATGTTTCCTTTATCAGAAAACTCTTTTTAATTTTTCGTTCAATTATTTTAAGTATTATTTGCAATTTCTATGCAGTAAAGCATATTGAAAAGTAATACAGTGCGTGATAGATATTTTCAAGGTTTTTGGGGCATATCTTACTTTCGAATTAAAGAAAGCGAAACGTTTCCATTCAAAGCATGTGAACCACTCGAATAGCATCATAAAATATGTATTCCTGATAAATGTTTTGTTTGATATAGACAGTCACATAATCTTTTGTTAACAATTGTATTTGCTAAATCCAAGACGTGCAAGTTTATTTAAGAGACAAGGTGAATAAGTTGAAAGCCTAAGTAAAGCTTACTAATTAGCATGTCTGCAATGCTGTGTTATATCTTTTTAGCGACATGTGCGCTTTTGGAAGGCATGGACGATGAGACAATATTACCGGATGCTGCAATTACATTGGAACCAAGTGGAAATCCCGTAGTTATCAGACCAAATGGTCCTGGATGGAAGACAAATACACCAGACGACAGGGTGGTCACAATTACGGTTGGAGATTCTATGAGAGATGGCGGTGTAATTAAGCTTGTCGATGCAGTTAATGTCAAGGAATACGTTGTTGAGTTTCTCAAAACTACTCAGGTAAATTGTTGTATTGCTTAATATTCTTAGCTCATATCACAAAAAGGCTTCTTAATTATTATCTTAGTAGAAGCATAGATGTTTTTCAAAACTATTTTAAAACTCAATGTCACATGAAGCGTCTAATAATTATTACTGTCTTGGTTAATTGAAACTGCAATTATATGCTTTGCTACTGCCAGAAATTAAAAATTGTGTATGCGTCACTTTTATTACAACAATGTATGAACTATAAGCACAACTTTATTAAGGAGACGATAAGTTATAGTTCATGGCATAACAGATCTTTTTAAAGACTGTGATAAATATAGTAACATAAATGTAACAAGAATATTTCTTAATGTTGTAATTCCCTATATTGACTGTTATGTACTATTCGTTATTGTTACATTCATGCATTATTTATCGTAACAGTTTTTCCCCCTGAGAGTAAATTTAAATGTGTATATTCATGGGAATATGTCGGTCTGATTATGCCATTACTTAAACTAGAAATGGAATTGTAATCGTAATATTAATTAAGTTTTAAAATATTCATTCTTCTAAAAAGTCATTATTCCATTCGTAAAATGTGTCAAATGTATTTAACCTATACGCTTATTTCTTCACTCCTATCATATAGTGTTGTTGCTGTCTTATTTCTGTCTCATTAAATGTAAGAAATGAGGTTACGTGATGCTAATTCATTATTTGATTTAGGTTGCAGTAAATGACATGTTATTTATGTGTTTTTACAGACTACGAGTGTACCTGGAGCACAAACTACTCCCACAGGAGTTCCATCCACACCAACTAAAGTGACAGCAAAGCCTAACAAACTTGTCGACATTCCAGCTGGTACAGATAAGACAGTAATACGAGTTACAATTATTCCCCGAAATCCTGATAAAACTGTTGAAGTGAAAATGTCCGTGAAACTTTGTATCAAAGAAACAAGTGAGTAGGAAACAATGTGTTATTTATTTTCAGACAATTTACTCATTGTGTTGGATTTAAAATTGAGGACATTGTCAGCACAAAACTGCCATGCTGTCTTAAAGGCGGCTATTTCGTTAAAAGTAATTGAAATAGTGATGTGTAACGGTGGTGGCAATTTCAGGGCTGTAGCATGGTTTGCTGTTTATTTTTTGTTTGAATTTCTTTGAGGCTATGAATCTCGTTGTATCAATGGTTTACCAATCAGTTAACTCGAGTTCGATAGAGGACGCATTCTTTTCAAACATGGAATGCAGGGGTATTTCTGATATTAACGATCTAAGGCTGTCCCAGTCAGACATTGAGTATCGATAGATTATGCGATAGAGAGTGACATCAAGGTCATATTCTAAAGGCATTAAACTTTTAAATATTCACAACACTCAAAACATTTCTTTTTTTTTACATTAAGATTACCGATTTTTAGTATCTTTTTCAATCGAGGGCTGCCCGAAAACTTTTTCATTCACAGCTTAATCGTGTAATATCGTTGTAAATATTTAACTTTGTTCCGACTATGGGTATAATGAAAGTATTTAAGCCTTCAAATATATGAAGAATTAAAGTAATTAAAGTGACCTAAAAAAGCGTTTTTTCAAGAAATAAATATTTTAATCAACGTTTATTTATAAATTAATAAATACTGAAAGTTTCATTAATATCGGATAATTCTCTAATTCTCAGATTTTTGTTTGATTTTTGCAACGATGAGCGTACAATTTTTGTTAATAAACAAAGTACTTTCATTTTAATTCCCCCTTCCTTAGATATACTTATTAATAAATTATTCTTGCATAACTCAAAAATAAGAAGTCTTTTTACTTTTATATTATGTTTAGAGGAATATGAAAGTATAGTGTAGTATTATTTGGATATCTAATTTACATACATGCTTAAGATGTGTTCAAATACACTGCATCAATTAACTGACAAGATAGAGTCATCTTTTATAATGAGAGTATTTTAGCCTTCAAATATACGAAGAATGAAAGTAATTTAAGTAACTGAAAAAAACGAGTTAATTCATGAAATAAATACATTATCAACGTTTATTTATCAATTAATAAATACTGAAAAATTTCATTAAATCGGATAATCCTCTAATTCTCAAATGTTGGTTTCATTTTTTCAACGATGAGTGTACAATTGTTGTTAATAAACAAATTACCTTAATTTTAATGTAACCTCCTTAGATATACCTATTAAGAAATTATTCGTGCATAACTCAAAAATAAGTCTCTATACTTTTATATTATTCTTAGAGATAATATGAAAGTTAAGTGTACTATTATTATTTGGCTATCTAATTTACATACATGTTTACGGTGTGTACAAATACACTGCATCAGTTAACTGACAAGTCATCTTTTATCTGAATGCTCATAGACAAATTAAAAACTTTTAGACAGTAGTTGAATTAATATACGATGTCAGAAAGAAAGAAAACTAGATAGATGGCTAAGTGAGAGATGGGTGAATTGTTGAGTTAGTTACAACTTGTAACTAATCAAGGGGAAATAATATTGATTTATTTTTAAACATAACTCAATACAAGAACTCAGTTATATTACGATGTGGTGTGTGCTAGTAAAGTAAATAGAAACATAACTTATACAAATGAAATTCAATGAATTCATCTTCAGTATAACAATAGATTGATTATTGATTAAACATTTTTGATCAAAATATATTTTCAGCTGTGGCAACGCCAGCTCCAGGTGTAACAACACTACCTCCAGGAGTACCTACGCCAGCTCCTGCAGTAACGACGCGACCTCCAGGTGTCACAACGCAAGCTCCTGGAGCAACAACACAACCTCCAGGAGTACCTACGCCAGCTCCTGCAGTAACGACGCAACCCCCAGCTGTCACAACGCCCGCTCCTGGAGCCACAACACAACCACCAGGTGCATCTACGCCCGCTCCTGCACTAACGACACCAGCACCAGGTGTCCCAACGCCCGCTCGTGAGAGTACAACACAAGCACCAGGTATATATATTTAATACATATGTGTGTGAGCGCACGTGTCTGCGTTTGTCTATATTTACCAACATCTATTTCTATTTTACACGTTGTCTTTACGGTGTTCGACACGAAGAGAAAAATTAAGTTAAATTCATGAATTCATGAACGGTTGTTATATATAATAGTATAATCTCGAAAATATATGTCCGTTTTATTATAATTTATGAAATTGTTAATGAGAACTCATCTTATTCAACTTTAAATGTGCTATATCATGGCAATCTAGTTTAATACTAAAAAAGGGCATTGAAAGTTTTTCAGGGAAGCGTTTTGTTCTTACTCTATTTAAGTAAAACTTTTTAAGACCGTTTGAGTTAAATTTCACTGACTTAAATCAAATAAATCGACTTGTTGCCTTAGTCGAAAATTATTGTTTCTATGTATTTGTTCCTATTCATGTTGCCTCTGAATGTCAAGCCAAAGAGTTGAAATGCTGGACTCTCAGGATGAGTGTCATTAGCCATGGCAATCGGTGGTTGAGAAGGTTTCTTGCAATTGTTAAGGGAAAGAAGCTTTGTATTAGTAGCATTAAATGTTACCATCTTTTCTAAGATAGACGAGAGATCATTTTCTAAACTTTCAGACATTACCTTGGATATGTTTACATTCGTTTTTTCTCACATGTCTGATATAGCGCGGGGTGTTATATGCAAATATACCCATCTCAAACACAATTTTAACGGAGAGTTCGTTTATGAAAATCAGAAATAAAAGGATCCAAGCATCGACCCCTGGAGAATACCCGCATTAATAGCATATGGTTTGGATGTACGGTCATCGAGGACAATGTGGATTTTACTCTTGTCTACGAAGGATCTGATTATATTAAATTGGCAGGACTCGATGTCAGGGAGGAATATAAAAGAATAAATTAAACAGCCGACAGAGTGCAAATATATCACTGGATATTTTTAATGTTTACACAAAGTTCAACCTTTAATAGTTGTACCGACGAAAATGAGCAGTTTATATTGGAACAATAGTAAAAATTGCCCTAGTTTTCTTAAGATGTCTACTATATTTGTGTGGTCGAGTTTCCCTTGTATGATGAAGCTATTTAAACATTATGTGCTTTCTATTTCTAAGTAATTTGAAACTAATTGTGTTTGTATTACCCAAACTGTAAACTAAGCATAACTTAAAGTTTATTTCGCAAAGTCGGTTATCTCACAGTTGCTATGGTTAGCTCCGGTTCAAATTCTGTAAAAGCTACCCGAATCCTAATCTGTTTATTACGTCAAAAGTCGACTACTAACCAAGTTCCAAAATTACTGGAAGTCTAACCTAACTTGTATATCGTAAAAAGTCGGTTATGTCACGGTGAACATGTTTAGGTCCGGTTCAAATTCTGTAGAAGCACTTTTTTATTTTGTAGATTTAATTTTGGAATTAAATTATTTTCAACAGGATTTTATAAATTTCGTGTCATTTTACGCGCTATTGCATTTTCTATGTCAATAAATATTCGATTACTAATACGAAATAATATAAAATAATATACATCACGTAGAGATTGTAAAATAATATAATAGAAATAGAAATATTAAGCTCGTTTGTACAATAAGGCTGTGTTCGAAAAATAACGGTTTTTTTCGTCTAGGATAATAGTTGAAGTAAGATTACAGCTAGATTATTTTTGATGCAGGCACCCGGACGTAGGGTAAAAGGTGGTGGTAAGAAGAATAGAGGGTTTTGCAATGCCAAATTCGTTATCAGGGCAATCGAAAAACGGGGAATTGGTACATGAATGCCCTCAGCTAAAAAGCCCCTATCATCCCAAAAAAATCAGATTCTACTTCGTTCTGGCGATTACGTGTAAAAACATTAAAAGGTTGGTGGAATCATAAAAAAAAATTTCGAATTTAGAGAGAGGCATCCTTTTCGTATATAAACTTAAAGTAACATGATTGCCCCATTTCAGAACCATTCTAACTTTTATGGCAGTTAACTAAATGTTTTTTTACCATTCACCCTAAGTCAAAGTGACAGTGTTGTAAACCATACGTAATCGCCCGCGAAATTCCCCCCTCAAAACCGCACTAAATATCTATCCCACAGTAGAAAAAATAAAAGTAATAATTTTGGTTAACTCAACTAAAACGCTTGAATGTGTAATAAATAGGAAATCACTTTACGAAAAATTTATGCGCATAGAGGATACCTAATATTTGTCTTTTGTTTTCATCATTTTCCCCTTTCCGCCAAGTTTTTCATAGTGTTTACTGTTTACACGTAAGCGCATCAAAAAGTAGAATCTCATTGAAAAATTACTTTGGTTAAATTTTAGTGTATGAATCGTTGAAATATCTCCAGTATTTTGTTATCCTTCTGATTGATAAAAAGGAAATATATTATTCAGTTCAATCTAGCTTACAAAAACGTTAATTACTAAAATATTAAATACAAAAGATATGTTTACGCGACAATGAGTAAATTTTGGAAGCAAATTTAGTAATTTTCGTATTTGTAAGAAGTGCTCAGAAAAGAAAAGAAAACAAAGGAAATGTTGGTGTTTAATTATTGGATAATATATATAAGAATGAGAAGTAATGTAAATAAGTTGTTGTTTAACAATATAAGTATGATGCGAAAAGAAAAAGAATATTTTTCTTTTATTTTCGTGTGAAATCAATAGTTGAGTTTTGGCGAACGATTTGATGAGTAATGTTTATGTACGCGTAGCTCTTATTGTCTGTTTTACAAATTCTGAAACGGTTACACTTAAGGGAATTACCTGTTTAAATAATTGTCAATCGGTGTTTGAGGAGGGTAAGAATTATTAATTCATAGAGAGAAATTAGCGTGCTTACCTCTCTTTTGGAGTATTCAGTTAAGAGAGTTGGTCGTATGGGATAAATAATAGGAATTAATGTTAGATTTAAAAAATATGTTTAAGTTGCTAGAAACACGGTCCTGGTAAATGGGCGTATGAATTAGGGATTTTACGAAATGTTTGATGCAGAAGTTTTATTGCCTACACTAGGACAATGAAAATGGGAAACATCAACTCCACTTTATATAGTAGATATTCGTCCAGTAATAAAGTATGATTAAATTTTCATGAAAAGACCTTTATACCAGACCTTGTCAAACACTTTGGATATGTCAATGGCTACAACACTAGCTTACCTTGCTTTGTTTAATGCAAGATATATGCGTTCAGAGATGATCTTTAAGATATCCGCAGTAAATGCATACTGTCGGACAGAAAAAAGTTTAGCATTTACATCCCCAGACTCGATGTCGCAGATGTTAAAATAAAAACACCACAAGTTGTCTTTGTTGACGCCGATATTTATCATCAATGGAACAATGTTCGGATCCTCACTTGCAACCTATGATTTAAGCATTTTAGTAATTTTCAAATTGCATGTCCGGTAAAAAGGAGCCTTTGGAGGGGGATGAAGAGAGTCGGGGCCACTACTACCTCTTGATTCGGGTTCAGGTTCATCACATCCGTCACAAACTCAACCCATAATATTTCCGTGTGATATAGTTCTACTTTTTACACAAAATTCTGTCTTACATGGTAACGCGAGTATTTTCTTCCATCTCATGTAACTGAAATATATTCGAACATAAAGAAATTATTTTCCAAATACAAAAATAACAGTTAATCTTTTTTAAGCCTCGGTCTACTGTTGTTTCAGACATCAACAACCCATGATAAAAAATAATGAAGAAATATAAAAACCGCTGGCATCCTGCTCCACTTTAGTAACAGAGTACACTAAGAAACGTAAGGGTAAATAAATATGATTAACACAAACTAAACGCAGGGAAGGAAATGGACCACAAATAAAATAGACTAATAATGACGTGCTATAAGAAAAGCAATCAATTCACAAAGAAACTGCTTTAGACGTGTAGAACATGATCTTAAAGTCATGCCATCAATTTTCAAAACCCGCTGTGTATTTATATGTATTCGATTTATACACCAACATACATATGTTTAAATGTTGTGTCTGCTTAGTTATCTATTGTTATCACATACGGAACATATTCTGTCGGGTTGTCTGTTTATTTATGTAAGTTTGAAAAGAGTATTGGCTGATTTGACCGCATTACTGACATTTCATGGCAGCGCTGTACACTTTTCATCTAATGTTAATTATTAGACATTGTTCTTAAAATAAACTAACTAAATTATTCTGCAGATATAATAATTCACGTTAAACCTTCTACTTTTATAAAACAATCGCAGTCCAATTAATCAATACATATATTCATAATAATAGTAAGGCTAGTTTTGCTTGTTGGCATTTATAACGTAATCATATGTATATAAAAATATATACAAACACATAGATGATGCATATTATCGAATTACAAAAACCATGATTAAACGATAAGAAATGTCATAATTAATATTTTCAAAATAATTCATTACGTTTCTATCAAGTCAATTGACGAGAATTTCGAATAGATATTAGAAATTGAATTGAATTCACAATAAAATATCACACTGAAATTTTTACCGAAAATGTTTGTCAGGTTATTACCTTTATCTAATTCTACTTTCGAATCCGAGATCATCCTTATTGTGACATATTTAATATCATGGAGAATATTTATATTAACATTTACGTTCTATCGATAGGTACAACACCGTTGCCAGGACCCGTCTCAGGACAAACAATTTCTTGGTCTACACCGAAACGAACACCATTCGTACCAACTCTGCCATCCACGTTACAACGTATGTTGACTTTATCAGAAAAGTCTTTTAATTTGTCGTTTAATTATTTTAAATATTATTTGCAATTTCTATGCAGAAAGCATATTGAAAAGTAATAAAGTGCGTGATAGATATTTAAAAAAATTTTGGGCATATCTTACTTTCGAATTAAAGAAAGCAAAACGTTTTCATTAAAACATGTGAAACACTCGAATAGCATCATAAAATATGTTTTCCTGGTGAATGTGTTGTTAGTTTTACAGAGTCACAACATCTCATATAAGATATTGTATTTGCGAAATCGAAGACGTACAAGTTTATTTAAGAAACAATGTAAATAAGTTTACAGACTAAGTGTAGCTAATTACCAAGTTTGCAATGCTGTGTTATTTCTTTCTAGCGACATGTACACTTTTGGAAGGCATGGACGATGAGACAATATTACCAGATTCTGCTATTACATTGAAACCACGTGGAAATCCTGTAGTTATCAGACCAAATGGTCCTGGATGGAAGACAAATACACCAGACGACAGGGTGGTCACAATTACGGTTGGAGATTCTATGAGAGATGGCGGTGTAATTAAGCTTGTCGATTCAGTTAATGTCAAGGAATACGTTGTTGAGTTTCTCAAAACTACTCAGGTAAATTGTTGTATTGCTTAATATTCTTAGCTCATATCACAAAAAAGGCTTCATAATTATTATCTTAGCGGATGCATAGATATTTTTAAAAACTATTTTTAACTCAATATCACGTAAAGCGTCTAAGAAATTATTACTGTCTTGGTTAATTGAAACGGCAATTATCTGCTTTGCTACTGCCAGAAATTAAAAATTGCGTATGCGTATGCGTCATTTTCAATTACAACAATTTATAAACTATACGTACAACTTTATTAATGACAGGATTAGTTATAGTTCCATGACATAACAGATCTTTTTGCAGACCGTGATAAATATAGTACAACATTATCATATTTTTAAACAAGAACATTTCTTAATACCATTAATGTTGTAATTCCCTATGTTAACTGTTATATTAATGTCCTTGTCGTTCGGTTTATGCATTATTAAACGCAAAAGTTTTTGTTTTCGAGAGTAATTTTAAATGTGTATATTTATGGGAATATGTCAGTCTCATTATGTCATTACAGTAACGAAACAAGGAATCGTAATCGTAATATTGATTTAGTTATAAAATATTAATTGTGCTACAAAGTCGTTATTCCATTCGTAAAATGAGTCGAATGTATTTATCATATAACTCAATTTCTGCCCCTCTGTCGTAGAGTATTATCACAGAACTATTCCTGTCTAATTAAATATAAGAAATGAGGTTACGTGATGCTAATTTATCATTTGATTTTGGTTGCAGTAAATGACATGTTATTTCTATGTTCTAACAGACTACGAGTGTACCTGGAGCACAAACTACTCCTACAGGAGTTCCATCCACACCAACTAAAGTGACAGCAAAGCCTAACAAACCTGTCGACATTCCAGCTGGTACAGATAAGACAGTAATCAGAGTTACAATTATTCCCCGAAATCCTGATAAAACTGTTGAAGTGAAAATGTCTCTGAAACTTTGTATCAAAGAAACAAGTAAGTAGGATACAATGTTTTATTTATTTACAGACAATTTACTCATTGTGTTGGATTTAATATTGAGTACATTGTCAGCACAACACGGTTATTCAAGGATACACCTCTTTTATTTGCAATGAAATTTACAATTTTTATCTTTCTCCAAATCAAACGAAGACCCAAATCTAATTTGTTCTTACATTTTTTATAACTTTTTTTTATATACATCACTTTTATGATTTTAAACATAGTTTTAAATCCTAATGAATTTATGTAGAGAAAAATCTTCAAATGTCGTGAATTATCTAATCATACAATTTTATTTTATTTCGAGATCGTGCAGCTTTCAACCTACTCATTTAACGAAAAACTGTATTATAAAATATGCTTATATATTGATATTTATATTGAGTAATTTCGGCGCAAGTATTTTTTCTATAGTTATCTAAAAGGGCTAAACAAATCGTGACCTATTGAGTCACGGCCACACATTCGAAAATTTATAATTTGTCCTATATCTAGCAATTTGCAATGTTAGTGAAAATCATGTTTTTAACCAGGAAATGAATACCACTGATTTCGAAGGCATTACATTTTAAATATTCACTCAAGACATTTGATTTATTGTTATATTTAAATTACAGAATTCGTAGTATCTTTTCTTTCAAGGGCTACCCGACATCTGTTTTTTCGACGTTCAAGGGTGTTATATCTTTGTAAAGTTTGTCACTTTATAAAGCCTATTGTTATAATGAAATAGTTTTGCTTTAAAATATAGGTACAATTAAATTTATTCCATTAGTTGAACAAAAACAATTTTTTTCATGAAATGAATAATTTAAATCAACATTCATTCATTTATTAATAAATACTGAAAAGTTAATTAACATCGGATAATTCTCAGTGTTCGGTTAGATTTTTGCAATAATGAGTATACAATTTTTTGTTATGAAATAAAATATTTTAGTTTTAAATGATCCTCTTTAGATATACCTATTAAGAAATTCTTCTCGTTTAACTAAAAAGTAAAATATCTGTTTACTTTTATATTATTCTTAGAGATAATATGAAAGGAAAGTGTATTATTATTTTGCTATCTAATTTACATACAATTTTATGGTGTGTACAAATACACTGCATGAATTAGCTGACATGAGAGAGTCATATTTTATCTGAAAGCTCATAGAGAAATGTTTTAAATCCTGAAGAATATCAGGAGAGCAAAGGAGAGATATAGGATAATGGCAGGTGAAAGTATTTTTCCAATGCGGTAGATGGAGGCAGCCTTTTAGTGGTTGAATTAGTATACAATGCCAGAGAGAAAGAAAACTAGATAGATAGCTAAGTGAGAGATTGGGTGACTTGTTGAATTAAGTACAATTAGTGACTAATCAGATGAACAAATATTGATTTTTTTTTCAAATATAACTCAATCCAAGAACTAAGTTATCTTATCATGTTGACTGTGCTAGTAAAGTACATAGAATTAAAAACTTAGGGAAACGTTTATACTCTTACTTGAATGTGACGGTCCGTTAAAGATAAATTTCACTGACTTAAATGAAATAAATTGACTAGTTGCCTTAGTCAAAAATTATCCGGCTCACAGCTTACTGGACGTTTTTTCTCATTTCTCTTCTCCTTATTTTTCTTCGTTCTGCTCTTCACATCACATAAATCTTGTAGAGTAGACCTTCATGCTAAACCCTATCAAAGGCCTTTGATATGTCAACGTCTATTGCTCTAGAAACGAAGACCTCGTCAATACATTCACTGATTCTGTGTTATATTACTGTCAGCGCATAAGCTGTTGATCTTGCAGGACGATAACCATATTGCTTGTGACTGAGTAGGTTGCTTTTCCTGAGATAATTGAGAACTTCTCGATTAATCACAGATTCAAGCAACTTACTCATGATGCACAGATGGCTAATTGTTCTGTACTGAGATGCAGAAGACTGATCTTCAGTATTTTGAAATAATGTGTCAACTGACGATGTTTTCCAATATGTTGGGAAGCATTTCTCCTTTAAACAACGTTAGAACAGCTTTGTGATAATGGGGCAAGTTCAGTTGCAGCTTTTTAACCGATATGACCGGGATACTGTCAGAGCCAGTTGCTTTGTTTGCATCAAGGTTTTTGATAAGTTAACAACATCCGGGACAGACATATGTATGTCGCTCAGAGTATCTTCAGTCTTGAGGAAGGCAGTCCTGGTCTCAAAAGGTGGGGTTTAATGCAAAATTCTTAGCCTAACGTTTGGCTTTGCCGGGTGCTGAGGAAATAATCTCACGACTATTGATGATGGTTAGGATAGAGGTCCCGCATCTGTTCAGGACCCTGTTTCTTATTCGCAAAACTCATGGGAACAAAGTCTCTGCTCGGTTACGCTAAACTGAACAGATAAGGCATATGACTCTCTTGCGTTTTCTATAACCCTTTTGCAATGATTGCTGGCAGTCCTAAAGGCGGCTTTAGTTTCAGAACATCTATCTCATTAAAAGTAATTGAAGTAGATGTGTGTAATGGCGGTTGCACATTCTGGAATGTACCACGGTTGGATTTTTTTCCTGTTGGAATTTCTTTAAGGCTATGAATTTCTTTATATAAATGGTTTACCAATCAGTTCAGTCAAGTGCGCTAGAGGACGCATTCTTTTCAAATATAGAATGCAGGGGTATTTCTCATATGAACGATATAGGGCTGTTCTAGTCAGCCATCGAAGGTCGATACACTGTGCGATTTAGAGATACATTAGAGGTCTTATTTTTAAGACATCAAATTCATAAATATTCACAAAACTCAAGATATTTCAATTTTTTACGATTAGATTACTGATTTTTTGGTATGTTTTTCAATCGAGGGCTACCCAAAGACTTTTTAAATCAAAGCTTAAGCGTGTTATATTTTTGTGAATTTGTAACTTTGTTCCGACTATGGCTATAATGTAACTATTTTAGCCTTAAAATATACGAGGAATAGTGACTGAAATATAAAAGAGGTTGTTCATGAAATAAATAATTTACATCAACGTTTATTTATCAATTAATAAATGCTGAAAGTTTCATTAACATCGGAAAATTCTCTAATTCTTAGATTTGGAGTTTGATTTTTGCAACGATGAGTGTAATTTTTTTGTTATGAAACAAATTACTTTTATTTTAATTGACCCTCCTTAGATATATCTATTAATAAATTATTCTCGCATTACTACAAAAATAAGAGGTCTCTTTACTTTTATATAATTCTTGGAGATGATATGAAAGTAAAGGGTATTATTATTTTGTTATCTAATTTACATGTTTACGGTGTCTACAAATGCACTGCATCGATTAGCTTACAAGAAAGTCATATTTTATCTGAATGCTTATGAGACATTAAAAAAATGTAAACAGTTGGTCAATTAGTATACAATATCATAGAGAAATAAAACTAGATAGATAGCTAAGTGAGAGATGGGTGACTTGTAGAGTAAAGTACAACTTGTATCTAATCAGATGAAAGAATATTGATTTATTTTCAAACAAAACTCAATTAAAGAACTAAGTTATGTTATCATGTAGTTGGTAGTACGAAAGTACATAGAAAAAAACTTGAATAGAAATCAACTTTAATGAACTCATCTTCAGTATTACAATAGATTGATTATTCATTTTAAAACATTTTAATTAAAATATATTTTCAGCTATGACATCGCCAGCTCCAGGTGTAACAACACAACCTCCAGGAGTACCTACGCCAGCTCCTGCAGTAACAACGCAACCACCAGGAGTACCTACGCCAGCTCCTGCAGTAACAACGCAACCGCCAGGTGTCACAACGCCCGCTCCGGGAGCAACAACACAACGACCAGGTGCAACTACACCCGCTCCTGCACTTACAACACCAGCACCAGGTGTCCCAACGCCCGCTCGTGAGAGTACAACACAAGCACCAGGTATATATTTTAATACATATGTGTGTGAGCGTACGTATCTGCGTTTGTCTATATTTACCAACGTCTATTTCTATTTTACACGTTGTCTTTTCAGTGTTCGACACGAAGAGAAAAATTAGGTTCAATTCATAAATTCCTGAACGGTTGTTATATATAATTGTATAATCTCGAAAATTTCTCTTCGTTTTTTTATAATTTATGAAATTGTTAATGAGAACTCATCTTATTCAACTTTAAATGTGCTATATCATGACAAGTTATATTTAAATTTCAGAAAAGAGTGTTCAAAGTTTATCAAGGAAGCGTTTTTACTCTTACTTGAATAGGACCGTTTAAGACAAATTTCATTGACTTAAATGAAATAAATCGACTTGTTGCTTCAGTCAAAAATTATTGTGTCTATGTATTTGTTCCAATTCAGGTTGCCTGTGAATGTTTGGCCGAAGAGTTCGAATGATGAACTCTCAGGCAGAGTGTTATTAACCATTGCAATCGGTTGTTTAGAAAGTTTCTTGTAATTGTTAAGGGAAAGAAGCTTTGAATTACTAGCATTAAATGTTACCATCCAGTCTACTACAGACGGGATGTCATTTTCTAAACTTTCACACATTACCTTGGATATGTGTACATTCGTTTTTCCCACATGTCTGATATAGAGCGTGGTGTCATCGGCAAATATACTCATCTCGGACACAATTTCATCAGGGAGTTCGTTTATGAATATCATAAATAATAAGGATCCAAGCATCAGCCTCTGGAGTATACCCGCATTAATATCATGTTGTTTGGATGTACGGCAATCGAGGACAATGTGGATTTTACTCTTGTCTAAGAAGGATCTGATTATATTAAATCAGTAGGGCCCGTTGCCCGGCGCTGCCGGGGAGAAATATAAAAGAATGAATTAAACAGCCAATCGAACGCAAATAGGTCACATAATATCAATTTAATGTTTACACAAAGTTCGGCTTTTAATTGTTGAAAATATATGTTCCGACAAAAAAGAACATTTGATATTGGAACAAAAATAGAAATTGCCCTTGTTTCCTAAAGGTGTCTACTATATTTGTGTGGTCGAGTTTCACCTGTATAATGCAACTTGCTCTAAGTTATGTGTTTTCTATTTCTAACTAACTTGAACCGAATTGTTTTTCTATTACCCTATTCTAAACTAAGCATACCCTAAGGTTTATTTCGACAAAGGTCAGTTTTCTCACAGTGGCCGTGGTTAGCTCCGGTTCAAATTCTCTAGAAGCGTTTGCTTAAGGCTAAAAGTCGCTCGAACCTTAAGCTAAGTTTTAATCGTAAACTAAGCATAACCAAATTTTTATTTCATCAAAAGTCGACGACTATCAAAATAAAAAAAATCACTGAAAGTCTAACCTAAGTTGTGTATCGTCAAAAGTCGGTTATTTCACGGTGAACGTGTTTAGGTCCGGTTCAAATTCTATAGAAGCACTTTTTTGTTTTGTAGATTTAATTTTGCAATTAAATTATTTTCAATAGGATTTAATAAATTTCGTGTTATTTTACGCGCTATTGCATTTTCGATGTCAATAAATATTCGATTACTAATACGAAATAAAATAAAATAATGTAAATCACGTAGACATTGTAAAATAATATTATTGAAAAAAGAAATATTAAGCTCGTTGATACAATACGGGTGCGTTCGAAAAATAACATGTTTCTTTAGTTTAACATCATTGTTAATATTAGATTCAAGCAAGATTATTTGGAGGGGGGTCACCCGGACTTAGGGTTAGAGGTGGTGGTAGGTATAATAGAGTGTTTTGCAATGCTAAATTCGTTATCAGGGCACTCGAAAAAACGGTATATTTGTAGATTAACACCGTAAAATAAACATCTTTATATCCCGCTCCTCCGAAAATGAGATTCTACTTCTATTTGGCAATTACGTGTAAAAACCTTAAAACGCTGGTGGAATCATAAAAATAAAAATAAAAAAACAATAATTTCGAATTTAGAGTGTGGCATCTATTTCGTATATAAATTTAAAGTAAAATGATCGCCCCATTTCCGGACCATTCTAACTTTTTATGTCAATTAACTAAATGTTTTTGCCATTCACTGTAAGTCAAAGTGACAGTGTTGTAAAACCATACGACATCGCCCGCTAAATTCCCCCCTTAAAACCGCACTGAATATATCTCCCATTGAAGAAAAAAATAAAAGTAATAATTTTGGTAACTCATCTAAAACGCTAGAATTTGTCAGAAATGGGGGATCATTTTACGTAAAATTAATGCGCAGAGCAGACACCAATATTTGTCTTTTGTTTGTATTATATTTTCATTTTCGCCACGTTTTTCAGGGTGTTTATTGTTTACACGTAAGCGCCTCAAAAAGTAGAACTTCGTTGAAAAATAAGTTTGGTCAAATTTTAGTATAGTATAGAGACCGTTGGAATATCTCGAGTATTTCTATTGTTTGCCTTTTGATTGATAAAAAATGGAAATATATTATTCAGTTCAATCTAGCTTACAAAAACGTTAATTACAAAAATATTTTTTAAAAGATATGACTAATAATAATGTTAACGCAACAAAGCGTCAATTTTGGAGGCAAGTTTAGTAATGTTCGTTGTTGTTATGAGTTTGGTTCAATTTTAGTATAGTATCCGTTTGAATATCTTGCGTATTTCGCTTTTTTTCCTTCTGAGTGATAAAAAGCGAAATACATTATTCAGTTAACTTCAGCTTACAAAAACGTTAATTACTAAAATATTGAATAAAAATGATATATTTAATAATAATTTTTACGCGACAATGAGTAAATTTCGGAGGCAAGTTTAGTAATTTTCCTTGTTCGAAGTACCCAGAAAAGAAAGTAAGCAAAAGAAAAGTTAGTGTATAATTTTTGGATTATATATAAGAATGAGAAGAATGAGAAGTAATGGATGTTTAGCAATATAAGTATGGTGTGAAAAGTAAAAGAATACATATCTTTTATTTTCGTGTAAAATCAAACGTTGGGTTTTGGCGAAGTATTGTATGAGTGGTGTCTTTGTACACGTAGCTCTAATTGGCTGTTTTATAAATTCTGAAACGGTTTAACTTAAGGGAATTCCCTGAGTAAATAATTACGGAACCGTGTTTTAGGAGGGTGAGAGTTATTGATTCATAGAGAGAAATTAGCATGATACCCTCTCTTTGGAGTATGCAGTTAAGAGAGTTGGTCGTATGGGATAAATAATAGGAATTAATGTTAGATTTTCAAAATATGTTTAAGTTGCTAGAAACACAGTCTCAGTAAATGGGCGTATGAAGTAGCGATATTCGAAGCGTTTGATGAAGTAGTTTTCTGCCTACTCTGAGAAGATTTGAAAAGGGGAAACATCAACTCCACTTTATATAGTAGATATTCGTCCAGTAATAACTTATGATTTAATTTTCATGAAAAGACCTTCATGCCAGACCTTGTCAAAGACTTTGGATATGTCAAGGGATATCGCACTAGCTTCCCTTGCTTTGTCCAATTTAAGATACATGCGTTCGGAGATGATCTTTAAGATATCCGCAGTAGAACGTACTTGCCTATATTCAAACTGGTGATCAGAAAAAAGTTTAGCATTTACATCCCCGGTCTCGATGTCGCAGATATAAAACTAAAGACAATAAGAGTAGTCTTTGTAAACGCCGATATTTGTCATCAATTAGGGCAGCGTTCGAATCCTTACTTGCAACCTATGATTAAACAGTTCTTTAATTTTCAAATTGCATGGCAGGCTAAGATGAGTCCTGTTGGGGGTGATGAGATGAGTGAGGGCAACTACTACTGCTTGATTCAAGTTCAGGATCATCACAGCTGTAACAAACTTAACCCATGATATTTCTGTGTCATATTGTTCTACTTTTTACACAGAAGTATGTCTTACATATTAACGCAGGTATTTTCGTCGATCTCGGGTAACTGAAATATATTCGAACGTAAAGAAATTATTTTCCAAATACAAAAATAACAGTTAATCTGTCTGCTGTTGTTAAATACATCAACAACAATGCTCCACTTAGGTAACAGATTACACTAGAAAACGTAAGGGTAAATATTTGGTATTCAAATGCGAGATCCTCTTTATTGTAAGATATTTAATATCATGGATAACACGAATATATAACCATTTTATTCGCTGTTCATAATACCGTTATATTTTGGTTTTCTGATTCTTAATAACAGTTTAAATTAAGTTCCATTTGTTCGTACAATATTATATACGAGTTTGTAATATATTTATATTAACATTTACGTTCTATCGATAGGTACAACACCGTTGCCAGGACCCGTCTCAGGACAAACAATTTCTTGGTCTACACCGAAACGAACACCATTCGTACCAACTCTGCCATCCACGTTACAACGTATGTTTCGTTTATCAGAAAGGCTCTCTTTAATTTGTCGTTCGATTATTAATTTAGTTACAATTTCTATGCAGAAAATATATTGAAAACTAATACAGTGCGTGATAGATATTTTTAAAAACTTTTGGGGCATATTTAATTCCGAATTAAAGAAAGTAAAGTGTTTTCATTAAAAACATGTGAACCACTCGAATATCATCATAAAATATTTTTCGTGGTAAATGTTTTGTTTGTCATAGAGAGTCACATAATCTCATATTAACAATTGTAATTGCGAAGTCCAAGACGTACAAATTTATTTAAGAGCCAATGTAAATAAGGTGAAAGACTAAGTGTAGCTTACAAATTAGCAGGTCTGCAATGATGTGTTATTTCTTTCTAGCGACATGTACACTTTTGGAAGGCATGGACGATGAGACAATATTACCAGATGCTGCTATTACATTGGAACCAAGTGGAAATCCTGTAGTTATCAGACCAAATGGTCCTGGATGGAAGACAAATACACCAGACGACAGGGTGGTTACAATTACGGTTGGGGATTCTATGAGAGATGGCGGTGTAATTGAGCTTGTCGGTGCAGTTAATGTCAAGGAATACGTTGCTGAGTTTCTCAAAACTACTCAGGTAAATAGTTGTATTGCTTAATATTCTTAGCTCATATCACAAAAGGCTTCATAATAATACATCTTATTAACAGTTATATACTATTCAGTATTGAAAGGGTTTTTGTTTCCGAGAGTAATTTTAAATGTGTATATTTATGGAAATATGATCGCCTGATGATGTCATTACTTAAATAAGAAAAGGAATTGTATTTGTGATATTGATTTAGTTTTAAAATATTAATTGTGCTAAAAAGTCATTATTCCATTTCGTAAAATGTGTCAAATGCGCTTATATCGTAGAGTGTTATGACAGCACTATTTCTGTCTGATTATATATAAGAAATTAGTTTACGTCATGTTAATTTATTATTTGATTTATATTGCAGTAAATGACATGTTATTTCTATGTTCTAACAGACTACAAGTGTACCTGGAGCACAAACTACTCCAACCGGAGTTCCATCCACACCAACTAAAGTGACAGCAAAGCCTAACAAACCTGTCAACATTCCAGCTGGTACAGATAAGACAGTAATCAGAGTTACAATTATTCCCCGAAATCCTGATAAACCTGTTGAAGTGAAAATGTCCGTGAAACTTTGTATCAAAGAAACAAGTGAGTAAGAAACAATGTTTTATTTATATACAGACCATTTACACATTGTGTTGGATTTTAAATTGAGGGCATTGCCAGCAGAACACTGCCATGCAAGGCCACATCTTTGCTTTTATTTGCTGATAGACCTAAAGGCTGCTTTTATAGAACATCTATTTCGTTAAAGGTAATTGAAATAGTGATGTGTAACGGCGATGGCACATTCTAGGGTTTACCATGGCTGGCTGTTTGTTTTTTTGTTGGAATTTCTTTAAACCTATGAAACCCTTTATATCAATGGTTAACCAATCAGTCACGTCGAGTGTGAGACAGGACGTATTCTTTTCAAACATGGAATACAGGGTTATTCTTGATAAAAGGCTGTCCCAGTCAGCCATCGAGTATCGATACACTGTGCGATAGAGAGTGACATCTAGGTCTTATTTTAAAGGCATTAAATTTTAAAATATTCACAACACTAAAAAGTTTTGATTTTGTTTTAATAATTTAAATTACTGATTTTTTTGTATCGTTTTCTATCGAGGTCTGCCCGAAAACATTTTCACTTACAGCTTTAAGGTTCTATATCTTTGTAAATTAGTAACTTTGTTCCGACTACTGGTATAATGAAAGTATTTTTGCATTCAGATATGATAGGAATTAACGTAATGTCAGTGATCGAAAAATTAATGAGTCTGTTCATAAAACAAAAAGTTTAAATAAACGTTTATTCATCAATGAATAAATATTGAAAATGTTATTAACATCGGATAATTTTCAGATTTTGGTTTGATTTTTGCAATGATGAGTGTACAATTGTACCACTTAAATATAAGAAGTCTGTTTACTTTTATATTATTCTTCAAGATGATATGAAAGTAAAGTGTATTATTATGGTGCTATCTAATTTACATACAGTGTATGTGTATACGAGTACACTGTATCAATTAATGAACAAGTGAGTATATTCTTTTCTTAAAATACTTATATAAACATTAACAATTATTAAACAGTGGTTGAATCAGTATCAAATGTGATGAAAGAAAGAAAACTAAATAGATAGCTAAATGAGAGATGGGTGATATTGTAAGAAAAGTACAACTTGTGACTAATCATGGAAATAATATGGATTTATTTTTAAACATAACGTAATCCCAGCACTAAATTATGTATTAGAATGTAGTTTGTGCTAGTAAAGTATATATAAAAAAGCACTTTGAGAAATGAACCCAGCTCAGAATAATAATTGATTATTTATTGAACATTTTTGAAATTAAAATATGTTTTCAGCTATGAAAACGACAGCACCTAGTGTTACAACACAGCCTCCAGGTGTACCTACGCCAGCTCCTGCAATAACAACACCAGCACCAGGTGTGCATACGCCCACTCCTACAGCTACAACACAACCCCCAGGTGTACCTACACAAGCACCTGCAATAACAACACCAGCACCAGGTGTCATAACGTCTACTCCTAGTGCTACAACACACCGAGGTGTATCCACGCCAGCTCCTTCAGTAACAACACCAGTACAAGGTGTTCCAACACCCTCTCTTAGAACTACAACACAATCTTCAGGTGTACCTACACAAGCTGCTGTAGTAACAACACCAGTACAAGGTGTCCCAACACGCGCTTCTACAGCTGCAATACAACCCTCAGGTGTACCTACGCCACGTCGTTCAGTAGCAACACCAGTACCAGCTGTCTCAACTCTCGCGTCTAGAGCAACAACACAATATCCATATGTAGCTACACTAGCTCCTGCAGTAGCTACACAAACACCAGGTGCTCCAACGCCCGCTGTTAGACTTACAACACAACCCCCACGTATACCTACAATAACAACACTCGCACAAGGTCTCCCAACGCCCGCTCCAGGAGCTACAACACAACCCCCAGGTGTACCTACGCCTGCTACTGTAGTAACAACACCAGCAGCAAGTGTTTCACCGACCGCTACTTCAGCTACAACACAAAAGCTTGGTGCAATTACGCCAGCTCCTGAAGTAACAACACCAGCATCATATGTCTCAACGCCAGCTTCTAAAGCTACGACACAACACACAGGTGTACCTACGCCAGCTCCTACAGTTATAAAACCACAAGCCGGTGTCCGAACTGCCGCTCCTAGAGCTACAACACCAGCATCAGGTGTACCGACGCCACCTAGTAGAGTAACAACACAAGCGGTAGTTGTCCCAACGCCCTCTCCTGGAGTTCCAGGTGTCCCAACACCCGCTCCTGGAGCAACAACACAACCTCCGGGTATATATTTTAAGACATATGTTTGTGCACACACGTGTCTTAGTTTTTCTATATACAAACATAGATTTCTATTTTACATGTTGTCTTTACGGGATGAAAATTAGGTTTAAAAGTGAAAAATAAGGTTAAATTCATTAATTCCCGAACCATTGTTATATCTGATGGTATAATACTGAAGACTTCTCTCCGTATTTTTATAATCTATGAAATTCTAAATGAGAGCTGGCTTATTCAACCTTAAATGTACTATATCATGACAATATGTCTTTATCTTACAAAAAGAGTGTTGAAATTTTATTTCGGAAGCGATTTTACTCTTACTTCCATGGAATCGTAAAAGATAAATTTAACTGACTTAATGAAATAAATCGAATTGTTGCCTCAGTCAAAAAGTATCAGTCTCACAGCTCACTGGGTGTTTTTTCTCCTTACTCTTCTCTCTCCTTTTCTTTTTTCTGCTCTTCAGAAATCAAGTTCAGAAACTGAAAGCTCAACCTCAAATGCGAATTATGTTCCTTCTTTTATTGACTTAGATCCGACATATCGAAACCAACTTGATTTGCATGACTACATCCTCGGACTCACTGTACCGGATGTTAAAATAAAGATACCACAAGTCGCCTCTATTAACGCCGATATTTGTAATCAATGGAGCAGTGTTCGAATCCTCACCCGCAACCTATGATTTAAATATGTCTTTAATTTTCAAATTGCAAACGAGACAAAGACGGAACCTTTTTATCGTGAGGATGAGACATTTCATTGTATTCAATAACCATAAATCTTGTAGAGTAGACCTTTATGCTAAATCCTATCAAAGGCATTTGATATGTCAAGCTCTAGTGCTCTAGAAACAAAGACCTAGTCAATACATTCACTGATTCTCCTTGAAACAACGTTAGAACAGCTTTTAGATAATGGGGTAAGTTCCGTTGCAGCTTTTTAACCAATATGACGGGGTGCCGTGAGAGCCAGTTGCTTTGTTGGCATCAAGGTTCTTGATAAGTTAACAACATCCGGGACAGGCATATGTTTGTCGCTCAGAGTATCTTCAGTCTTGAGGAAGGCAGTCCTGGTCTCAAAAGGTGGGGTTTAATGCAAAATTCTTAGCCTAACGTTTGGCTTTGTCGGATGCTGAGGAAATAATCTCACGACTATTGATGATGGTTAGGATAGAGGTCCCGCATCTGTTCAGGACCCTGTTTCTTGTTCGCAAAACTCATGGGAACAAAGTCTCTGCTCGGTTACGCTAAACTGAACAGATAAGGCATATGACTCTCTTGCGTTTTCTATAACCCTTTTGCAATGATTACTGGCAGTCCTAAAGGCGGCTTTAGTTTCAGAACATCTATCTCATTAAAAGTAATTGAAGTAGATGTGTGTAATGGCGGTTGCACATTCTGGAATGTACCACTGTTGGATTTTATTCCTGTTGGAATTTCTTTAAGGCTATGAATCTCTTTATATAAATGGTTTACCAATCAGTTAAGTCAAATGCGATAGAGGACGCATTCTTTTCAAATATAGAATGCAGGGGTATTTCTCATATGAACGATATAGGGCTGTTCTAGTCAGCCATCGAGTGTCGATACACTGTGCGATTTAGAGATACATTAGAGGTCTTATTTTTAAGACATCAAATTCATAAATATTCACAACACTCAAGACATTTCAATATTTTACGATTAACTTATTGATTTTTTGGTATGTTTTTCAATCGAGGGCTACCCGAAGACTTTTTAAATCAAAGCTTAAGCGTGTAATATCTTTGTACATTAATAACTTTGTTCCGACTATGGTTATAATGTAACTATTTTAGCCTTCAAATATACGAAGAATAGTGACTGAAATATAAAAGAGGTTGTTCATAAAATAAATAATTTAAGTCAACGTTTATTTATCGATTAATAAATACTGAAAGTTTCATTAACATCGGATAATTCTCTAATTCTTAGATTTAGAGTTTGATTTTTGCAACGATGAGTGTAACTTTTTTGTTATGAAACAAATTACTTTTATTTTAATTGACCCTCCTTAGATATATCTATTAATAAATTATTCTCGCATAACTCAAAAATAAGAGGTCTCTTTACTTTTATATAATTCTAAGAGATGATATGAAAGTAAAGGGTATTATTATTTTGTTATCTAATTTACATGTTTACGGTGTCTACAAATGCACTGCATCGATTAGCTTACAAGAGAGTCATATTTTATCTAAATGCTTATGAGACATTAAAAAAATTTAAACAATTTTAAAAAATTAGCATACAATATCAGAGAGAAATAAAAGTAGATATTGAGAGATGGGTGACTTGTAGAGTAAAGTATAACTTGTAACAAATCAGATGAAAGAATATTGATTTATTCTCAAACAAAACTCAATTCAAGAACTATGTTATGTTATCATGTAGTTCGTAGTACCAAAGTACATAGAAAAAAACTTGAATAGTAATCAAATTTAATGAACTTATCTTCAGTATTACAATAGATTGATTATTCATTGAAAATTTTTTTAATTAAAATATATTTTCAGCTATGACATCGCCAGCTCCAGGTGCAACAACACAACCTCCAGGAGTACCTACGCCAGCTCCTGCAGTAACAACGCAACCGTCAGGTGTCACAACGCCCGCTCCTGCAGTAACTACACAACCTCCAGGTATCACAACACCCGCTCCGGGAGCAACAACACAACGACCAGGTGCAACTACACCCGCTCCTGCACTTACAACACCAGCACCAGGTGTCCCAACGCCCGCTCGTGAGAGTACAACACAAGCACCAGGTATATATTTTAATACATATGTGTGTGAGCGCACGTGTCTGCGTTTGTCTATATTTACCAACGTCTATTTCTATTTTACACGTTGTCTTTTCAGTGTTCGACACGAAGAGAAAAATTAGGTTCAATTCATAAATTCCTGAATGGTTGTTATATATAATGGTATAATCTCGAAAATTTCTCTTCGTTTTTATAATTTATGAAATTGTTAATGAGAACTCATCTTATTCAACTTTAAATGTGCTATATCATGACAAGTTATATTTAAATTTCAGAAAAGGGTGTTCAAAGTTTATCAAGAAAGCGTTTTTACTCTTACTTGAATAGGACCGTTTAAGACAAATTTCATTGACTTAAATGAAATAAATCGACTTGTTGCCTCAGTCAAAAATTATTGTGCTTATGTATTTGTTCCAATTCAGGTTGCCTGTGAATGTTTGGCCGAAGAGTTCGAATGATGAACTCTCAGGCAGAGTGTTATTAACCATTGCAATCGGTGGTTTAGAAAGTTTCTTGTAATTGTTAAGGGAAAGAAGCTTTGAATTACTAGCATTAAATGTTACCATCCAGTCTACTACAGACGGGATGTCATTTTCTAAACTTTCACACATTACCTTGGATATGTGTACATTCGTTTTTCCCACATGTCTGATATAGAGCGTGGTGTCATCGGCAAATATACTCATCTCGGACACAATTTCATCAGGGAGTTCGTTTATGAATATCATAAATAATAAGGATCCAAGCATCAGCCTCTGGAGTATACCCGCATTAATATTATGTTGTTTGGATGTACGGCAATCGAGGACAATGTGGATTTTACTCTTGTCTAAGAAGGATCTGTTATGTTAAATTAGTAGGGCCCGTTGCCCGGCGCTGCCGGGGAGAAATATAAAAGAATGAATTAAACAGCCAATCGAACGCAAATAGGTCACATAAGATAAATTTAATGTTTACACAAAGTTCGGCTTTTAATAGTTGAAAATATATGTTCCAACAAAAAAGAACATTTGATATTGGAACAAAAATAGAAATTGCCCTTGTTTCCTAAAGGTGTCTACTATATTTGTGTGGTCGAGTTTCACCTGTATAATGCAACTTGCTCTAAGTTATGTGTTTTCTATTTCTAACTAACTTGAACCGAATTGTTTTTCTATTACCCTATTCTAAACTAAGCATACTCTAAGGTTTATTTCGACAAAGGTCAGTTTTCTCACAGTGGCCGTGGTTAGCTCCGGTTTAAATTCTCTAGAAGCGTTTGCTTAAGGCTAAAAGTCGCTCGAACCTTAAGCTAAGTTTTAATCGTAAACTAAGCATAACCAAAGTTTTATTTCGTCAAAAGTCCACGACTATTAAAATTTAAAAAATCACTGAAAGTCTAACCTAAGTTGTGTATCGTCAAAAGTCGGTTATTTCCGGTTCAAATTCTGTAGAAGCACTTTTTTGTTTTGTAGATTTAATTTTGCAATTAAATTATTTTCAAAGGATTTAATAAAGTTCGTGTTATTTTACGCGCTATTGTATTTTCGATGTCAATAAATATTCGATTACTAATACGAAATAAAATAAAATAATGTAAATCACGTAGACATTGTAAAATAATATTATTGAAAAAAGAAATATTAAGCTCGTTGGTACAATACGGGTGCGTTCGAAAAATAACATGTTTCTTTAGTTTAACATCATTGTTAAAGTTAGATTCAAGCAAGATTATTTGGAGGGGGTCACCCGGACTTAGGGTTAGAGGTGGTGGTAGGTATAATAGAGTGTTTTGCAATGCTAAATTCGTTATCAGGGCACTCGAAAAAACGGTATATTTGTAGATTAACACCGTAAAATAAACAGCTTTATATCCCGCCCCTCCGAAAATGAGATTCTACTTCTATTTGGCGATTACGTGTAAAAACCTTAAAACGCTGGTGGAATCATAAAAATAAAAAAACAATAATTTCGAATTTAGAGTGTGGCATCTATTTCGTATATAAATTTAAAGTAAAATGATCGCCCCATTTCCGGACCATTCTAACTTTTTATGTCAATTAACTAAATGTTTTTGCCATTCACTGTAAGTCAAAGTGACAGTGTTGTAAAACCATACGACATCGCCCGCGAAATTCCCCCCTTAAAACCGCACTGAATATATCTCCCATTGAAGAAAAAATAAAAGTAATAATTTTGGTAACTCATCTAAAACGCTAGAATTTGTCAGAAATGGGGGATCATTTTACGTAAAATTAATGCGCAGAGCAGACACCAATATTTGTCTTTTGTTTGTATTATATTTTCATTTCCGCCAAGTTTTTCAGGGTGTTTACTGTTTACACGTAAGCGCCTCAAAAAGTAGAACTTCGTTGAAAAATAAGTTTGGTCAAATTTTAGTATAGTATAGAGACCGTTGGAATATCTCGAGTATTTCTATTGTTTGCCTTTTGATTGATAAAAAATGGAAATATATTATTCAGTTCAATCTAGCTTACAAAAACGTTAATTACTCAAATATTTTTTAAAGGATATGACTAATAATAATGTTAACGCAACAAAGCGTCAATTTTGGAGGCAAGTTTAGTAATGTTCGTTGTTGTTATGAGTTTGGTTCAATGTTAGTATAGTATCCGTTTGAATATCTTGCGTATTTCGCTTTTTTTCCTTCTGAGTGATAATAAGCGAAATACATTATTCAATTAACTTCAGCTTACAAAAACGTTAATTACTAAAATATTGAATAAAAAAGATATATTTAATAATAATTTTTACGCGTCAATGAGTAAATTTCGGAGGCAAGTTTAGTAATTTTCCTTGTTCGAAGTACCCAGAAAAGAAAGTAAGCAAAAGAAAAGTTGGTGTATAATTTTTGGATTATATATAAGAATGAGAAGTAATGTAAATAAGTGGATGTTTAGCAATATAAGTATGGTGTGAAAAGTAAAAGAATACTTATATTTTATTTGTGTGTAAAATCAAACGTTGGGTTTTGGCGAAGTAGTGGATGAGTGGTGTTTTTGTACACGTAGCTCTAATTGGCTGTTTTATAAATTCTGAAACGGTTTAACTTAAGGGAATTCCCTGAGTAAATAATTACGGAACCGTATTTGAGGAGGGTGAGAGTTATTAATTGATAGAGAGAAATTAGCATGATACCCTCTCTTTGGAGTATGCAGTTAAAAGAGTTGGTCGTATGGGATAAATAATAGGAATTAATGTTAGATTTTCAAAATATGTTTAAGTTGCTAGAAACACTGTTTATATTAAATGGGCGTATGAAGTAGCGATATTCGAAGCGTTTTGATTTAATTTTCATGAAAAGACCTTCATGCCAGACCTTGTCAAAGACTTTGGATATGTCAAGGGATATCGCACTAGCTTCCCTTGCTTTGTCCAATTCAAGATACATGCGTTCGGAGATGATCTTTAAGATATGCCTATATTCAAACTGGTGATCAGAAAAAAGTTTAGCATTTACATCTCAGGACTCGATGTTGCAGATATAAAACTAAAGACAATAAGAGTAGTCTTTGTAAACGCCGATATTGGTCATCAATTAGGGCAGCGTTTGAATCCTTTCTTGCAACATATGATTAAACAGTTCTTTAATTTTCAAATTGCATGGCAGGCTAAGAGGAGTACTGTTGGGGGTGATGAGATGAGTGAGGACCACTACTACTGCTTGATTCAAGTTCAGGATCATCACAGCTGTAACAAACTTAACCCATGATATTTCTGTGTCATATTGTTCTACTTTTTACACAGAAGTATGTCTTACATATTAACGCAGGTATTTTCGTCGATCTCGGGTAACTGAAATATATTCGAACGTAAAGAAATTATTTTCCAAATACAAAAATAACAGTTAATCTGTCTGCTGTTGTTAAATACAGCAACAATTCATGATGAAAAAATGAAGAGAAATTATAAAAACCGTCGGCATCCTGCGAACTTTCGCCCTGCTCCACTTAGGTAACAGAGTACACTAAAGAGCGTAAGGGTAAATAAATGTGATTAGATAAAACTAAACGCAGCGAAGGAAATGGACCACAGATTAATTAGACTAATAATGGCGTGCTATTAGAAAAGCAATCAACAATAAGATATACACGATAGAATGGGCTTGCCTACATCAATACTGTCGGTCAGAAAGAAGTTTAGTATTTACATCCCGGACACGATGTCGGGAACATTTACGCCGGTATTCGTCATCAATCGGCCAATGTTCGAATCTTCACTCGCAACCTATGATATAAACATTTCTTTAATTTTCAAATTGCATGCCAGACAAATACAGGCTATTTTTAGAGGAGGATCAAGCAAGTCGGGCCACAACTACCACTCGATATGGGTTAAAGATCATAACAACTGCTATAAACACAACCCATGATATTTCTCTGACATATGGTTGTACTTTTTCACAAAATTATGTCTAACATACTTACGTGAGTTTTTTTTTTTTCAATTTCGGGTAACTGAAATATATTCGAACATAAAGAAATTATTTTCGAAAATACAACAATACCAGATAATCTTACTCAAAACTTAGTCTGCTGTTGCTAAATACACAAACAAACTATGATAAAAAATGATAAAAAATATAACAATCGTGGTGCTCAGAGGAATGATCTAAGCGCCAATATCGACAGAGGATCCGTAAATAATCAACATGGGTATCCGGTCGGCATCTTGCGAATATCTGTCCTTCTTCTCTTTGGTAACAGAGTACACTAAATATCCGTATAGTTTAATAAATGGGATTAGCACAAACATGATGAAGAGGAGGAAATGGACCACAAATTAATTAGACTAATAATGGCGTGCTCTAAGAAAAGTAATCAACAAACAAAGAAGCTACTTTACACGTGTAGAACATGATCTTGAAGTCATGCCATCAGTTTTCAAAACACGCTGTATATTTGCATGTATTCGATTTATACACCAACATACATATGTTTAAATGTTGTCTCTGCTGAGTTATCTATTGTTATCACATACGAAACATATTCTGTAGGGTTGTCTGTTAATTTATGAACGTTTGAAAAACACCTTATTTGACCACATTACTAACATTTCATGGCCATCGCTGTTGACTTATCATCCAATGTTATTTTTTAGACGTTCTTCTTAAAATAAATTTACTAAATTATTCCGCAGGTATGATAATTCAAGTTAACCATTCTACTTTTATAAAACTATCGCAGTCCAATTAATTTATACATATATTCATAACAATAGTACAGCTGGTTTCCCTTGTAGGCATTTATAATGTAATCATATGTATATCAAAATATATACAAGCACATAGATGATGCATATTTATCGAATTACGGAAACCATGATTTAACGATGAAAATGACGAAATTAATATTTTCTAAATAATTCATTAAGTTTCTATCAAGTCAATTGTATGGAATTTCGAATAGATCTTAGAAATTGAATTGAATTCACATAGAAATATCACACTGCCTTTTCAAGGAGGTTTTTAACGGAAATATTGGTCAGGTTATTAACATCATCTTATTATGTATTCAAATCCGAGATCCTTCTTATTGTAACATATTTAATATCATGGATAACATTTTATTCGCTGTTCATAATACCGTTATATTTTGGTTTTCTGATTCTTAATAACAGTTTAAATTAAGTTCCATTTGTTCGTACAATATTATATACGAGTTTGTAACATATATTAACATTAACATTTACGTTCTATCGATAGGTACAACACCGTTGCCAGGACCCGTCTCAGGACAAACAATTTCTTGGTCTACACCGAAACGAACACCATTCGTACCAACTCTGCCATCCACGTTACAACGTATGTTTCGTTTATCAGAAAGGCTCTCTTTAATTTGTCGTTCGATTATTAATTTAGTTATAATTTCTATGCAGAAAATATATTGAAAACTAATACAGTGCGTGATAGATATTTTAAAAACTTTTGGGGCATATTTTATTTCGAATTAAAGAAAGTAAAGTGTTTTCATTAAAAACATGTGAAACACTCGAATATCATCATAAAATATTTTTCGTGGTAAATGTTTTGTTTGTTATAGAGAGTCACATAATCTCATATTAACAATTATAATTGCGAAGTCCAAGACGTACAAATTTATTTAAGAGCCAATGTAAATAAGGTGAAAGACTAAGTGTAGCTTATAAATTAGCAGGTCTGCAATGATGTGTTATTTCTTTCTAGCGACATGTACACTTTTGGAAGGCATGGACGATGAGACAATATTACCAGATGCTGCTATTACATTGGAACCAAGTGGAAATCCCGTAGTTATCAGACCAAATGGTCCTGGATGGAAGACAAATACACCAGACGACAGGGTGGTTACAATTACGGTTGGAGATTCTATGAGAGATGGCGGTGTAATTAAGCTTGTCGATGCAGTTAATGTCAAGGAATACGTTGCTGAGTTTCTCAAAACTACTCAGGTAAATTGTTGTATTGCTTAATATTCTTAGCTCATATCACAAAAGGCTTCTTAATTATACATCTTAGCGAAAGCATAGGCAATTATAAGCTGTTTTAACTCAATGTCACATAAAGCGTCTTCGTAATTATCACTGTCTTGCTTAATTGAAACTGCAATTATATGCTTTGCTACTGCCAGAAATTGAAAATTGTGTATAGGTCATTTTTATTACAACAATGTATAAACTATACGTACAACTTTATTAATGACACGATAAGTTATAGTTCCATGGCATAACCGATCTTTTAAGAACCTGTGATAAATATAGCACAACATAAATGAATTTTAATAGTTTTAAACAAGAACATTTCTTAATACCCTTAATATTGTAATTCCCTATATTAACAGTTATATACTATTCAGTATTGAAAGGGTTTTTGTTTCCGAGAGTAATTTTAAATGTGTATATTTATGGAAATATGATCGCCTGATGATGTTATTACTTAAATAAGAAAAGGAATTGTATTTGTGATATTGATTTAGTTTTAAAATATTAATTGTGCTAAAAAGTCATTATTCCATTTCGTAAAATGTGTCAAATGCGCTTATATCGTAGAGTGTTATGACAGCACTATTTCTGTCTGATTATATATAAGAAATTAGTTTACGTCATGTTAATTTATTATTTGATTTATATTGCAGTAAATGACATTTTATTTCTGTTTTCTAACAGACTACGAGTGTACCTGGAGCACAAACTACTCCTACAGGAGTTCCATCCACACCAACTAAAATGACAGCAAAGCCTAACAAACCTGTCAACATTCCAGCTGGTACAGATAAGACAGTAATCAGAGTTACAATTATTCCCCGAAATCCTGATAAACCTGTTGAAGTGAAAATGTCAGTGAAACTTTGTATCAAAGAAACAAGTGAGTAAGAAACAATGTTTTATTTATATACAGACCATTTACACATTGTGTTGGATTTTAAATTGAGGGCATTGCCAGCAGAACACTGCCATGCAAGGCCACATCTTTGCTTTTATTTGCTGATAGACCTAAATGCTGCTTTTATAGAACATCTATTTCGTTAAAGGTAATTGAAATAGTGATGTGTAACGGCGATGGCACATTGTAGGGTTTACCATGGCTGGCTGTTTGTTTTTTTGTTGGAATTTCTTTAAACCTATGAAACCCTTTATATCAATGGTTAACCAATCAGTCACGTCGAGTGTAATACAGGACGTATTCTTTTCAAACATGGAATACAGGGTTATTCTTGATATAAGGCTGTCCCAGTCAGCCATCGAGTATCGATACACTGTGCGATAGAGAGTTACATCTAGGTCTTATTTTAAAGGCATTAAATTTTAAAATATTCACAACACATAAAAATTTTGATTTTGTTTTAATAATTTAAATTACTGATTTTTTTGTATCGTTTTCTATCGAGGTCTGCCAGAAAACATTTTCACTTACAGCTTTAGATTTCTATATCTTTGTAAATTTGTAACTTTGTTCCGACTACTGGTATAATGAAAGTATTTTTGCATTCAGATATGATAGGAATTAACGTAATGTCAGTGATCGAAAAATGAATGAGTCTGTTCATAAAACAAAAAGTTTAAATAAACGTTTATTCATCAATGAATAAATATTGAAAATGTTATTAACATCGGATAATTTTCAGATTTTGGTTTGATTTTTGCAATGATGAGTGTACAATTTTACCACTTAAATATAAGAAGTCTGTTTACTTTTATATTATTCTTCAAGATGATATGAAAGTAAAGTGTATTATTATGTTGCTATCTAATTTACATACAGTGTATGTGTATACGGATACACTGTATCAATTAGTGAACAAGTGAGTATATTCTTTTCTTAAAATACTTATGTAAAAATTAACAATTATTAAACAGTGGTTGAATCAGTATTAAATGTGATGAAAGAAAGAAAACTAAATAGATAGCTGAATGAGAGATGGGTGATATTGTAAGTAAAGTACAAATAATATAGATTTATTTTTAAACACAACGTAATCTTAGCACTAAATTATGTATTAGAATGTAGTTTGTGCTAGTAAAGTATATATAAAAAAGAACTTTGAGAAATGAACCCAGCTCAGAATAATAATTGATTATTTATGGAACATTTTTGAAATTAAAATATGTTTTCAGCTATGAAAACGACAGCACCTAGTGTTACAACACAGCCTCCAGGTGTACCTACGCCAGCTCCTGCAATAACAACACCAGCACCAAGTGTGCATACGCCCACCCCTACAGCTACAACACAACCCCCAGGTGTACCTACACAAGCACCTGCAATAACAACACCAGCACCAGGTGTCATAACGTCTACTCCTAGTGCTACAACACACCGAGGTGTATCCACGCCAGCTCCTTCAGTAACAACACCAGTACAAGGTGTTCCAACACCCTCTCTTAGAACTACAACACAATCTTCAGGTGTACCTACACCAGCTGCTGTAGTAACAACACCAGTACAAGGTGTCCCAACACGCGCTTCTACAGCTGCAATACAACCCTCAGGTGTACCTACGCCACGTCGTTCAGTAGCAACACCAGTACCAGCTGTCTCAACTCTCGCGTCTAGAGCAACAACACAACCTCCATATGTACCTACACTAGCTCCTGCAGTAGCTACACTAACACCAGGTGCTCCAACGCCCGCTGTTAGACTTACAACACAACCCCCACGTATACCTACAGTAACAACACTCGCACAAGGTCTCCCAACGCCCGCTCCACGAGCTACAACTCAACCCCCAGGTGTAATTACGCCTGCTACTGTAGTAACAACACCAGCAGCAAGTGTTTCACCGCCTGCTACTTCAGCTACAACACAACCGGTTGGTGCAATTACGCCAGCTCCTGAAGTAACAACACCAGCATCATATGTCTCAACGCCAGCTTCTAAAGCTACGACACAACACACAGGTGTACCTACGCCAGCTCCTACAGTTATAAAACCACCAGCCGGTGTCCGAACTGCCGCTCCTAGAGCTACAACAACAGCATCAGGTGTACCGACGCCACCTAGTAGAGTAACAACACAAGCGGTAGTTGTCCCAACGCCCGCTTCTGGAGTTCCAGGTGTCCCAACACCCTCTCCTGGAGCAACAACACAACCTCCGGGTATATATTTTAAGACATATGTTTGTGCACACACGTGTCTTAGTTTTTCTATATACAAACATAGATTTCTATTTTACATGTTGTCTTTACGGGATGAAAATTAGGTTTAAAAAGTGAAAAATAAGGTTAAATTCATTAATTCCCGAACCTTTGTTATATCTGATGGTATAATACTGAAAACTTCTCTCCGTATTTTTATAAGCTATCAAATTCTAAATGAGAGCTGGCTTATTCAACCTTAAATGTGCTATATCATGACAATATATCTTTATCTTACAAAAAGAGTGTTGAAATTTTATCAGGGAAGCGTTTTTACTCTTACTTCCATGGAATCGTAAAAGATAAATTTAACTGACTTTAATGAAATAAATCGACTTGTTGCCTTAGTCAAAAAGTATCAGTCTCACAGCTCACTGGGTGTTTTTTCTCCTTACTCTTCTCTCTCCTTTTCTTTTTTCTGCTCTTCAGAAATCAAGTTCAGAAACTGAAAGCTCAACCTCAAATGCGAACTATGTTCTTTCTTTTATTGACTTAGATCCGACATATCGAAACCAACTTGATTTGCATGACTACATCCTCGGACTCACTGTACCGGATGTTAAAATAAAGATACCACAAGTCGCCTTTATTAACGCCGATATTTGTAATCAATGGAGCAGTGTTCGAATCCTCACCCGCAACCTATGATTTAAATATTTCTTTAATTTTCAAATTGCAAACGAGACAAAGACGGGACCTTTTTATCGTGAGGATGAGACATTTCTGGTCGACTCCCATCGCTTGATTCGAGTTCAGGGTCATCATGTTCGCCACAAACTTAACCCATGATATTTATGTGACATATGGATCTACTTTTTTCACAAACTTATGTTTTACATACTTATGCGAGTATTTTCTTCTATCTAGGGTAACTGAATTATATTAGAACATAAGGAAATTATTTTTTCTTCATCTTATTACAAATTAAACACAGATTTTGACAAAAACCCAAACCTAATTCACTGTTACATTTTGCTCTAACATGTGTTTACATATACTTCACTTTTATGTTAACAATAATTTTGAATCGTAATGAATATCCAGAGAGCAAACGCTTCAAAGGTCGTTCATTCTCGAATTGTACACCTTAATTTTATTTCGAAATAGTGCAGCTGTCAACCTACACATTTACCAAGAAACTATAAAACACAAAATTCGAATTTACTAATATTGACATCTAGTCATGTTGGCGCCGTCATTTTCTCTTCAGTTTTCTGAAAGGGCTAGGCAACTCTGACCTGTTGAGTCTCACCCAGTCAGTCGAACGTCTAGAAGCTCTCCTATATCTAGAGATGTGTAATGTAATTTTTTTTTCTTTTCACTAAGGAGTTACCACTTATAAAGACCTAAAGGCAACTAAAGGTTAATGAGGGTAAGGTGGACGTTGACATGATGATTAGTAATGACCGAATTTTGCGTAATTTGATTATATATGACGATTGTTAACCAAGCATTGAACTTCAAAATCACAATGTAGTAGCCAGCCGAGAAGCTAGGTTTTGGACGCATCAAATGTGACCAGACACTTTTCCCCATTACACCACGTGCTCAAGATCGGAAGAGAGAGAATCAGAAAGATCCTGCGTTATTGCTGCTCTTCGAAGTATTGCCATAGATGGTTTTGTCGTCTGCACAAATGTCGACGAATGATTTGAGCGATCGTTGATGAAGATAAAAAGGGTTGGGCCCAGAACGGATCCTTGAGGCACTGGTGTTGATACTTTGAGCTTCGGACTGCTGCCCGTCAAAAACCACTTTTGTATACCTACCAGAGAGACAGGAGTTAATGGTTGCGAGGACATTTCCAGATATTCCATAGCCATAAATCTTGTAGAGTAGACCTTTATGCTAAACCCTATCAAAGGCATTTGATATGTCAAAGTCTAGTGCTCTAGAAACGATGACCTAGTCAATACATTCACTGATTCTCCTTTAAACAACGTTAGAACAGCTTTTAGATAATGGGGCAATTTCCCTTGCAGCTATTTAACCAATATGACCGGGGATGCCGTGAGAGCCAGTTGCTTTGTTGGCATCAAGGTTCTTGATAAGTTAACAACATCCGGGACAGACATATGTTTGTCGCTCAGAGTATCTTCAGTCTTGAGGAAGGCAGTCCTGCTCTCAAAAGGTGGAGTTTAATGCAAAATTCTCAGCCTAACGTTTGGCTTTGTCGGATGCTGAGGAAATAATCTCACGACTATTGATGATGGTTAGGATAGAGGTCCCGCATCTGTTCAGGACCCTGTTTCTTATTCGCAAAACTCATGGGAACAAAGTCTCTGCTCGAGTACGCTAAACTGAACAGATAAGGCATATGACTCTCTTGCGTTTTCTATAACCCTTTTGCAATGATTGCTGGCAGTCCTAAAGGCGGCTTTAGTTTCAGAACATCTATCTCATTAAAAGTAATTGAAGTAGATGTGTGTAATGGCGGTTGCACATTCTGGAATGTACCACGGTTGGATTTTTTCCTGTTGGAATTTCTTTGAGGCTATGAATCTCTTTATATAAATGGTTTACCAATCAGTTAAGTCAAATGCGATAGAGGACGCGGTCTTTTCAAATATAGAATGCAAGGGTATTTCTCATATGAACGATATAGGGCTGTTCTAGTCAGCCATCGAGTGTCGATACACTGTGCGATTTAGAGATACATTAGAGGTCTTATTTTTAAGACCTCAAATTCATAAATATTCACAACACTCAAGACATTTCAATTTTTACGATTACATTACTGATTTCTTGGTATGTTTTTCAATCGAGGGCAACACGAAGACTTTTTAAATCAAAGCTTAAGCGTGTAATATCTTTGTAAATGTGTTACTTTGTTCCGACTATGGTTATAATGTAGATACTGAAAGTTTCATTAACATCGGATAATTCTCTAATTCTTAGATTTGAGGTTTGATTTTTGCAACGATGAGTGTAAATTTTTGTTATGAAACAAATTACTTTTATTTTAATTGACCCTCCTTAGATATATCTATTAATAAATTATTCTCGCATAACTCAAAAATAAGAAGTCTCTTTACTTTTATATAATTCTAAGAGATGATATGAAAGTAAAGGGTATTGTTATTTTGTTATCTAATTTACATGTTTACGGTGTCTACAAATGCACTGCATCGATTAGCTTACAAGAGAGTCATATTTTATCTAAATGCTTATGAGACATTAAAAAATGTAAACCATTTAAAAAAATTAGCATACAATATCAGAGAGAAATAAAAGTAGATATTGAGAGATGAGTGACTTGTAGAGTAAAGTATAACTTGTAACTAATCAGATGAAAGAATATTGATTTATTTTCAAACAAAACTCAATTCAAGAACAAAGTTATGTTATCATGTAGTTTGTAGTACGAAAGTACATAGAAAAAAACTTGAATAGTAATCAACTTTAATGAACTTATCTTCAGTATTACAATAGATTGATTATTCATTGAAAATTTTTTTAATTAAAATATATTTTCAGCTATGACATCGCCAGCTCCAGGTGCAACAACACAACCTCCAGGAGTACCTACGCCAGCTCCTGCAGTAACAACGCAACTGCCAGGTGTCACAACGCCCGCTCCTGCAGTAACAACACAACCTCCAGGCATCACAACACCCGCTCCGGGAGCAACAACACAACGACCAGGTGCAACTACACCCGCTCCTGCACTTACAACACCAGCACCAGGTGTCCCAACGCCCGCTCGTGAGAGTACAACACAAGCACCAGGTATATATTTTAATACATATTTGTGTGAGCGTACGTATCTGCGTTTGTCTATATTTACCAACGTCTATTTCTATTTTACACGTTGTCTTTTCAGTGTTCGACACGAAGAGAAAAATTAGGTTCAATTCATAAATTCCTGAACGGTTGTTATATATAATTGTATAATCTCGAAAATTTCTCTTCGTTTTTTATAATTTATGAAATTGTTAATAAGAACTCATCTTATTCAACTTTAAATGTGCTATATCATGACAAGTTATATTTTAATTTCAGAAAAGGGTGTTCAAAGTTTATCAAGGAAGTGTGTTTACTCTTACTTGAATAGGACCGTTTAAGACAAATTTCATTGACTTAAATGAAATAAATCGACTTGTTGCTTCAGTCAAAAATTATTGTGTCTATGTATTTGTTCCAATTCAGGTTGCCTGTGAATGTTTGGCCGAAGAGTTCGAATGATGAACTCTCAGGCAGAGTGTTATTAACCATTGCAATCGGTTGTTTAGAAAGTTTCTTGTAATTGTTAAGGGAAAGAAGCTTTGAATTACTAGCATTAAATGTTACCATCCAGTCTACTACAGATGGGATGTCATTTTCTAAACTTTCACACATTACCTTGGATATGTGTACATTCGTTTTTCCCACATGTCTGATATAGAGCGTGGTGTCATCGGCAAATATACTCATCTCGGACACAATTTTATCAGGGAGTTCGTTTATGAAAATCATAAATAATAAGGATCCAAGCATCAGCCTCTGGAGTATACCCGCATTAATATCATGTTGTTTGGATGTACGGCAATCGAGGACAATTTGGATTTTACTCTTGTCTAAGAAGGATCTGATATATTAAATTAGTAGGGCCCGTTGCCCGGCGCTGCCGAGGAGAAATATAAAAGAATGAATTAAACAGCCAATCGAACGCAAATAGGTCACATCAGATAAATTTAATGTTTACACAAAGTTCGGCTTTTAATAGTTGAAAATATATGTTCCGACAAAAATGAACATTTGATATTGGAACAAAAATAGAAATTGCCCTTGTTTCCTAAAGGTGTCTACTATATTTGTGTGGTCGAGTTTCACCTGTATAATGCAACTTGCTCTAAGTTATGTGTTTTCTATTTCTAACTAACTTGAACCGAATTGTTTATCTATTACCCTATTATAAACTAAGCATACCCTAAGGTTTATTTCGACAAAGGTCAGTTTTCTCACAGTGGCCGTGGTTAGCTCCGGATTAAATTCTCTAGAAGCGTTTGCTTAAGGCTAAATGTCGCTCGAACCTTAAGCTAAGTTTTAATCGTAAACTAAGCATAACCAAAGTTTTATTTCGTCAAAAGTCGACGACTATCAAAATAAAAAAAATCACTGAAAGTCTAACCTAAGTTGTGTATCGTCAAAAGTCGGTTATTTCACGGTGAACGTGTTTAGGTCCGGTTCAAATTCTGTAGAAGCACTTTTTTGTTTTGTAGATTTAATTTTGCAATTAAATTATTTTCAATAGGATTTAATAAATTTCGTTTTATTTTACGCGCTATTGCATTTTCGATGTCAATAAATATTCGATTACTAATACGAAATAAAATAAAATAATGTAAATCACGTAGAAATTGTAAAATAATATTATTGAAAAAAGAAATATTAAGCTCGTTGGTACAATACGGGTGCATTTGAAAAATAACATGTTTCTTTAGTTTAACATCATTGTTAAAGTTAGATTTAAGCAAGATTATTTGGAGGGGGTCACCCGGACTTAGGGTTAGAGGTGGTGGTAGGTATAATAGAGTGTTTTGCAATGCTAAATTCGTTATCAGGGCACTCGAAAAACGGTATATTTGTAGATTAACACCGTAAAATAAACAGCTTTATATCCCGCCCCTCCGAAAATGAGATTCTACTTCTATTTGGCGATTACGTGTAAAAACCTTAAAACGTTGGTGGAATCATAAAAATGAAAAAACAATGAATTTCGAATTTAGAGTGTGGCATCTATTTCGTATATAAATTTAAAGAAAAATGATCGCCCCATTTCCGGACCATTCTAACTTTTTATGTCAGTTAACTAAATGTGTTTGCCATTCACTGTATGTCAAAGTGACAGTGTTGTAAAACCATACGACATCGCCCGCGAAATTCCCCCCTTAAAACCGCACTGAATATATCTCCCATTGAAGAAAAAATAAAAGTAATAATTTTGGTAACTCATCTAAAACGCTAGAATTTGTCAGAAATGGGGGATCATTTTACGTAAAATTAATGCGCAAGTTTTTCAGGGTGTTTATTGTTTACACGTAAGCGCCTCAAAAAGTAGAACTTCGTTGAAAAATAAGTTTGGTCAAATTTTGGTATAGAGACCGTTGGAATATCTCGAGTATTTCTATTGTTTGCCTTTTGATTGATTAAAAATGGAAATATATTATTCAGTTCAATCTAGCTTACAAAAACGTTAATTACTAAAATGTTTTTTAAAAGATATGACTAATAAAAATGTTAACGCAACAAAGCGTCAATTTTGGAGGCAAGTTTAGTAATGTTCGTTGTGGTTATGAGTTTGGTTCAATTTTAGTATAGTATCCGTTTGAATATCTTGCGTATTTCGCTTTTTTTCCTTCTGAGTGATAAAAAGCGAAATACATTATTCAGTTAACTTCAGCTTACAAAAACGTTAATTACTAAAACATTGAATAAAAACGATATATTTAATAATAATTTTTACGCGACAATGAGTAAATTTCGGAGGCAAGTTTAGTCATTTTCCTTGTTGTTCGAAGTACCCAGAAAAGAAAGTAAGCAATCCGTTAATAATCAACATGGGTACCCGGTCGCCTCCTTGCGAATATATGTCCTTCTTCTCTTTGGTAACAGAGTACACTAAAAATCCGTATAGTTTAATAAATGGGATTAGCAGAAACATGATGAAGAGGAGGAAATGGACCACAAATTAATTAGACTAATAATCGCGTGCTCTAAGAAAAGTGATCAACAAACAAAGAAGCTACTTTACACGTGTAGAACATGATCTTGATTTATGAAAGTTTAAAAAATGGCTTATTTGACCACATTACTATCATTTCATGGCAATCGCTGTTGACTTATCATCCAATATTATTTTTTAGACGTTCTTCTTAAAATAAATTTACTAAATTATTCCGCAGATATGATAATTCAAGTTAACCATTCTACTTTTATAAAACTATCGCAGTCCAATTAATCCATACATATATTCATAACAATAGTACAGCTGATTTCCCTTGTTGGCATTTATAATGTAATCATATGTATATCAAAATTATCAAAATATATACAAGCACATAGATTATGCATATTTATCGAATTACGGAAACCATGATTTAACGATGAAAATGACGAAATTAATATTTTCTAAATAATTCATTAAGTTTCTATCAAGTCAATTGTATGGAATTTCGAATAGATCTTAGAAATTGAATTGAATTCACATAGAAATATCACACTGCATTTTCAAGGAAGTTTTTAACGGAAATTTTGGTCAGGTTATTAACATCATCTTATTTGGTATTCAAATCGGAGATCCTCCTTATTGTAACATATTTAATATCATGGCTAACACGAATATATAACCATTTTATTTGCTGTTCATAATACCGTTATATTTTGGTTTTCTGATTCTTAATAACAGTTTAAATTAAGTTCCATTTGTTCGTACAATATTATATACGAGTTTGTAATATATTTATATTAACATTTACGTTCTGTCGATAGGTACAACACCGTTGCCAGGACCCGTCTCAGGACAAACAATTTCTTGGTCTACACCGAAACGAACACCATTCGTACCAACTCTGCCATCCACGTTACAACGTATGTTTCGTTTATCAGAAAGGCTCTCTTTAATTTGTCGTTCGATTATTAATTTAGTTACAATTTCTATGCAGAAGATATATTGAAAACTAATACAGTGCGTGATAGATATTTTTAACACTTTTGGGGCATATTTTATTTCGAATTAAAGAAAGTAAAGTGTTTTCATTAAAAACATGTGAAACACTCGAATATCATCATAAAATATTTTTCGGTGTAAATGTTTTGTTTGTTATAGAGAGTCACATAATCTCATATTAACAATTGTAATTGCGAAGTCCAAGACGTACAAATTTATTTAAGAGCCAATGTAAATAAGGTGAAAGACTAAGTGTAGCTTACAAATGAGCAGGTCTACAATGATGTGTTATTTCTTTCTAGCGACATGTACACTTTTGGAAGGCATGGACGATGAGACAATATTACCGGATGCTGCTATTACATTGGAACCAAGTGGAAATCCCGTAGTTATCAGACCAAATGGTCCTGGATGGAAGACAAATACACCAGACGACAGGGTGGTCACAATTACGGTGGGAGATTCTATGAGAGATGGCGGTGTAATTGAGCTTGTCGGTGCAGTTAATGTCAAGGAATACGTTGCTGAGTTTCTCAAAACTACTCAGGTAAATTGTTGTATTGCTTAATATTCTTAGCCTATATCACAAAAGGCTTCTTTATTATACATTTTAGTGGAAGCATAGACAATTATAAGCTGTTTTAACTCAGTGTCACATAAAGCGTCTTCGTAATTATCACTGTCTTGCTTAATTGAAACTGCAATTATATGCTTTGCTACTGCCAGAAATTGAAAATTGTGTATAGGTCATTTTTATTACAACAATGTATAAACTATACGTACAACTTCATTAATGACACCATAAGTTATAGTTCCATGGCATAACCGATCTTTTAACAAACTGTGATAAATATAGCACAACATAAATGAATTTTAATAGTTTTAAACAAGAACATTTCTTAATACCCTTAATATTGTAATTCCCTATATTAACAGTTATATACTATTCAGTATTGAAAGGGTTTTTGTTTCCGAGAGTAATTTTAAATGTGTATATTTATGGAAATATGATCGCCTGATGATGTCATTACTTAAATAAGAAAAGGAATTGTATTTGTGATATTGATTTAGTTTTAAAATATTAATTGTGCTAAAAAGTCATTATTCCATTTCGTAAAATGTGTCAAATGCGCTTATATCGTAGAGTGTTATGACAGCACTATTTCTGTCTGATTATATATAAGAAATTAGTTTGCGTCATGTTAATTTATTATTTGATTTATATTGCAGTAAATAACATGTTATTTCTGTGTTCTTACAGACTACAAGTGTACCTGGAGCACAAACTACTCCTACAGGAGTTCCATCCACACCAACTAAAATGACAGCAAAGCCTAACAAACCTGTCAACATTCCAGCTGGTACAGATAAGACAGTAATCAGAGTTACAATTATTCCCCGAAATCCTGATAAACCTGTTGAAGTGAAAATGTCCGTGAAACTTTGTATCAAAGAAACAAGTGAGTAAGAAACAATGTTTTATTTATATACAGACCATTTACACATTGTGTTGGATTTTAAATTGAGGGCATTGCCAGCAGAACACTGCCATGCAAGGCCACATCTTTGCTTTTATTTGCTGATAGACCTAAAGGCTGCTTTTATAGAACATCTATTTCGTTAAAGGTAATTGAAATAGTGATGTGTAACGGCGATGGCACATTCTAGGGTTTACCATGGCTGGCTGTTTGTTTTTTTGTTGGAATTTCTTTAAACCTATGAAACCCTTTATATCAATGGTTAACCAATCAGTCACGTCGAGTGTGAGACAGGACGTATTCTTTTCAAACATGGAATACAGGGTTATTCTTGATATGAACGATATAAGGCTGTCCCAGTCAGCCATCGAGTATCGATACACTGTGCGATAGAGAGTGACTTCTAGGTCTTATTTTAAAGGCATAAAATTTTAAAATATTCACAACACTAAAAAGTTTTGATTTTGTTTTAATAATTTAAATTACTGATTTTTTTGTATCGTTTTCTATCGAGGTCTGCCCGAAAACATTTTCACTTACAGCTTTAGGGTCCTATATCTTTGTAAATTTGTAACTTTCTTCCGACTACTGGTATAATGAAAGTATTTTTGCATTCAGATATGATAGGAATTAACGTAATTTCAGTGATCGAAAAATGAATGAGTCTATTCATAAAATAAAAGGTTTAAATAAACGTTTATTCATCAATGAATAAATATTGAAAATGTTATTAACATCGGATAATTTTCAGATTTTGGTTTGATTTTTGCAATGATGAGTGTACAATTTTACCACTTAAATATAAGAAGTCTGTTTACTTTTATATTATTCTTCAAGATGATATGAAAGTAAAGTGTATTATTATGTTGCTATCTAATTTACATACAGTGTATGTGTATACGGATACACTGTATCAATTAGTGAACAAGTGAGTATATTCTTTTCTTAAAATACTTATATAAACATTAACAATTATTAAACAGTGGTTGAATCAGTATAAAATGTGATGAAAGAAAGAAAACTAAATAGATAGCTAAATGAGAGATGGGTGATATTGTAAGTAAAGTACAACTTGTGACTAATCATGGAAATAATATGGATTTATTTTTAAACATAACGTAATCCCAGCACTAAGTTATGTATTAGAATGTAGTTTGTGCTAGTAAAGTATATATAAAAAAGCACTTTGAGAAATGAACCCAGCTCAGAATAATAATTGATTATTTATTGAACATTTTTGAAATTAAAATATGTTTTCAGCTATGAAAACGACAGCACCTAGTGTTACAACACAGCCTCCAGGTGTACCTACGCCAGCTCCTGCAATAACAACACCAGCACCAGGTGTGCATACGCCCACTCCTACAGCTACAACACAACCCCCAGGTGTACCTACACAAGCACCTGCAATAACAACACCAGCACCAGGTGTCATAACGTCTACTCCTAGTGCTACAACAACACACTCAGGTGTATTCCCGCCAGCTCCTTCAGTAGCAACACCAGTACAAGGTGTTCCAACGCCCGCTCTTAGAACTACAACACAATCTTCAGGTGTACCTACACTAGCTGCTGTAGTAACAACACCAGTACCAGGTGTCCCAACACCCGCTTCTACAGCTGCAATACAACCCTCAGGTGTACCTACGCCACGTCGATCAGTAGCAACACCAGTACCAGCTGTCTCAACTCTCGCGTCTAGAGCAACAACACAACCTCCATATGTACCTACACTAGCTCCTGCAGTAGCTACACTAACACCAGGTGCTCCAACGCCCGCTGTTAGACTTACAACACAACCCCCACGTATACCTACAGTAACAACACTCGCACAAGGTCTCCCAACGCCCGCTCCAGGAGCTACAACACAACCCGCAGGTGTACCTACGCCTGCTACTGTAGTAACGACACTAGCAGCAAGTGTTTTACCGCCCGCTACTTCAGCTACAACACAACCGCTTGGTGCAATTACGCCAGCTCCTGAAGTAACAACACCAGCATCATATGTCTCAACGCCAGCTTCTACAGCTACGACACAACACACAGGTGTACCTACGCCAGCTCCTACAGTTATAAAATCACCAGCAGGTGTCCGAACTGCCGCTCCTAGAGCTACAACACCAGCATCAGGTGTACCGACGCCACCTAGTAGAGTAACAACACAAGCGGTAGTTGTCCCAACGCCCGCTTCTGGAGTTCCAGGTGTCCCAACACCCGCTCCTGGAGCAACAACACAACCTCCGGGTATATATTTTAAGACATATGTTTGTGCACACACGTGTCTTAGTTTTTCTATATACAAACATAGATTTCTATTTTACATGTTGTCTTTACGGGATGAAAATTAGGTTTAAAAAGTGAAAAATAAGGTTAAATTCATTAATTCCCGAACCTTTGTTATATCTGATGGTATAATACTGAAAACTTCTCTCCGTATTTTTATAAGCTATCAAATTCTAAATGAGAGCTGGCTTATTCAACCTCAAATGTGCTATATCATGACAATATGTCTTTATCATACAAAAAGAGTGTTGAAATTTTATCAGGGAAGCGTTTTTACTCTTACTTCCATGGAATCGTAAAAGATAAATTTAACTGACTTTAATGAAATAAATCGACTTGTTGCCTTAGTCAAAAAGTATCAGTCTCACAGCTCACTGGGTGTTTTTTCTCCTTACTCTTCTCTCTCCTTTTCTTTTTTCTGCTCTTCAGAAATCAAGTTCAGAAACTGAAAGCTCAACCTCAAATGCGAATTATGTTCCTTCTTTTATTGACTTAGATCCGACATATCGAAACCAACTTGATTTGCATGACTACATCCTCGGACTCACTGTACCGGATGTTAAAATAAAGATACCACAAGTCGCCTTTATTAACGCCGATATTTGTAATCAATAGAGCAGTGTTCGAATCCTCACCCGCAATTTATGATTTAAATATTTCTTTAATTTTCAAATTGCAAACGAGACAAAGACGGGACCTTTTTATCGTGAGGATGAGACATTTTGGGTTGTCTCCCATCGCTTTATTCGAGTTCAGGGTCATCATGTTCGCCACAAACTTAACCCATGATATTTATGTGACATATGGATCTACTTTTTTCACAAACTTATGTTTTACATACTTATGCGAGTATTTTCTTCTATCTAGGGTAACTGAAATATATTAGAACATAAGGAAATTATTTTTTCTTCATCTTATTACAAATTAAACACAGATTTTGACAAAAACCCAAACCTAATTCACTGTTACATTTTGCTCTAACATGTGTTTACATATACTTCACTTTTATGTTAACAATAATTTTGAATTGTAATGAATATCCAGAGAGCAAACGCTTCAAAGGTCGTTCATTCTCGAATTGTACACCTTAATTTTATTTCGAAATAGTGCAGCTGTCAACCTACACATTTACCAAGAAACTATAAAACACAAAATTCGAATTTACTAATATTGACATCTAGTCATGTTGGCGCCGTCATTTTCTCTTCAGTTTTCTGAAAGGGCTAGGCAACTCTGACCTGTTGAGTCCCACCCAGTCAGTCGCACGTCTAGAAGCTCTCCTATATCTAGAGATGTGTAATGTAATTTTTTTCTTTTCACTAAGGAGTTACCACTTAATAAGACCTAAAGGCAACTAAAGGTTTATGAGGGTAAGGTGGACGTTGACATGATGATTAGTAATGGCCGAATTTTGCCGAATTTAATTATATATAACGATTGTTAACCAAGCATTGAACTTCAAAATCACAATGTAGTAGCCAGCCGAGAAGCTAGGTTTTGGACGCATCAAATGTGACCAGACACTTTTTCCCCATTACACCACGTGCTCAAGATCGGAAGAGAGAGAATCAGAAAGATCCTGCGTTATTGCTGCTCTTCGAAGTATTGCCATAGATGGTTGTGTCGTCTGCACAAATGTCGACGAATGATTTTAGAACGTGATTTGAGCGATCGTTGATGAAGATAAAAAAGGGTTGGGCCCAGAACGGATCCTTGAGGCACTGGTGTTGATACTTTGAGCTTCGGACTGCTGCCCGTCAAAAACTACTTTTGTATACCTACCAGAGAGACAGGAGTTAATGGTTGCGAGGACATTTCCAGATATTCCATAGCCATAAATCTTGTAGAGTAGACCTTTATGCTAAACCCTATCAAAGGCATTTGATATGTCAAGGTCTAGTGCTCTAGAAACGATGACCTAGTCAATACATTCACTGATTCTCCTTTAAACAACGTTAGAACAGCTTTTAGATAATGGGGCAATTTCCGTTGCAGCTTTTTAACCAATATGACCGGGATGCCGTGAGAGCCAGTTGCTTTGTTGGCATCAAGGTTCTTGATAAGTTAACAACATCCGGGACAGACATATGTATGTCGCTCAGAGTATCTTCAGTCTTGAGGAAGGCAGTCCTGGTTTCAAAGGGTGGAGTTTAATGCAGAATTCTTAGCCTAATGCTTTGTCGGATGCTGAGGAAATAATCTCACGACTATTGATGATGGTTAAGATAGAGGTCCCGCATCTGTTCAGGACCCTGTTTCTTATTCGCAAAACTCATGGGAACACAGTCTCTGCTCGAGTACGCTAAACTGAACAGATAAGGCATATGACTCTCTTGCGTTTTCTATAACCCTTTTGCAATGATTGCTGGCAGTCCTAAAGGCGGCTTTAGTTTCAGAACATCTATCTCATTAAAAGTAATTTAAGTAGATGTGTGTAATGGCGGTTGCACATTCTGGAATGTACCACGGTTGGATTTTTTTCCTGTTGGAATTTCTTTGAGGCTATGAATCTCTTTATAGTAATGGTTTACCAATCAGTTAAGTCAAATGCGATAGAGGACGCGGTCTTTTCAAATATAGAATGCAGGGGTATTTCTCATATGAACGATATAGGGCTGTTCTAGTCAGCCATCGAGTGTCGATACACTGTGCGATTTAGAGATACATTAGAGGTCTTATTTTTAAGACCTCAAATTCATAAATATTCACAACACTCAAGACATTTCAATTTTTACTATTACATTACTGATTTCTTGGTATGTTATTCAATCGAGGGCTACCCGAAGACTTTTTAAATCAAAGCTTAAGCGTGTAATATCTTTGTGAATGTGTTACTTTGTTCCGACTATGGTTATAATGTAAATACTGAAAGTTTCATTAACATCGGATAATTCTCTAATTCTTTAATTTAGGGTTTGATTTTTGCAACGATAGGTGTAACTTTTTTGTTATGAAACAAATTACTTTTATTTTAATTGACCCTCCTTAGATATATCTATTAATAATTTATTCTCGCATAACTCAAAAATAAGAAGTCTCTTTACTTTTATATAATTCTAAGAGATGATATGAAAGTAAAGGGTATTGATATTTTGTTATCTAATTTACATGTTTACGGTGTCTACAAATGCACTGCATCGATTAGCTTACAAGAGAGTCATATTTTATCTAAATGCTTATGAGACATTAAAAAAATGTAAACAATTTAAAAAAATTTAAAAAATAAAAAAAAATTTTAAAAATAGCATACAATATCAGAGAGAAATAAAAGTAGATATTGAGAGATGGGTGACTTGTAGAGTAAAGTAAAACTTGTAACTAATCAGATGAAAGAATATTGAATTATTTTCAAACAAAACTCAATTCAAGAACTAAGTTATGTTATCATGTAGTTTGTAGTACGAAAGTACATGATAACAAAAAACTTGAATAGAAATCAACTTTAATGAACTTATCTTCAGTATTACAATAGATTGATTATTCATTGAACATTTTTTTAATTAAAATATATTTTCAGCTATGACATCGCCAGCTCCAGGTGCAACAACACAACCTCCAGGAGTACCTACGCCAGCTCCTGCAGTAACAACGCAACCGCCAGGTGTCACAACGCCCGCTCCTGCAGTAACAACACAACCTCCAGGCATCACAACGCCCGCTCCGGGAGCAACAACACAACCACCAGGTGCAACTACACCCGCTCCTGCACTTACAACACCAGCACCAGGTGTCCCAACGCCCGCTCGTGAGAGTACAACACAAGCACCAGGTATATATTTTAATGCATATGTGTGTGAGCGCACGTGTCTGCGTTTGTCTATATTTACCAACGTATATTTCTATTTTACACGTTGTCTTTTCACTGTTCGACACGTAGAGAAAAATTAGGTCAATTCATAAATTCCTGAACGGTTGTTATATATAATTGTATAATCTCGAAAATTTCTCTTCGTTTTTTATAATTTATGAAATTGTTAATAAGAACTCATCTTATTCAACTTTAAATGTGCTATATCATGACAAGTTATATTTAAATTTCAGAAAAGGGTGTTCAAAGTTTATCAAGGAAGTGTGTTTACTCTTACTTGAATAGGACCGTTTAAGACAAATTTCATTGACTTAAATGAAATAAATCGACTTGTTGCTTCAGTCAAAAATTATTGTGTCTATGTATTTGTTCTAATTTAGGTTGCCTGTGAATGTTTGGCCGAAGAGTTCGAATGATGAACTCTCAGGCAGAGTGTTATTAACCATTGCAATCGGTTGTTTAGAAAGTTTCTTGTAATTGTTAAGGGAAAGAAGCTTTGAATTACTAGCATTAAATGTTACCATCCAGTCTACTACAGATGGGATGTCATTTTCTAAACTTTCAAACATTACCTTGTATATGTGTACATTCGTTTTTCCCACATGTCTGATATAGAGCGTGGTGTCATCGGCAAATATACTCATCTCGGACACAATTTCATCAGGGAGTTCGTTTATGATATCATAAATAATAAGGATCCAAGCATCAGCCTCTGGAGTATACCCGCATTAATATCATGTTGTTTGGATGTACGGCAATCGAGGACAATGTGGATTTTACTCTTGTCTAAGAAGGATCTGATTATATTAAATTAGTAGGGCCCGTTGCCCGGCGCTGCCGAGGAGAAATATAAAAGAATGAATTAAACAGCCAATCGAACGCAAATAGGTCACATAAGATTAATTGAATGTTTACACAAAGTTCGGCTTTTAATAGTTGAAAATATATGTTCCGACAAAAAGGAACATTTGATATTGGAACAAAAATAGAAATTGCCCTTGTTTCCTAAAGGTGTCTACTATATTTGTGTGGTCGAGTTTCACCTGTATAATGCAACTTGCTCTAAGTTATGTGTTTTCTATTTCTAACTAACTTGAACCGAATTGTTTTTCTATTACCCTATTCTAAACTAAGCATACCCTAAGGTTTATTTCGACAAAGGTCAGTTTTCTCACAGTGGCCGTGGTTAGCTCCGGTTCAAATTCTCTAGAAGCGTTTGCTTAAGGCTAAAAGTCGCTTGAACCTTAAGCTAAGTTTTAATCGTAAACTAAGCATAACCAAAGTTTTATTTCGTCAAAGTCGACGACTATCAAAATAAAAAAAATCACTGAAAGTCTAACCTAAGTTGCGTATCGTCAAAAGTCGGTTATTTCACGGTGAACGTGTTTAGGTCCGGTTCAAATTCTGTAGAAGCACTTTTTTGTTTTGTAGATTTAATTTTGCAATTAAATTATTTTCAAAGGATTTAATAAATTTTGTGTTATTTTAGGCGCTATTGCATTTTCGATGTCAATAAATATTCGATTACTAATACGAAATAAAATAAAATAATGTAAATCACGTAGACATTGTAAAATAATATTATTGAAAAAAGAAATATTAAGCTCGTTGGTACAATACGGGTGCGTTCGAAAAATAACATGTTTCTTTAGTTTAACATCATTGTTAAAGTTAGATTCAAGCAAGATTATTTGGAGGGGGTCACCCGGACTTCGGGTTAGAGGTGGTGGTAGGTATAATAGAGTGTTTTGCAATGCTAAATTCGTTATCAGGGCACTCGAAAAAACGGTATATTTGTAGATTAACACCGTAAAATAAACAGCTTTATATCCCGCTCCTCCGAAAATGAGATTCTACTTCTATTTGGCGATTACGTGTAAAAACCTTAAAACGCTGGTGGAATCATAAAAATAAAAAAACAATAATTTCGAATTTAGAGTGTGGCATCTATTTCGTATATAAATTTAAAGTAAAATGATCGCCCCATTTCCGGACCATTCTAACTTTTTATGTCAGTTAACTAAATGTTTTTGCCATTCACTGTAAGTCAAAGTGACAGTGTTGTAAAACCATACGACATCGCCCGCGAAATTCCCCCCTTAAAACCGCACTGAATATATCTCCCATTGAAGAAAAAATAAAAGTAATAATTTTGGTAACTCATCTAAAACGCTAGAATTTGTCAGAAATGGGGGATCATTTTACGTAAAATTAATGCGCAGAGCAGACACCAATATTTGTCTTTTGTTTGTATTATATTTTCATTTCCGCCAAGTTTTTCTAGGTGTTTACTGTTCATACGTAAGCGCCTCAAAAAGTAGAACTTCGTTGGAAAATAAGTTTGGTCAAATTTTAGTATAGTATAGAGACCGTTGGAATATCTCGAGTATTTCTATTGTTTGCCTTTTGATTGATTAAAAATGGAAATATATTATTCAGTTCAATCTAGCTTACAAAAACGTTAATTACTCAAATATTTTTAAAAAGATATGACTAATAATAATGTTAACGCAACAAAGCGTCAATTTTGGAGGCAAGTTTACTAACGTTCGTTGTTGTTATGAGTTTGGTTCAATTTTAGTATAGTATCCGTTTGAATATCTTGCGTATTTCGCTTTTTTTCCTTCTGAGTGATAAAAAGCGAAATACATTATTCAGTTAACTTCAGCTTACAAAAACGTTAATTACTAAACTATTGAATAAAAAAGATATATTTAATAATAATTTTTACGCGACAATGAGTAAATTTCGGAGGCAAGTTTAGTAATTTTCCTTGTTGTTCGAAGTACCCAGAAAATAAAGTAAGCAAAAGAAAAGTTGGTGTATAATTTTTGGATTATATATAAGAATGAGAAGTAATGTAAATAAGTTGATGTTTAGCAATATAAGTATGGTGTGAAAAGTAAAAGAATACTTATCTTTTATTTTCGTGTAAAATCAAACGTTGGGTTTTGGCGAAGTATTGTATGAGTGGTGTCTTTGTACACGTAGCTCTTATTGGCTGTTTTATAAATTCTGAAACGGTTTGACTTAAGGGAATTCCCTGAGTAAATAATTACGGAACTGTGTTTGAGGAGGGTAAGAGTTATTAATACATAGAGAGAAACTAGCATGATACCCTCTCTTTGGAGTATGCAGTGAAGAGAGTTGGTCGTATGGGATAAATAATAGGAATTAATGTTAGATTTTCAAAAGATGTTTAAGTTGCTAGAAACACAGTCTCAGTAAATGAGCGTATGAAGTAGCGATATTCGAAGCGTTTGATGAAGTAGTTTTCTGCCTACTCTGAGAAGATTTGAAAAGGGGAAACATCAACTCCACTTTATATAGTAGATATTCGTCCAGTAATAACTTATGATTTAATTTTCATGAAAAGACCTTCATGCCAGACCTTGTCAAAGACTTTGGATATGTCAAGGGCTATCGCACTAGCTTCCCTTGCTTTGTCCAATTCAAGATACATGCGTTCGGAGATGATCTTTAAGATATCCGCAGTAGAACGGACTTGCCTATATTTAAACTGGTGATCAGAAAAAAGTTTAGCATTTACATCCCCGGACTCGATGTCGTAGATATAAAACTAAAGACAATAAGAGTAGTCTTTGTAAACGCCGATATTTGTCATCAATTAGGGCAGCGTTCGAATCCTTACTTTCAACCTATGATTAAACAGTTCTTTAATTTTCAAATTGCATGGCAGGCTAAGAGGAGTCCTGTTGGGGGTGATGAGATGAGTGAGGGTCACTACTACTGCTTGATTCGAGTTCAGGATCATCACAGCTGTAACAAGCTTAACGCATGATATTCCTGTGTCATATTGTTCTACTTTTTACACAGAAGTATGTCTTACATATTAACGCAGGTATTTTCGTCGATGTCGGGTAACTGAAATATATTCGAACATAAAGAAATTATTTTCCAAATACAAAAATAACAGTTAATCTGTCTGCTGTTGTTAAATACAGCAACAACTCATGATGAAAAAATGAAGAGAAATTATAAAAACCGTCGGCATCCTGCGAACTTTCGCCCTGCTCCACTTAGGTAACAGAGTACACTAAAGAGCGTAAGGGTAGAATAAATGTGATTAGCACAAACTAAACGCAGCGAAGGAAATGGACCACAAATGAATTAGACTAATAATCGCGTGCTCTAAGAAAAGTGATCAACAAACAAAGAAGCTACTTTACACGTGTAGAACATGATCTTGAAGTCATGCCATCAGTTTTCAAAACACGCTGTATATTTGCATGTATTCGATTTATACACCAACATACATATGTTTAAATGTTGTCTCTGCTGAGTTATCTATTGTTATCACATACGAAACATATTCTGTAGGGTTGTCTGTTAATTTATGAATATTTGAAAAATGGCTTATTTGACCACATTATTATCATTTCATGGCAATCGCTGTTGACTTATCATCCAATATTATTTTTTAGACGTTCTTCTTAAAATAAATTTACTAAATTATTCCGCAGATATGATAATTCAAGTTAACCATTCTACTTTTATAAAACTATCGCAGTCCAATTAATCCATACGTATATTCATAACAATAGTACAGCTGGTTTCCCTTGTTGGCATTTATAATGTAATCATATGTATATCAAAATTATCAAAATATATACAAGCACATAGATGATGCATATTTATCGAATTACGGAAACCATGATTTAACGATGAAAATGACGAAATTAATATTTTCTAAATAATTCATTAAGTTTCTATCAAGTCAATTGTATGGAATTTCGAATAGATCTTAGAAATTGAATTGAATTCACATAGAAATATCACACTGCCCTTTCAAGGAAGTTTTTAACGGAAACTTTGGTCGGGTTATTAACATCATCTTATTTGGTATTCAAATCCGAGATACTCTTTATTGTAACATATTTAATATCATGGATAACACGAATATATAACCATTTTATTCGCTGTTCATAATTCCGTTATATTTAGGTTTTCTGATTCTTAATAACAGTTTAAATTAAGTTCTATTTGTTCGTACAATATTATATACGAGTTTGTAATATATTTATATTAACATTTACGTTCTATCGATAGGTACAACACCGTTGCCAGGACCCGTCTCAGGACAAACAATTTCTTGGTCTACACCGAAACGAACACCATTCGTACCAACTCTGCCATCCACGTTACAACGTATGTTTCGTTTATCAGAAAGGCTCTCTTTAATTTGTCGTTCGATTATTAATTTAGTTACAATTTCTATGCAGAAAATATATTGAAAACAAATACAGTGCGGGATAGATATTTTTAAAAACTTTTGGGGCATATTTATTTCCGAATTAAAGAAAGTAAAGTGTTTTCATTAAAAACATGTTAAACACTCGAATATACATAAAATATTTTTCGTGGTAAATGTTTTGTTTGTTATAGAGAGTCACATAATCTCATATTAACAATTGTAATTGCGAAGTCCAAGACGTACAAATTTATTAAGGAGCCAATGTAAATAAGGTGAAAGACTAAGTGTTGCTTACAAATTAGCAGGTCTGCAATGATGTGTTATTTCTTTCTAGCGACATGTACACTTTTGGAAGGCATGGACGATGAGACAATATTACCAGATGCTGCTATTACATTGGAACCAAGTGGAAATCCCGTAGTTATCAGACCAAATGGTCCTGGATGGAGGACAAATACACCAGACGACAGGGTGGTCACAATTACGGTTGGAGATTCTATGAGAGATGGCGGTGTAATTAAGCTTGTCGATGCAGTTAATGTCAAGGAATACGTTGCTGAGTTTCTCAAAACTACTCAGGTAAATTGTTGTATTGCTTAATATTCTTAGCTCATATCACAAAAGGCTTCTTAATTATACATCTTAGCGGAAACATAGACAATTATAAGCTGTTTTAACTCAATGTCACATAACGCGTCTTCGTAATTATCACTGTCTTGCTTAATTGAAACTGCAATTATATGCTTTGCTACTGCCAGAAATTGAAAATTGTGTATAGGTCATTTTTATTACAACAATGTATAAACTATACGTACAACTTCATTAATGACACCATAAGTTATAGTTCCATGGCATAACCGATCTTTTAACAAACTGTGATAAATATAGCACAACATAAATGAATTGTAATAGTTTTAAACAAGAACATTTCTTAATACCCTTAATATTGTAATTCCCTATATTAACAGTTATATACTATTCAGTTTTGAAAGGGTTTTTGTTTCCGAGAGTAATTTTAAATGTGTATATTTATGGAAATATGATCGCCTGATGATGTCATTACTTAAATAAGAAAAGGAATTGTATTTGTGATATTGATTTAGTTTTAAAATATTAATTGTGCTAAAAAGTCATTATTCCATTTCGTAAAATGTGTCAAATGCGCTTATATCGTAGAGTGTTATGACAGCACTATTTCTGTCTGATTATATATAAGAAATTAGTTTTCGTCATGTTAATTTATTATTTGATTTAGGTTGCAGTAAATGACATTTTATTTCTTTTTTCTAACAGACTACGAGTGTACCTGGAGCACAAACTACTCCCACAGGAGTTCCATCCACACCAACTAAAGTGACAGCAAAGCCTAACAAACCTGTCAACATTCCAGCTGGTACAGATAAGACAGTAATCAGAGTTACAATTATTCCCCGAAATCCTGATAAACCTGTTGAAGTGAAAATGTCCGTGAAACTTTGTATCAAAGAAACAAGTGAGTAAGAAACAATGTTTTATTTATATACAGACCATTTACACATTGTGTTGGATTTTAAATTGAGGGCATTGCCAGCAGAACACTGGCATGCAAGGCCACATCTTTGCTTTTATTTGCTGATAGACCTAAAGGCTGCTTTAGTTATAGAACATCTATTTCGTTAAAGGTAATTGAAATAGTGATGTGTAACGGCGATGGCACATTCTAGGGTTAACCATGGCTGGCTGTTTGTTTTTTTGTTGGAATTTATTTAAACCTATGAAACCCTTTATGTCAATGGTTAACCAATCAGTCACGTCGAGTGTGATACAGGACGTATTCTTTTCAAACATGGAATACAGGGTTATTCTTGATATGAACGATCTAAGGCTGTCCCAGTCAGCCATCGAGTATCGATACACTGTGCGATAGAGAGTGACATCTAGGTCTTATTTTAAAGGCATTAAATTTTAAAATATTCACAACACTAAAAAGTTTTGATTTTGTTTTAATAATTTAAATTACTGATTTTTTTGTATCGTTTTCTATCGAGGTCTGCCCGAAAACATTTTCACTTACAGCTTTAGGGTTCTATATCTTTGTAAATTTGTAACTTTGTTCCGACTACTGGTATAATGAAAGTAGTTTTGCATTCAGATATGATAGGAATTAACGTAATGTCAGTGATCGAAAAATGAATGAGTCTATTCATAAAATTAAAGGTTTAAATAAACGTTTATTCATCAATGAATAAATATTGAAAATGTTATTAACATCGGATAATTTTCAGATTTTGGTTTGATTTTTGCAACGATGAGTGTACAATTTTACCACTTAAATATAAGAAGTCTGTTTACTTTTATATTATTCTTCAAGATGATAAGAAAGTAAAGTGTATTATTATGTTGCTATCTAATTTACATACAGTGTATGTGTATACGGATACACTGTATCAATTAGTGAACAAGTGAGTATATTCTTTTCTTAAAATACTTATATAAACATTAACAATTATTAAACAGTGGTTGAATCAGTATAAAATGTGATGAAAGGAAGAAAACTAAATAGATAGCTAAATGAGAGATGGGTGATATTGTAAGTAAAGTACAACTTGTGACTAATCATGGAAATAATATGGATTTATTTTTAAACATAACGTAATCCCAGCACTAAGTTATGTATTAGAATGTAGTTTGTGCTAGTAAAGTATATATAAAAAAGCACTTTGAGAAATGAACCCAGCTCAGAATAATAATTGATTATTTATTGAACATTTTTGAAATTAAAATATGTTTTCAGCTACGAAAACGACAGCACCTAGTGTTACAACACAGCCTCCAGGTGTACCTACGCCAGCTCCTGCATTAACAACACCAGCACCAGGTGTGCATACGCCCACCCCTACAGCTACAACACAACCCCCAGGTGTACCTACACAAGCACCTGCAATAACAACACCAGCACCAGGTGTCATAACGTCTACTCCTAGTTCTACAACAACACACCCAGGTGTATCCACGCCAGCTCCTTCAGTAGCAACACCAGTACAAGGTGTTCCAACGACCGCTCTTAGAACTACAACACAATCTTCAGGTGTACCTACACCAGCTGCTGTAGTAACAACACCAGTACAAGGTGTCCCAACACCCGCTTCTACAGCTGCAATACAACCCTCGGGTGTACCTACGCCACGTCGTTCAGTAGCAACACCAGCACCAGCTGTCTCAACTCTCGCGTCTAGAGCAACAACACAGCCTCCATATGTAGCTACACTAGCTCCTGCAGTAGCTACACTAAGACCAGGTGCTCCAACGCCCGCTGTTAGACTTACAACACAACCCACACGTATACCTACAATAACAACACTCGCACAAGGTCTCCCAACGCCCGCTCCAGGAGCTACAACACAACCCGCAGGTGTACCTACGCCTGCTACTGTAGTAACAACACCAGCAGCAAGTGTTTCACCGACCACTATTTCAGCTACAACACAACCGCTTGGTGCAATTACGCCAGCTCCTGAAGTAACAACACCAGCATCATATGTCTCAACGCCAGCTTCTAAAGCTACGACACAACACACAGGTGTACCTACGCCAGCTCCTACAGTTATAAAACCACCAGCCGGTGTCCGAACTGCCGCTCCTAGAGCTACAACACCAGCATCAGGTGTACCGACGCCACCTAGTAGAGTAACAACACAAGCGGTAGTTGTCCCAACGCCCTCTCCTGGAGTTCCAGGTGTCCCAACACCCGCTCCTGGAGCAACAACACAACCTCCGGGTATATATTTTAAGACATATGTTTGTGCACACACGTGTCTTAGTTTTTCTATATAGAAACATAGATTTCTATTTTACATGTTGTCTTTACGGGATGAAAATTAGGTTTAAAAAGTGAAAAATAAGGTTAAATTCATTAATTCCCGAACCTTTGTTATATCTGATGGTATAATACTGAAAACTTCTCTCCGTATTTTTATAATCTATGAAATTCTAAATGAGAGCTGGCTTATTCAACCTTAAATGTGCTATATCATGACAATATATCTTTATCTTTCAAAAAGAGTGTTGAAATTTTATCAGGGAAGCGTTTTTACTCTTACTTCCATGGAATCGTAAAAGATAAATTTAACTGACTTTAATGAAATAAATCGACTTGTTGCCTCAGTCAAAAAGTATCAGTCTCACAGCTCACTGGGTGTTTTTTCTCCTTACTCTTCTCTCTCCTTTTCTTTTTTCTGCTCTTCGGAAATCAAGTTCAGAAACTGAATGATCAACCTCAAATGCGAATTATGTTCCTTCTTTTATTGACTTAGATCCGACATATCGAAACCAACTTGATTTGCATGACTACATCCTCGGACTCACTGTACCGGATGTTAAAATAAAGATACCACAAGTCGCCTCTATTAAGGCCGATATTTGTAATCAATGGAGCAGTGTTCGAATCCTCACCTGCAACATATGATTTAAATATTTCTTTAATTTTCAAATTGCAAACGAGGCAAAGACTGGACCTTTTTATCGTGAGGATGAGACATTTCGGGTCGACTCCCATCGCTTGATTCGAGTTCAGGGTCATCATGTTCGCCACAAACTTAACCCATGATATTTATGTGACATATGGATCTACTTTTTTCACAAACTTATGTTTTACATACTTATGCGAGTATTTTCTTCTATCTAGGGTAACTTAAATATATTAGAACATAAGGAAATTATTTTTTCTTCATCTTATTACAAATTAAACACAGACCTAATTCACTGTTACATTTTGTTATAACATGTTTTTACATATACTTCACATAAAAGTTAACAATAATTTTGAATCGTAATGAATATCCAGAGAGCAAAAGCTTCAAAGGTCGTTCATTCTCGAATTGTACACCTTAATTTTATTTCGAAATAGTGCAGCTGTCAACCTACACATTTACCAAGAAACTATAAAATACAAAATTCGAATTTACTAATATTGACATCTAGTCATGTTGGCGCCGTCATTTTCTCTTCAGTTTTCTGAAAGGGCTAGGCAACTCTGACCTGTTGAGTACCACCCAGTCATTCGAACGTCTAGAAGCTCTCCTATATCTAGAGATGAGTAATGTATTTTTTTTCTTGTTTCCTTTCACTAAGGAGTTACCACTTATAAAGACCTAAAGGCAACTCGAGGATAAAGGTTAATGAGGGTAACGTGGACGTGTACATGATGATTAGTAATGGCCGAATTTTGCCGAATTTGATTATATATGACGATTGTAAACCAAGCATTGAACTTAAAAATCACAATGTAGTAGCCAGACGAGAAGCTAGGTTTTGGACGCATCAAATGTGACCAGACACTTTTTCCCCATTACACCACGTGCTCAAGATCGGAAGAGAGAGAATCAGTAAGATCCTGCGTAATTGCTGCTCTTCGAAGTATTGCCATAGATGGTTGTGTCGTCTGCACAAATGTCGACGAATGATTTTAGAACGTGATTTGAGCGATCGTTGATGAAGATAAAAAAGGGTTGGGCCCAGAACGGATCCTTGAGGCACTGGTGTTGATACTTTGAGCTTCGGACTGCTGCCCGTCAAAAACTACTTTTGTATACCTACCAGAGAGACAGGAGTTAATGGTTGCGAGGACATTTCCAGATATTCCATAGCCATAAATCTTATAGAGTAGACCTTTATGCTAAACCCTATCAAAGGCATTTGATATGTCAAGGTCTAGTGCTCTAGAAACGTAGACCTAGTCAATACATTCACTGATTCTCCTTTAAACAACGTTAGAACAGCTTTTAGATAATGGGGCAAGTTCCGTTGCAGCTTTTTAACCAATATGACCGGGGATGCCGTAAGAGCCAGTTGCTTTGTTGGCATCAAGGTTCTTGATAAGTTAACAACATCCGGTACAGACATATGTATGTCGCTCAGAGTATCTTCAGTCTTGAGGAAGGCAGTCCTGGTCTCAAAAGGTGGAGTTTAATGCAAAATTCTTAGCCTAACGTTTGGCTTTGTCGGATGCTGAGGAAATAATCTCACGGCTATTGATGATGGTTAGGATAGAGGTCCCGCATCTGTTCAGGACCCTGTTTCTTATTCGCAAAACTCATGGGAACAAAGTCTCTGCTCGAGTACGCTAAACTGAACAGATAAGGCATATGACTCTCTTGCGTTTTCTATAACCCTTTTGCAATGATTGCTGGCAGTCCTAAAGGCGGCGTTAGTTTCAGAACATCTATCTCATTAAAAGTAATTGAAGTAGATGTGTGTAATGGCGGTTGCACATTCTGGAATGTACCACGGTTGGATCTTTTTCCTGTTTGAATTTCTTTGAGGCTATGAATCTCTTTATATAAATGGTTTACCAATCAGTTAAGTACAGTGCGCTAGAGGACGCATTCTTTTCAAATATAGAATTCAGGGGTATTTCTCATATGAACGATATAGGGCTGTTCTAGTCAGCCATCGAGTGTCGATACACTGTGCGATTTAGAGATACATTAGAGGTCTTATTTTTAAGACATCAAATTCATAAATATTCACAACACTCAAGACATTTCAATTTTTACGATTACATTACTGATTTCTTGGTATGTTTTTCAATCGAGGGCTACCCGAAGACTTTTTAAATCAAAGCTTAAGCGTGTAATATCTTTGTGAATTTGTTTCTTTGTTCAGACTATGGTTATAATGTAACTATTTTAGCCTTCAAATATACGAAGAATAGTGACTGAAATATAAAAGAGGTTGTTCATGAAATAAATAATTTAAGTCAACGTTTATTTATCGATTAATAAATACTGAAAGTTTCATTAACAACGGATAATTCTCTAATTCTTAGATTTGGGGTTTGATTTTTGCAACGATGAGTGTAACTTTTTTGTTATGAAACAAATTACTTTTATTTTAATTGACCCTCCTTAGATATATCTATTAATAAATTATTCTCGCATGACTCAAAAATAAGAAGTCTCTTTACTTTTATATAATTCTAAGAGATGATATGAAAGTAAAGGGTATTGTTATTTTGTTATCTAATTTACATGTTTACGGTGTCTACAAATGCACTGCATCGATTAGCTTACAAGAGAGTCATATTTTATCTGAATGTTTATTAGACATTAAAAAAATTTAAACAATTTTTTAAAAAAAGCATACAATATCAGTGAGAAATAAAAGTAGTTATTGAGAGATGGGTGACTTGTAGAGTAAAGTACAACTTGTAACTAATCAGATGAAAGAATATTGATTTATTTTCAAACAAAACTCAATTCAAGAACTAAGTTATGTTATCATGTAGTTTGTAGTACGAAAGTACATAGAAAAAAACTTGAATAGAAATCAACTTTAATGAACTTATCTTCAGTATTACAATAGATTGATTATTCATTGAAAATTTTTTTAATTAAAATATATTTTCAGCTATGACATCGCTAGCTCCAGGTGCAACAACACAACCTCCAGGAGTACCTACGCCAGCTCCTGCAGTAACAACGCAACCGCCAGGAGTACCTACGCCAGCTCCTGCAGTAACAACGCAACCGCCAGGTGTCACAACGCCCGCTCCTGCAGTAACAACACAACCTCCAGGCATCACAACGCCCGCTCCGGGAGCAACAACACAACGACCAGGTGCAACTACACCTGCTGCTGCACTTACAACACCAGCACCAGGTGTCCCAACGCCCGCTCGTGAGAGTACAACACAAGCACCAGGTATATATTTTAATACATATGTGTGTGAGCGCACGTGTTTGCGTTTGTCGATATTTGCAGACGTCTATTTCTATTTTACACGTTGTCTTTACAGTGTTCGACACGAAGAGAAAAATTAGGTTCAATTCATAAATTCTTGAATGGTTGTTATATATAATTGTATAATCTCAAGGATTTCTCTTGGGTTTTTTATAATTTATGAAATTGTTAATAAGAACTCATCTTATTCAACTTTAAATGTGCTATATCATGACAAGTTATATTTAAATTTCAGAAAAGGGTGTTCAAAGTTTATCAAGGAAGCGTTTTTACTCTTACTAGAATAGGACCGTTTAAGACAAATTTCATTGACTTACATGAAATAAATCGACTTGTTGCCTCAGTCAAAAATTATTGTGTCTATGTATTTGTTCTAATTCAGGTTGCCTGTGAATGTTTGGCCGAAGAGTTCGAATGATGAACTCTCAGGCAGAGTGTTATTAACCATTGCAATCGGTGGTTTAGAAAGTTACTTGTAATTGTTAAGGGAAAAAAGCTTTGAATTACTAGCATTAAATGTTACCATCCAGTCTACTACAGACGGGATGTCATTTTCTAAACTTTCACACATTACCTTGGATATGTGTACATTCGTTTTTCCCACATGTCTGATATAGAGCGTGGTGTCATCGGCAAATATACTCATCTCGGACACAATATCATCAGGGAGTTCGTTTATGAATATCATAAATAATAAGGATCCAAGCATCAGCCTCTGGAGTATACCCGCATTAATATCATGTTGTTTGGATGTACGGCAATCGAGGACAATGTGGATTTTACTCTTGTCTAAGAAGGATCTGTTATATTAAATTAGTAGGGCCCGTTGCCCGGCGCTGCCGGGGAGAAATATAAATGAATGAATTAAACAGCCAATCGAACGCAAATAGGTCACATAAGATAAATTTAATGTTTACACAAAGTTCGGCTTTTAATAGTTGAAAATATATGTTCCGACAAAAAGGAACATTTGATATTGGAACAAAAATAGAAATTGCACTTGTTTCCTAAAGGTGTCTACTATATTTGTGTGGTCGAGTTTCACCTGTATAATGCAACTTGCTCTAAGTTATGTGTTTTCTATTTCTAACTAACTTGAACCGAATTGTTTTTCTATTACCCTATTCTAAACTAAGCATACCCTAAGGTTTATTTCGACAAAGGTCAGTTTTCTCACAGTGGCCGTGGTTAGCTCCGGTTCAAATTCTCTAGAAGCGTTTGCTTAAGGCTAAAAGTCGCTCGAACCTTAAGCTAAGTTTTAATCGTAAACTAAGCATAACCAAATTTTTATTTCATCAAAAGTCGACGACTATCAAAATAAAAAAAATCACTGAAAGTCTAACCTAAGTTGTGTATCGTCAAAAGTCGGTTATTTCACGGTGAACGTGTTTAGGTCCGGTTCAAATTCTATAGAAGCACTTTTTTGTTTTGTAGATTTAATTTTGCAATTAAATTATTTTCAATAGGATTTAATAAATTTCGTGTTATTTTACGCGCTATTGCATTTTCGATGTCAATAAATATTCGATTACTAATACGAAATAAAATAAAATAATGTAAATCACGTAGACATTGTAAAATAATATTATTGAAAAAAGAAATATTAAGCTTGTTGATACAATACGGGTTCGTTCGAAAAATAACATGTTTCTTTAGTTTAACATCATTGTTAAAGTTAGATTCAAGCAAGATTATTTGGGGGCGGGGGTCACCCGGACTTAGGGTTAGAGGTGGTGGTAGGTATAATAGAGTGTTTTGCAATGCTAAATTCGTTATCAGGGCACTCGAAAAAACGGTATATTTGTAGATTAACACCGTAAAATAAACAGCTTTATATCCCGCCCCTCCGAAAATGAGATTCTACTTCTATTTGGCGATTACGTGTAAACACCTTAAAACGCTGGTGGAATCATAAAAATAAAAAACAATAATTTCGAATTTAGAGTGTGGCATCTATTTCGTATATAAATTTAAAGTAAAATGATCGCCCCATTTCCGGACCATTCTAACTTTTTATGTCAGTTAACTAAATGTGTTTGCCATTCACTGTATGTCAAAGTGACAGTGTTGTAAAACCATACGACATCGCCCGCGAAATTCCCCCCTTAAAACCGCACTGAATATATCTCCCATTGAAGAAAAAATAAAAGTAATAATTTTGGTAACTCATCTAAAACGCTAGAATTTGTCAGAAATGGGGGATCATTTTACGTAAAATTAATGCGCAGAGCAGACACCAATATTTGTCTTTTGTTTGTATTATATTTTCATTTTCGCCAAGTTTCTCAGGGTGTTTATTGTTTACACGTAAGCGCCTCAAAAAGTAGAACTTCGTTGAAAAATAAGTTTGGTAAAATTTTAGTATAGTATAGAGACCGTTGGAATATCTCGAGTATTTCTATTGTTTGCCTTTTGATTGATAAAAAATGGAAATATATTATTCAGTTCAATCTAGCTTACAAAAACGTTAATTACAAAACTATTTTTTAAAAAGATATGACTAATAATAATGTTAACGCAACAAAGCGTCAATTTTGGAGGCAACTTTAGTAATGTTCGTTGTTGTTATGAGTTTGGTTAAATTTTAGTATAGTATCCGTTTGAATATCTTGCGTATTTCGCTTTTTTTCCTTCTGAGTGATAAAAAGCGAAATACATTATTCAGTTAACTTCAGCTTACAAAAACGTTAATTACTAAAATATTGAATAAAAAAGATATATTTAATAATAATTTTTACGCGACAATGAGTAAATTTCGGAGGCAAGTTTAGTAATTTTCCCTGTTGTTCGAAGTACCCAGAAAAGAAACTAAGCAAAAGAAAAGTTGGTGTATAATTTTTGGATTATATATGAGAATGAGAAGAATGAGAAGTAATGGATGTTTAGCAATATAAGTATGGTGTGAAAAGTAAAAGAATACTTATCTTTTATTTTCGTGTAAAATCAAACGTTGGGTTTTGGCGAAGTATTGTATGAGTTGTGTCTTTATACACGTAGCTCTAATTGGCTGTTTTATAAATTCTGAAACGGTTTAACTTAAGGGAATTCCCTGAGTAAATAATTACGGAACCGTGTTTGAGGAGGGTAAGAGTTATTAATTCATAGAGAGAAATTAGCATGATACCCTCTCTTTGGAGTATGCAGTGAAGAGAGATGGTCGTATGGGATAAATAATAGGAATTAATGTTAGATTTTCAAAAGATGTTTAAGTTGCTGGAAACACAGTCTCAGTAAATGGGCGTATGAAGTAGCAATATTCGAAGCGTTTGATGTAGTAGTTTTCTGCCTACTCTTAGAAGATTTGAAAAGGGGAAACATCAACTCAACTTTATATAGTAGATATTCGTCCAGTAATAACTTATGATTTAATTTTCATGAAAAGACCTTCATGCCAGACCTTGTCAAAGACTTTGGATATGTCAAGGGCTATCGCACTAGATTCCCTTGTTTTGTCCAATTCAAGATACATGCGTTCGGAGATGATCTTTAAGATATCCGCAGTAGAACGGACTTGCCTATATTTAAACTGGTGATCAGAAAAAAGTTTAGCATTTACATCCTTGGACTCGATGTCGTAGATATAAAACTAAAGACAATAAGAGTAGTCTTTGTAAACGTCGATATTTGTCATCAATTAGGGCAGCGTTCGAATCCTTACTTGCAAGCTATGATTATACAGTTCTTTAATTTTCAAATTGCATGGCAGGCTAAGAGGAGTCCTGTTGGGGGTGATGAGATGAGTGAGGGTCACTACTACTGCTTGATTCGAGTTCAGGATCATCACAGCTGTAACAAGCTTAACGCATGATATTTCTGTGTCATATTGTTCTACTTTTTACACAGAAGTATGTCTTACATATTAACGCAGGTATTTTCGTCGATCTCGGGTAACTGAAATATATTCGAACATAAAGAAATTATTTTCCAAATACAAAAATAACAGTTAATCTGTCTGCTGTTGTTAAATACAGCAACAACTCATGATGAAAAAATGAAGAGAAATTATAAAAACCGTCGGCATCCTGCGAACTTTCGCCCTGCTCCACTTAGGTAACAGAGTACACTAAAGAGCGTAAGGGTGAATAAATGTGATTAGCACAAACTAAACGCAGCGAAGGAAATGGACCACAAATGAATTAGACTAATAATCGCGTGCTCTAAGAAAAGTGATCAACAAACAAAGAAGCTACTTTACACGTGTAGAACATGATCTTGAAGTCATGCCATCAGTTTTCAAAACACGCTGTATATTTGCATGTATTCGATTTATACACCAACATACATATGTTTAAATGTTGTCTCTGCTGAGTTATCTATTGTTATCACATACGAAACATATTCTGTAGGGTTGTCTGTAAATTTATGAAAGTTTGAAAAATGGCTTATTTGACCACATTACTATCATTTCATGGCAATCGCTGTTGACTTATCATCCAATATTATTTTTTAGACGTTCTTCTTAAAATAAATTTACTAAATTATTCCGCAGATATGATAATTCAAGTTAACCATTCTACTTTTATAAAACTATCGCAGTCCAATTAATCTATACGTATATTCATAACAATAGTACAGCTGGTTTCCCTTGTTGGCATTTATAATGTAATCATATGTATATCAAAATTATCAAAATATATACAAGCACATAGATGATGCATATTTATCGAATCACGGAAACCATGATTTAACGATGAAAATAATGAAATTAATATTTTCTAAATAATTCATTAAGTTTCTATCAAGTCAATTGTATGGAATTTCGAATAGATCTTAGAAATTGAATTGAATTCACATAGAAATATCACACTGCCTTTTCAAGGAAGTTTTTAACGGAAATTTTTGTCGGGTTATTAACATCATCTTATTTGGTATTTAAATCCGAAGTCCTCCTTATTGTAACATATTTAATATCATGGATAACACGAATATACAACCATTTTATTCGCTGTTCATAATACCGTTATATTTTGGTTTTCTGATTCTTAATAACAGTTTAAATTAAGTTCCATTTGTTCGTACAATATTATATACGAGTTTGTAATATATTTATATTAACATTTACGTTCTATCGATAGGTACAACACCGTTGCCAGGACCCGTCTCAGGACAAACAATTTCTTGGTCTACACCGAAACGAACACCATTCGTACCAACTCTGCCATCCACGTTACAACGTATGTTTCGTTTATCAGAAAGGCTCTCTTTAATTTGTCGTTCGATTATTAATTTAGTTACAATTTCTATGCAGAAAATATATTGAAAACTAATACAGTGCGTGATAGATATTTTTAAAACTTTTGGGGCATATTTTATTTCGAATTAAAGAAAGTAAAGTGTTTTCATTAAAAACATGTGAAACACTCGAATATCATCATAAAATATTTTTCGTGGTAAATGTTTTGTTTGTTATAGAGAGTCACATAATCTCATATTAACAATTGTAATTGCGAAGTCCAAGACATACAAATTTATTTAAGAGCCAATGTAAATAAAGTGAAAGACTAAGTGTAGCTTACAAATGAGCAGGTCTGCAATGATGTGTTATTTCTTTCTAGCGACATGTACACTTTTGGAAGGCATGGACGATGAGACAATATTACCAGATGCTGCTATTACATTGGAACCAAGTGGAAATCCCGTAGTTATCAGACCAAATGGTCCTGGATGGAGGACAAATACACCAGATGACAGGGTGGTCACAATTACGGTTGGAGATTCTATGAGAGATGGCGGTGTAATTAAGCTTGTCGATGCAGTTAATGTCAAGGAATACGTTGCTGAGTTTCTCAAAACTACTCAGGTAAATTGTTGTATTGCTTAATATTCTTAGCTCATATCACAAAAGGCTTCTTAATTATACATCTTAGCTGAAGCATAGACAATTATAAGCTGTTTTAACTCAATGTTACATAACGCGTCTTCGTAATTATCACTGTCTTGCTTAATTGAAACTGCAATTATATGCTTTGCTACTGCCAGAAATTGAAAATAATGTATAGGTCATTTTTATTACAACAATGTATAAACTATACGTACAACTTCATAATGACACAATAAGTTATAGTTCCATGGCATAACCGATCTTTTAACAAACTGTGATAAATATAGCACAACATAAATGAATTTTAATAGTTTTAAACAAGAACATTTCTTAATACCCTTAATATTGTAATTCCCTATATTAACAGTTATATACTATTCAGTTTTGAAAGGGTTTTTGTTTCCGAGAGTAATTTTAAATGTGTATATTTATGGAAATATGATCGCCTGATGATGTCATTACTTAAATAAGAAAAGGAATTGTATTTGTGATATTGATTTAGTTTTAAAATATTAATTGTGCTAAAAAGTCATTATTCCATTTCGTAAAATGTGTCAAATGCTTTTAAATCGTAGAGTGTTATGACAGCACGATTTCTGTCTGATTATATATAAGAAATTAGTTTACGTCATGTTAATTTATTATTTGATTTAGGTTGCAGTAAATGACATCTTATTTCTATGTTCTAACAGACTACAAGTGTACCTGGAGCACAAACTACTCCTACAGGAGTTCAATCCACACCAACTAAAGTGACAGCAAAGCCTAACAAACCTGTCAACATTCCAGCTGGTACAGATAAGACAGTAATCAGAGTTACAATTATTCCCCGAAATCCTGATAAACCTGTTGAAGTGAAAATGTCCGTGAAACTTTGTATCAAAGAAACAAGTGAGTAAGAAACAATGTTTTATTTATATACAGACTATTTACACATTGTGTTGGATTTTAAATTGAGAGCATTGCCAGCAGAACACTGCCATGCAAGGCCACATCTTTGCTTTTATTTGCTGATAGACCTAAAGGCTGCTTTTATAGAACATCTATTTCGTTAAAGGTAATTGAAATAGTGATGTGTAACGGCGATGGCACATTCTAGGCTTTACCATGGCTGGCTGTTTGTTTTTTTGTTGGAATTTCTTTAAACCTATGGATCCCCTTATATCAATGGTTAACCAATCAGTCACGTCGAGTGTAATACAGGACGTATTCTCTACAAACATGGAATACAGGGTTATTCTTGATATGAACGATATAAGGCTGTCCCAGTCAGCCATCGAGTATCGATACACTGTGCGATAGAGAGTGACATCTAGGTCTTATTTTAAAGGCATTAAATTTTAAAATATTCACAACATTAAAAAGTTTTGATTTTGTTTTAATAATTTAAATTACTGATTTTTTTGTATCGTTTTCTATCGAGGTCTGCCCAAAACATTTTCACTTACAGCTTTAGAGTTCTATATCTTTGTAAATTTGTAACTTTGTTCCGACTACTGGTATAATGAAAGTATTTTTGCATTCAGATATGATAGGAATTAACGTAATGTCAGTGATCGAAAAATGAATGAGTCTGTTCATAAAATAAAAAGTTTAAATAAACGTTTATTCATCAATGAATAAATATTGAAAATGTTATTAACATCGAATAATTTTCAGATTTTGGTTTGATTTTTGCAATGATGAGTGTACAATTTTACCACTTAAATATAAGAAGTCTGTTTACTTTTATATTATTCTTCAAGATGATATGAAAGTAAAGTGTATTATTATGTTGCTATCTAATTTACATACAGTGTATGTGTATACGGATACACTGTATCAATTAGTGAACAAGTGAGTATATTCTTTTTTTTAAATACTTATATAAACATAAACAATTATTAAACAGTGTTTGAATCAGTATTAAATGTGATGAAAGAAAGAAAACTAAATAGATAGCTAAATGAGAGATGGGTGATATTGTAAGTAAAGTACAACTTGTGACTAACCATGGAAATAATATGGATTTATTTTTAACACAACGTAATCCCAGCACTAAATTATGTATTAGAATGTAGTTTGTGCTAGTAAAGTATATATAAACAGGCACTTTGAGAAATGAACCCAGCTCAGAATAATAATTGATTATTTATTGAACATTTTTGAAATTAAAATATGTTTTCAGCTATGAAAACGACAGCACCTAGTGTTACAACACAGCCTCCAGGTGTACCTACGCCAGCTCCTGCAATAACAACACCAGCACCAGGTGTGCATACGCCCACTCCTACAGCTACAACACAACCCCCAGGTGTACCTACACAAGCACCTGCAATAACAACACCAGCACCAGGTGTCATAACGTCTACTCCTGGTGCTACAACAACACACCCAGGTGTATCCACGCCAGCTCCTTCAGTAGCAACACCAGTACAAGGTGTTCCAACGCCCGCTCTTAGAACTACAACACAATCTTCAGGTGTACCTACACCAGCTGCTGTAGTAACAACACCAGTACCAGGTGTCCCAACACCCGCTTCTACAGCTGCAATACAACCCTCAGGTGTACCTACGCCACGTCGTTCAGTAGCAACACCAGCACCAGCTGTCTCAACTGTCGCGTCTAGAGCAACAACACAACCTCCATATGTACCTACACTAACTCCTGCAGTAGCTACACAAACACCAGGTGCTCCAACGCCCGCTGTTAGACTTACAACACAACCCCCACGTATACCTACAGTAACAACACTCGCCCAAGGTTTCCCAACGCCCGCTCCAGGAGCTACAACACAACCCCCAGGTGTACCTACGCCTGCTACTGTAGTAACAACACCAGCAGCAAGTGTTTCACCGCCTGCTACTTCAGCTACAACACAACCGCTTGGTGCAATTACGCCAGCTCCTGAAGTAACAACACCAGCATCATATGTCTCAACGCCAGCTTCTACAGCTACGACACAACACACAGGTGTACCTACGCCAGCTCCTACAGTTATAAAACCACCAGCAGGTGTCCGAACTGCCGCTCCTAGAGCTACAACATCAGCATCAGGTGTACCGACGCCACCTAGTAGAGTAACAACACAAGCGGTAGTTGTCCCAACGCCCGCTCCTGGAGTTTCAGGTGTCCCAACACCCGCTCCTGGAGCAACAACACAACCTCCGGGTATATATTTTAAGACATATGTTTGTGCACACACGTGTCTTAGTTTTTCTATATACAAACATAGATTTCTATTTTACATGTTGTCTTTACGGGATGAAAATTAGGTTTAAAAAGTGAAAAATAAGGTTAAATTCATTAATTCCCAAACCTTTGTTATATCTGATGGTATAATACTGCAAACTTCTCTCCGTATTTTTATAATCTATGAAATTCTAAATGAGAGCTGGCTTATTCAACCTTAAATGTACTATATCATGACAATATGTCTTTATCTTACAAAAAGAGTGTTGAAATTTTATTTTGGAAGCGATTTTACTCTTACTTCCATGGAATCGTAAAAGATAAATTTAACTGACTTTAATGAAATAAATCGAATTGTTGCCTCAGTCAAAAAGTATCAGTCTCACAGCTCACTGGGTGTTTTTTCTCCTTACTCTTCTCTCTCCTTTTCTTTTTTCTGCTCTTCAGAAATCAAGTTCAGAAACTGAAAGCTCAACCTCAAATGCGAATTATGTTCCTTCTTTTATTGACTTAGATCCGACATATCGAAACCAACTTGATTTGCATGACTACATCCTCGGACTCACTGTACCGGATGTTAAAATTAAGATACCACAAGTCGCCTCTATTAACGCCGATATTTGTAATCAATGGAGCAGTGTTCGAATCCTCACCCGCAACCTATGATTTAAATATGTCTTTAATTTTCAAATTGCAAACGAGACAAAGACGGAACCTTTTTATCGTGAGGATGAGACATTTCCAGGTATTTAATAACCATAAATCTTGTAGAGTAGACCTTTATGCTAAACCCTATCAAAGGCATTTGATATGTCAAGCTCTAGTGCTCTAGCAACGAAGACCTAGTCAATACATTCACTGATTCTCCTTGAAACAACGTTAGAACAGCTTTTAGATAATGGGGTAAGTTCCGTTGCAGCTTTTTAACTAATATGACCGGGATGCCGTGAGAGCCAGTTGCTTTGTTGGCATAAAGGTTCTTGATAAGTTAACAACATCCGGGACAGGCATATGTATGTCGCTCAGAGTATCTTCAGTCTTGAGGAAGGCAGTCCTGGTCTCAAAAGGTGGAGTTTAATGCAAAATTCTTAGCCTAACGTTTGGCTTTGTCGGATGCTGAGATAATAATCTCACGACTATTGATGATGGTTAGGATAGAGGTCCCGCATCTGTTCAGGATCCTGTTTCTTATTCGCAAAACTCATGAGAACAAAGTCTCTGCTCGAGTACGCTAAACTGAACAGATAAGGCATATGACTCTCTTGCGTTTTCTATAACCCTTTTGCAATGATTGCTGGCAGTCCTAAAGGCGGCTTTAGTTTCAGAACATCTATCTCATTAAAAGTAATTGAAGTAGATGTGTGTAATGGCGGTTGCACATTCTGGAAGGTACCACGGTTGGATTTTTTTCCTGTTGGAATTTCTTTGAGGCTATGAATCTCTTTATATAAATGGTTTACCAATCAGTTAAGTCAAATGCGATAGAGGACGCATTCTTTTCAAATATAGAATGCAGGGGTATTTCTCATATGAACGATATAGGGCTGTTCTAGTCAGCCATCGAGTGTCGATACACTGTGCGATTTAGAGATACATTAGAGGTCTTATTTTTAAGACATCAAATTCATAAATATTCACAACACTCAAGACATTTCAATATTTTACGATTAAATTATTGATTTTTTGGTATGTTTTTCAATCGAGGGCTACCCGAAAACTCTTTAAATCAAAGCTTAAGCGTGCAATATCTTTGTGAATTTGTTACTTTGTTCCGACTATGGTTATAATGTAACTATTTTATCCTTTAAATATACGAAGAATAGTGACTGAAATATAAAAGAGGTTGTTCATGAAATAAATAATTTAAGTCAACGTTTATTTATCAATTAATAAATACTGAAAGTTTCATTAACATCGGATAATTCTCTAATTCTTAGATTTGGGGTTTGATTTTTGCAACGATGAGTGTAACTTTTTTGTTATGAAATGAATTACTTTTATTTTAATTGACCCTCCTTAGATATATCTATTAATAAATTATTCTCGCATAACTCAAAAATAAGAAGTCTCTTTACTTTTATATAATTCTTAGAGATAATATGAAAGTAAAGGGTTTTATTATTATTTTGTTATCTAATTTACATGTTTACTGTGTCTACAAATGCACTGCATCGATTAGCTTACAAGAGAGTCATATTTTATCTGAATGCTTATGAGACATTAAAAAAATTTAAACAATTTAACAAAAATAGCATACAATATCAGAGAGCAATAAAAGTAGATATTGAGAGATGGGTGACTTGTAGAGTAAAGTACAACTTGTAACTAATCAGATGAAAGAATATTGATTTATTTTCAAACAAAACTCAATTCAAGAACTAAGTTATGTTATCATGTAGTTTGTAGTACGAAAGTACATAGAAATAAACTTGAATAGAAATCAACTTTAATGAACTTATCTTCAGTATTACAATAGATTGATTATTCATTGAATATTTTTTTAATTAAAATATATTTTCAGCTATGACATCGCTAGCTCCAGGTGCAACAACACAACCTCCAGGAGTACCTACGCCAGCTCCTGCAGTAACAACGCAACCGCCAGGAGTACCTACGCCAGCTCCTGCAGTAACAACGCAACCGCCAGGTGTCACAACGCCCGCTCCTGCAGTAACTACACAACCTCCAGGCATCACAACGCCCGCTCCGGGAGCAACAACACAACGACCAGGTGCAACTACACCCGCTCCTGCACTTACAACACCAGCACCAGGTGTCCCAACGCCCGCTCGTGAGAGTACAACACAAGCACCAGGTATATATTTTAATACATATGTGTGTGAGCGCACGTGTCTGCGTTTGTCTATATTTACCAACGTTTATTTCTATTTTACACGTTGTCTTTACAGTGTTCGACACGAAGAGAAAAATTAGGTTCAATTCATAAATTCCTGAACGGTTGTTATATATAATTGTATAATCTCGAAAATTTCTCTTCGTTTTTTGATAATTTATGAAATTGTTAATAAGAACTCATCTTATTCAACTTTAAATGTGCTAGATCATGACAAGTTATATTTAAATTTCAGAAAAAGGTGTTCAAAGTTTATCAAGGAAGTGTGTTTACTCTTACTTGAATAGGACCGTTTAAGACAAATTTCATTGACTTAAATGAAATAAATCGACTTGTTGCCTCAGTCAAAAATTATTGTGTCTATGTATTTGTTCCAATTCAGGTTGCCTGTGAATGTTTGGCCGAAGAGTTCGAATTATGAACTCTCAGGCAGAGTGTTATTAACCATTGCAATCGGTTGTTTAGAAAGTTTCTTGTAATTGTTAAGGGAAAGAAGCTTTGAATTAATAGCATTAAATGTTACCATCCAGTCTACTACAGACGGGATGTCATTTTCTAAACTTTCACACATTACCTTGGATATGTGTACATTCGTTTTTCCCACATGTCTGATATAGAGCGTGGTGTCATCGGCAAATATACTCATCTCGGACACAATTTCATCAGGGAGTTCGTTAGGGTTAGAGGTGGTGGTAGGTATAATAGAGTGTTTTGCAATGCTAAATTCGTTATCAGGGCACTCGAAAAAACGGTATATTTGTAGATTAACACCGTAAAATAAACAGCTTTATATCCCGCCCCTCCGAAAATGAGATTCTACTTCTATTTGGCGATTACGTGTAAAAACCTTAAAAGGCTGGTGGAATCATAAAAATAAAAAACAATAATTTCGAATTTAGAGTGTGGCATCTATTTCGTATATAAATTTAAAGTAAAATGATCGCTCCATTTCCGCACCATTCTAACTTTTTATGTCAGTTAACTAAATGTTTTTGCCATTCACTGTATGTCAAAGTGACAGTGTTGTAAAACCATACGACATCGCCCGCGAAATTCCCCCCTTAAAACCGCACTGAATATATCTCCCATTGAAGAAAAAATAAAAGTAATAATGTTGGTAACTCATCTAAAACGCTAGAATTTGTCAGAAATGGGGGATCATTTTACGTAAAATTAATGCGCAGAGCAGACACCAATATTTGTCTTTTGTTTGTATTATATTTTCATTTCCGCCAAGTTTTTCAGGGTGTTTATTGTTTACACGTAAGCGCCTCAAAAAGTAGAACTTCGTTGAAAAATAAGTTTGGTCAAATTTTAGTATAGAGACCGTTGGAATATCTCGAGTATTTTTGTTTTTTTGCCTTTTGATTGATAAAAAATGGAAATATATTATTCAGTTCAATCTAGCTTTCAAAAACGTTAATTACTAAAATATTGTTTTAAAAGATATGACTAATAATAATGTTAACGCAACAAAGCGTCAATTTCGTAGGCAAGTTTAGTAATGTTCGTTGTTGTTATGAGTTTGGTTCAATTTTAGTATAATATCCGTTTGAATATCTTGCGTATTTCGCTTTTTTTCCTTCTGAGTGATAAAAAGCGCACTACATTATTCCGTTAACTTCAGCTTACAAAAACGTTAATTACTAAAATATTGAATAAAAAAGATATATTTAATAGTAATTTTTACGCGACAATGAGTAAATTTCGGAGGCAAGTTTAGTAATTTTCCTTGTTGTTCGAAGTACCCAGAAAAGAAAGTAAGCAAAAGAAAAGTTAGTGTATAATTGTTGGAATATATATAAGAATGAGAAGAATGAGAAGTAATGGATGTTTAGCAATATAAGTATGGTGTGAAAAGTAAAAGAATACTTATCTTTTATTTTCGTGTAAAATCAAACGTTGGGTTTTGGCGAAGTATTGTATGAGTGGTGTCTTTGTACACGTAGCTCTAATTGGCTGTTTTATAAATTCTGAAACGGTTTAACTTAAGGGAATTCCCTGAGTAAATAATTACGGAACCGTGTTTGAGGAGGGTAAGAGTTATTAATTCATAGAGAGAAATTAGCATGATACCCTCTCTTTGGAGTATGCAGTTAAGAGAGTTGGTCGTATGGGATAAATAATAGGAATTAATGTTAGATTTTCAAAAGATGTTTAAGTTGTTAGAAACACGGTCTCAGTAAATGGGCGTATGAAGTAGCGATATTCGTAACGTTTGATGAAGTAGTTTTCTGCCTACTCTTAGAAGATTTGAAAAGGGGAAACATCAACTCCACTTTATATAGTAGATATTCGTCCAGTAATAACTTATGATTTAATTTTCATGAAAAGACCTTCATGCCAGACCTTGTCAAAGACTTTGGATATGTCAAGGGATATCGCACTAGCTTCCCTTGCTTTGTCCAATTCAAGATACATGCGTTCGGAGATGATCTTTAAGATATCTGCAGTAGAACGTACTTGCCTATATTCAAACTGGTGATCAGAAAAAAGTTTAGCATTTACATTCCCGGACTTGATGTTGCAGATATAAAACTAAAGACAATAAGAGTAGTCTTTGTAAACGCCGATATTTGTCATCAATTAGGGCAGCGTTCGAATCCTTACTTGCAACATATGATTAAACAGTTCTTTAATTTTGAAATTGCATGGCAGGCTAAGGGGAGTCCTGTTTGGTGTGATGAGATGAGTAAGGGCCACTACTACTGCTTGATTCGAGTTCAGGATCATCACAGCTGTAACAAACTTAACCCATGATTTTTCTGTGTCATATTGTTCTACTTTTTACACAGAAGTATGTCTTACATATTAACGCAGGTATTTTCGTCGATCTCGGGTAACTGAAATATATTCGAACATAAAGAAATTATTTTACAAATACAAAAATAACAGTTAATCTGTCTGCTGTTGTTAAATACAGCAACGACTCATGATGAAAAAATGAAGAGAAATTATAAAAACCGTCGGCATCCTGCGAACTTTCGCCCTGCTCCACTTAGGTAACAGAGTACACTAAAGAGCGTAAGGGTAAATAAATGTGATTAGCACAAACTAAACGCAGCGAAGGAAATGGACCACAAATGAATTAGACTAATAAGGGCGTGCTATTAGAAAAACAATCAACAATAAGATATACACGATAGAATGGGATTGCCTACATCAATACTGTCGGTCAGAAAGAAGTTTAGTATTTACATCCCGGACACGATGTCGGGAACATTTACGCCCGTATTCGTCATCAATCGGCCAATGTTCGAATCTTGACTCGCAACCTATGATATAAACATTTCTTTAATTTTCAAATTGCATGCCAGACAAATATAGGCTATTTTTAGAGGAGGATCAAGCAAGTCGGGCCACAACTACCACTCGATATGGGTTAGAGATCATAACAACTGCTATAAACACAACCCATGATATTTCTCTGACATATGGTTCTACTTTTTTCACAAAATTATGTCTAACATACGTGAGTTTTTTTTTTCAATTTCGGGTAACTGAAATATATACGAACATAAAGAAATTATTTTTGAAAATACAAAAATACCAGATAATCTTACTCAAACCGTGGTCTGCTGTTGCTAAATACACAAACAAACGATGATAAAAAATGATAAAAAATATAACAATCGTGGTGCTCAGAGGAATGATCTAAGCGCCAATATCGTCAGAGGATCCGTTAATAATCAACATGGGTACCCGGTCGGCATCTTGCGAATATCTGTCCTTCTTCTCTTTGGTAACAGAGTACACTAAAAATCCGTATAGTTTAATAAATGGGATTAGCACAAACATGATGAAGAGGAGGAAATGGACCACAAATTAATTAGACTAATAATGGCGTGCTCTAAGAAAAGTAATCAACAAACAAAGAAGCTACTTTACACGTGTAGAACATGATCTTGAAGTCATGCCATCAGTTTTCAAAACACGCTGTATATTTGCATGTATTCGATTTATACACCAACATACATATGTTTAAATGTTGTCTCTGCTGAGTTATCTATTGTTATCACATACGAAACATATTCTGTAGGATTGTCTGTTAATTTATGAAAGTTTAACAAATAGCTTATTTGACCACATTACTAACATTTCATGGCCATCGCTGTTGACTTATCATCCAATGTTATTTTTAGACGTTCTTCTTAAAATAAATTTACTAAATTATTCCGCAGATATGATAATTCAAGTTAACCATTCTACTTTTATAAAACTATCGCAGTCCAATTAATCTATACATATATTCATAACAATAGTACAGCTGGTTTCCCTTGTAGGCATTTATAATGTAATCATATGTATATCAAAATATATACAAGCAAATAGATGATGCATATTTATCGAATTACGGAAACCATGATTTAACGATGAAAATGACGAAATTAATATTTTCTAAATAATTCATTAAGTTTCTATCAAGTCAATTGTATGGAATTTCGAATAGATCTTAGAAATTGAATTGAATTCACATAGAAATATCACACTGCCCTTTCAAGGAAGTTTTTAACGGAAATTTTGGTCAGGTTATTAACATCATCGTATTATGTATTCAAATCCGAGATCCTCCTTATTGTAAGATATTAATATCATGGACAACACGAATATATAACCATTTTATTCGCTGTTCATAATACCGTTATATTTTGGTTTTCTTATACTTAATAACAGTTTAAATTAAGTTCCATTTGTTCGTACAATATTATATACGAGTTTGTAACATATATTAACATTAACATTTACGTTCTATCGATAGGTACAACACCGTTGCCAGGACCCGTCTCAGGACAAACAATTTCTTGGTCTACACCGAAACGAACACCATTCGTACCAACTCTGCCATCCACGTTACAACGTATGTTTCGTTTATCAGAAAGGCTCTCTTTAATTTGTCGTTCGATTATTAATTTAGTTACAATTTCTTAACAGAAAATATATTGAAAACTAATACAGTGCGTGATAGATATTTTTAAAACTTTTGGGGCATATTTTATTTCGAATTAAAGAAAGTAAAGTGTTTTCATTAAAAACATGTGAAACACTCGAATATCATCATAAAATATTTTTCGTGGTAAATGTTTTGTTTGTTATAGAGAGTCACATAATCTCATATTAACAATTATAATTGCGAAGTCCAAGACGTACAAATTTATTTAAGAGCCAATGTAAATAAGGTGAAAGACTAAGTGTAGCTTATAAATTAGCAGGTCTGCAATGATGTGTTATTTCTTTCTAGCGACATGTACACTTTTGGAAGGCATGGACGATGAGACAATATTACCAGATGCTGCTATTACATTGGAACCAAGTGGAAATCCCGTAGTTATCAGACCAAATGGTCCTGGATGGAAGACAAATACACCAGACGACAGGGTGGTCACAATTACGGTTGGAGATTCTATGAGAGATGGCGGTGTAATTAAGCTTGTCGATGCAGTTAATGTCAAGGAATACGTTGCTGAGTTTCTCAAAACTACTCAGGTAAATTGTTGTATTGCTTAATATTCTTAGCTCATATCACAAAAGGCTTCTTAATTATACATCTTAGCGAAAGCATAGGCAATTATAAGCTGTTTGAACTCAATGTCACATAAAGCGTCTTCGTAATTATCACTGTCTTGCTTAATTGAAACGGCAATTATATGCTTTGCTACTGCCAGAAATTGAAAATTGTGTATAGGTCATTTTTATTACAACAATGTATAAACTATACGTACAACTTTATTAATGACACGATAAGTTATAGTTCCATGGCATAACCGATCTTTTAACAAACTGTGATAAATATAGCACAACATAAATGAATTTTAATAGTTTTAAACAAGAACATTTCTTAATACCCTTAATATTGTAATTCCCTATATTAACAGTTATATACTATTCAGTTTTGAAAGGGTTTTTGTTTCCGAGAGTAATTTTAAATGTGTATATTTATGGAAATATGATCGCCTGATAATGTCATTACTTAAATAAGAAAAGGAATTGTATTTGTGATATTGATTTAGTTTTAAAATATTAATTGTGCTAAAAAGTCATTATTCCATTTCGTAAAATGTGTCAAATGCGCTTATATCGTAGAGTGTTATGACAGCACTATTTCTGTCTGATTATATATAAGAAATTAGTTTACGTCATGTTAATTTATTATTTGATTTATATTGCAGTAAATGACATTTTATTTCTGTTTTCTAACAGACTACAAGTGTACCTGGAGCACAAACTACTCCCACAGTAGTTCCATCTACACCAACTAAAGTGACAGCAAAGCCTAACAAACCTGTCAACATTCCAGCTGGTACAGATAAGACAGTAATCAGAGTTACAATTATTCCCCGAAATCCTGATAAACCTGTTGAAGTGAAAATGTCCGTGAAACTTTGTATCAAAGAAACAAGTGAGTAAGAAACAATGTTTTATTTATATACAGACCATTTACACATTGTGTTTGATTTTAAATTGAGGGCATTGCCAGCAGAACACTGCCATGCAAGGCCACACATTTGCTTTTATTTGCTGATAGACCTAAATGCTGCTTTTATAGAACATCTATTTCGTTAAAGGTAATTGAAATAGTGATGTGTAACGGCGATGGCACATTCTAGGCTTTACCATGGCTGGCTGTTTGTTTTTTTGTTGGAATTTCTTTAAACCTATGAAACCCTTTATATCAATGGTTAACCAATCAGTCACGTCGAGTGTAATACAGGACGTACTCTTTTCAAACATGGAATACAGGGTTATTCTTGATATAAGGCTGTCCCAGTCAGCCATCGAGTATCAATATACTGTGCGATAGAGAGTGACATCTAGGTCTTATTTTAAAGGCATTAAATTTTAAAATATTCACAACACTTAAAAATTTTGATTTTGTTTTAATAATTTAAATTACTGATTTTTTTGTATCGTTTTCTATCGAGGTCTGCCCGAAAACATTTTCACTTACAGCTTTAGGGTTCTATATCTTTGTAAATTTGTAACTTTGTTCCGACTACTGGTATAATGAAAGTAGTTTTGCATTCAGATATGATAGGAATTAACGTAATGTCAGTGATCGAAAAATGAATGAGTCTGTTCATAAAACAAAAAGTTTAAATAAACGTTTATTCATCAATGAATAAATATTGAAAATGTTATTAACATCGGATAATTTTCAGATTTTGGTTTTATTTTTGCAATTATGAGTGTACAATTGTACCACTTAAATATAAGAAGTCTGTTTACTTTTATATTATTCTTCAAGAGGATATGAAAGTAAAGTGTATTATTATGTTGCTATCTAATTTACATACAGTGTATGTGTATACGGATACACTGTATCAATTAGTGAACAAGTGAGTATATTCTTTTCTTAAAATACTTATGTAAAAATTAACAATTATTAAACAGTGGTTGAATCAGTATTAAATGTGATGAAAGAAAGAAAACTAAATAGATAGCTGAATGAGAGATGGGTGATATTGTAAGTAAAGTACAAATAATATAGATTTATTTTTAAACACAACGTAATCTTAGCACTAAATTATGTATTAGAATGTAGTTTGTGCTAGTAAAGTATATATAAAAAAGAACTTTGAGAAATGAACCCAGCTCAGAATAATAATTGATTATTTATTGAACATTTTTGAAATTAAAATATGTTTTCAGCTATGAAAACGACAGCACCTAGTGTTACAACACAGCCTCCAGGTGTACCTACGCCAGCTCCTGCAATAACAACACCAGCACCAGGTGTGCATACGCCCACCCCTACAGCTTCAACACAACTCCCAGGTGTACCTACACAAGCACCTGCAATAACAACACCAGCACCAGGTGTTATAACGTCTACTCCTAGTGCTACAACAACACACTCAGGTGTATCCCCGCCAGCTCCTTCAGTAGCAACACCAGTACAAGGTGTTCCAACGCCCGCTCTTAGAACTACAACACAATCTTCAGGTGTACCTACACCAGCTGCTGTAGTAACAACACCAGTACCAGGTGTCCCAACACCCGCTTCTACAGCTGCAATACAACCCTCAGGTGTACCTACGCCACGTCGTTCAGTAGCAACACCAGTACCAGCTGTCTCAACTCTCGCGTCTAGAGCAACAACACAACCTCCATATGTACCTACACTAGCTCCTGCAGTAGCTACACAAACACCAGGTGCTCCAACGCCCGCTGTTAGACTTACAACACAACCCCCACGTATACCTACAGTAACAACACCCGCACAAGGTCTCCCAACGCCCGCTCCAGGAGCTACAACTCAACCCCCAGGTGTAATTACGCCTGCTACTGTAGTAACAACACCAGCAGCAAGTGTTTCACCGCCTGCTACTTCAGCTACAACACAACCGCTTGGTGCAATTACGCCAGCTCCTGAAGTAACAACACCAGCATCATATGTCTCAACGCCAGCTTCTAAAGCTACGACACAACACACAGGTGTACCTACGCCAGCTCCTACAGTTATAAAACCACCAGCAGGTGTCCGAACTGCCGCTCCTAGAGCTACAACACCAGCATCAGGTGTACCGACGCCACCTAGTAGAGTAACAACACAAGCGGTAGTTGTCCCAACGCCCGCTTCGGGAGTTCCAGGTGTCCCAACACCCGCTCCTGGAGCAACAACACAACCTCCGGGTATATATTTTAAGACATATGTTTGTGCACACACGTGTCTTAGTTTTTCTATATACAAACATAGATTTCTATTTTACATGTTGTCTTTACGGGATGAAAATTAGGTTTAAAAAGTGAAAAATAAGGTTAAATTCATTAATTCCCGAACCTTTGTTATATCTGATGGTATAATACTGAAAACTTCTCTCCGTATTTTTATAAGCTATGAAATTCTAAATGAGAGCTGGCTTATTCAACCTTAAATGTGCTATATCATGACAATATCTCTTTATCTTACAAAAAGAGTGTTGAAATTTTATCAGGGAAGCGTTTTTACTCTTACTTCCATGGAATCGTAAAAGATAAATTTAACTGACTTTAATGAAATAAATCGACTTGTTGCCTCAGTCAAAAAGTATCAGTCTCACAGCTCACTGGGTGTTTTTTCTCCTTACTCTTCTCTCTCCTTTTCTTTTTTCTGCTCTTCAGAAATCAAGTTCAGAAACTGAAAGCTCAACCTCAAATGCGAATTATGTTCCTTCTTTTATTGACTTAGATCCGACATATCGAAACCAACTTGATTTGCATGACTACATCCTCGGACTCACTGTACCGGATGTTAAAATAAAGATACCACAAGTCGCCTCTATCAAGCCGATATTTGTAATCAATGGAGCAGTGTTCGAATCCTCACCCGCAACCTATGATTTAAATATTTCTTTAATTTTCAAATTGCAAACGAGACAAAGACGGGACCTTTTTATCGTGAGGATGAGACATTTCTGGTCGACTCCCATCGCTTGATTCGAGTTCAGGGTCATCATGTTCGCCACAAACTTAACCCATGATATTTATGTGACATATGGATCTACTTTTTTCACAAACTTATGTTTTACATACTTATGCGAGTATTTTCTTCTATCTAGGGTAACTGAAATATATTAGAACATAAGGAAATTATTTTTTCTTCATCTTATTACAAATTAAACACAGATTTTGACAAAAACCCAAACCTAATTCACTGTTACATTTTGCTCTAACATGTTTTTACATATACTTCACTTTTATGTTAACAATAATTTTGAATCGTAATGAATATCCAGAGAGCAAACGCTTCAAAGGTCGTTCATTCTCGAATTGTACACCTTAATTTTATTTCGAAATAGTGCAGCTGTCAACCTACACATTTACCAAGAAACTATAAAACACAAAATTCGAATTTACTAATATTGACATCTAGTCATGTTGGCGCCGTCATTTTCTCTTCAGTTTTCTTAAAGGGCTAGGCAACTCTGACCTGTTGAGTCTCACCCAGTCAGTCGAACGTCTAGAAGCTCTCCTATATCTAGAGATGTGTAATATAATTTTTTTTCTTTTCACTAAGGAGTTACCACTTATAAAGACCTAAAGGCAACTAAAGGTTTATGAGGGTAAGGTGGACGTTGACATGATGATTAGTAATGACCGAATTTTGCCGAATTTGATTATATATGACGATTGTTAACCAAGCATTGAACTTCAAAATCACAATGTAGTAGCCAGCCGAGAAGCTAGATGTTGGACGCATCAAATGTGACCAGACACTTTTTCCCCATTACACCACGTGCTCAAGATCGGAAGAGAGAGAATCAGAAAGATCCTGCGTTATTGCTGCTCTTCGAAGTATTGCCATAGATGGTTGTGTCGTCGGCACAAATGGCGACGAATGATTTTAGAACGTGATTTGAGCGATCGTTGATGAAGATAAAAAAGGGTTGGGCCCAGAACGGATCTTTGAGGCACTGGTGTTGATACTTTGAGCTTCGGACTGCTGCCCGTCAAAAACTACTTGTGTATACCTACCAGAGAGACAGGAGTTAATGGTTGCGAGGACATTTCCAGATATTCCATAGCCATAAATCTTGTAGAGTAGACCTTTATGCTAAACCCTATCAAAGGCATTTGATATGTCAAGGTCTAGCGCTCTAGAAACGATGACCTAGTCAATACATTCACTGATTCTCCTTTAAACAACGTTAGAACAGCTTTTAGATAATGGGGCAATTTCCGTTGCAGCTATTTAACCAATATGACCGGGGATGCCGTGAGAGCCAGTTGCTTTGTTGGCATCAAGGTTCTTGATAAGTTAACAACATCCGGGACAGACATATGTTTGTCGCTCAGAGTATCTTCAGTCTTGAGGAAGGCAGTCCTGGTCTCAAAAGGTGGAGTTTAATGCAAAATTCTTGCCTAACGTTTGGCTTTGTCGGATGCTGAGGAAATAATCTCACGACTATTGATGATGGTTAGGATAGAGGTCCCGCATCTGTTCAGGACCCTGTTTCTTATTCGCAAAACTCATGGGAACAAAGTCTCTGCTCGAGTACGCTAAACTGAACAGATAAGGCATATGACTCTCTTGCGTTTTCTATAACCCTTTTGCAATGATTGCTGGCAGTCCTAAAGGCGGCTTTAGTTTCAGAACATCTATCTCATTAAAAGTAATTGAAGTAGATGTGTGTAATGGCGGTTGCACATTCTGGAATGTACCACGGTTGGATTTTTTCCTGTTGGAATTTCTTTGAGGCTATGAATCTCTTTATATAAATGGTTTACCAATCAGTTAAGTCAAATGCGATAGAGGACGCGGTCTTTTCAAATATAGAATGCAGGGGTATTTCTCATATGAACGATATAGGGCTGTTCTAGTCAGCCATCGAGTGTCGATACACTGTGCGATTTAGAGATACATTAGAGGTCTTATTTTTAAGACATCAAATTCATAAATATTCACAACACTCAAGACATTTCAATATTTACGATTACATTACTGATTTCTTGGTATGTGTTTCAATCGAGGGCTACACGAAGACTTTTTAAATCAAAGCTTAAGCGTGTAATATCTTTGTGAATGTGTTACTTTGTTCCGACTATGGTTATAATGTAAATACTGAAAGTTTCATTAACATCGGATAATTCTCTAATTCTTAGATTTGGGGTTTGATTTTTGCAACGATGAGTGTAACTTTTTTGTTATGAAACAAATTACTTTTATTTTAATTGACCCTCCTTAGATATATCTATTAATAAATTATTCTCGCATGACTCAAAAATAAGAAGTCTCTTTACTTTTATATAATTCTAAGAGATGATATGAAAGTAAAGGGTATTGTTATTTTGTTATCTAATTTACATGTTTACGGTGTCTACAAATGCACTGCATCGATTAGCTTACAAGAGAGTCATATTTTATCTAAATGCTTATGAGACATTAAAAAATGTAAACCATTTAAAAAAATTAGCATACAATATCAGAGAGAAATAAAAGTAGATAGTGAGAGATGGGTGACTTGTAGAGTAAAGTATAACTTGTATCTAATCAGATGAAAGAATATTGATTTATTTTCAAACAAAACTCAATTCAAGAACTAAGTTATGTTATCATGTAGTTTGTAGTACGAAAGTACATAGAAAAAAACTTGAATAGTAATCAACTTTAATGAACTTATCTTCAGTATTACAATAGATTGATTATTCATTGAAAATTTTTTTAATTAAAATATATTTTCAGCTATGACATCGCCAGCTCCAGGTGCAACAACACAACCTCCAGGAGTACCTACGCCAGCTCCTGCAGTAACAACGCAACCGCCAGGTGTCACAACGCCCGCTCCTGCAGTAACAACACAACCTCCAGGCATCACAACACCCGCTCCGGGAGCAACAACACAACGACCAGGTGCAACTACACCCGCTCCTGCACTTACAACACCAGCACCAGGTGTCCCAACGCCCGCTCGTGAGAGTACAACACAAGCACCAGGTATATATTTTAATACATATGTGTGTGAGCGCACGTGTCTGCGTTTGTCTATATTTACCAACGTCTATTTCTATTTTACACGTTGTCTTTACGGTGTTCGACACGAAGAGAAAAATTAGGTTCAATTCATAAATTCCTGAACGGTTGTTATATATAATTGTATAATCTCGAAAATTTCTTTTCGTTTTTTATAATTTATGAAATTGTTAATAAGAACTCATCTTATTCAACTTTAAATGTGCTATATCATGACAAGTTATATTTAAATTTCAGAAAAGGGTGTTCAAAGTTTATCAAGGAAGTGTGTTTACTCTTACTTGAATAGGACCGTTTAAGACAAATTTCATTGACTTAAATGAAATAAATCGACTTGTTGCTTCAGTCAAAAATTATTGTGTCTATGTATTTGTTCCAATTCAGGTTGCCTGTGCATGTTTGGCCGAAGAGTTCGAATGATGAACTCTCAGTCAGAGTGTTATTAACCATTGCAAGCGGTTGTTTAGAAAGTTTCTTGCAATTGTTAAGGGAAAGAAGCTTTGAATTACTAGCATTAAATGTTACCATCCAGTCTACTACAGACGGGATGTCATTTTCTAAACTTTCACACATTACCTTGGATATGTGTACATTCGTTTTTCCCACATGTCTGATATAGAGCGTGGTGTCATCGGCAAATATACTCATCTCGGACACAATTTCATCAGGGAGTTCGTTTATGAATATCATAAATAATAAGGATCCAAGCATCAGCCTCTGGAGTATACCCGCATTAATATCATGTTGTTTGGATGTACGGCAATCGAGGACAATGTGGATTTTACTCTTGTCTAAGAAGGATCTGATTATATTAAATTAGTAGGGCCCGTTGCCCGGCGCTGCCGAGGAGAAATATAAAAGAATGAATTAAACAGCCAATCGAACGCAAATAGGTCACATCAGATAAATTTAATGTTTACACAAAGTTCGGCTTTTAATAGTTGAAAATATATGTTCCGACAAAAAAGAACATTTGATATTGGAACAAAAATAGAAATTGCCCTTGTTTCCTAAAGGTGTCTACTATATTTGTGTGGTCGAGTTTCACCTGTATAATGCAACTTGCTCTAAGTTATGTGTTTTCTATTTCTAACTAACTTGAACCGAATTGTTTTTCTATTACCCTATTCTAAACTAAGCATCCCCTAAGGTTTATTTCGACAAAGGTCAGTTTTCCACAGTGGCCGTGGTTAGCTCCGGTTCAAATTCTCTAGAAGCGTTTGCTTAAGGCTAAAAGTTGCTCGAACCTTATACTAAGTTTTAATCGTAAACTAAGCATAACCAAAGTTTTATTTCGTCAAAGTCGACGACTATCAAAATAAAAAAAATCACTGAAAGTCTAACCTAAGTTGTGTATCGTCAAAAGTCGGTTATTTCACGGTGAACGTGTTAAGGTCCGGTTCAAATTCTGTAGAAGCACTTTTTTGTTTTGTAGATTTAATTTTGCAATTAAATTATTTTCAAAGGATTTAATGAATTTCGTGTTATTTTACGCGCTATTGCATTTTCGATGTCAATAAATATTCGATTACTAATACGAAATAAAATAAAATAATGTAAATCACGTAGACATTGTAAAATAATATTATTGAAAAAAGAAATATTAAGCTCGTTGGTACAATACGGGTGCGTTCGAAAAATAACATGTTTCTTTAGTTTAACATCATTGTTAAAGTTAGATTCAAGCAAGATTATTTGGAGGGGGGTCACCCGGACTTAGGGTTAGAGGTGGTGGTAGGTATAATAGAGTGTTTTGCAATGCTAAATTCGTTATCAGGGCACTCGAAAAAACGGTATATTTGTAGATTAACACCGTAAAATAAACATCTTTATATCCCGCTCCTCCGAAAATGAGATTCTACTTCTATTTGGCAATTACGTGTAAAAACCTTAAAACGCTGGTGGAATCATAAAAATAAAAATAAAAAAACAATAATTTCGAATTTAGAGTGTGGCATCTATTTCGTATATAAATTTAAAGTAAAATGATCGCCCCATTTCCGGACCATTCTAACTTTTTATGTCAGTTAACTAAATGTTTTTGCCATTCACTGTGAGTCAGAGTGACAGTGTTGTAAAACCATACGACATCGCCCGCTAAATTCCCCCCTTAAAACCGCACTGAATATATCTCCCATTGAAGAAAAAATAAAAGTAATAATTTTGGTAACTCATCTAAAACGCTAGAATTTGTCAGAAATGGGGGATCATTTTACGTAAAATTAATGCGCAGAGCAGACACCAATATTTGTCTTTTGTTTGTATTATATTTTCATTTCCGCCAAGTTTTTCAGGGTGTTTACTGTTCATACGTAAGCGCCTCAAAAAGTAGAACTTCGTTGAAAAATAAGTTTGGTAAAATTTTAGTATAGTATAGAGACCGTTGGAATATCTCGAGTATTTCTATTGTTTGCCTTTTGATTGATAAAAAATGGAAATATATTATTCAGTTCAATCTAGCTTACAAAAACGTTAATTACAAAAATATTTTTAAAAAGATATGACTAATAATAATGTTAACGCAACAAAGCGTCAATTTTGGAGGCAAGTTTAGTAATGTTCGTTGTTGTTATGAGTTTGGTTCAATTTTAGTATAGTATCCGTTTGAATATCTTGCGTATTTCGCTTTTTTTCCTTCTGAGTGATAAAAAGCGAAATACATTATTCAGTTAACTTCAGCTTACAAAAACGTTAATTACTAAAATATTGAATAAAAAAGATATATTTAATAATAATTTTTACGCGACAATGAGTAAATTTCGGAGGCAAGTTTAGTAATTTTCCTTGTTGTTCGAAGTACCCAGAAAAGAAAGTAAGCAAAAGAAAAGTTAGTGTATAATTTTTGGATTATATATAAGAATGAGAAGAATGAGAAGTAATGGATGTTTAGCAATATAAGTATGGTGTGAAAAGTAAAAGAATACTTATCTTTTATTTTCGTGTAAAATCAAACGTTGGGTTTTGGCGAAGTATTGTATGAGTGGTGTCTTTGTACACGTAGCTCTAATTGGCTGTTTTATAAATTCTGAAACGGTTTAACTTAAGGGAATTCCCTGAGTAAATAATTACGGAACCGTGTTTGAGGAGGGTGAGAGTTATTAATTCATAGAGAGAAATTAGCATGATACCCTCTCTTTGGAGTATGCAGTGAAGAGAGTTGGTCGTATGGGATAAATAATAGGAATCATTGTTAGATTTTCAAAAGATGTTTAAGTTGCTAGAAACACAGTCTCAGTAAATGGGCGTATGAAGTAGCGATATTCGAAACGTTTGATGAAGTAGTTTTCTGCCTACTCTTAGAAGATTTGAAAAGGGGAAACATCAACTCCACTTTATATAGTAGATATTCGTCCAGTAATTACTTATGATTTAATTTTCATGAAAAGACCTTCATGCCAGACATTGTCAAAGACTTTTGATATGTCAAGGGATATCGCACTAGCTTCCCTTGCTTTGTCCAATTCAAGATACATGCGTTCGGAGATGATCTTTAAGATATCTGCAGTAGAACGTACTTGCCTATATTCAAACTGGTGATCAGAAAAAAGTTTAGCATTTACATCCTCGGACTCGATGTCGCAGATATAAAACTAAAGACAATAAGAGTAGTCTTTGTAAACGCCGATATTTGTCATCAATTAGGGCAGCGTTCGAATCCTTACTTGCAACCTATGATTAAACAGTTCTTTAATTTTCAAATTGCATGGCAGGCTCAGAGGAGTCCTGTTGGGGGTGATGAGATGAGTGAGGGCCACTACTACTGCTTGATTCGAGTTCAGGATCATCACAGCTGTAACAAACTTAACCCATGATATTTCTGTGTCATATTGTTCTACTTTTTACACAGAAGTATGTCTTACATATTAACGCAGGTATTTTCGTCGATCTCGGGTAACTGAAATATATTCGAACATAAAGAAATTATTTTCCAAATACAAAAATAACAGTTAATCTATCTGCTGTTGTTAAATACAGCAACAACTCATGATGAACAAATGAAGAGAAATTATAAAAACCGTCGGCATCCTGCGAACTTTCGCCCTGCTCCACTTAACAGGTAACAGAGTACACTAAAGAGCGTAAAGGTAAATAAATGTGATTAGCTCAAACAAAACTCAGCGAAAGAAATCGACCACAAATGAATTAGACTAATAATCGCGTGCTATTAGAAAAGTGATCGACAATAAGATATACACGATAGAATGGGCTTGCATACATCAATACTGAAATATATTCGAACATAAAGAAATTATTTTCGAAAATACAACTATACCAGATAATCTTACTCAAACCTTGGTCTGCTGTTGCTAAATACACAAACAAACAATGATAAAAAATGATAAAAAATATAACAATCGTGGTGCTCAGAGGAATGATCTAAGCGCCAATATCGACAGAGGATCCGTTAATAATCAACATGGGTACCCGGTCGGCATCTTGCGAATATCTGTCATTCTTCTCTTTGGTAACAGAGTACACTAAAAATGCGTATAGTTTAATAAATGGGATTAGCACAAACATGATTAAGAGGAGGAAATGGACCACAATTTAATTAGACTAATAATCGCGTGCTCTAAGAAAAGTGATCAACAAACAAAGAAGCTACTTTACACGTGTAGAACATGATCTTGAAGTCATGCCATCAGTTTTCAAAACACGCTGTATATTTGCATGTATTCGATTTATACACCAACATACATATGTTTAAATGTTGTCTCTGCTGAGTTATCTATTGTTATCACATACGAAACATATTCTGTAGGGTTGTCTGTTAATTTATGAAAGTTTGAAAAATGGCTTATTTGACCACATTACTATCATTTCATGGCAATCGCTGTTGACTTATCATCCAATATTATTTTTTAGACGTTCTTCTTAAAATAAATTTACTAAATTATTCCGCAGATATGATAATTCAAGTTAACCATTCTACTTTTATAAAACTATCGCAGTCCAATTAATCCATACATATATTCATAACAATAGTACAGCTGGTTTCCCTTGTTGGCATTTATAATGTAATCATATGTATATCAAAATATATACAAGCACATAGATGATGCATATTTATCGAATTACGGAAACCATGATTTAACGATGAAAATGACGAAATTAATATTTTCTAAATAATTCATTAAGTTTCTATCAAGTCAATTGTATGGAATTTCGAATAGATCTTAGAAATTGAATTGAATTCACATAGAAATATCACACTGCCCTTTCAAGGAAGTTTTTAACGGAAATTTTGGTCAGGTTATTAACATCATCTTATTTGGTATTCAAATCCGAGATCCTCCTTATTGTAACATATTTAATATCATGGATAACACGAATATATAACCATTTGATTCGCTGTTCATAATACCGTTATATTTTGGTTTTCTTATACTTAATAACAGTTTAAATTAAGTTCCATTTGTTCGTACAATATTATATACGAGTTTGTAATATATTTATATTAACATTTACGTTCTATCGATAGGTACAACACCGTTGCCAGGACCCGTCTCAGGACAAACAATTTCTTGGTCTACACCGAAACGAACACCATTCGTACCAACTCTGCCATCCACGTTACAACGTATGTTTCGTTTATCAGAAAGGCTCTCTTTAATTTGTCGTTCGATTATTAATTTAGTTACAATTTCTATGCAGAAAATATATTGAAAACTAATACAGTGCGTGATAGATATTTTTAAAACTTTTGGGGCATATTTTATTTCGAATTAAAGAAAGTAAAGTGTTTTCATTAAAAACATGTGAAACACTCGAATATCATCATAAAATATTTTTCGTGGTAAATGTTTTGTTTGTTATAGAGAGTCACATAATCTCATATTAACAATTGTAATTGCGAAGTCCAAGACATACAAATTTATTTAATAGCCAATGTAAGTAATGTAAAAGACTAAGTGTAGCTTACAAATGAGCAGGTCTGCAATGATGTGTTATTTCTTTCTAGCGACATGTACACTTTTGGAAGGCATGGACGATGAGACAATATTACCAGATGCTGCTATTACATTGGAACCAAGTGGAAATCCCGTAGTTATCAGACCAAATGGTCCTGGATGGAAGACAAATACACCAGACTACAGAGTGGTCACAATTACGGTTGGAGATTCTATGAGAGATGGCGGTGTAATTAAGCTTGTCGATGCAGTTAATGTCAAGGAATACGTTGCTGAGTTTCTCAAAACTACTCAGGTAAATTGTTGTATTGCTTAATATTCTTAGCTCATATCACAAAAGGCTTCTTGATTATACATCTTAGCGGAAGCATAGACAATTATAAGCTGTTTAACTCAATGTCACATAACGCGTCTTCGTAATTATCACTGTCTTGCTTAATTGAAACTGCAGTTATATGCTTTGCTACTGCTAGAAATTGAAAATTGTGTATAGGTCATTTTTATTACAACAATGTATAAACTATACGTACAACTTCATTAATGACACGATAAGTTATAGTTCCATGTCATAACCGATCTTTTAACAAACTGTGATAAATATAGCACAACATAAATGAATTTTAATAGTTTTAAACAAGAACATTTCTTAATACCCTTAATATTGTAATTCCCTATATTAACAGTTATATACTATTCAGTATTGAAAGGGTTTTTGTTTCCGAGAGTAATTTTAAATGTGTATATTTATGGAAATATGATCGCCTGATGATGTCATTACTTAAATAAGAAAAGGAATTGTATTTGTGATATTGATTTAGTTTTAAAATATTAATTGTGCTAAAAAGTCATTATTCCATTTCGTAAAATGTGTCAAATGCGCTTATATCGTAGAGTGTTATGACAGCACTATTTCTGTCTGATTATATATAAGAAATTAGTTTACGTCATGTTAATTTATTATTTGATTTAGGTTGCAGTAAATGACATTTTATTTCTGTTTTCTAACAGACTACGAGTGTACCTGGAGCACAAACTACTCCCACAGGAGTTCCATCCACACCAACTAAAGTGACAGCAAAGCCTAACAAACCTGTCAACATTCCAGCTGGTACAGATAAGACAGTAATCAGAGTTAAAATTATACCCCGAAATCCTGATAAACCTGTTGAAGTGAAAATGTCCGTGAAACTTTGTATCAAAGAAACAAGTGAGTAAGAAACAATGTTTTATTCATATACAGACCATTTACACATTGTGTTGGATTTTAAATTGAGGGCATTGCCAGCAGAACACTGCCATGCAAGGCCACATCTTTGCTTTTATTTGCTGATAGACCTAAAGGCTGCTTTAGTTATAGAACATCTATTTCGTTAAAGGTAATTGAAATAGTGATGTGTAACGGCGATGGCACATTCTAGGCTTTACCATGGCTGGCTGTTATTTTTTTTGTTGGAATTTCTTTAAACCTATGAAACCCTTTATATCAATGGTTAACCAATCAGTCACGTCGAGTGTGATACAGGACGTATTCTTTTCAAACATGGAATACAGGGTTATTCTTGATATGAACGATATAAGGCTGTCCCAGTCAGCCATCGAGTATCGATACACTGTGCGATAGAGAGTGACATCTAGGTCTTATTTTAAAGGCATTAAATTTTAAAATCTTCACAACACTAAAAAGATTTGATTTTGTTTTAATAATTTAAATTACTGATGTTTTGTATCGTTTTCTATCGAGGTCTGCCCGAAAACATTTTCACTTACAGCTTTAGGGTCCTATATCTTTGTAAATTTGTAACTTTCTTCCGACTACTGGTATAATGAAAGTATTTTTGCATTCAGATATGATAGGAATTAACGTAATGTCAGTGATCGAAAAATGAATGAGTCTATTCATAAAATAAAAGGTTTAAATAAACGTTTATTCATCAATGAATAAATATTGAAAATGTTATTAACATCGGATAATTTTCAGATTTTGGTTTGATTTTTGCAATGATGAGTGTACAATTTTACCACTTAAATATAAGAAGTCTGTTTACTTTTATATTATTCTTCAAGATGATATGAAAGTAAAGTGTATTATTATGTTGCTATCTAATTTACATACAGTGTATGTGTATACGAGTACACTGTATCAATTAATGAACAAGTGAGTATATTCTTTTCTTAAAATACTTATATAAACATTAACAATTATTAAACAGTTGTTGAATCAGTATAAAATGTGATGAAAGAAAGAAAACTAAATAGATAGCTAAATGAGAGATGGGTGATATTGTAAGTAAAGTACAACTTGTGACTAATCATGGAAATAATATGGATTTATTTTTAAACATAACGTAATCCCAGCACTAAGTTATGTATTAGAATGTAGTTTGTGCATGTAAAGTATATATAAAAAAGCACTTTGAGAAATGAACCCAGCTCAGAATAATAATTGATTATTTATTGAACATTTTTGAAATTAAAATATGTTTTCAGCTATGAAAACGACAGCACCTAGTGTTACAACACAGCCTCCAGGTGTACCTACGCCAGCTCCTGCAATAACAACACCAGCACCAGGTGTGCATACGCCCACTCCTACAGCTACAACACGACCCCCAGGTGTACCTACACAAGCACCTGCAATAACAACACCAGCACCAGGTGTCATAACGTCTACTCCTAGTGCTACAACAACACACTCAGGTGTATTCCCGCCAGCTCCTTCAGTAGCAACACCAGTACAAGGTGTTCCAACGCCCGCTCTTAGAACTACAACACAATCTTCAGGTGTACCTACACTAGCTGCTGTAGTAACAACACCAGTACCAGGTGTCCCAACACCCGCTTCTACAGCTGCAATACAACCCTCAGGTGTACCTACGCCACGTCGATCAGTAGCAACACCAGCACCAACTGTCTCAACTCTCGCGTCTAGAGCAACAACACAACCTCCATATGTACCTACACTAGCTCCTGCAATCGCTACACTAACACCAGGTGCTCCAACGCCCGCTGTTAGACTTACAACACAACCCCCACGTATACCTACAGTAACAACACTCGCACAAGGTCTCCCAACGCCCGCTCCAGGAGCTACAACACAACCCGCAGGTGTACCTACGCCTGCTACTGTAGTAACGACACTAGCAGCAAGTGTTTCACCGCCCGCTACTTCAGCTACGACACAACCGCTTGGTGCAATTACGCTAGCTCCTGAAGTAACAACACCAGCATCATATGTCTCAACGCCAGCATCTAAAGCTACGACACAACACACAAGTGTCCATACGCCAGCTCCTACAGTTATAAAATCACCAGCAGGTGTCCGAACTGCCGCTCCTAGAGCTACAACACCAGCATCAGGTGTACCGACGCCACCTAGTAGAGTAACAACACAAGCGGTAGTTGTCCCAACGCCCGCTTCTGGAGTTCCAGGTGTCCCAACACCCGCTCCTGGAGCAACAACACAACCTCCGGGTATATATTTTAAGACATATGTTTGTGCACACACGTGTCTTAGTTTTTCTATATACAAACATAGATTTCTATTTTACATGTTGTCTTTACGGGATGAAAATTAGGTTTAAAAAGTGAAAAATAAGGTTAAATTCATTAATTCCCGAACCTTTGTTATATCTGATGGTATAATACTGAAAACTTCTCTCCGTATTTTTATAAGCTATCAAATTCTAAATGAGAGCTGGCTTATTCAACCTCAAATGTGCTATATCATGACAATATGTCTTTATCATACAAAAAGAGTGTTGAAATTTTATCAGGGAAGCGTTTTTACTCTTACTTCCATGGAATCGTAAAAGATAAATTTAACTGACTTTAATGAAATAAATCGACTTGTTGCCTCAGTCAAAAAGTATCAGTCTAACAGCTCACTGGGTGTTTTTTCTCCTTACTCTTCTCTCTCCTTTTCTTTTTTCTGCTCTTCAGAAATCAAGTTCAGAAACTGAAAGCTCAACCTCAAATGCGAACTATGTTCCTTCTTTTATTGACTTAGATCCGACATATCGAAACCAACTTGATTTGCATGACTACATCCTCGGACTCACTGTACCGGATGTTAAAATAAAGATACCACAAGTCGCCTTTATTAACGCCGATATTTGTAATCAATAGAGCAGTGTTCGAATCCTCACCCGCAATTTATGATTTAAATATTTCTTTAATTTTCAAATTGCAAACGAGACAAAGACGGGACCTTTTTATCGTGAGGATGAGACATTTTAGGTCGACTCTCATCGCTTTATTCGAGTTCAGGGTCATCATGTTCGCAACAAACTTAACCCATGATATTTATGTGACATATGGATCTACTTTTTTCACAAACTTATGTTATACATACTTATGCGAGTATTTTCTTCTATCTAGGGTAACTGAAATATATTAGAACATAAGGAAATTATTTTTTCTTCATCTTATTACAAATTAAACACAGATTTTGACAAAAACCCAAACCTAATTCACTGTTACATTTTGCTCTAACATGTGTTTACATATACTTCACTTTTATGTTAACAATAATTTTGAATCGTAATGAATATCCAGAGAGCAAACGCTTCAAAGGTCGTTCATTCTCGAATTGTACACCTTAATTTTATTTCGAAATAGTGCAGCTGTCAACCTACACATTTACCAAGAAACTATAAAACACAAAATTCGAATTTACTAATATTGACATCTAGTCATGTTGGCGCCGTCATTTTCTCTTCAGTTTTCTGAAAGGGCTAGGCAACTCTGACCTGTTGAGTCCCACCCAGTCAGTCGCACGTCTAGAAGCTCTCCTATATCTAGAGATGTGTAATGTAATTTTTTTCTTTTCACTAAGGAGTTACCACTTAATAAGACCTAAAGGCAACTAAAGGTTTATGAGGGTAAGGTGGACGTTGACATGATGATTAGTAATGGCCGAATTTTGCCGAATTTAATTATATATAACGATTGTTAACCAAGCATTGAACTTCAAAATCACAATGTAGTAGCCAGCCGAGAAGCTAGGTTTTGGACGCATCAAATGTGACCAGACACTTTTTCCCCATTACACCACGTGCTCAAGATCGGAAGAGAGAGAATCAGAAAGATCCTGCGTTATTGCTGCTCTTCGAAGTATTGCCATAGATGGTTGTGTCGTCTGCACAAATGTCGACGAATGATTTTAGAACGTGATTTGAGCGATCGTTGATGAAGATAAAAAAGGGTTGGGCCCAGAACGGATCTTTGAGGCACTGGTGTTGATACTTTGAGCTTCGGACTGCTGCCCGTCAAAAACTACTTTTGTATACCTACCAGAGAGACAGGAGTTAATGGTTGCGAGGACATTTCCAGATATTCCATAGCCATAAATCTTGTAGAGTAGACCTTTATGCTAAACCCTATCAAAGGCATTTGATATGTCAAGGTCTAGTGCTCTAGAAACGATGACCTAGTCAATACATTCACTGATTCTCCTTTAAACAACGTTAGAACAGCTTTTAGATAATGGGGCAATTTCCGTTGCAGCTTTTTAACCAATATGACCGGGATGCCGTGAGAGCCAGTTGCTTTGTTGGCATCAAGGTTCTTGATAAGTTAACAACATCCGGGACAGACATATGTATGTCGCTCAGAGTATCTTCAGTCTTGAGGAAGGCAGTCCTGGTCTCAAAAGGTGGAGTTTAATGCAGAATTCTTAGCCTAACGCTTTGTCGGATGCTGAGGAAATAATCTCACGACTATTGATGATGGTTAAGATAGAGGTCCCGCATCTGTTCAGGACCCTGTTTCTTATTCGCAAAACTCATGGGAACACAGTCTCTGCTCGAGTACGCTAAACTGAACAGATAAGGCATATGACTCTCTTGCGTTTTCTATAACCCTTTTGCAATGATTGCTGGCAGTCCTAAAGGCGGCTTTTGTTTCAGAACATCTATCTCATTAAAAGTAATTGAAGTAGATGTGTGTAATGGCGGTTGCACATTCTGGAATGTACCACGGTTGGATTTTTTTCCTGTTGGAATTTCTTTGAGGCTATGAATCTCTTTATATAAATGGTTTACCAATCAGTTAAGTCAAATGCGATAGAGGACGCGGTCTTTTCAAATATAGAATGCAGGGGTATTTCTCATATGAACGATATAGGGCTGTTCTAGTCAGCCATCGAGTGTCGATACACTGTGCGATTTAGAGATACATTAGAGGTCTTATTTTTAAGACCTCAAATTACTAAATATTCACAACACTCAAGACATTTCAATTTTTACTATTACATTACTGATTTCTTGGTATGTTTTTCAATCGAGGGCTACCCGAAGACTTTTAAAATCAAAGCTTAAGCGTGTAATATCTTTGTGAATGTGTTACTTTGTTCCGACTATGGTTATAATGTAAATACTGAAAGTTTCATTAACATCGGATAATTCTCTAATTCTTTAATTTAGGGTTTGATTTTTGCAACGATAGGTGTAACGTTTTTGTTATGAAACGAATTACTTTTATTTTAATTGACCCTCCTTAGATATATCTATTAATAATTTATTCTCGCATAACTCAAAAATAAGAAGTCTCTTTACTTTTATATAATTCTAAGAGATGATATGAAAGTAAAGGGTATTGATATTTTGTTATCTAATTTACATGTTTACGGTGTCTACAAATGCACTGCATCGATTAGCTTACAAGAGAGTCATATTTTATCTGAATGCTTATGAGACATTAAAAAAATGTAAACAATTTAAAAAAATTAAAAAAATTAAAAAAAATTAAAAAAATAGCATACAATATCAGAGAGAAATAAAAGTAGATATTGAGAGATGGGTGACTTGTAGAGTAAAGTACAACTTGTAACTAATCAGATGAAAGAATATTGAATTATTTTCAAACAAAACTCAATTCAAGAACTAAGTTATGTTATCATGTAGTTTGTAGTACGAAAGTACATGATAACAAAAAACTTGAATAGAAATCAACTTTAATGAACTTATCTTCAGTATTACAATAGATTGATTATTCATTGAACATTTTTTTAATTAAAATATATTTTCAGCTATGACATCGCCAGCTCCAGGTGCAACAACACAACCTCCAGGAGTACCTACGCCAGCTCCTGCAGTAACAACGCAACCGCCAGGTGTCACAACGCCCGCTCCTGCAGTAACAACACAACCTCCAGGTGTCACAACGCCCGCTCCGGGAGCAACAACACAACCACCAGGTGCAACTACACCCGCTCCTGCACTTACAACACCAGCACCAGGTGTCCCAACGCCCGCTCGTGAGAGTACAACACAAGCACCAGGTATATATTTTAATACATATGTGTGTGAGCGCACGTGTCTGCGTTTGTCTATATTTACCAACGTATATTTCTATTTTACACGTTGTCTTTTCACTGTTCGACACGTAGAGAAAAATTAGGGTCAATTCATAAATTCCTGAACGGTTGTTATATATAATTGTATAATCTCGAAAATTTCTCTTCGTTTTTTATAATTTATGAAATTGTTAATAAGAACTCATCTTATTCAACTTTAAATGTGCTATATCATGACAATTTATATTTAAATTTCAGAAAAGGGTGTTCAAAGTTTATCAAGGAAGTGTGTTTACTCTTACTTGAATAGGACCGTTTAAGACAAATTTCATTGACTTAAATGAAATAAATCGACTTGTTGCTTCAGTCAAAAATTACTGTGTCTATGTATTTGTTCTAATTCAGGTTGCCTGTGAATGTTTGGCCGAAGAGTTCGAATGATGAACTCTCAGGCAGAGTGTTATTAACCATTGCAATCGGTTGTTTAGAAAGTTTCTTGTAATTGTTAAGGGAAAGAAGCTTTGAATTACTAGCATTAAATGTTACCATCCAGTCTACTACAGATGGGATGTCATTTTCTAAACTTTCAAACATTACCTTGTATATGTGTACATTCGTTTTTCCCACATGTCTGATATAGAGCGTGGTGTCATCGGCAAATATACTCATCTCGGACACAATTTCATCAGGGAGTTCGTTTATGAATATCATAAATAATAAGGATCCAAGCATCAGCCTCTGGAGTATACCCGCATTAATATCATGTTGTTTGGATGTACGGCAATCGAGGACAATGTGGATTTTACTCTTGTCTAAGAAGGATCTGATTATATTAAATTAGTAGGGCCCGTTGCCCGGCGCTGCCGAGGAGAAATATAAAAGAATGAATTAAACAGCCAATCGAACGCAAATAGGTCACATAAGATTAATTGAATGTTTACACAAAGTTCGGCTTTTAATAGTATAAAATATATGTTCCGACAAAAAGGAACATTTGATATTGGAACAAAAATAGAAATTGCCCTTGTTTCCTAAAGGTGTCTACTATATTTGTGTGGTCGAGTTTCACCTGTATAATGCAACTTGCTCTAAGTTATGTGTTTTCTATTTCTAACTAACTTGAACCGAATTGTTTTTCTATTACCCTATTCTAAACTAAGCATACCCTAAGGTTTATTTCGACAAAGGTCAGTTTTCTCACAGTGGCCGTGGTTAGCTCCGGTTCAAATTCTCTAGAAGCGTTTGCTTAAGGCTAAAAGTCGCTTGAACCTTAAGCTAAGTTTTAATCGTAAACTAAGCATAGCCAAAGTTTTATTTCGTCAAAGTCGACGACTATCAAAATAAAAAAAATCACTGAAAGTCTAACCTAAGTTGCGTATCGTCAAAAGTCGGTTATTTCACGGTGAACGTGTTTAGGTCCGGTTCAAATTCTGTAGAAGCACTTTTTTGTTTTGTAGATTTAATTTTGCAATTAAATTATTTTCAAAGGATTTAATAAATTTTGTGTTATTTTAAGCGCTATTGCATTTTCGATGTCAATAAATATTCGATTACTAATACGAAATAAAATAAAATAATGTAAATCACGTAGACATTGTAAAATAATATTATTGAAAAAAGAAATATTAAGCTCGTTGGTACAATACGGGTGCGTTCGAAAAATAACATGTTTCTTTAGTTTAACATCATTGTTAAAGTTAGATTCAAGCAAGATTATTTGGAGGGGGTCACCCGGACTTAGGGTTAGAGGTGGTGGTAGGTATAATAGAGTGTTTTGCAATGCTAAATTCGTTATCAGGGCACTCGAAAAAACGGTATATTTGTAGATTAACACCGTAAAATAAACAGCTTTATATCCCGCCCCTCCGAAAATGAGATTCCACTTCTATTTGGCGATTACGTGTAAAAACCTTAAAACGCTGGTGGAATCATAAAAATAAAAAAACAATAATTTCGAATTTAGAGTGTGGCATCTATTTCGTATATAAATTTAAAGTAAAATGATCGCCCCATTTCCGGACCATTCTAACTTTTTATGTCAGTTAACTAAATGTTTTTGCCATTCACTGTAAGTCAAAGTGACAGTGTTGTAAAACCATACGACATCGCCCGCGAAATTCCCCCCTTAAAACCGCACTGAATATATCTCCCATTGAAGAAAAAATAAAAGTAATAATTTTGGTAACTCATCTAAAACGCTAGAATTTGTCAGAAATGGGGGATCATTTTACGTAAAATTAATGCGCAGAGCAGACACCAATATTTGTCTTTTGTTTGTATTATATTTTCATTTCCGCCAAGTTTTTCAGGGTGTTTACTGTTCATACGTAAGCGCCTCAAAAAGTAGAACTTCGTTGAAAAATAAGTTTGGTCAAATTTTAGTATAGTATAGAGACCGTTGGAATATCTCGAGTATTTCTATTGTTTGCCTTTTGATTGATTAAAAATGGAAATATATTATTCAGTTCAATCTAGCTTACAAAAACGTTAATTACTCAAATATTTTTAAAAAGATATGACTAATAATAATGTTAACGCAACAAAGCATCAATTTTGGAGGCAAGTTTAGTAATGTTCGTTGTTGTTATGAGTTTGGTTCAATTTTAGTATAGTATCCGTTTGAATATCTTGCGTATTTCGCTTTTTTTCCTTCTGAGTGATAAAAAGCGAAATACATTATTCAGTTAACTTCAGCTTACAAAAACGTTAATTACTAAAATATTGAATAAAAAAGATATATTTAATAATAATTTTTACGCGACAATGAGTAAATTTCGGAGGCAAGTTTAGTAATTTTCCTTGTTGTTCGAAGTACCCAGAAAAGAAAGTAAGCAAAAGAAAAGTTAGTGTATACTTTTTGGATTATATATAAGAATGAGAAGAATGAGAAGTAATGGATTTTTAGCAATATAAGTATGGTGTGAAAAGTAAAAGAATACTTATCTTTTATTTTCGTGTAAAATCAAACGTTGGGTTTTGGCGAAGTATTGTATGAGTGGTGTCTTTGTACACGTAGCTCTAATTGGCTGTTTTATAAATTCTGAAACGGTTTAACTTAAGGGAATTCCCTGAGTAAATAATTACGGAACTGTGTTTGAGGAGGGTAAGAGTTATTAATTCGTAGAGAGAAATTAGCATGATACCCTCTCTTTGGAGTATGCAGTGAAGAGAGTTGGTCGTATGGGATAAATAATAGGAATTAATGTTAGATTTTCAATAGATGTTTAAGTTGCTAGTAACACAGTCTCAGTAAATGGGCGTATGAAATAGCGATATTCGAAGCGTTTGATGAAGTAGTTTTCTGCCTACTCTGAGAAGATTTGAAAAGGGGAAACATCAACTCCACTTTATATAGTAGATATTCGTCCAGTAATAACTTATGATTTAATTTTCATGAAAAGACCTTCATGCCAGACCTTGTCAAAGACTTTGGATATGTCAAGGGATATCGCACTAGCTTCCCTTGCTTTGTCCAATTCAAGATACATGCGTTCGGAGATGATCTTTAAGATATCCGCAGTAGAACGTACTTGCCTATATTCAAACTGGTGATCAGAAAAAAGTTTAGCATTTACATCCCCGGACTCGATGTCGCAGATATAAAACTAAAGACAATAAGAGTAGTCTTTGTAAACGCCGATATTTGTCATCAATTAGGGCAGCGTTCTAATCCTCACTTGCAACCTATGATTAAACAGTTCTTTAATTTTCAAATTGCATGGCAGGCTAAGAGGAGTCCTGTTGGGGGTGATGAGATGAGTGAGGGCCACTACTACTGCTTGATTTGAGTTCAGGATCATCACAGCTGTAACAAACTTAACCCATGATATTTCTGTGTCATATTGTTCTACTTTTTACACAGAAGTATGTCTTACATATTAACGCAGGTATTTTCGTCGATCTCGAGTAACTGAAATATATTCGAACATAAAGAAATTATTTTCCAAATACAAAAATAACAGTTAATCTGTCTGCTGTTGTTAAATACAGCAACAACTCATGATGAAAACATGAAGAGAAATTATAACAACCGTCGGCATCCTGCGAACTTTCGCCCTGCTCCACTTATCAGGTAACAGAGTACACTAAAGAGCGTAAAGGTAAATAAATGTGATTAGCTCAAACTAAACGCAGCGAAAGAAATGGACCACAAATGAATTAGACTAATAATCGCGTGCTATTAGAAAAGTGATCAACAATAAGATATACACGATAGAATGGGATTGCCTACATCAATACTGAAATATATTCGAACATAAAGAAATTATTTTCGAAAATACAACAATACCAGATAATCTTACTCAAACCTTGGTCTGCTGTTGCTAAATACACAAACAAACGATGATAAAAAATGATAAAAAATATAACAATCGTGGTGCTCAGAGGAATGATCTAAGCGCCAATATCGACAGAGGATCCGTTAATAATCAACATGGGTACCCGGTCGGCATCTTGCGAATATCTGTCCTTCTTCTCTTTGGTAACAGAGTACACTAAAAAACCGTATAGTTTAATAAATGGGATTAGCAGAAACATGATGAAGAGGAGGAAATGGACCACAAATTAATTAGACTAATAATCGCGTGCTCTAAGAAAAGTGATCAACAAACAAAGAAGCTACTTTACACGTGTAGAACATGATCTTGAAGTCATGCCATCAGTTTTCAAAACACGCTGTATATTTGCATGTATTCGATTTATACACCAACATACATATGTTTAAATGTTGTCTCTGCTGAGTTATCTATTGTTATCACATACGAAACATATTCTGTAGGGTTGTCTGTTAATTTATGAAAGTTTGAAAAATGGCTTATTTGACCACATTACTAACATTTCATGGCCATCGCTGTTGACTTATCATCCAATGTTATTTTTTAGACGTTCTTCTTAAAATAAATTTACTAAATTATTCCGCAGATATGATAATTCAAGTTAACCATTCTACTTTTATAAAACTATCGCAGTCCAATTAATCCATACATATATTCATAACAATAGTACAGCTGATTTCCCTTGTTGGCATTTATAATGTAATCATATGTATATCAAAATATATACAAGCACATAGATGATGCATATTTATCGAATTACGGAAACCATGATTTAACGATGAAAATGACGAAATTAATATTTTCTAAATAATTCATTAAGTTTCTATCAAGTCAATTGTATGGAATTTCGAATAGATCTTAGAAATTGAATTGAATTCACATAGAAATATCACACTGCCTTTTCAAGGAAGTTTTTAACGGAAATTTTGGTCAGGTTATTAACATCATCTTATTTGGTATTCAAATCCGAGATCCTCCTTATTGTAACATATTTAATATCATGGATAACACGAATATATAACCATTTTATTCGCTGTTCATAATACCGTTATATTTTGGTTTTCTTATTCTTAATAACAGCTTAAATTAAGTTCCATTTGTTCGTACAATATTATATACGGGTTTGTAATATATTTATATTAACATTTACGTTCTATCGATAGGTACAACACCGTTGCCAGGACCCGTTTCAGGACAAACAATTTCTTGGTCTACACCGAAACGAACACCATTCGTACCAACTCTGCCATCCACGTTACAACGTATGTTTCGTTTATCAGAAAGGCTCTCTTTAATTTGTCGTTCGATTATTAATTTAGTTACAATTTCTATGCAGAAGATATATTGAAAACAAATACAGTGCGTGATAGATATTTTTAAAACTTTTGGGGCATATTTTATTTCGAATTAAAGAAAGTAAAGTGTTTTCATTAAAAACATGTGAAACACTCGAATATCATCATAAAATATTTTTCGTGGTAAATGTTTTGTTTGTTATAGAGAGTCACATAATCTCATATTAACAATTGTAATTGCGAAGTCCAGGACGTACAAATTTATTTAAGAGCCAATGTAAGTAATCTAAAAGACTAAGTGTAGCTTAAAAATTAGCAGGTCTGCAATGATGTGTTATTTCTTTCTAGCGACATGTACACTTTTGGAAGGCATGGACGATGAGACAATATTACCAGATGCTGCTATTACATTGGAACCAAGTGGAAATCCCGTAGTTATCAGACCAAATGGTCCTGGATGGAAGACAAATACACCAGACGACAGGGTGGTCACAATTACGGTTGGAGATTCTATGAGAGATGGCGGTGTAATTGAGCTTGTCGATGCAGTTAATGTCAAGGAATACGTTGCTGAGTTTCTCAAAACTACTCAGGTAAATTGTTGTATTGCTTAATATTCTTAGCTCATATCACAAAAGGCTTCTTAATTATACATCTTAGCTGAAGCATAGACAATTATAAGCTGTTTAACTCAATGTCACATAACGCGTCTTCGTAATTATCACTGTCTTGCTTAATTGAAACTGCAATTATATGCTTTGCTACTGCCAGAAATTGAAAATTGTGTATAGGTCATTTTTATTACAACAATGTATAAACTATACGTACAACTTCATTAATGACACGATAAGTTATAGTTCCATGGCATAACCGATCTTTTAAGAAACTGTGATAAATATAGCACAAAAAAATGAATTTTAATAGTTTTAAACAAGAACATTTCTTAATACCCTTAATATTGTAATTCCCTATATTAACAGTTATATACTATTCAATATTGAAAGGGTTTTTGTTTCCGAGTGTAATTTTAAATGTGTATATTTATGGAAATATGATCGCCTGATAATGTCATTACTTAAATAAGAAAAGGAATTGTATTTGTGATATTGATTTAGTTTTAAAATATTAATTGTGCTAAAAAGTCATTATTCCATTTCGTAAAATGTGTCAAATGCGCTTATATCGTAGAGTGTTATGACAGCACTATTTCTGTCTGATTATATATAAGAAATTAGTTTACGTCATGTTAATTTATTATTTGATTTAGGTTGCAGTAAATGACATGTTATTTCTGTGTTCTAACAGACTACAAGTTTACCTGGAGCACAAACTACTCCCACAGGAGTTCCATCCACACCAACTAAAGTGACAGCAAAGCCTAACAAACCTGTCGACATTCCAGCTGGTACAGATAAGACAGTAATCAGAGTTACAATTATTCCCCGAAATCCTGATAAAACTGTTGAAGTGAAAATGTCCGTGAAACTTTGTATCAAAGAAACAAGTGAGTAAGAAACAATGTTTTATTTATATACAGACCATTTACACATTGTGTTTGATTTAAAATTGAAGACATTGTCAGCACAACACTGGCATGCAAGGTCACATATTTGTTTTTTTTTCCAATGAAAATTACTAATTTTATCTTGTTTCGAATTAAACGAAGACTTTGACAAAGACCCGAATCTAATTCATCATTACAATTTTTCTAACATGTATTTTTATATACATCACTTTTATGATTTTAAACATAGTTTTAAATCCCCATGAATATCAGGAGAGCAAAACCTTCAAAGATCGTTAATTATCGAATTATACAACGTCATTTTATTTCGAAATTGTGCAGCTGTCAACCTACACATTTTCCGAAAAACTGTAAAATACAATATGCGAATATATTGATATTTATATTGAATAATTCCGGCGGCAATATTTTTCTTCAGTTTTCTAAGAAGGGCTAGACAACTCGTGACCTGTTGAGTCACAGCCACACATTCGAAATTTATAAGCTGTCCTATATCTAGCAATTGGCAATGTTAGTGAAAATCATGTTTTGAACCAAGAAATAAATATCACTGATTGACATTTTGAGGACATTAAATTCAAAATATTCACAATACTCAAGACCTTTAATTTTTTGTCACATATTAATTACCGATTTTCTAGTATCTTTTTATCGAGGGCAACCCGAAAATGTTTTTTTGCTGCTAAAGGGTGTTATATGTTTGTAAAGTTTGTCACTTTATTAAAACTATCGGCATAATGAAAGTATTTTAGCTTTAAAATAGAGGAACAATTAAAATATTCCAACAAGAAATAGTTATTTTTACGAAAAAAAAAATTTAAATCAACGTTCATTTATGTATCAATAAAAACTGAACAGTAAATTAACATCGGATAATTCTCAGTTTTCGGTTAGATTTTTGCAACGATGAGTATACATTTTTCTGTTATGAAACAAAATACTTTCGTTTTAAATGATCCTCTTTCGATATACCTATTAAGAAATTCTTCTCGCGTAACTAAAGAATAAATGTTCTGTTTACATTTATATTATTCTTAGAGTTAATATGACTATAGTTTTTCGTTATTTTGCTATATAATTTACATACATGTTTATGGTGTGTACAAATACGCTGCATAAATTAGCTGACATGAGAGAGTCATCTTTTATCTGAAAGCTCATAGAGACATGTTAAATTAAATGTTGAATTAGTATACAATGTCAGAGAGACATAAAACTTGATAGAAAGCTAAGTAAGAGATTGGTGACTTATTGAGTTAAGTACAACTATTGACTAATCAAATAAACAAGTATTTATTTATTTTCAAACCTAAATCAATCCAAGAACGAAGTTATGTTATCATGTAGTTGGTGCTAGTAAAGTACATAGAAATAAACATTTAGAGAAATTAATTAATGAACTAATCTTCAATATAATAATTGATTATTTATTGAACATTTGTGTAACTATAATATTTTCTGTTATAACAACGCCAGCTCTTGCAGTAACAACGCAACCTCCAGGTGTCACAACGCCAGCTCCCGTAGTAACAACTCAACCTCCAGGTGTCACAACGCCAGCTCCCGCAGTAACAACTCAACCTCCAGGTGTCACAACGCCAGCTCCCGCAGTAACAACTCAACCTCCAGGTGTTACTACGCCCGCTCCTGCAGTAACAACTCAGCCTCCAAGTGTTACTACGCCCGCTCCTGCAGTAACAACTCAACCTCCAGGTGTCAAGACGCCCGCTCCTGCAGTAACAACGCAACCTCCAGGTGTCACAACGCCCGCTCCTGGAGTTACAACACAACGACCAGGTGCACCTACGCCCGCTCCTGCACTAACGACATCAGCACCAGGTGTCCCAACGCCCGCTCGTGTAACTACAACACAAGCACCAGGTATATATTTTAATACATATGTTTGTGAGTGCACGTGTCTGCGTGTGTCTCTATTTATCAACATCTATTTCTATTTCACACATTGTCTTTACGGAGGTCGGACACGAAGAGAAAAATTAGATTAAATTCATGAATTCCCGAACGGTGTTTGTAGATAATGGTATAATCTAGAAAAAATCTCTGTCCGTTTTTTTATTATTTATGAAATTGTTAATGAAAACTCATCTTATTCAATCTTGAATGTGCCATATTATGACAATCTATATTTAACTTTCAAAAAAGGGGTTGAAACTTTATCAGGAAAATATTTTTACTCTTACTTTAATGTGACGGTCCGTTAAAGATAAATTTCACTGACTTAAATGAAATAAATCGACTAGTTGCCTCAGTCAAAGATTAACCGGTTCACAGCTTACTGGACGTTTTTTCTCCTTTCTCTTCTCTCTATTTTTCTTCGTTCTGCTCGTCACATCAAGTTCAGAAACTGAATGCTCAACCCCGAATTCAAATTATGTTTCTTCTGATATTCACTTGAATTCGACATATGCGAACCAACTTTATTTGCATAACTTTTTATATTTTTATTTTTTTATTTTTACTCTTATTCACACAAAACAAAGCACATTGCCACTTTGACGTAAGCGGCTACTATAAGAGACCATGCCTACAGGGGCACTCTAAGTAGGGAGTTAAGCAGCCAGATGTCTGTTTGCATTACATTTAAATTTTTGAATCTTACCACAGTCAGGAAAGCAGGAAACAGGGAGTGAATTCCAGTCAAGCAGTTCGAGGGAAACAACTATTAGAGTAGAAAGCTTTCCGGTATCTGGGGACGTCAACAGTGAAGGGCGGGATTATGTTGCTTTACTAGTTAGTCGTGGGTATTTACGTCAAAGGGTCACACTGCCACTAGTTCGTCAGAACATCTTCCATTAAAGTACTTGTAAAACAAGCAGCACAGGGATGCAACTTTGTAGGTATATGACAGAGTTTGAGCTTGGTTGACAATGTCGAACCTATTAGATTAGAGAATCTTTTTGGACCCTGTCTAATAATGAAAGAGACTAGTGGTATAAGCACAAGCCCATATGTGGCAACAATACTCCATGCATGGGCGAATGGTGGCTTTCTAGGGATATGGAATATTGGCAGGTGTAAGTATTTTTCCAGTGCGGTTGACGGAGCTCGACTTCTTTGAAGCAGCATTTGCAATGTTATTCATGTATTTGTTCCAATTTATGTTGCCTCTGAATGTCAGGCCAAAGAGTTCGAATGATTAACTCCAGGTAGGGTGTTATTAGCCATGGCAATCAGTGGTGTAGAAAGTTTCTTGTAATGGTTAAGGGAAAGAAGCTTTGTATTAGTAGCATTAAATGTTACCATCCATTTACGTCCCTATTCCACTACAGACTGGCGGTCATTTTCTAAAAGTTCAGACATTGCCTTTGATATGTGTACATGTTTTCCACATGTCTGGTATAGAGCGTGGTGTCATCAGCAAATATACGCATCTCGGACACAATTTCATAAAGGAGCCCGTTTATGAATATCAAAGAAAACGTTCAAAGATCGACCCCTGAGGCATACCAGCATTAATATTATGTTGTTTGGATATACGGTCATCCAGGACAATCTGGATTTTAAGTTTATCTAAGAAAGATCTGATTATATTAAATATTCGTCCAGTAATAACGTATGATTTTATTTTAATGATAAGACCTTTATGTCAGGCCTTGTCAAAGGCTTTGGATATGTCAAGGGCTACCGTCCTAGCTTCCCGTGTCTTGTCTAATAAATGATATATGCGTTCAGAGTTGATTCTTTGGATATCCACAATAGAATGGGCTTTCCTACATCCATGCTGTCGCTCAGAAAGGAGTTTAGTATTTACATCCCGGACTCGATTTCGGAGAAATTAACGCCGGTATTCGTCATTAATCTGACAATGTTCGAATCCTTTCTTGCAACCTATGATATGAACATTTCTTTAATTTTCAAATTACATGCTAAACTAAGTCCGTCCCTATTTCAAAGGGGATGAAGCACGTCGGAGCCACTACCACTACTCGATCTGGGTTCAAGATCATAACAACTGCTATAAACTTAACCAATGATATTTCTATGACGTATGGTTGTACTTTTTTCACAACATTATGTGGTACATACTTACGCGAGTATTTTTTCTAGTTTCGGGTAACTGAAATATATTAGAAAATAAAGAAATTATTTTCTAAAATACAATAATACAAGTTAATTTTACTCAAACCTAAGGCGGCTGTAAACTACGCAAACCATGATTTTAAAAAATGATCAAAAAATATAACAATCGTGGTGCCCAGCGGAAAGATCTGATCGTTATTATCGACAGAGGCTCCTTGAATAATCATCATGGGTACACGGTCGGCATCTTGCGAATATTCGTCCTTCTTCTCTTTGGTAACAGAGTACACTCAAAAACCGTATGGCCAAATAAATGTGATTAGCACAAAAATAACCAAGAGGAGGAAATGGGCCACAAATAAATTAGACTAATAATGACGTGCTATTAGAAAAGTAATCAAAGCACCAAGAAGCTACTTTACACGTGTAGAACATGATCTTGAAGTCATGCAATCGATTTTCCAAACACGCTGTATATTAACATGTATTTAATTTATACGCCAACATATATATGTTTAAATGTTGTCTCTGCTGAGTTATCTATTGTTATCACATACGAAACATATTCTGTAGGGTTGTCTGTTAATTTATGAAAGTTTGAATAGAGAATTGGCTTACTTGACCGCATTTCTAACATTGCATGGCAATCGCAGTTAATTTATCATCCCATGTTATTTTTTATACATTCTAAAATTAACTAAGAAAATTATTCCGCAGATATGATAATTCAATTTAACCATTCTACTTTTATAAAACTATCGCAGTCCAATTAATCCATAACGTAATCATATGTATATCAAAATATATACAAACACATAGATGATGCATATTTATCTAATTACTGAAACCATGATTTAACGATTGAAAATTTCATAATTAATATTTTCAAAATATTCGATTAAGTTTCTATCAAGTCAATTGACGAGATTTTCGAATAGATTTTAGAAATTGAATTGAATTCACATAGAAAAATCACACTGCATTTTCAATCAAGTTTTTAACAGCAATTTTTATCAAGTTATTAACTTTATCTAATTTTACATTCAAATCCGAGATCCTCCTTATTGTAACATATTTAATATCATGGATAACACGAATATATAAACATTTCATTCGCCGTTCATAATTCCGTTATATTTTGGTGTTCTTATTCTTAGTAACAGTTTAAATCACCGTCCATTTGTTCGTACAATATTATATAAGAGTTTGGAAAATGTTTATATTAAACTTTTATGTTCTATCGATAGGTACGACACCGTTGCCAGGACCCGTCTCAGGACAAACAATTTCTTGGTCTACACCGAAACAAACACCATTCGTACCAACTCTGCCATCCACGTTACAACGTATGTTTTCTTTATCAGAACACTTTTTTTAATTTGTCGTTCAATTATTTTTATTATTATTTGCAATTTCTATGCAGAAAAGTATATTGAACAGTAATACAGTGCGTGATTTATATTTAAAAAGTATTTAAGAAAGCGAAGAATGTTCATAGAAACATGTGAAACACTCAAATAATATCATAAAGTATGTTTTCCTTGTAAATGTTTTGTCAGTTTTACAGAGTTACATAATCTAATATAAGATATTGTTTTTGCGAAATCGAAGACCTACAAGTTTATTTAAGAGCCGATATGAATAAGTTGAAAGACAAGATGTAGCTTACAAATAAGCAGGTATGCAATGATGTGTTATTTCTTTCTAGCGACATGTGCACTTTTGGAAGGCATGGACGATGAGACAATATTACCAGATTCTGCTATTACATTGGAACCACGTGGAAATCCCGTAGTTATCAGACCAAATGGTCCTGGATGGAGGACAAATACACCAGACGACAGGGTGGTCACAATTACGGTTGGAGATTCTATGAGAGATGGCGGTGTAATTGAGCTTGTCGATGCAGTTAATGTCAAGGAATACGTTGTTGAGTTTCTCAAAACTACTCAGGTAAATTGTCGTATTGCTTAATATTCTTAGTTCATATCACAAAAAAGCTTCATAATTATCATCTTAGTGGAAACAGACATTTGTTAAACTTTTCAAACTCAATGTTATATGAAGCGTCTACGTGATTATCACTGGCTTAGTTAATTGAGACGCAATTATATGCTTTGCTACTGCCAGAAATTAAAAATTTCGTATGCGTCATTTTTATTACAACAATGTATAAACTATACGTACAACTTTATTAATGACACGATAAGTTATAGTTCCATGGCATAACAGATCTTTTTACGGACTGTGATAAATATAGCACAACATAAATGATCTATAATATTTTTAAACAAGAACATTTCTTTATAACCTTAATGTTGTAATTCCCTATATTCACTTTCATATTATATTCCTTATTGTTAAGTTTATGCATTATTCATCGTAAAAGATTTTGTTTCCGAGAGTAATGTATTATGTGTATATTTATGGGAATATGTCAGTCTCATTATGTCATTATTAAACTGGAATTGTAATCGTAATATTGATTTAGTTTTAAAATATTAATTGTTCTAAAACGTCCTTATCCCATTTCATAAAATGAGTCAAATTAATTTAGCATATAACCTTATTTCTGCGCTGATATCGTAGAGTGTTATAAGAGTACTATACCTGTCTTATTAAATGAAATAAATTAGTATACGTTATGCTAATTTATTATTTGATTTAGGTTGCAGTAAATAACATGTTATTTCTGTGTTTTAACAGACTACAAGTGTACCTGGAGCACAAACTACTCCTACAGGAGTTCCATCCACACCAACTAAAGTGACAGCAAAGCCTAACAAACTTGTAAACATTCCAGCTGGTACAGATAAGACAGTAATCAGTGTTACAATTATACCCCGAAATCCTGATAAACCTGTTGAAGTGAAAATGTCCGTGAAACTTTGTATCAAAGAAACAAGTAAGTAAGAAACAATGTTTCATTTATTTACAGACCATGTACTCATTCTGTTGGATTTTAAATTGAGGACATTGTCAGTACAACACTGCCATGCAATGGCACATCTTTGTTTTCATTTCCGATGAAAATTACTAATTTTATCTTGTTCCAAATTAAACGAAGACTTTGACAAAGACCCGAATCTAATTCATCATTACAATTTTTCTAACATTCTTTTAAATATACATCACTTTTATGATTTTAAACATAGTTTTGAATCTTAATAAATTGTTGGATTGCCATCCCGGAATGGGCCGTGGCAGTTCTTGCTTAAACAACTGGTCATGGTCACCAAAAAGGGATTTGTTACATTACATCGTTCGAACTGACGACACCTCGTGGCCGACGCTTCCCGCAACAAATACGAAATCATACGAAAACCCCTCGGAAACGCCGAGCAAGGCTCGTCTTATAAAATCGATACAAAGTTACATTCTCAATGAAATTATCGCCACGGAACCAATAGTCTCTTAAACGCTTCTCGATATACGAAAACAATATGAAAAGTCTAGAAGCGTTTTCAAACTTTTTTAAGGCATTTTTAAGCCTTTAAACCGACAGTCCTTTTAAACATTACTTTTTTGAATACTGTTCTTTTTAAACACATTTTTCTTTAAAACATATTTACTTAAACCCTGTTTTTTATACAACTTCTTTTTAAACACATTTCTTTAAGCATATCTCTTTTTGAATCACGTTTTCTCATTAAGCATCTTTTCCTTTTAGCATTGTTCTTTTTAAGCATTGTTCTCTTTTGAACATTGTACACTTCTTCTCTTCGTTTTAACTCTCTCAGTTTATCAGATTAACTTCAAATTTGAACCCGAAAATGTTCAATACAAAACGTTGTCCACTGATCGTGATCGCTATCGGTTCTGTCGGTTTCATTGCGCCTCTGGCCGTGATCGATTCCGGTGGTCTTGGTTCTGTGAACAAACTTTCTTTTCGGCAGGAGACAAAACTCTGACACAGTTTTTCTTTTCAGAGAGAGATTTGATTCTTTTATTCGAGGTCTTGGTTGTGGAGGGGTGTTCATCCATTATGTCGTCCAATTCCATACTTCACTCATTCATACCTCTTGTGGAGTGAGACGATGCACGGGGATCTCTGCCGGATCTCATTCGAGATCCAGCCCATACGACTAGCCGCTACATCTTGGTGTTAACGCTTTCACTTCTAACACGAACTCTCCTTGGGAATTTAATTCCCCTTTTTCATTTGAAGACTACATAGAGAAGTCGACCGTTCGGCTCGCTTCCAACACCCAGACTCCTTCAAAAACTCTAGTTTCTGATAAAAACAAATGACGTAACCGACACTTGCCTCGGGTCAACCAATCAGACACGACATTCACAATTGTCCCACATCTGACCTATTCTGACCCGAGATTTCCTGTGTCGGCGTCGAATTTGTAACTTTGTTATGGTCTGACAAAAACATAATTGAATCATAACAGTCCCCTTCGGTGCATGTCAGCTTGACCCGCACTCATTGTCTCATTTGAACCCAGCCATAATTCACACTAGCTAACTTAATCGTATCTAAAGATGTGGGCCCCATCCATAATATAACAAAATATCAGGAGAGCAAAACCTTCAAAGGTCGTAAATTATCGAATCACACAACTTTATTTTATTTCGAAATAGTGCAGTTGTCAACCTACACATTTACCGAAAAACTGTAATATACAACATGCGAATATATTGATATTTATATTGAATAATTCCGGCGGCAATATTTTTCTTCAGTTCGTGACCTGTTGAGTCACAGCCACACATTCGAAAATTTATAAGCTGTCCTATATCTAGCAATTGGCAATGTAACTGAAAATCATGTTATTAACAAAAAATGAATAGCACTAATGGACATTTTAACGGCATTAAATTTAAAATATTCACAATACTCAAGACATTTGATAGTTTGTAACATTTAAATTACCGATTTTCTAGTATCTTTTCTATTGAGGGATACCCAAAGAAATATTTCGACGCTAAAGGGTATTATATATTTGTAAAGTTTGTCCCTTTATTAAAACTATCGGCATAATGAAAGTATTTTAGCTTTAAAATAAAGGAACAATTTTTAAGATTCCATTGATCAAACAAGAAATAGTTTTTTTCATGAAATAAATAATTTAAATCAACGTTCATTTATTAATAAATAAAAACTGAAAAGTACTTTAACATCGGATAATTCTCAGTTTTAGGTTAGATTTTTGCAATGATGATATACATTTTTTTGTTATGTAACAAACTACTTTCATTTTAAATTATCCTCTTTGGATATACCTATTAAGAAATTCTTCTCGCGTAACTAAAAAATAAAATGTCTGTTTACTTTTATATTATTCTTAGAGATAATATCACTGTTTAGTTTATTATTATTTTGCTATATAATTTACGTACATGTTTATAGTGTGTAATAATATGTTGCATGAATTGGCTGACATGAGAGAGTCATCTTTTATCTGAAAGCTCATAGAGACATGTTAAACCTTTAGACAGTCGTTGAATTAGTATACAATGTCAGAGAGAAATAAAACTAGATAGATAGCTAAGTAAGAGATGAGTGACTTGCTGAATAAAGTATACTATTGACTAATCAGATACACAAATATTGATTTATTTTCAGACATAACTCAATGAAAGAACTAAGTTATGTTATCATGTAGTTTGTGCTAGTAAAGTACATAAAAATAAAAACTTAGAGAAATGAGTAAATAAACTCATCTTCAGTATAATAATTGATTATTTATTGAACATTTTTGGAATTATAATATATTTTCAGCTATAACAACGCCAGCTCTTGCAGTAACAACGCAACTTCCAGGTGTCACAACGCCAGCTCCCGCAGTAACAACTCAACCTCCAGGTGTCACAACGCCCGCTCCTGCAGTAACAACTCAACCTCCAGGTGTAACTACGCCGGCTCCTGCAGTAACAACTCAACCTTCAGGTGTCACAACGCCAGCTCCTGCAGTAACAACTCAACCGCCAGGTGTCACAACGCCCGCTCCTGCAGTAACAACTCAGCCTCCAGGTGTCACAACGCCCGCTCCTGCAGTAACAACTCAACCTCCAGGTGTAAAAACGCCCGCTCCTTCAGTAACAACTCAACCTCCAGGTGTCACAACTCCCGCACCTGCAGTAACAACTCAACCTCCAGGTGTTACTACGCCAGCTCCTGCAGTAACAACTCAACCGCCAGGTGTCACAACGCCCGCTCCTGCAGTAACAACTCAACCGCCAGGTGTCACAACGCCAGCTCCTGCAGTAACAACTCAACCGCCAGGTGTCACAACGCCCGCTCCTGCAGTAACAACTCAACCGCCAGGTGTCACACCGCCCGCTCCTGCAGTAACAACTCAACCTTCAGGTGTCACAACGCCCGCTCCTGCAGTAACAACTCAACCTCCAGGTGTCACAACGCCCGCTCCTGCAGTAACAACTCAACCTCCAGGTATCACAACTCCCGCTCCTGCAGTAACAACTCAACTTCTAGGTGTTACTACGCTCGCTCCTGCAGTAACAACTCAACCGCCAGTTGTCACAACGCCCGCTCCTGCAGTAACAACTCAACCGCCAGGTGTCAAAACGCCTGCTCCTGCAGTAACAACTCAACCTCCAGGCGTTACTACGCCCGCTCCTCCAGTAACAACTCAACCGCCAGGTGTCACAACGCCCGCTCCTGCAGTAACAACTCAACCTCTAGGTGTCACAACGCCCGCTCCTGTAGTAGCAAGTCAACCGCCAGGTGTCACAACGCCCGCTCCTGCAGTAACAACTCAACCTCCAGGTGTTACTACGCCCGCTCCTGCAGTAACAACTCAACTGCCAGGTGTCACAACGCCCGCTCCTGGAGTTACAACACAACGACCAGGTGCACCTACGCCCGCTCCTGCACTAACGACACCAGCACCAGGTATATATTTTAATACATATGTTTGTGAGCGCACGTGTCTGCGTTTGTCTCTATTCATCAACATTTATTTCTATTTTACACGTTGTCTTTATGGGGTCGGACACGAAGAGAAGAATTAGGTTAAATTCATAAATTCCCGAACGGTGTTTATATATAATGGTATAATCCCGAAAAATCTCTGTCCGTTTTTTCATAATTTATGAAATTGTTATTCAATCTTGAATGTGCCATATCATGACAATCTATATTTAACTTTCAAAAAAGGGGTTGAAAGTTTATCAGGAAAATATCCTTACTCTTACTTTAATGTGACAGTCCGTTTAAGATAAATTTCACTGATTAAATGAAATAAATCGACTAGTTGTCTCAGTCAAAGATTAACCGGCTCACAGCTTACTGGACGTTTTTTCTCCTTTCTCTTCTCTGTATATTGTTCTGTGTCGCTAAGCAAGAAAAGGCACAGAAAAAAAAACAGAGGAAAAAATCGTTAAAGAGATACAAAAAAAAACGCTGAAGGGATTTTTTAAAAGTGAAATTTCTGATAAACGTCTGTTAATTTCGGGGTGCATGGAAATAAACTCACGTGAAGAAAAGGCTGCAAAAATAAATAGATGCTTCGCCCCCACCAAAAAAAAACACATACATTAAGAATACGGCAGCAGTCCCTTCTACGTTGATTTCAATTAAAACCACACGTTCTAAATAGAAAAATACCCCTTATAAAGTTCAAAATACCAATATCCAAATTATTAGTAAAAGCCAATAATTATGAATTATTACTTATTAAACTCTGCTACTACCACCCATCGTACACACACACATGTGGTTCGATGTCGATCAGCAAATTAAACACTCTTTAGTCGCCATAACAAAAAACACTAATAATAATAATAATAATGATGATGATGATGATGATGATGATGATGATGATGATGATGATGATGATGATGATGATGATGATGATGATGATGATGATGATGATGATGATCTATATTACTGTAACCAGATACACCCTAATAATCAAGTAGATGAAAAAATAAGAAAAAATATCATAAATAAACATATTTCCCTACTGACAAAAACAATAAGCTCTGTTTCACTATTTACTATAACAAATTTAAACAACTAATTTATTAATAAGAAATAACCCGACGTTGGATAACAGTTTATTAAAACTAGTAATGCTGTGTATGTATTAAAATGCCCAATGGGAGAATGTGTCTCCAAAAACAATACATATATTGGTATGACTAGAACTAGTATCTCTCGCCGCCTTATATGTTACCTCTCCCCCCCCCCCCATAGCTCGATTTACCAACATTTGGTAGAACATGACACTCCCCAAAAAGATTTCAGAAACATATTAGTAAAAAAGACTGTCATTATTTCTGTCTCAAATTGAAACCTGCGTTTCCCATAATCGAAGCCTAACTCATTTGAGCAAACAAACCTACCATCAACCAAGATCGGTATAAGGGCGGAGAAGGTATACTAAAATGCGTTTAATAAAAATAAAAATAGAAAATAGTTTTAATCGACTTTCTTAATAAATTTACCAATTTTAATTTGTATGACTCCTCACGTGCCCGATGAAGACTTATGGGAGTCGAAAACGTTTGCAGTTTTGGCGGGTTCCTGTTCACACTTGAACAGAGTATTGGACCGTTGGTCTGCCAACGTGAAAAGATGGATCGAAAAAGAAAAAAAACAGGAATTATCACTGTTATTTAATCAAACATACATCAACGAAGAAATGCTGCCTAATTACATATATATATATATATATATATATATATATATATATATATATATATATATATATATTTAAATAACAATATATAAAGAATATATATGTATATATATATATATTGATATTTATATATACATTTATGTACAAAAGAAAAATAATTTTTCTATTGTTATCACATACGAGACATAATCTTTCTGTAAGTGTTTTTATTTATGAAATTTATCCTGCAGAGTGTGTCTTATTTCTCATATTGTATAGAAATCACAGTTAGCTTCGTACATGATATTTCTGAAACATACGTTGTTTTTTTTGCATTAAATTTAATATTTACCTGGGTATTTGTTTCTCTGAAATGGTGTTCACAGATAAAATAATGCAATTTAATTATCATGCTTTTATAAAAACTGCTCTTGCCATATCTATCAATTCTTGTATTTTTCTTTTTTTTTCATGACTATACGTGGGCATACATTGTCTATTTGCATTCAAAACGCAATCATAGTTGGATTAAGAATTACTTCAATTTACTGAGAGCATAGACTATCCATTCGATACTAATTCATTTTATGTATAAATAATGCAGCTATTACTCCACACATTTACTTTAAAAATGCAAAATTCTAAATTTTATACGCTTTTATTTATATTTTCTTATTTTGAAGCATGAATCTTCTGTCCACATTTCTATCAATTTTTGATCATTTAAATAATATTTTAAATCAAAATGTGTTTCCAGTAGTCACAACACCAGTACAAGGTTTACCTTCTACAACGGTTACAACATCAGAACCAGGTGTAACAACATGGCAAACAATTGTAACAAAACCTGTCACTGAAGTAACAACACCTGTATATAGTGTACCAACGACGTTCCCTGTATTCACATCTCCAGGTATATATATATACATATATGTAGGGGCACTTGTCTCTACAGAAACATAAATATATACTTTTTAAATGTTGATTTTACCCTATGATAGTGTTCTCCAAAAAGGAAAAGTAACATTAGATTTGTAATAACGAGACATAATTTTGGCATAATTGTCAAGAATTGCCACTTCCGGCTAAGAATATGTTCAGCAGTCAGCGGTGAATTGTGAAAATCAGTTCCCTGTTTATTTTACACATACGAAAATCTAAGAGAAAGAAATTGTGAAAAGTGATTTTTTTTCATTGGAAATTTTGAATTTTATTTATATTATAAATATATTTATTATAATTGGAATGGTTTTCTTTTCACAAATACTCAAAGTAAATACTTTTAACAAAGACCCCCCTCCCCATGTTAAGAATTGCTTTTTAAATAATAACGTTATTATTTAGAAAGCCATTATTAGTATGAGGAGGGGGGATTTGTTAACTATTCTGTACTTTAACCTAACAATTTAATAAACAAAAGAAAATGTGTTTTTGTCCAAAGATAAGAATAGTTAACAAAACCCTTGGCGGGAACATAATATAGCGGGAACTGGCATTCTTAGCAGGAAGTGGCAAGCAGGAAGCGGGTCGTTATGCCGTTATACCGTAATTTTTAATATTTCTCTATGTTTCTTTAGCGATAATTTTGGCATTTAACAGCATCAATGTTGACCTTACATAATAATTTATGGGACATTACCAATCTGTACATCGAATTTCTTTACAATCATTTTAGAGCAGAGAAAGAAATGAAAAGGAATGAATATTCTTCGGATGTGTCCTATAAATCTGCTTGTTTTGCGATAAACATTCTATTTCAAATTTAAGCCTAACAGCTGTCCCAACTGACGAAGCAGGATGCGAGTTCAATGCCAACACATATCTCTTAGTTTATGACTTGTGACACAACAATAATTATCTTAGACAACACACTTACATCGAAATGGCTGCGTTAAAGTTACAATAACATATATATAAAATTGGAAATAAACACTGTCCAGGAAAAGTGTGTTTGATATTAAGGAATCGGGGGAGGAAAGGAAAGTTTTTTTTGTAATTGTGTTAGTAAGACGAGTTATTGCTGTAGCAGTTTTACAAGGAGGAACCAACCATTGAAGCTTTGGTCATCACCCTTCATTCAAATAAAGATGGAATACAGAAAGACTATCAATGTCTCTTTTGTGAGAAAGTAGTTGTATAGAACAGAAGAGATCTTCGTTTACTAGATTACGAAGTCAATTTTGAACTATGTCAAGAGTAGAAATAGTGATCTGAGTGGTACATTCCTAGATGTGGCAGCTGACGCCATCTTAGGGTATATCTGACTCATATAGGAGCCAGCTAATTTATGGAGCAATAGAATGATCTAATCATTGTAGATCTGAAGTGAACGTCAATTTCAAAACAAGTTGCTTCTGCAAGGAGAGGGTCATTCATTTCAACCGGAACAAAACAAGAATCTGAAAGTTGATAGTGAAAGTAGAGAAGCTTATTTTAGAAGTGTTAAAAGGAACAATCCATTTTCCCCATGGTACCACATGCTCCAGATCAAAGGTGAGAAAGTCAGCAAGATTATGATCACCAATGCTCTGTGAGGTACAGCGATAGCCAGTTGTGTCGTCTGCATAGGTGTTAATAAATGACCTCAGAATATGACGTGGAGGATCATTAATCAAAATAGGAAGAGAGTTAGGCTCAGAATAGACCTTTGAAATACGTTAGCATTGCTACAATATGCTTTAGACATTTGCCCATCAACAACTACTCTTATAGACCTATGAGAAAAAAAGAATTTGATGGTTGAGTTAACATTGCCAGATATTCCATAGCTAGCAAGTTTGTGAAGTAACAATTTGTACATAACCCCATCAAAGACATTTGCTATGTCGAGAGCTATTACCCTAGAAACGAATCTCCCATTGAGAGATTCACTGATCTTATGCTATATTCCAGTCAGTATGTCAGCAGTTAATCTTACAGTATGAACTCCATATCACTTGTCCCTAAGTATATTGCTTTTACTGGGGTGATTGAAAACTACTTGATTTATTACGGATTCAAACAACTTACTGATAATGCAAAGGAAACTGATAGGTTTATACTGAAATGAAGAAAAATGTTCACTCGTGTTTTAACTGTTAGAAAGACCGAATAATTTTCCAATCTAATGGAAAGCATTTCTTCTTCAAGCAGCGATTTAATAGCTTTGTAACGATAGGAGCGAATTCCGGCAGCAGACTCTTAAGGGTAATGACTGGTATGTTGTCAGGATCAGTTACCTTGCTGACATCAACGTTCTTGATAAGGTTGGAAACATCCTGAACATATATATAGGTAGCATTTAGAATATTTTCAGTCATAGGGTTGAATTTAGGTAGGAGATGTCTCTGATCACAAACGGTGGAATTTGATGCAAAGTTCCTTTCAAAAATTTAAATATACAATATATTTGATGTATAGTGTGTGATTCATTGATCTCGATCAGTGAAAGTTACAAACTAAATTTTCGAACAGGTCTAAGAAATTGAATTCAATTCACAATAAAATATCACACACCATTTATAATGACATTGTCAACATAAATGATTGTTAGGGTAAATTATGAAATGATAAACAATAACATTGTTAACGGAGATGATTGTTAGGTTATTAATATTTTCATATTTTATTATCTAATTGTAGATATGCCATTGTCACACATTTAATAGCATGGATATCAAAAATATATAAACATTTCATGATTAAATGAAAATTACTTTTCCTGTTTATATTTCCGTTTTAATTTGGTTTTCCTTATTATTAGTGACACTTTAAATCGAGCTTTATTTCCCAGGTAAATATAATAGCATTTGTTCGTAAAATACTTATATTAACATTTACCGTTCTACTGATAAATACATCAGCGATGGGGACACCACATATAAGACAGACAATTTACTTATCGAACAACACCTGCAGTTAAAACAACTGGAAAAACAATCTCTACTACAAGTGCCCAATCGAAATGAATGACTCTTCCCTTGAGGAAGGCCCCCCTGCTTTGATAAGCTTCTGGGACTTACCTTTACTTCAGACTTGAGGTGGAAGATACATCAAATCCGTTGCTAAGGTCGCTGGAAAAATGGTTGGATCATTCTATTGCTTAGAAGGTATCTCACGCTCGACGCAATCCTTTACCTGTATAACAGTCAAATACGTCCTAAGATGGAGTACTATTGCCACATCCAGGGCGGTGCCGCTCAGAGTACTATTTCCTGCCTTGACAGAGTACTAAACCGACTTCGAAATCTAGTGGGGAATGTCCTCTTCTCTTCCCTACAGCCACTTTCCCACAAGAGAGATGTTGCTGGTCTTTCTCTGCTCTATTGTTATTTTCATGGTAGGTGCTCAACTGAAATCCAATCTATGGTTCCACCTGTAAAAATTCACAACTAAAACTCGTCTAGCTACAAACACTGTCAATAATTTCCCTTTCTCCCTCTGTGTACCTAAAACTAAACGGAACTTCCATAAACAGAGTTTATTTCCAAGAACTACCCATCTGTGGAACACAATATCGCGAGGCTGCTTTCCATCTGACTACAACATAGTCTTTTCCAAGTCCAATGTAAACAAATTCTTGTTGAGCCATCCTCTTAAATAATCAAATTCTGCTCAATTTCAACCAACGCTACAAATCATCAGTGTTATCTCACTGTCTACCTGACAAACTCATTAACGCTTATCCTTGAGTGGCCTCCTGGCCTTGATAAGTAGTGACTCTTTAGTAAGAAAAAAAGAAAAAAGTAAAAAAGCGCCAATCGTTACTAGTATAACAACTCTTCTATTCATGTTACAAAATGCGTTTCTTTTTTTTTAGAAAGATTGTGTTTAATTTGCCGTTATATTCTTATTTTCAACTAGCAATAATATGCTTCCTCCAGTTGCATATTTTTGCTAGTATATATAATGTAAGTGTTGAGTTTGTAATGAATAGCTGATTGAGTCAGTTTCTTTTTGAAATACGCTACCCACTCCTAAATGAGGAGGTAATACCTGGGATGATGGTCTCATAACAACAGAATAAATACTACATTACCCTCAAAGGAAGAGGCAATTCCTGAGGGATAGTCTCATAGAAACAGAACAGATACTACAATACTCCCCAAACAGAGGGAGGTAATAAATAAGAGAATAGTATCATGACAACAGAACATATAATACACTACCACCACCCCCCCCCCAAAAAAAAAGAAGGATGTAATGCCTAGGAGTATGGTATCATGACGAACGAACATATACTACACTACCCGCCTATAAAGGATGAGGTAATGCCTGGAATATGGTCTCATGACAACAGAACAGATACTAGACTATCCTCTGAAATGATGAGGTTATACTTGGGGGATGGTCTCATGACAAACGAAGATATACTAGACTACCCCCACAAATGAGGTGGTAATTCCCGGGAGGATGGTCTCATGACAACATAACATATACTACACTACCCTCCTACCATCTGAATTTAGCATTGAAAGATAGTACAATAGTGCATTAATAGAAGTAATATTATAGTTTCGGCTTCAGAGAGACAAATACCAAATTTCCATTAGTAATAGATTCATATGCAAAACATGTATTGAAAAATAGTAGTTTGTGATAGATATTTTCAACGTTTTTCTAACATAACTTCTTTTCGAATTAGATAATGTGAAGAGTCTTCATTATAACATGTGAAACAATACTATAGCATTATGAATTAGGTTTCCTAGTAAGAATTTGTTTATTTTCGAGAGTTAGTTGCTGTAATTTTGGAAACCCAAGAGATGCACGTTTATTTAAAAGGCAATGTAAATAAGTTGAAAGGTAAACTGTCGCTTGCAAATTAGCAGATCTGCAATACTTTTGCTGATTTTAACGTATGATATATAACTGTTTTCTTTTTCTAGTTAAATGTTCACTTCTGGAAGGGATGACTGATGATACAGTCGTGCCAGATGATGCCATTATACTGCAACCATATGGAGATCCCGAAGATATCAGACCAAATGGTCCTGGATGGAAAACAGATACACTAGAAGACAGGGTGGCCACAATTATGGTTGGAGAGTCTATGAAAGATGGCGGTGTAATTAAGCTATTCGATACTGTTAACGTCAAGAAATACTTTGTTGAGTTTCTCACCACGGCTCAGGTAAATTGTTACGTTCCTTTATATATTCAGCTCATAACCCAAATGGGTTACCTATTTCTTATCTTAGCGGAAGCATAGCATTCAAAAGACTTTTACCCTCATAGAATAATTTTCTTAAATAAATGTCACATAAAACGTCTACACGTCTTAATTATCGTTGTTTTGGGTTTGAAAAACGCAATTACATGATTTGCTACTGTCAGAAAGAAAACAAATATGCATGCGTCAGGTTTACTATGACAACATACTAAATTTAGGTACAACTTTTGAGAATTTAAATTATATAAGTCATTTTTTAATACGAAGCATCGAAAAAACTAATTTGTTAATTCCCTCAATTTTTAATACGTGTATTTCTTTTTAATTGAAGCGTTTTTTATCATTACAATTTTTTTTTGTTTGAAGGGATTATTTTGACGTGTGTACATATCTGGAAATATTTCGTTCTAAAAGAGGATTTCATGATGATATTCTTTTAGCTTTAAAAACATTCACTGTGTTAAATAAGTATAATTCCGTTTGTAAAATGTACTTAACATATGCCGTTTTTTATCTTCTCTTATACCGTAACTATAAGATAACACTATCCCCGTCTTATTAAATATAAGAAATGAGTTTATACGATGTTTAACTGTTATTTGATTTTGACTGCATGCAATGATATGTCAATTCTCTGTTTTAATAGACAATGACTACAGGTGCATTCGGAACTGGAACTACACCAATAAGATTTCCATTCGCACCCAATGAAGTAGTAGCAAGACATAACAAACCTATCACCATTCCATCTGGTACAGACAAGGCAGTACTGAGAATTACAATTTTTCCCAAAGATCCTACTAAACCCGTTGAAGTGAAAATCTCCGTTAAACTTTGTGTCGAAGAAAAAAGTGAGTGATAACGTTTCATTTATTTACAGACAATTCCCTCATTCTGTTGCATTTACATTTCAGAGCGTTGTGAACACAAGTTAGCCATGCAACGCTATATCTTTTTCTTTAATGGAAACCCAAATTATTACTTTTATCTTGTTGAAAATTAAACGCAGATTTCGACAAATACCAAAATCTAATTAGTTTTTACATTTCCCCCAAAATACTTTCGTATATATCACTTCACTTTTATGATGTTTAAGATAGTTTTACAGACAGCAATAATCTTAACCCTTAAATGCATTATTTTTTATATTTGTTTGAAAAAAAAAGTTTGCAAGTGAAAAACGTTTCAATGGGGTAATATAAAGTAGTATAAATGATTTTTGGCAAAAAAATATATATTTATTGAATAAAAGTTAATGCTGTTGCAAATGTGCAACAAATCGCATAAAACTTTACATGTATAACAAAACATTACAATATATGTATCTAAATAATCATAATACACTAGAGTATCATAAAATAATTTTTACTTACGATTATAATGATCAGATTTAAAAGTCTAGGCTATTGAATTAGACAGATCACACTGATGACATCCGCTCTTGAAATCGAAGATACTGATTACCTATTTAGCAGGTGTGCTGATGCAACATCATACTAATACCTACTCACACTTGCCAACAGGCTCGTCGCAGATGTAAACAAGTTACAATTTGGCACATTTTCGTTATATGAACATTAAATAGGCATTTTGTTGGAATGTGTCATATTTGAAACAAAATGCATTTAAGGATTAAGTCAAAGTTTGTGTATTAATTAACCACAATATATTTTAAGTTCTAGTATATTTTTCTTATTTATACAAACATTTTCGCTACATATGTGCATACATGTTTCAGCTACGACCTTATTCGAGGTCTAGCATCATCAGGCCACTGACAAAAAAAGACTCTGAAATGACGAATGACTTTTAGGAAGGGTGACATTCAAATTTATGAAAGTCGAAAGTTTTGGTAGAAGGTTAGGGAAGACTTATTAGCCTGTGTATGAGTGGATATGTATGTGTTTGTTTTTTGCTTGTCTCCCTCTTTCTCTCTCTCTCTATATATATATATGTATATATAAATATATAAATATATAGATATGCTCAAATTGACTTTATTCTAATATATTTTTCTCTTCATTTATTTCTCTCTTTATACTTTTTCCGAACTTCCATGTCCTTCTGCCAAACTTTTCTCCTATCATAAATTGGAATATCATCCTTTCTAAAATTCATTCGTCTTTTCAGAGTCGGCTTTGTCAGTGGCCTGATGATGCTAGACCTCAAATAGGGTCGTAGCTGAAACATGTATGCCCATATGTAGCCCAAATATTTGTAGAAATAAAAATGTAAACTAAAGCATAGCTCTACTTGACTACTATCTTTTAAACACTGCAATTTCATGGGATTAACCACTATGAATTTTTTTTTTAACTAAAAACGCTATATTCTACGTTCTTTAGATTCTTTCACGGGGTAATATTAAGAAATTACTTGAAAATAGCAAACTTGACAGATTTTCCTTCGCATTATATTGTAATTTCAAATTTTCTCATACGTTCATATATATATATATATATATATATATATATATATATATATTGATATTTACATATATAAATAAAAAAACAATGGTATACTCTTTTTAAGAGAGCTTCGCCACATGATTGAAAACAGTACTTCCGCCCAAGAGGCGATTGTTCCTTTTGTGTCAACACATGTGCGGATTAGCAGGTCACACCGAAGTACTTGCTGAAGGTATATTCAGAGTTGTATTTTTAGCCAGGGGGTTTCGCCGTCCTCCAACATAGAACTTCTGGTATTCGCAAATGGTTACCCATCTGATACTGGTCATGCTAAAGGACGCTTAACTTCAGTGATCTAACGAGAACCGGTGTGTGAACATGGTGTTTCTTTATAAATCAACATAGAGTAATACAGTGATAGTGTTTTACACAGAGGAAAAATTATCTTGTGATTCATGAATTCATGTATTTCTTAATTTCCTATTTCCATAACGATACTGCAACATGTTTCATCTATTTGCATTGATAACAAAATCGTATTTAGATTAGAAAGTCACTCAGTTAAATTATCAATTCGCTATGAATTTGTTTTGTTTAGAAATAGTGCAGCTGCCCCTCCATAGAGTGACCCTAAAAAATGTAAAATCCTAAATTGTCATACTCTTTCATTTAGTTACTTCCAAGCGTGAATCTTTTCTTCGCATTTCTATCATTATTTTTGGTCATATAAAAAAATGTGCTTTTAATTAAAATGTGTTTCCAGCTGTAACGATACCACAACCAGGTGTAACTACAAGGCCAGTACCATCTGTAACTGAACGGCCACCAAGTGTAAGAACGACTGTCCCTCCAGTCATAACAAAAACAGGTATATGTATACGTATGTGTGGGGGACGCTTGGTTATATCGCAGCATAGATGTATACTTTTTAAATGCTCGTTTTACTGAATGACAGTGTTCTACAAAAACAAAAAAAGCATGTTAAATTGATAATACTGTGATCAGAATTCTTAGTATTTATCTACGTTTTTTGACATTCAACGGTGTCGATTTTCAGTTTACATAATACATATTTGCGACATTACCAATCGGCACATCAAATTTCTTTGTAATAATTTTAGAGTGAAAGTACAAATAAAAACAAGAATGGTATAAATCTTATAAATCTGCGAGTTTTGCGATTACAATTCTATTTAAAACCTGAGCCGGGCATGCCAAACTTAATTATGGCAGCACGACCAACCCATGAACGAAGATGCGAGGTCGTATATGAAAATTCAAAGTTAACACATATCTCTGAGTTTATGCCTTCTGATACCACAAAGATGAACCTACTTTATGCGTTGTGATACTTCAATACCGATCTTAGAAAACACAGTTATGCCAGAATAGCTGCGTCAAAGTTGCAGGAATATAAAAAAGCTGAAAAATAGCTCTTTCGTTTAATAATGTATTTATCACATTTTTAAGATTTGCCCTTAGATTTTCCACCACCCTTATAAAAGATCCACTGCAAAAACTCGTCCCCTGCCACCACAGTAAAGAACTCTCCGTTCTTCTTCTGTATACTAAGACCAAACTGAACTTCCATGAACAGATTTTCTATCCAATAACGTCTTACTGGTCTTTTCTTGTCAAGTACTTGTGGGAGATGCAATTTCGGGCTTCCTCAATTTTCCCGGGCAATACCAGGACACGGGTCACGCTAGTTTTATTTGTCTCCCTCCCACAGCGGAAGATGTGACGCAAGGTTGGAAAGTGGGATTTGAAACCAGCGCCCTAGAGGAAGAGCACTCTGGCCGAACAAAAAATTGCCTGGGCAGCTCCGTTGGCATTCCCCGGTAGGGCCGCCTCAGGCGATTAACACTAAACTAACCCCATTCTCAAAAGGCGAAAAGGCAAAAACTTCGAAGATAGACCTCTTAGAAGTGCACAGGACCATACCTCAGACCGACAGCGAACAAGCCATCCTCAAAAATGGCAGAGACTCTGCCGGTTTGATTTTGGTATGAATTCTAACCCCGAAGGGTTTTGATATTTCTCTGGGATTATTTTATGATAATTTTGACATTCAACGGCATCGATGTACAGTTTGCATAATATATTCCTGGAATATAACCAAATCTGCACATCAAATTTCTTTGCAATCTTTTCAGAGTAGAAGAGAGGATAAAAAAAAGAAAGGTTTGGCATGAGAGTGTCTGTTTAGCCAAGAGTTGGGCTTGTGTATTTAAAGGTTGAGAAGGAAATGTCAGACTTGTTCGTCATTTCTGTGTTATTGACGGGAAGCATTTCTTTCATCCCCCTTTCTCCTTTATTTCTTCTCTCACGTTTTTTCGCCTAGACAAATACTTTAAGAATCATAGCCCCACTCTTTCTTCTGATTCTGATGAGGGAACAGCAATTTGCGTTTTGCTATAGCCGGTTGCTTTTCTTTTACCAGGGTTTTGATCGAAGGCCGCTGCCGCTTTTTGTCAATTGGATCTTTGATGATGATGCTGTCGCTGTTTCTTATGAGCCAGCTGGAGAGCTACCTGCTGAGTGTCATTAGAGGCACAAATGCTCACCTTTGTGAATTACTGGATTAACCAGTAAAAAGAAAAATGGTGTCACAAAGGGTCGGGTTACTTAATCAACAACCAGACATGCGGGCTGATAAGTTTTAAAAACTACAACATGCGTCCTGTTGCAAGACGTAAAAAATAATCAGGCCAGCTAATTAAAACGGTCCCGGGATTGGTCATCAGATAAGAGTTAAGATCTGAAGAGTGGACGTTCATGGGAATACAGAAAGAAAACAGGAATATATACTACGCTTTTATCATAACGATAAGTATCAGCACCTGTCCTGAGAGGAGATTTTCTGTTCGATGAGGACTGATTATATGCCAAAATAGTAACAGGTGAAGATCATCATATAAATTTAATCGCATTCGTTAACAAGGAGTAGCAACAGCTCCATGTTTGTCAATAAAAAATGTCTAAAAACCGAGGATAATATTAAATAGGATTGCCCATAGAGTGAATATGGTATTGTGGTGACTGGACCTAGTTTAGAGAATATACAAATAGAATGGCAGACGACCCCCAGCACTCCCAATCTAATTTTGGCCTTGTGTCACATCTTGTTATTTTATAAAAAAAATTGGTTCTGTGAAATCTTTGTCAAATTTTTAAGATAAATAAATTAACCTTTTGGCTAGGAGCAAAGTGTAGTATCTGTTCTGATACTACACTTCATCTTTTCTGTCCTCGGTCAGTGAAAGAGAAATCCTTCTATACTGAGTCAATTTTTATTTTTTGTTCCAATCCAAAGTCCCCCTTTTTGGGGAGCTAGATTTTTCCCACATTAAAAACTGACCTTGTGTCTAACTCTGTCCTTGTGGGGAGGCAAATAAATAGGAACTCCACAGCAGATATGTTTGAGAAGTTTTATTTTGATTATTTCTGTAATTATCCATATTGTGCCTGGATTATGCCGCCTCCTTTTGAAAATTTCTCAGCAATTTAGTGTAATCCACTTCTTTTGTAATCTTCTCAACAATTTCACCCTAAATGTGACATTTACAGCATAGAAAAGTACATATATAAAGAAAAAACAGCCTGATGCTCAACTTTATCATTGCATCTGACAAATCGATATTTTATTCTGGTTAGACAATGTTTATTTTTCTGACTTACATCAGGTTCTTTGCAACTAATTAATGTATTCCGATTCAGTTACTTAATAAAATATTCTGGCTAGATATGTTGTTACAATTGAGACTGTTTTTGCTTATAACTTAAAACAACTAATGCAGCTGACGTACCTAATAAAAAATCTAAATTGCTCAATCTTTCACAACTTTCTGATAAACAATTACGTTTGTTTAGATTATGCATTTCTTAATAGTTTGCATTCGTTAAAGTATTTAGACTGTTGTCTTTGTTTTACAAAAAAGCCGACTGCTAACAGCTCATCAGTTTGGGCGTTTACAACCACTTTACTATAAAAAGAAATAATTGCACTTTCATAACAGTTGCGTTACAATAATAATTGAATTACAGCACGATAATGTAATAATTCCCTTTAAATTTCAAATTGGTATTTAAGAAAAAAGCAAAATTAATATTTGTGAAAATAAACAGGCGTAATTTAAATACAAACTTACTTTACATAACACCTTACACAAGGGGCACGGGAATGACGTCTGCGATTCGCCTGTCACTCGATAAAAAAGAAATAACAAAAAAGAAAGACAAATAATGTGAAAAATTGATATTTTCAAACAATTTTTCAAATTTTAACCTGCCCGTCAGCCGTTTGGTCTTACTTGCAGCACTTGAAGGCAAAAGTTGTGAGTTCGAACCTCAGCCGGTCCTATATATTTTTCTTCTGATTTTGTTCAAATTTAAACTTATTGAATTCAAATTACAATATTAAGCGACTGTTTTACTTTTTTATGTATTTTACGTAGTTTGTGGGAATTAGGCCGCCAGGCGACTCCGAGTAAACTTTAATAAATTAGCACAAAAAATCTCGGTCTTAGCTTCTTATTTGATATATAAAATAACGCCAGAGGTATTTTTGAAGTTAAACTAAAATGGAAATGCATATGACAAATCTATATTTGATTCTGACAAGCGTTTCTTTCCTTTTTATCCTTACAGCGTGTTCTTTACAGTAAAAACGATGTAATTCGCTTTAGATCTTTCCGAAAATATTTATTCCAGCAAGGAAGTTTTTACCGTTTATGACCTACGACTGCCACTGTCTCTACGTGCTTACGACTGCTGTTATTATAGGCGGTACGACTGCCACTGTCTCTACTTGCTTACTACTGCTACTGTAGACAGTAGTACGCCTGCAAATATATCTACTCGCTTATTACTACTGCTAATATGAGCAGTACACCTGCCAATATTTCTACGCGTTTAATACTACTGCTACTCCGGGAAGTACGACTGCCAATGTCTCTTTGTGCTTACTATGCTTGCGACTATAGGCAATGCAACTTCACATAATTGTTGTATCGTTTACGTTTGTTTGTATGTTTTACGGCATATCTAGCAAATCATTTTTTGCTAAGTCGATTTTTTATTTGCTTCAAGTAATCGCTGAGGTGGCTGGCTACTTGTTTCTTATAATAAGAGGTATTGTTACCATGCAGTCTGTTTGAAAACAAAAACATCACACAATTATTTCTTTTCAGTTTCTTTTAACACGCGATTTTTTTCATTTCTGTTCTTTTTTTTTTTTTTTAATATATTCCTTCATTTGATTAGCTTTCCGAAAATATAACTATTTTCTTACAAGAAAATAAGAGAAAACACAAATGTAGGTACAACGAGTGAAACAAGAATGAAAGTAAAAAGACTCCCGAGTAACGCGAGTAGGTACAGTTAATTATAAAGTCATGAGTTAAAAAGAAAATATTTGCGATTTAACTTAGACGTCCGAAATATTAAAAATTATAATAACATTCGATTGCTCAATTTCCACAAGAAATGGTAAATATTAACTTATATATATATATATATATATATATATATATATATATATATATATATATATATGGAGTCTGAGTGTGTGTCTTTGTGCAAATACGTTGCTGCAATAGTATGAAAGAAAGTGGTAGCAGATTTAATCATTGATGCAGAGGTTGGTTATCGATACTCGATCGATGCGATGGCAATGCAGGATGCTACAGAGTCAAATACTTCGAGATTCCTTACTTTATTGCATAATCATCAGAGGATCATTGCACATTTTCTAGATACACAATCCTTCCATATTATTCGGTGCTTTGCTAATCTTTCCACCGTTAGCAAAGAAAGCTCTACATTGTTGAGGATCTGGTCGGTCCGGCACTTTGGAGGCCTAACGCAAGGTCTTTTACTGTGAAATTCTTCTTTGAATGCTCGATAAACATTGCTTTCAGGACGTTTTCTGGCTACGTGACCAAACCAGTTCATTCTTCTTTTATTGATAACCTTGATAATATCATTTCAAAACCTAAGAGTTTAATTTGGAGCGATCCAGACGGGTTTTGCCGCTTATGGTTCTCAAACAGTCATTTTCGCATACAAAGAGCCTGCGTTTATCCTCTGCCTTTAATGTCCAAATCTCAGAAGCATATGTAGGTATTGGAACCAGAAATACATTACGAGCTTCTATTGATCGGTAATCTTCATGGGCTAGGTTTCAGAGCCGTAGAGGAGGAGGATCCGGACAATCGCCTAGTAGATAGCTCTTTGGTGGCCAATGAGATTTCTTTCCTGTACCACAAGCATCATCGCGTTAAAGCAGATCATGATGCACCGATGAAATCCGACGCGTTTAGAGTATGAGTTTAAAAACTAACTGTGTGTTTTGTTTTGTTTTTTCATTAAATAAAACACGAATATTTTTATTTTCTAGTTTTCTTTATTTCCTTTAATTTTGATCAGAGGTTTTGCAGCCGAAATACAGTGTTATAAACACTAAATCGATTAAAAGTAGAAATAATTACAAGAATAAGCCAAAAGTATTAACGTAATGTTCGAATACGTATTAGAAAATACCGAGATAGAATTTTACTTTTTATCACACACTACTTGAAATAAGATTTACTTACTCAAGTGTTTTACGTTTTAGTGTTTTAATATTCTCATCTTGTGATGGCCGGGGCCAACTCCTTGATTGTATGCCCCAAACACTCAAGTATAAGTCGTAGTACTGAGAAATACTATGAGAAAAGGAGATAGTTTTAATATGATTGGATCCATCCCCCCCCTAAAAAATAACTCCAAATATTTTGATGCCCGAGGACACTGCCCCATCGTCAACTTACTACACGCCACTAACCTTGTAGACTTGTTTGAGCTTAATATCGCAACTCATTTAATAACACAGATACCAATAAAATGTGTACCGTTATAAATAAAGGTTAAAATTAAATGAAAATATCCCTGTATACTATTTGTTACTTGTTTCTCTTTCTAATATGAATATATATTTCTTTTGTCTTTGAAATAAATTAAAAGGACAGTATAATATAATTTTTAATGTCGTGTGCGTCAGTTTCAGTCAAAGAAATAACGGAGCCGACGGTGATTTCTCCAATTATAACCTCTGGATCGACAACACCTACCCTGACTTTCCCTACAACAACTACACATGGTCCACCAACTACAAGTCCTTTAATTATGACTACTCCAACCGAAAGTAAGATTTATTTTAATTGTGCATTTGCAATTTGTTTTTAACATTTCTCTCCAAAATGATTTTTATAAAATGTATAAAATTGTATAGCTGTTGATATTCAGCCAACCATGTATTTTATTCATGAAATTGTTTTGAATTTAGAAACCAAATAAAGATGTGTTCATTTTTATTAGAATAAATATAATATTTATTTTAGGTTCTTAATTTTCAGTGTAAACGTCATAATCATAGAATGTTCTTTTTTCTTCTTTTTTTTTCTTTATTTCTACTTGTCGAATGCATTTCTTTCCTCTGTAAAAGTATCTGCCCGATGTTAAAGGCTCAAGATTAAATGTCTGTCCGTGACGTTTCACGTTGGCTTGCTATTAGAAATTAAAATATAGTCCCTCTTTTATGAAATATTGTGAATTTAAAAATGTTCGGAATCTAGAAACCAAATAACGATGTGTTTTTATTTTCTTAAAATAAATAAATATAAGTATAATTTATACTACCTATGTATGTATGTATATATATATATATATATATATATATATATATATATATATATATATATATAAATAGGTTAATAAGGATATAATGTATACCTTTAAAATAGAACCTATCATGAAAGATTGATGTTCAATATACGAAATAGTTCAATTATATAAACAAGTAAAAGATGAGAATAAAAATTGTATAAAATATAATATCTATTTAGTCATCAGTTATTCAAAACGAGGGGTTTCAAATTATTATTATTGTATTATTCCTTCCTTAAGCCATCATTTTTCAAAGCATGGAATCTTATCGTCAGAGGAATGCAAATAGATAAGTTGGTTAAGGAAAATTACCAAAAGTCATAATTTGAAAAGATTTAAGGATAATATAAAATAAAGAATATCCAATGCATTTATTCTCATCCTTTACTTGTTATATATATATATATATATATATATATATATATATATATATATATATATATATATATATATATATATATCATATCGCAAGTAAGCTACACGGAAGGTTTGTGTTTCATTCCCTGATAAAATCAGCAGGCTAATTACATGGATTTAAACTTGCTGATTATTTTATAGCTAACTAGTGCTTACTCTAACTACTATCAATCAGAGTCGTTGGTTTTATTACCCCCTCATTACCTATTTATTTCCATCTACCAATGAATGTCACTCCTTTTGTTTGAAACGGATGTTGGTGTTTGTCACATTTAAGTGAGTCAAATGAACAAAAGGTGCCCTTATATATGTGTGTGTATGTGTGTGTGTATGTGTATGTGCACGTTCAGGCTCTAAATGATATAAAAGTAACTTCGTATTATGTTCTTGTATATTATGTGTTTGTATGATTTTTTGGCTTTCTGCGGATTCTAATCTATCATTGCCATATAGAATTCTTCGTTATAAATTAAATAAAACAAGTATATATATATATATATATAAGTATTAAAAATGTTAGCGCTTTTTTACCCTAGATGTGTATAGTTTTATTTAGGAATATTACTGGGGTTTTTTATACTTGCACTTTAGGAATTAAATAATATCATTGAACTACAATATATTTTCCACTATAATTAAAAGTACATGTTCTACCATGAGGATTTTAACATATTATCTAACCAATCATTAATATATTAAACGCATTGTAAAAGAAAACGAAAATAGATAATAAAGTATTTCATAATAAAGTGATGTGAAAATAAGGAGGTAAGTGTTATTTCAATTGAACATTCTTTAACTCAGGTACAGAGTTAAGTGTTCCAACAACAGCAGTAGCCGAACCAACTGAAAAATCGCTTATGAGTAAGGTAGTGACAGGATCAACAGCTTTATCATTTGCAACAACATTATTACCACTGATGACAACATCAAACGTACGAACAGTTATAATGGTTAAAAGACCTGGTACAACATCAGCACGAACAATAACAACATTTGCACAAGAAACAACATCAGCGCAGCCAATAACACCAGTACCGGAAAAAACATCACAACCAAGAACTACATTGATACCTGAAATAACACCAGTACGAGAAAAAACAACAAAATTGGGATCGAAACAAGCAACAGAAACAACACCAGCACCAGAGACAACACCAACACCAAACACAAAACCAGCACCAAAAACAACACCAGCACCTCGTACAACACGAGTACCGAAAACAACACCAGCACCAGAAACAACACAAGGGATCAAAACAACACGACCACAAGGAACAACACCAGCACCAGGAACAACACTAGCACCGGAACCAAAACCGGCACCAAAAACAACACCAGCACAACAGAAACCACCAGCACCAAAAACAAAATTAGTACCAAGAACAACACAAGCACCGGTAACAACCCAAGTACCCCAAACAACATTAGCAGCACAAATAACACCAGCACCAAAAACAACGTCATTACCTAGAGCAACACAGGAATTGAGAACAACACCAGCTCTAATAGATACAACAAAACTGAGGACAACCGCAGCACCAAAAACAACACAATCACTCGAAACAACATCAGCACCACATAACACACCAGCACCTGGAACAACAGAAGCTACTAAAACAACACCGGAACTCAGAACAACACCAGCAACCATAATAACACCAGAACCAAAAACAACACCAGCACACAGAACAACACCAGCACCAAAAACAACATCATTACAAGGAACAACACCAGAATTTAAAACAGCACCAGCACCCGAAACAACAACAGCAGCACAAACAACACCAGCATCTAAAACAACACAAGCACCAGGAACAACACCAGCACCTACAATAACATCATCAGCACAAACAACACCAGCACCTGGAACAACAGCCGCACCTGAAAAAACACCATTACCAGTAACAACACGAGAATCGAAAGCAACAGCACCTGAAACAAAACTTACACCGCAAACAACACCAGACTTTGGAACAACAGAAGCTCCTAAAACAACACCAGAACTGAGAACAACTCCAACACCTAGAACAACATCAGCACTTAAGACAACATCATTACCAGGAACAACACCAGAATTTATAACAACACAGGAACCCAAAACAATGCTTGCACCAAGGACAACACCAGTACCAGAAACAACACCAGCACCTAAAACAACAACAGCAACAACATCATTACCAGGAACAAGACAAGGATTTAAAACATCACAAGCACCCGAGACAACACCAGTATCGGGAACAACACCAGCTCCAAAAATAACCTTAAAATTGAGAATAACACCAGCACCTGAAACAACATCAGTACCAAGAACAACAGCAGAATTGAGAACAACACACCCACCGAGAACAGCACTGAGAATAACATCAATACCAGGAAACACAACAGCACCAAAAACAGCATCAGCACTACTAAATACACCAGTACTTGGAACAACAGAGGCTCCCAAAACAACACAAGCACCTAGAACAACATCAGCACTGGCGACAACATCATTAAAAGGAAGAACATCAGTATTTAGAACAACAGTAGCACCCAAAACAACACTTGCAACAAGAAAAATACCAGTATCAGAAACAACATTATTACCAGGAACAACTCCAAAATTGAAAAAAACACCATCATATGAAATGACACCAGTACCGGGAACAACATCAGCACCTGAAACAACATTAGCCACACGAAGAACACTAGTAGCTAGAACAACAGCAGCTCCTGAAGCAACACCTAAATATAGAACAATCTTAGCACTAGAAACAAGCACCTAAAAAAACATCATTACCAGTTAGAACACCAGAATTAAAAACAACTCCAGCACCGGGAACAACACAAGCACCGGGAACAACATCAGAACCACAAACAACATCACTACCTGGAACAACAGCAGCTCCAATAAAAACACCAGAACTGAGAACAACCCCAGCACCAAAAACAACACCAGCACCAGAAACAACATCAGCAGCAGGAACTACTCAAGAATTAAAAATAACACCATCATCTGAAACAACACCAGAATTGAGAACAACACGAGCACCTGAAACAACATCAGCTACACAAACAAAACCAGTACCTAGAACAACAGCAGGTCCTGAAACAACACCAGAAAAAACATCATTACAAATAACAACGCAAGCAGCCGAAAAAACACGAGCACTAGGAACAACACAAGCACCCAAAATAACATCAGAATCACAAACAACATCACTACCTGGAACAACATAAGCTCCAATAAAAACACCAGAATTGAGAACAACACCAGGACCAGAAACAACACCAGCACCGGAAACAACACAATCACCTGAAACAACATCAGCAACAGAAACCACACCAGCATCAGAAACAACGTCATTACCAGTAAAAACACCAGAATTTAAAACATCACAAGAACCCAAAACAACATCAGCAGCACAAACAACACTAGCATCTGAAACAACACAAGTACCTGAAACAACGTCATTACCAGGAACAACAACAGTATTAAAAACAACAGCACCTGAAGCAACATCAGCTTCGGAAACATCATTACCAGGGACAACACTAAAATTTAAAACAGCACAAGCAGCTGAAACAACACGAGCACCAGGAACAATGCAAGCACCTGAAACAACATCAGAACCACAAACAATATCACTACCTGGAACAACAGCAGCTACAATAACGACACCAGAACTGAGAACAACCCCAGCACCAGAAACAACACCAGCACCCGCATCAACATCAGCTGAACAAACCACACCAGCACCAGAAACAACATCATTTCAACAAACATCACAAGCACCTGAAACAACATCAGGAGCACAAACAACATCAGCACTTGAAACAGCAGGTCCGAAAAAAACGCCAAAACTGAGAACAACACCAGCACCAGAAACAACAGCAACAGCTGAAACCACACACGCACCCGAAACAAAACCAGCACCAAGTACAACACCAATACCAGGAACAACATCATTATCAGGAACAACACTAGAATTAAAAACATCACCAGCACCTGAACCAACACCAGCACCTGAAATAACACCAGCACCTGAAACAATATCAGCATCCGAAACAACACCAACACCTGGAACAACATCATTAGCAGGAACAACACCAGAATTTAAAACATCACAAGCACTCGAAACAACACCAGCACCTGAAACAATAGCAGCACTCAAAACAACACAACCAGCAGAAACAACACCAGCACCTGAAACAACACCAGTGCAAGAAACAACATCATTAATAGGAACAACACCAGAATTCAAAATAACACTAACATCTGAAACAACGCAGACACCAGGAACAACACCAGCACTACAAATAACATCAGAAGCACAAACAACACAAGTACCTAGAACAAGAGCAGCACCTGAAACAACATCAGCACCTGAAACAACACCGGTACCAAAAACAACACACAAACGGAATACAACACCAGCACCAGAAACAACACCAGCACCTGAAACAACATCAGCACCTGAAACAACATTATTACAAGGAACAACAACAGAATTAAAAACAACAGCACTTGAAACAACATCACTAACAGCAATAACACCAGTACCGGAAAGAACAACGCTTGAACAAATAACAACACCAGCAGCAAAAATAACATCAGAGACACAAACAACACTAGCACCTCAAACAACAGCAGCACTTGAAACAACACTAACACCTGAAAATACATCATTGCCAGGTACAACGAGAGAATTCAAAATAACAGAACCAGAAACATCATCAGCACCAGAAACAACACCAGCAATTGAAACAACAGTGACTCCAAAAACAACACCAAAACTGAGAACAACGCACGCACCTGAAAAAACACCAGCACCGAGTACAACACCAGTACCAGAAACGACATCATTCCCAAGAACAACATCAGAATTAAAAACAACACCAGCACCTGAAACAACATCAGCACCAGAAATAACACCAGCCCTGAACACAACACCAGCACCTGAAATAACATCAGCAGCCGAAATAACACCAGCCCTGGAAACAACACCAGCATATGAAACAACATCAGCAGCCGAAACTACACTAGCACCAGAAACAACAGCAGCACCAGGAACAACTCCAGAAGTTGAAACATCACAAGCACCCGAAACTACAACAGCACCTGCAACAACACCAGCACCTGAAACAACATCAGCAGCCGAAACAACATCAGCAGCCGAAACTACACTAGCACCAGAAACAACAGCAGCACCAGGAACAACTCCAGAAGTTAAAACATCACAAGCACCCGAAACTACAACAGCACCTGCAACAACAACAAGCACCTGAAACAACATCAGCAGCCGAAACAACATCATTACCAGGAACAACACCAGAATTTAAAACATCACAAGCACTCAAAACCACAACGGCACCTGCAACAACACCAGCACCCAAAACAATACAAGCAGCAGAAACAACACCAGTACATGGAACAACAGCAGCTCCTAAAACCACAGTAGAAGTGAGAACCACACTCCCATCAGAAACAGCATCAGCACCTGAAACAACACTAGCACAAGAAACAACATCATTACTAGGAACAACACCAGAATTCAAAACCACACCAACACCTGGAACAACACCAGCACCCAAAACAACATCAGCTGACGAAACAAAACCAGCACCTGGAACAACAGCAGCTCCTAAAACCACACTAGAACTGAGAACAACACTGCCACCAGAAACAACACCAGCACCTGATACAACACTAGCACAAGAAACAACATCATTACTAGGAACAACACCAGCAGTAAAAACAACACCAGCACTTGAAACAATGCAGGCACCAGTAACAACACTAGCACCCGAAATAACATCACAAGCACAAACAGCACCAGTACCTGGAACAACAGCAGCACCTGAAACAACATTATTACCATGAACAACAATAGAATTAAAAACAAAAGCACCTGAAATAACATCAGCACCCAAAACATCACTAGCAGCACAAACAATACTAGCACCTAAAACAACTCCATCTCCAAAAACAACACCAAAACTGAGAAAAACACCAGCACCAGGAACAACACCAACACCAGAAACAACATCGGTAGCAGGAACAACAGCAGAATTAAAAACAACACCAGCACTTGAAACAACACTAGCTCTAAGAACAACACCAGTACCTGAAACAACGCAGGCACCAGGAACTACACCAGCACCCAAAATAACATCAGCAGCACAAAGAACACATGCACCTGGAACAACAGCAGCACCTGAAAAAAACACTAGCACCTGAAACAACGTCATTACCAAGAACATCAACAGAATTGAAAACAACAGCACTAGAGACAACACGAGCACTGGGAACATCACCAGCTCCCGAAAAAACATCAGCAGTACAAACTACACTAGCATCTGGAACGACAACAGCCCCCAAAGCAACACCAAAACTGAGAACAACACCAGCACCTGAAACAACACCAGCACCAGAAACAACATCATTAGCAGGAACAACATCAGAATTAAAAACAACACCTGAGCCTAAAACAACACCAGCACCTGAAACAACAGAAGCTTCAAGAATAACGCTAGCATTTAGAACTACATCATTAATGGGAACAACATCAGAATTGAGAACAACACCAGCACCCAAAACACCATTTGCACCAAAACCAACACCAGTACCAAAAACAAAATTATTTCCAGGAACAACATTAGTATCGAGAATAACGCAAGGATCTGAAACAACATCAGTTCCACAAACAATACCAGTACATAGAATAACAGCAGCATCCAAAACAACACCAGGATATAGAACATCACTAGCACCAGAAACACCAGCAGCACCTGGAACAACATCATTACCAGTAACAACACCAGAATTGAGAGAAACATCAGCACCAGTAACAAGATCAGAATTGAGAACAACACATGTAGCGAGAAAAACAGGACCAGCACTGGGAACAACACCAGCACCTGAAAAAACACCAGAATCAATAACAACACTAGCACCATAAACAACACCAGCACCTGGAACCACAGCAGCTCCTGGAAAAACGCCAGCACTAAGAAAAACATCATTTCCAAGAACAACACCAGAAGAGAGAACAACACCAGAAGTGAGACAAACACCAGAACCAGAAACAACAACAGGACCAAAACTAACAACTTTATTATCAGGACCAACACCAGAATCGAGAACAACACGAACACGTGAAACAACACCAGCATCAAGAGATACACCAGCACCTGGAACAACATCAGTACCACAAACAACACCAGCACATGAAACAACACAAGAATCGAGGACAGCGCCTGCACCTGAAACCACACCAGCACCTGAGTCAACACCATCCCTCGAAACAGTGAGAGCAACACAAGCACTGGGAACAACATCAGCACCTGTAACAACATCAGCACCAATAACAATATCAGCTCCGAGAACAACATCATTACCAGAAACAACACAAGAATTTAGAACAACACCTGTACCTGAATCAACACCAGCACCGAGAACAACACAAGTACCAGAAACGACATTATTACCAGGAACAACACCAGAATTAAGAACAACACCAACACTGGAAACAACATCAGCACAACAAATGACACCAGCGCCTGGAACAACAGCAATTCCTGAAACAACACCAGAACTGAGAACCACACTAGCACCAGAAGCGACAGCAGCACCAGAAACAACACTAGCATCAGAAATAACTTCGGTATCTGGGACAATAACAGTACCTGAAAGAGCATCATTTTTAACTACAACTCAAGTTCGTGTCACAACCTCGATACCAGGTAGAATAATAGTTTATAGTTACCACAGCTTCGTCTGGTAACACAATATGAGGGTACATTCGTTACTATAGCATTTCCTAGTATAACTCATACACGTTTTAGATAAACCTTACCTCCACTACTATAGCTTTCAACACAATTCCGTGTTTCAACACAATCTTATTAATATAAGATATATTACATATGTCATTACTTCTTCGAATTACAGCCTATATTGTAACACCTGATGTTCGTTTCGAAGTCTAATTTCAACAATAGCACATAGCATATCATCACCCTCTACGGTTTCATCTTTTATGAAAGAAATATGAAACATGTTACTGACTAGTGTAACAATAATTAAATCCCTACCTCTTACAAAAACAGTTCTTTATAAAAATATTGTTAGTAGTTCTCACAATACTAGCATTTCGTACAATATAACTTTTTGCACAATTTCTGCATTTTTACAAATAAACATAAAATCAAATGCTAAATAAAACATGAAAGTACATGTAATAAGTTTTATCGCTACGCCATCTTTTCAATAGTTTCAGTAACATGCTTTTCTACAACTTCATTACATGTGACAGTTCTTCTTGCTACAAAAGTAACAACAATTAGAAAACACAAATCTCTATCTATATAAAGTTAGGCATGTTTATATTTTTATATATTTGTATGTGCAGGATTCACTCCTAAAGTTATTAACCGATCATTATGAATTTGGGAACATAACAGCTTGGCTCCAAATGTGGGTTATATTTAGTTTAATTAAGTTTTATGCAAAGAGAGTAAAAAAGGGGTTTTCACCTGAAAATTAAAATACTTCCGATTTTTGTGAAATTTTAACAATTGTGAAATTGAATCAATAAATATTCCCCAAATTTAAGCTTCTTTGTTTTATTTAAAAAAACCTTTTAAATAAAAGGTTTTCTAGGAAGCATAATTCAAACATATAAGATCTGCATTAAACTGAATCCATAGTCATCAGACACTAAATAAGCAAGATTCCCTGACATTTTCTAGAATCAAAATCATATATTTGATTTTGATCAAAATTGGAATAAGGATTCTAGACATAAGGTTTAGTAGCATTCTATCTTGATTTTAATCTTCGTAAGGGGGCATAAATGTTGTGTAAAACTGTTCCGTTTAGAGGGGAATTAATTTTACCTGTCCTGGGACGAGTATTCTTTTAGTTCTCTATAAACATCACCATCTGCAATAGAACTTTCACTTTACCCCCCCCCCCCCAACAATATAATCACTGTCTATAACATTAGTATTTGCAGAAACGTGTTTCGTCATTTAATAACTGCTGTAAAAATGGTTGGATTATTCTATCGCTCTCGAAAATACCTGACACCTGATGCAATCCTCTACCTATATACAGGGATCAGATACGTCCTAAGGTGGAGTATTGCTGCTATATCTGGGGATTTGCCGCTCAGAGCAATCTTTCTTTCCTTGACAGAGTACAAAAACGACTTCGGAATCTAGTGGGAAATGATCTTTTCTCTTCTCTACAGACCCTTTTCTCACAGAAGAGACGTTGGAAGGTTCTCAACTGAGCTCCAATCTCTTGACCACAACTGAAAAGAACTTTCTTTTCTTCCTCTGTGTGCTTAGTGTCAGGCAGAAGTTTCATGAACAGTGTTTCATTGAAAGAAATTCCCACCTGTGGAACATATTACCATGGGACTGCTTCCCACAATACTATAACATAGTCGTCTTCAAATCCAATATCAAAAAAATACTTGACATAAACTGTTCCCATAAGTAATCCAACTTTGTGCATTCAATTAATCATTTTCAATCCTCTCATAATATTCTACATCATTAAACCGACTATCTTCATATTAAACTTTATCCATCGAGTAGCTTTTGGCCTTGATAAGTGATGAATCATTAGTAAAAAAAAGTTATTTAATCTTTTTTTTAAATGCACATATATATATATATATATAAATATATATATATATAAATATATATATATATATAAATATATATATATATATAAATATATATATATGAATATATATATATATAAAATATATATATATATATATATATATATGCATGTGATATAAATCAGATGCTTATAAATTTTTTAAATGATGATGTATAATTTGTATTATTTGTTCTACTGTTCTCTATGAGCCATGACCGTGTAAAAGTCTTAAGTAATTTATAATTATATTCTTAGTATCACCCATACTGAGGATTGAACCTTCAACCTCGAGAAGACTGTCACTTAGCACTGATTATTACTTGGCAGTTATATCTGATGGTTGACGGAATGAGAGCAAGCTACCCACATGGATTAAATAAAGGGTTCAGTTCGAAATTCCGTACAGATTCCTGAGTTCAACAAGAAGGTCAAAAGTTTCATCGGCTAAAACGTTGTCAGAATAACATTTAAAATGAGAACAGTAGTCCGAATAATCCTAATAATCCAAGAATATATATTACCGAAAACCAAGTTCATTGTGAGATACCATTTCTTTGTACAAACCTAGCATTTATAACAAAACCATCAGATTTTTTGACATCCGTGTCCTTTGACCACCCCATAAGTAATCAAACGAAATACATACCTTTGATCAATACTAACACTCTCATAGTATTCCTCAATGATAATCATGCTGTTTTATTAAACCTTGTCCTCGACTGGCTCTCTCTTAACCTTGATAAATGGTGACCAAATAGTAATAAAAAAACATTTACATCCTGCAACGTCTAAGTATCGATGAGGAAAACCAAAAATCTTTGCCCTCGTGTGGAAGCAAATGAATAGGGATTTATTGAAATACACTTTTAGTTATAAGTTTCTTACACGTTTTTAGAATCAGACACAAATTTAACCAATTTTTGGTGAAATAAAGTCTTGTATTTTCTCTAAACACATGAGAACTTTTTAGTCATCTTTTTAAACTCACATACTTATTGGATTTTACTAAAATTTCCCTATGTATTTTATAAAACTGATTAAAAAGAATTAATTTTTAATTTAAAAAAGAAATCTCTACACATAATACAGTGTGACGCAGATAAATCCGGAACAAAATTATGATAATAAAAACAGCGTTTATATGTAAAGTTTCATTATAAAGTTTCATTGAAACCTATTAATGTGTATTTCTATGTTTCAATGAAACTTTACACACACTTAGGTACATATATAAGATACAACAATTACTAAGTGTGGCGACTACTTTCCCAAGGTGGGACGACAACTTGATGATTGCCTTGAGGGCCTCTTTTGTGTTGTAGGGCTTGATGTCCCTGCCCAAGATGCACTACAGAGAATAGTTGCCAGGATTACATTCTTGTGATAAGAGGGGATTCCGTAAGACGGACTACAGGTGGTATGACGCCTTAGTAAAGAGCCAGGCTTGACTGTTCTTGGCTTTGAGGATGGGGGTCTAGTCCTGGTGAAAGACGTAGCCACAGATGTGAAGTGCTAATAGTGCACTCTCAAAATCTTGCTAAAACATGAAGTCATGATGCTGTTGCAAATAATAATAAGAAGAAAAATTATAAGAATAAAAATGAAATTAAAACAATAATAGTAACAGTGACTAGTAAACCAATAATTCTGGCTATAAAATGATAATCTTTTAAGATATTATCTTTAGTTAAAGAACTAGTATTGTTGTGAATAACATTGGGAGCCATAAAACTTTTCACAACCACTTCTCTCCACCATGCTAGCTTTGGTATCATTATACTACATATCACAAGTCCATTCTACTACAATATCAATACTCATCTCGGCGTCATTAGCACCTAGTATACTGTCATTTAATATGAAAACATCAGCAGTGTTATAACATCCGGTTTACATCTTTCAACAAAACTGGAAGTGTTAAACAAAACCCTTCCCATCATGATACCAATACTAAAACACCACCACATTTTTTAAACTGTATGTCTCTCTCTTCACAATTTTTTAAAACTTTAAATATCATATCACTTACAACAGCAATCATTATTACAACTTTTGATAAAACACTAGAAGCCTGGCCAACATCTCTAACTGAAACACTAAACCGTTATTATAACATTTGCTGTCCTTGACACGAATAGTCCTTTGACAAGCATAATTCTTCTAACAACATTTGTCAGTACAATACTAACACGTCTTATAATATAATATATATATATATATATATATATAGAATTATAAAAAGAAAAACTATACACACATTAAGGTTGTACACATAATAACTTATTTCGACCCCTTTAATTAGGTCTCCTCAGATGTATAGACAACCACGTCAAAAAAACCAACTTGGTTTTTTTGACGTGGTTGTCTATACATCTGAGGAGACCTAATTAAAGGGGTCGAAATAAGTTATTATGTGTACAACCTTAATGTGTGTATAGTTTTTCTTTTTATAATTCTGTTTTGCTCTGTTTAAATTACATTGAGCTCTGTTATTCAGATTCTCTACACAAAATTGAAATCTACACACTATATATATATATATATATATATATATATATATATATATATATATATATATATATATATAAAACTTCAACATGTCTTATATAATATTTCATTACGCTATCTTTTTGTATAACAACAGTTCTTGCCAACATAATTCATAAGGTGTTTGGAAACTTGAGGATTATGTGCCTACATAGGTTCTGAAACCATTGGTGTCTGAGTTATTGGAGCAAATATTGATCAACATTCTTTATTTTAAAGATCAATCACGTAATATGTGTGTAATAGTTCACTTTTATTTTTACACATTTGATAGATAAACACTTTTCCCATCAAAAGATCACAGGGATAATAAGACTGGCCTTGGTGTTGTTATTAAAATCAACAACAGAAACAACACGAGTACCGAGAACCACACCAGCACCAGAAAAAAATCATCGCCAAGAACGACACAAGCACCTGAAACAACACATACACCAAAAACAACACCAGCACCAGAAATAACACCATATAAAAATGACACCAAACAAATCATGTAAAAATGATAACAAGCAAATATAAAAGTGGTAAGGCTCGAAACGAAGATTTGAACATAATGATCATAAGGCGCATGTTGATGGCAACATGGGGAACCTGATCGGCATCCTGCGAATTTTGGCTTTCTCATTTCAGTTAACAGAATAAAACAGACAAAAATACAGGTAAATAAATATGATTAGTGTTATGATGTGGTTATTCACTGAAAATAAGAAGTAATACGAACAAAGGGGACAGAGGTCAAAAACGGCACAAACACGATGTTACTTGGTCGGTCGCCCGGAGCGTAAGAACGATACACGTAAGCACTCATGTTTATATACATCGGAAAGAACAAGGGAGATAATTACAGATTACAAATAATTACAGTGCAAGGGAAATAACCGTTGTCGTTCCCAAAATGTACGATTAAATATTACACCTCTCTTCACCTCAATTAAATGTATGCGTGCGTACGTATGGTAAGGGGAGGGAGTACAGTCCATTATTGTCCATCATTTATGTATGCAATATGTCCATGGGTATTCTCTGATTTCAAAGGGAAACTCTCAAAGTATATTTCACCGATTAAACAATTGTCTCAGTCAAAGAAGAATCGTTTTTCCTTTCTTTATTTTTTTGTAAAATACATAATTGAAAACTACTTACGTCGTCTGCAGAATGGGGGGGTCGACTTTCGATTCTTCAGAGTGAAAATCTGTTTCTTCTTCAGGGGAGCTGACGGAAATTTCTAAGACAGAATAGAGACTTTAATCACTTATCTAACTATCTGATATAGTCCTCGAGGCGTATTGGTGGTAGTCGTTTCCGCGTTGGATTGCGTCTTACCACTGGTGGGTTATGTTTTGGTGTAGCCAGTGTGGGCGGCACTCGCGTCTGGCCTTCGTGTCTTGAGTCTGAGTTTTCCTGTTGTGGATGTGAGTATAACTCATCTTCAGAGTCTGATTCTACACTTTCTCTGGGAGGGTTATCTGGACTTATTCGCTTAAAATGCACGATTAAATATTACAATTAGCACAAAGGAAGAATCTCACAGAATAAGAAATGGGGCAAAGGAAATTAGACTAGTAATAGGGTGCTATTACAAATGCAACCCTAATACAAGGAGGCTGCTTTACACATCTACATATATATATATATTAAGCAGAGTTTTCTGTGTGTGTGTGTGTTGGAGTATCATAGATTGACAGTTGATCCCAGAGACAAACAAATAGCAGACTTAGAATCATCACCTTTGATCTGATGTTCTTATCGATGTTAGAAGTTCTTTAAACTTTTTAAAATTCATTATTTAAAATTAAAAGTATGTAAAAATAATAATAGTGACAAATGTTCAGATATTTTTAGCATTTTCTTGTAACCGATCGAACAACTAAGTATTCTTTATTTTGACTAAAAATTTATCCTTTTTTATCGAAAATGTATAAAAGAAATTTAATAAATGTTCACTAATATATTTTACTTCGATGAGGATTTTTATTTTATATTTGTTATTTTATGGGTCTTTATTTGAGAGGATCAAACAACTTTATATCTAATTGAAGTGATACGTACACAGAATTCATAAACAATATACTTAACTTACACAGAGAAAATATTTTCGTTTGTTCGGTTGCAGAGTAGATAAAGTGTTCATCTGGTTCCCTGTAACTGTCGCCCTGTCAAACTAAATAATCTTCAATTTGAAATAACCATCAGACTTCATAAGACGGTAATGAAAACGTGGTGGAGCGACCGGTGTGTATAACCAAATGTATACACGTAACAGACGACTAATACGTAACACATTCACTAGGGTCTGTTCCTTTTGTTTAATTAATTTTGGTGTATATTCTTAACCGGTTCAGTTTTACTTTTCTTTTAATCAGGACAAAAAACAACACCACCACCAAGAACAACACCAGCATCAGAAACAACACAATCACACAGAAAACCCCCAGCAACAGAAACAACACAATTACCCAGAACAACACCAGCACCAGAAAAAACACTAGCACTGAGAACAGCACCAGCACCAGAAACAACACTACTACCGGTAACAACACCTGCACCAGAAACAACCCTTGCACGTGGGAAAACACCAGCACCAGAAAGAACAACAGCACCCGGAACAACACTAGCACCAGCAACAACACTAGCACCGGTAACAACACCAGCCCCGGTAACAACAGCAGCACCAGAAAAAACACCAGCACCAGGAACAACACCAGCACCGGGAACAACACTAGCACCAGAAACAACACTAGCACCAGAAACAACACTAGCACCGGTAACAACACCAGCACCGGTAACAACAGCTGCACCAGAAACAACACTAGCACCGGTAACAACACCTGCACTAGAAACAACACATGCAACAGAAACAACACCTGCACCAGAAACAACACAAGCACCAGATACGACAACAGCACCGGGAACAACACCTGCACGTCGGACAACACCAGCACAAGAAACAACAAGAGCACAGGGAACAACGCCAGCACCGGTAACAACACAAGCACCAGAAACAACACCTGCACCAGAAACAACATCAGCAGCAGACACAACACTAAGATTGAGAAAAACACCAGCACCAGAAACTACACCAGCACCAGAAACAACACCAGCACCAGAAACGACAACAGCACCGGGAACAACACCAGTACCGGGAACAACACTAGCACCAGTAACAACACCAGCAGCAGAAACTTCACCAGCCCCAGAAACAACACTAGCTCCGGTAACAACACGTGCACCAGAAACAACACTAGCACCAGAAACAACACTACAACTGAGAACAACACCAGCACCAGAAACAACAACAGCACCGGGAACAACACCAGCACCGGGAACAACACTAGCACCAGAAACAACACTAGCACCGCTAACAACACCTGCAACAGAAAAAACACCAGCACCAGAAACAACCCCTGCACCAGAAACTACACCAGCACCAGAAACGACAATAGCACCGGAAAAAACACCAGCACCACAAACAACAGCACTAGAAACAACACCAGCACAAGAAACAACGCTAATACCTAGAACAACACCAGCACCGGTAAAAACGTTAGCACCGATAACAACATCAGCACCAGAAACAACACTCGCACTAGGAACAACACCCGCACCAGAAACAACACTAGCACTGCGAACAACACCAGAACCAGAAACAACAACAGCACCAGGAACAACACCAGCACTGGGAACAACACTAGCACCGGTAACAACACCAGCACCGATAACAACACCAGCACCAGAAACAACACCAGCACTAGAAACACAAACTGCACCAGAAACAACAACAGCACCAGAAACAACACCTGCACCAGAAACGACTACAGCACCGGGAACAACACCTGCACGTGGAACAACACCAGCACCAGAAACAACAACAGCGCCGGGTACAATACCAGCACCGGCAACAACACTAGCACCAGAAACAACACAAGCACCGGTAACAACACCTGTACAAGTAACAACACCAGCACCAGAAACAACACCAGCACCAGAAACAACACTAGCACCGGTAACAACACTAGCACCAGAAACAACACTTGCACTAGAAACAACACAAGCACCAGAAACAACAACTGCACCAGAAACAACAACAGCACCGGGAACAACACCTGCACCAATAACAACAACAGCACCGGGAACAACACGTGCACCAGAAACAACAACTGCACCAGAAAAAACAACAGCACCGGGAACAACACCTGCACCGATAACAACACCTGCACCAGAAACAACACTAGTACCAGAAACAACGCCAGCACCAGAAACAACACCAGCACCAGAAACAACACCTGCACGTGAAACAACACCAACACCAGAAACAACAACAGCACCGGGAACAACACTAGCACCAGAAACAACACTAGCACCGGAAAGCACACCAGCCCCGGTAACAACACCTGTACCAGAAACAACAACAGCACCGGGAACCACACCAGCACCGGCAACAACACTAGCACCAGAAACAACACTAGCACCGGTAACAACATCAGCACTGTTAACAACACCTGTACCAGAAACAACAACAGCACCGGGAACAACACCTGCACCGATAACAACACCAGCACCGGGAACAACACCAGCACCGATAACAACACCAGCACCAGAAACAACACCAGCACCAGAAACAACACTAGCACTGGTAACAACGCCTGCACCAGTAACAACACCTACACCAGAAACAACACCATCACCAGAACCAACACTAGCACCGGTAACAACACCAGCACCAGAAACAACAGAAGCACTGAGTACCACACTAGCACCAGAAACAACACCAGCACTAGAAACAACACTAGCACCGTTAACAACACCTGCACCAGAAACAACACCTGCACCAGAAACAACAACAGCACCGGGAACAACACCTGTACCAGAAACAACACTAGCACCGGTAACAACACCAGCACCGGTAACAACACCTGTACCAGTAACAACACCAGCACCAGAAACAACACTAGCACTGGTAACAACACCTGCACCAGAAACAACAACTGCACCAGAAACAACAACACTACCGGAAACCACACCTGCACCAGAAACAACAACAGCACCGGGAACAACACCTGCACCGGCAACAACACTAGCACCAGAAACAACACTAGCACCGGTAACAACACCAGCACCGGTAACAACACCTGTACCAGAAACAACACCAGCACCAGAAACAACACAAGCACCGGTAACTACACCTGCACAAGAAACAACACTTGCACCAGAAACAAAACCTGAACCAGAAACAACACTTGCACCAGAAACAACCACAGCACCGGGAACAACACCTGCACCAGAAACGACAACAGCACCGGGAACAACACGAGCACCGGTAACAACACTAGAACCGGTCACAACACAAGCACCGATAACAACACTAGAACCAGAAACAACACCAGCACTAGAAACAACACCAGCATTGGTAACAACACCTGCAGCAGAAACAACACCAGCACCGGTAACAACACCAGCACTGGTAACAACACCAGCACCACTAACAACACCAGCACCAGAAACAACAGTAGCACTGAGAACCACACCAGCACCAGAAACAACACTAGCACCGATAACAACACCTGCACCAGAAACAACAACTGCACCAGAAACAACAACAGCACCGAGAACAACACCTGCACGAGAAACAACACCAGCACCGGGAACAACACCTGCACCAGAAACGACAACAGCACCGAGAACAACACCAGCACCGGTAACAACACTAGAACAAGTAACAACACCTGCACCAGAAACAACACCCACACCAGAAACAACACAAGCACCAGAAACAACACTAGCACTGAGAACAACACCAGCACCAGAAACAACAACAGCACCAGGAACAACACCAGCACCGGCAACAACACTACCACCAGAAAAAACACTAGCACCGGTAATAACATCAGCACTGTTAACAACACCTGTACAAGAAACAACACCAGCAGAAGAAACAACACTAGCACCGGTAACAACACCTGCACCAGAAACAACAACAGCACCAGAAACAACACCTGCACCAGACACAACAACTGTACCAGAAACAACAACAGCACCGGGAACAACACCTGCACCAGAAACGACAACAGCACCGGGAACAACACCATCACCGGTAACAACACTAGAACCGGAAACAACACCAGCACCGATAACAACACCAGCACCAGAAACAACACCAGCACCAGAAACAACACTAGCACTGGTAACAACGCCTGCACCAGTAACAACACCTGCACCAGAAACAACACCATCACCAGAACCAACACTAGCACCGGTAACAACACCAGCACCAGAAACAACAGAAGCACTGAGTACCACACTAGCACCAGAAACAACACCATCACTAGAAACAACACTAGCACCGTTAACAACACCTGCACCAGAAACAACATCTGCACCAGAAACAACAACAGCACCGGGAACAACACCTGCACCAGAAACAACACTAGCACCGGTAACAACACCAGCACCGGTAACAACACCTGTACCAGTAACAACACCAGCACCAGAAACAACACTAGCACTGGTAACAACACCTGCACCAGAAACGACAACAGCACCGGGAACAACACCAGCACCAGAAACGACAACAGCACCGGGAACAACACCAGCACCGGTAACAACACTAGAACCGGTAACAACACCTGCACCAGAAACAACACCTGCACCAGAAACAACACCTCCACCAGAAACAACACTAGCACTGAGAACAACACCAGCACCAGAAACAACAACAGCACTGGGAACAACACCAGCACCGGCAACAACACTAGCACCAGAAACAACACTAGCACCGGTAACAACACCAGCAGCGGTAACAACAATTGTACCAGAAACAACACCAGCACCAGAAACAACACTAGCACCGGTAACAACACCAGCACCGGTAACAACACTAGCACCACGAACAACACCAGCACCAGAAACAACAGAAGCACTGAGAACCACACCAGCACCAGAAACAACACCAGCACCAGAAACAACACTAGCACTGAGAACAACACCAGCACCAGAAATAACAACAGCACCGGGAACAACACAAGCACCGGCAACAACACTAGCAACAGAAACAACACAAGCACCGGTAACAACACCAGCACAGGCAACAACACTTGTACCAGAAACAACACGTGTACCAGAAACAACACCTGCACCAGAAACAACAACTGCACCAAAAACAACAACAGCACCAGAAACAACACAAGCACCAGAAACAACACCAGCACCAGAAACAACACTAGCACTGAGAACAACACGAGCACCAGAAACAACAACAGCACCGGGAACAACACCAGCACCGGCAACAACACTAGCACCAGAAACGACACCAGCACCGGTGACAACCCTAGAACCAGTAAAAACACCAGCACCGATAACAACACTAGCACCAGAAACAACACTAGCACCAGAAACAACACTAGCACCAGAAACAACCCTAGCACTGGTAACAACACCTGCACCAATAACAACACCAGCACCAGAAACAACACTAGCACCAGTAACAACACCAGCACCAGTAACAACAGAAGCACTGGGAACCACACCAGCACCAGAAACAACACCAACATCAAAAACAACGCTAGCACCGGTAACAACACCTGCACCAAGAACGACAACAGCACCCGAAACAACACTAGCACTGGTAACAACACCTGTATCAGAAACAACACCAGCACCAGAAACAACACAAGCACCGGTAACAACACAAGCACCGGTAACAGCACTAGCAACACTAACAACACCAGCACCAGAAACAACAGAAGCACTGAGAACCACACCAGCACCACAAACAACACCTCCACCAGAAACAACAACTGCACCAAAAACAACAACAGCACCAGAAACAACACAAGCATCAGAAACAACACCAGCACCAGAAACAACACTAGCACTGAGAACAACACGAGCACCGGTAACAACAACAGCAGCGGTAACAACACCTGTACCAGAAACAACAACAGCACCAAAAACAACACTAGCACCGGTAACAACACCTGCACCAGAAACTACACCTGCATTAGAAACAACAACTGCACCAGAACCAACAACTGCACCAGAAACAACAACACCACCGGGAACAACACCTGCACCGATAACAACAACAGTACCAGAACCAACAACAGCACCGAGAACAACAATAGCACCAGAAACGACAACGGCACCGGGAACAACACCAGCACCGGTGACAACCCTAGAACCGGTAACAACACCAGCACCGATAACAACACCAGCACCAGTAACAACACCAGCACCAGAAACAACACTAGCACTGGTAACAACACCTGCACCAGTAACAACACAAGCACCAGAAACAACACTAGCACCGGAACCAACACTAGCACCACAAACAACACCAGCACCAGAAACCACACAAGCACTGGTAACAACACCTGCACCACAAACAACACCAGCACCAGAAATAACACTAGCACCGGAAACAACACTAGCACCACAAACAACACCAGCACCAGTAACAACACTAGCACCGGTAACAACACCAGCACCAGAAACAACAGAAGCACTGAGAACCACACCAGGACCAGAAACAACACTAGCACCAGAAACAACACCTGCACCAGAAACAACAACTGCACCAGAAACAACAACAGCACCGGGAACAACACCTGCACCAGAAACAACAACTGCACCAGGAACAACAGCAGCACCGGGAACAACACCTGCGCCAATAACAACACCTGCACCAGAAACGACAACAGTACCGGGAACAACACCAGCACCGGTAACAACACCAGCACCAGAAACAACAGAAGCACTGAGAACCACACCAGCACCAGAAACAACACCAGCACCAGAAACAACAACAGCACCGGGAACAACACAAGCACCGGCAACAACACTATCCACAGAAACAACACTAGCACCGGTAACAACACCAGCACCGGTAACTACACTTGTACCAGAAACAACACATGCACCAGAAACAACACCTGCACTAGAAACAACAACTGCACCAGAAACAACAACAGCACCAGAAACAACACAAGCACCAGAAACAACACCAGCACTAGAAACAACACTAGTACTGAGAACAACACGAGCACCAGAAACAACAACAGCACCGGGAACAACACCAGTACCGGTAACAACACTAGCACCAGAAACGACACTAGCACCGTTAACAACAACAGCACCGTTAACAACACCTGTACCAGAAACAACACCAGCACGAGAAAAAAAACTAGCACCGGAAACAACACCTGCACCAGAAACAACACCTGCACCAGAAACAACACCTGCACCAGAAACAACAACTGCACCAGAAACAACAACAGCACCGGGAACAACACCTGCACCGATTACAACAACAGCACCAGAAACAACAACAGAACCGGGCACAACACTAGCACCAGAAACGACAACAGCACCGGGAACAACACCAGCACCGGTGACAACCCTAGAACCTGTAACAACACAAGCACCGATAACAACACCAGCACCAGAAACAACACCAGCACCAGAAACAACACTAGCACTGGTAACAACACCTGCACCACAAACAACACTAGCACCAGAAACAACACTGGCACCGGTAATAACACCTGCACCACAAACAACACCAGCACCAGAAACAACACTAGCACCGGTAACAACACCAGCACCAGAAACAACAGAAGCACTGAGAACCACACCAGCACCAGAAACAACACCAGCACCAGAAACAACAACAGCACCGGGAACAACACCTGCACCAGTAACGACAATAGCACCGGGAACAACACCAGCACCGGTAACAACACTAGCACCGAGAACAACACCGGCACCGATAACAACACCAGCACCAGAAACAACATTAGCACTGGTAACAACACCTGCACCACAAACAACACCAGCACTAGAAACAACACTAGCACCGGTAACAACACCTGCACCAGAAACAACAGAAGAAATGAGAACCACACCAGCACCAGAAACAACACCTGCACCAGAAACAACACCAGCACCAGAAACAACACTAGCACCGGAAACAACCCTTGCACCAGAAACAATCACAGCACCGGGAACAACACCTGCACCAGAAACGACAACAGCACCAGTAACAACACCAGCACCGGTAACAACACCAGCACCGATAACAACACTAGCACCACTAACAACACCAGCACCAGAAACAACAGAAGCACTGAGAACCACACCAGCACCAGAAACAACACCTGCACCAGAAACAACACCTCCACCAGAATTTACTACTGCACCAGAAACAACAACAGCACCAGAAACAACACTAGCAGCAGAAACAACACCAGCACCAGAAACTAAACTAGCACTGAGAACAACACCAGCAGCAGAAATAACAACAGCACCGGGAACAACACCAACACCGGCAACAACACTAGTACCAGAAACAACACTAGCACTGGTAACAACACCAGCACCGGTAACAACACCTGTACAAGAAACAACACCAGCACCTGAAACAACACTAGCACCAGTAACAACACCAGCACCAGAAACAACAACTGCACAAGAAACAACAACAGCACCGGGAACCACACCTGCACCGATAACAACACCAGCATTAGAAACAACAACAGCACCAGGAACAACACCTGCACCAGAAACGACAACAGCACCGGAAACAACACCAGCACCGGTAACAACACTAGAACCAATAACAACACCAACACTGATAACAACACCAGCACCAGAAACAACACCAGCACCAGAAACAACACCAGCACTGGTAACAACACTTGCACCACAAACAACACTAGCACCAGAAACAACACTAGCTGCGGTAACAACACCTGCACCACAAACAACACCAGCCCCAGAAACAACACAAGCACCGGTAACAACACCAGCACCAGAAACAACAGAAGCACTGAGAACCACACCAGCACCAGAAACAACACTAGCACCAGAAACAACACCAGCACCAGAAACAACACAAGTACCGGTAACAACACCTGCACCAGAAACAACACCTGCACCAGAAACAACAACAGCACCGGGAACAACACCTGCACCAGAGACAACAATAGCACCGGGAACAACACCAGCACCGGTAACAACACTAGCACCGAGAACAACACCGGCACCGATAACAACACCAGCACCAGAAACAACACTAGCACCAGAAACAACACTAGCACTGGTAACAACACCTGCACCACAAACAACACCAGCACCAGAAACAACACTAGCACCGGTAACAACACCTGCACCAGAAACAACAGTAGAAATGAGAACCACACCAGCACCAGATACAACACCAGCACACGAAACAACACCAGCACCAAAAACAACACTAGCATCAGAAACAACACCTGCACCAGAAACAACAACAGCACCAGGAACAACACCTGCACCAGAAACGACAACAGCACCGGGAACAACACCAGCACCGGTAACAACACCAGCACCGGTAACAACACTAGCACCACTAACAACACCAGCACCAGAAACAACAGAAGCACTGAGAACTACACCCGCACCAGAAACAACACCTGCACCAGAAACAACACCTCCACCAGAAACAACTGCTGCACCAGAAACAACAACAGCACCAGAAACAACACAAGCACCAGAAACAACACCAGCACCAAAAACAACACTAGCACTGAGAACAACACCAGCAGCAGAAACAACAACAGCACCGGGAACAACACCAGCACCGGCAACAACACTAGCATCAGAAACAACACCAGCACCTGAAACAACACTAGCACCAGTAACAACACCAGCACCAGAAACAACAACAGCACCGGGAACAACACCTGCACCGATAACAACACCAGCATTAGAAACAACAACAGCACCTGGAACAACACCTGCACCAGAAACGTCAACAGCACCAGGAACAACACCAGCACCAGTAACAACACTAGAACCGGTAACAACACCAGCACTGATAACAACACCAGCACCAGAAACAACACCAGCACCAGAAACAACACTATCACTGGTAACAACACCTGCACCAGAGACAACACCAGCACCAGAAACAACACTAGCACCGATAACAACACCAGCAGTGGTAACAACACCAGCACCACTAACAACACCAGCTCCAGAAACAACAGAAGAACTGAGAACCACAGCAGCACCAGAAACAACACCTGCACCAGAAACAACAACAGCACCAGAAACAACAACTGCACCAGAAACAACAACAGCACCGGTAACAACACCGGCACCAGAAACGACAACAGCACCGGGAACAACACCAGCACAGGTAACAACACTAGCACCGGGAACAACACCATCACCGATAACAACACTAGCACCAGAAACAACACCAGCACCAGAAACAACTTTAGCACTGGTAACAACACCTGCACCAGAAACAACACAAGCACCAGAAACAACACTATCACTGACAACAACACCAGCACCAGAAATAACAACTGCACCGGGAACAACACAAGCACCAGAAACGACACTAGCACCGGTAACAACACCAGCACCAGAAACTACACCAGCACCAGAAACAACACCAGCACCAGAAACAACACTAGCACCGACAACAACACTAGCACCGGTAACAACACCAGCACCGATAACAACACCAGCACAAGAAACAACACCAGCACCTGAAACAACTCTAGCATCGGTAACAACACCTGCACCAGAAACAACACCAGCACCTGAAACAACACTAGCACCAGAAACAACACCAGCACCTGAAACAACACTAGCACCAGTAACAACACCAGCACCAGACACAACAACAGCACCGGGAACAACACCTGCACCGATAACAACACCAGCATTAGAAACAACAACAGAACCGGGAACAACACCTGCACCAGAAACGTCAACAGCACCGGGAACAACACCAGCACCGGTAACAACACTAGAACCGGTAACAACACCAGCACTGATAACAACACCAGCACGAGAAACAACACCAGCAATAGAAACAACACTATCACTGGTAACAACACCTGCACCAGAGACAACACCAGCACCAGAAACAACACTAGCACCGATGACAACACCAGCAGTGGTAACAACACCAGCACCACTAACAACACCAGCTCCAGAAACAACAGAAGCACTGAGAACCACAGCAGCACCAGAAACAACACCTGCACCAGAAACAACACCTGCACCAGAAACAACAACAGCACCAGAAACAACAACTGCACCAGAAACAACAACAGCACCGGTTACAACACCGGCACCAGAAACGACAACAGCACCGGGAACAACACCAGCACCGGTAACAACACTAGCACCGGGAACAACACCATCACCGATAACAACACTAGCACCAGAAATAACACCAGCACCAGAAACAACTTTAGCACTGGTAACAACACCTGCACTAGAAACAACACAAGCACCAGAAACAACACTATCACTGACAACAACACCAGCACCAGAAATAACAACTGCACAGGGAACAACACAAGCACCAGAAACGACACTAGCACCGGTAACAACACCAGCACCAGAAACTACACCAGCACCAGAAACAACACCAGCACCAGAAACAACACTAGCACCGACAACAACACTAGCACCGGTAACAACACCAGCACCGATAACAACACCAGCACTAGAAACAACACCAGCACCTGAAACAACTCTAGCATCGGTAACAACACCTGCACCAGAAACAACACCAGCACCTGAAACAACACTAGCACCAGAAACAACACCAGCACCTGAAACAACACTAGCACCAGTAACAACACCAGCACCAGACACAACAACAGCACCGGGAACAACACCTGCACCGATAACAACACCAGCATTAGAAACAACAACAGCACCGGGAACAACACCTGCACCAGAAACGTCAACAGCACCGGGAACAACACCAGCACCGGTAACAACACTAGAACCGGTAACAACACCAGCACTGATAACAACACCAGCACGAGAAACAACACCAGCAATAGAAACAACACTATCACTGGTAACAACACCTGCACCAGAGACAACACCAGCACCAGAAACAACACTAGCACCGATAACAACACCAGCAGTGGTAACAACACCAGCACCACTAACAACTCCAGCTCCAGAAACAACAGAAGCACTGAGAACCACAGCAGCACCAGAAACAACACCTGCACCAGAAACAACACCTGCACCAGAAACAACAACAGCACCAGAAACAACAACTGCACCAGAAACAACAACAGCACCGGTAACAACACCGGCACCAGAAACGACAACAGCACCGGGAACAACACCAGCACCGGTAACAACACTAGCACCGGGAACAACACCATCACCGATAACAACACTAGCACCAGAAACAACACCAGCACCAGTAACAACTTTAGCACAGGTAACAACACCTGCACCAGAAACAACACAAGCACCAGAAACAACACTATCACTGACAACAACACCAGCACCAGAAATAACAACTGCACCGGGAACAACACAAGCACCAGAAACAACACTAGCACCGGTAACAACACCAGCACCAGAAACAACACCAGCACCAGAAACAACACCAGCACCAGAAACAACACTAGCACCGGTAACAACACCAGCACCAGAAACAACACCAGCACCAGAAACAACGCTAGCACCGGTAACAACACCAGCACCGATAACAACACCAGCACTAGAAACAACACCAGCACCAGAAACAACTCTAGCATCGGTAACAACACCTGCACCAGAAACAACACAAGCACCAGAAACAACACCAGCACCAGAAACAACACCAGCACCAGAAACAACACAAGCACTGAGAACAACACCAGCACCAGAAACAACGACAGCACCGGGAACAACACCAGCACCGGCAACAACACTAGCACCAGAAACAACACTAGCACTGGTAACAACACCAGCACCGGTAACAACACCTGTACCAGAAACAACACCAGTACCAGAAACCACACTAGCACCGGTAACAACACCTTCACCAGCAACAACACCTGCACCAGAAACAACAACTGCACCAGAAACAACAACTGCACCCGAAACAACAACAGCACCGGGGACAACACCGGCACAAATAACAACACCAGCACCAAAAACAACACTAGCACCGGAAACAACGCTAGCATTGTTAACAACACCAGCACCAAAAACAACACCAGCACCAGAAACAACAGAAGCACCAGTAACAACACCTGCACCAGAAACAACACCCGCACCAGAAACAACACAAGCACCAGAAACAAAACTAGCACTGAGAACAACACCAGCACCAGAAACAACAACAGCACCAGGAACAACACCAGCACCGGGAACAACACTAGCACCAGAAACAACACTAGCACCAGTAACAACACTCGCACTACTAACAACACCAGCACCAGAAACAACAGAAGCACTTAGAACCACACCAGCACCAGAAACAACACCTGCACCAGAAACAACAACAGCACCGCGAACAACACCAGCACCAGGAACAACACTAGCACCGGTAACAACACCGGCACCAGAAACAACACCAGCACCAGAAACAACACAAGCACCGGTAACAACATTAGCACCGGTAACAACACCAGCACCAGAAACAACACCAGCACAAGAAACAACACCAGCACAAGAAACAACACCAGCACAAGAAACAACACAAGCACTGGTAACAACACCTGCACCAGAAACAACACTTGCACTAGAAACAACACCAGCACCAGAAACAACAGTAGCACCGGTAACAACACCAGCACCACTAACAACACCAGCACCAGAAACAACAGAAGCACTGAGAACCACACCAGCACCAGAAACAACACCAGCACCAGAAATAACACCAGCACGAGAAACAACGCTAATACCTAGAACAACACAAGCACCAGTATCAACGCTAGCACCGATAACAACACTAGAACCAGAAACAACACCAGCACTAGGAACAACACTCGTACCAGAAACAACACTAGCACTGCGAACATCACCAGGACCGGAAACAACACTAGCACCAGAAACAACAACAGCACCAGGAACAACACCAGCACCGGGAACAACACTAGCACCAGAAACAACACTAGCACCGGTAACAACACCAGCACCAGAAACAACACCTGCACCAGAAACAACAACTGCACCGGGAACAACACCTGCACCAGAAACGACAACAGCACCGGGAACAACACCAGCACTGGGAACAACACTAGCACCTGTAACAACACAAGCACCAAAAACAACACCAGCACCAGAAACAACACTAGCACCGGTAACAACACCTGCACCAGAAACAACACCTGCATCAGATACAACACCACCACCAGAAACAACACTAGCACTTAGAACAACACCAGCACCAGAAACAACGCCAGCACCAGAAACAACAACAGCACTGGGAACAACACCAGCACCGGGAACAACACTAGCACCAGAAACAACACTAGCAGCGGTAACAACACCAGCACCAGAAACAACACCAGCACCAGAAACAACAGTAGCACCGGTAACAACACCAGCACCGGTAACAACACCAGCACCACTAACAACACCAGCACCAGAAACAACAGAAGCACTCAGAACCACACAAGCACCGGTAACAACACCTACACCAGAAACAACACCTGCACGTGGAACAACACCAGCACCAGCACCACAAACAACTCCAGCACAGGGAACAACACTAGCACCAGAAACAACACCAGCACTGGGAACAACACCAGCACCAGCACGACAAACAACTTCAGCACCGGGAACAACACTAGCACCAGAAACAACACCAGCACTGGCAACAACACCAGCACCAGAAAAAACACTAACACTGAGAACAACACCAGCACTGGGAACAACACCAGCACTAGAAACAACAACAGCACTGGGAACAACACTACCCCTAGAAACAACACCAGCACAGGGAACAACACCAGCACAAGAAACAACACCAGTTCCTGGAACAGCACCAGCATCAGAAACAACATCAGCACTGAGAACAGCACCACCACTGAGAACAACACCAGCACCAGAAATAACACCAGCACCGGGAACAACACCAGCACCAGAAACAACATCAGCACCGGGAACAACACTAGCACCAGAAACAACACTAGCACTGAGAACACCAGCACCGGGAACAACACCAGCACTAGAAACAACTCCAGCACCGGGAACAACACCAGCACCAGAAACAACAACAGCACTGGGAATTACACTAGCACCAGAGACAACACTAGCACCGAGAGCAACACCAACACGAGGTAGAATATTAGTTTCCCGTTACAACAGCTTCGTTTGGTAACACCAAATGTGGGTGCATTAATTACTATAACATCTAATAATTTTATATATTTACTCTTCAAGAGGTGACGTTTTGAAAAGTCATTGCATTAGGTAAATTGCACTCTGGTGTATGAAAAATGACAGCAACAAAGCCACTGTCATCGGCGTATTTCCCAACAAAATGAGAGGTAACTCATACAACTTTTAGATAAATCTTACTTCTACTAATTTAGTTTACAACAAAATTATGATTTTCAACACAATCTATTAATACAAGAGATATGACATATGTCATTTGATCTTCTGAATTTTGAGACCAGAGGTTGAAGCAGGCATAAGCGATGGCGTTCCTGTCCATGATGTCCATGACGTCCCTGGTGGTTGCCTCATGGACCTCATTTGTATTGTAGGGCTTTCTTATAAAATTATAATAATAATAAATTATCATTATAATAATAGCAACAGTGTCTGGCTACAACATGATTGCCTGTAAAGATAGAATTTTTAGCCAGGAAGCTAGTATTGATATAAATAACAGAGGAATCCACAAAACTTTGTATAACACCTTTTCTGCACCATGTTAGTTTTAGTATCATTATACTACATATTACAAGTCCATTCTACTACAATATCAATACTCATCTCCGCGTCATTAGCACCTAGTATACTGTCATTTAATATGAAAACATCAACAGTGTTATAACATCCGGTTTACACCTTTCAACAACACTGGAAGTGTCAAACAAAACCCTTCCCATCATGATACCAATACTAAAACACCACCACATTTTTTTAAATGTATGTCTCTCACTTCACAATTTTTTTAAACTTTTATAACATTTTCTGTCTTTGACACGAATACTCCTTTGACAAGCATAATTCTTCTCATAACAAGATTCATCAGTACAATAGTAACACCTCTAATAATATAATGTATATATATATATATATATATATATATATATATATATATATATATATATATATATATATATATATATATATATATATATATATACAGCTTCAACATGTCTTATACAATCTTTCATTACGCTATCTCCTTGTATAACAACATTTCTTGCCAACATATTTTATAGGGTGTTTTGAAACTTTGGGATTATGATCTATATGTCTACATAGGTCCTGAAGCAGTTGGTTTCCGAGTTATAAGCCATTGAAGCAAATACTGATCGGCATTCTTTATTGTAAACATCAATCACGTACAATGCGTGTGATAGTTCATTTTTATTTTTACTTATTAGATAGATAAACACTATTCCCATGAAAAGATAAAAGTGAAAATAAGTCTAGCCTTTGTATTGTTATTAACATCAGACTAGAAACAACACGAGTACCGAGAGAACACCAGCATCCGAAACAACATCATCACAAAGAACGACACAAGCAGCCGAAACAACACCATCACCAAAAACAATACCAGAAATAACACCATATAAAAATTGCACTAAACAAATCATATAAAATGAAAACAAGCAAAGATAAAAGCGGTGAGGCTCGAAACGAAGATTTGAGCGTAATGATCGTCAGGCGCCTTTTGATGGCAAACATGGGGAACCTGATTGGCATCCTGCGAATTTTGGCTTTCTCATTTCAGTTAACAGAATAAAACGGACCAAATACAGGTAAATAAATATGATCAGCACAAAGGAAGGACCACAAAAAGGAAGAAATGGGGCAAAAGAGAATTACACTAGTAATGGGGTGCTATTACAAATGCAACCCCAATACAAGGAGGCTGCTTTACACATCTCTCTCTCTCTCTCTCTCTCTCTCTCTCTATATATATATATATATATATATATATATATATATATATATATAACCCTGATAAAATGACACCAAACAAATATAAAAGCTGTGGGGCTCGGAAGGAAGATCAGAAAGTCATGATAAGCAGACGTTCATTTGATAGCCAACGTGGGAGACCTCGTTGGTATCCTGCAAATGTTGGGCATTCTTATTACAGTTAACAGAGTAGAACAAATCAAAGACAGGTAAAAAAAATATGATCAGCACAAAGGAAAGACTAAAAAGAGGAGGAAATGACTGCCAAAGAAATTAAAATAGTAACGGAGTACCATTACAAAAGAAATCCCCACACAAAGAAGCTCATTTACATATCTATATGTGTAAATAAAAGTTGTCCTTATATTTGTATAGGTGTTGTGGCATAACAGTTAAACAGTTAATTCAAGAGAAAAAATTAACAGCAGATTTGTAATCAGAACTTTCGGTTTTATATTTATGTTTCTTTGCTTATTTATTTATTTTCGACAATCGGAATATTTTAGATCTAAGTGAAGTGATGTATTTACCTAATTCATAAATACTATATGTAGGATAAAAGGACAAAATATGTTCGTTTGTTCGGTTGCCAATTGAATAAAGCTTCATCTGGTTCCATGTAACTGTCGCTCTGTCTAACAGATAAATCTTATATTTTAAATTACCATCAGCCTTGATGAGACAGCGATGACGACGTGGGATATCGACCGGTATGTATTATCAAATTTATACACATCAGAGATGACTAACATGTAATACATTCACTATAATATGTTCATTTTGTTTGATTGGTTTGTGTTTAAATTTTTAACCGGTTCAGTGTTCCTTTTCTTTTCATCAGTACCCAAAATAACACCAACACCAGAAACAACACGATCACCCAGAAAAACACCAGGACCAGAAGCAACACCAACACCCGAAACAACACCAGCACAGGCACCAGAAACAACACAAGCAGCCAGAAAAACACCAGCACCTGAAACAACACAAGTACCAGGAACAACACAAGCACCCAAAACAACACCAGCACTTGAGACAACACCAGCAACAGAAACAACACCAGCCCCAGCACCAGCACCAGCACGAGGAAAAACACCAGAACCAGAAACAACACTAGCACCTGGAACAACACCAACACCAAAAAAAACACCAGCACCGGGAACAACAGCAGCACCACGAACGACAGCAGCACCAGGAAAAACACCAGCACCAGAAACAACACCAGCACTAGAAACAACACCAGCAACAGAAACAACACAAGCACCGGGGAAAACACCAGCACCAGAAACCTCACGAGTACCGAGAACAACACCAGCACCCGAAAAAACACCATCACCCGAAACAACACAAACACCAGGTACAACGGCAGCACCAAAAAAAACACCAGCACCAGAAACATCACCAGAACAAGGAACAACAGCAGTACCAGTAAAAACACCAGCAGCAGAAACAACACTAGCAGCAGAAACAACACTAGCACCAGGAACAACAGCAGCACCAGGGAAAACACCAGCACCAGAAACAACAGCAGTACCAGGAAAAACACCAGCACCAGAAACAACACTAATACCGGGAACAACACTAACGCCAGGTAGAATATTAGTTTATAGTTACCACAGATCTGTTTAGTAACACCATATGTGGGTACATTACTTACTATAACATCTAACGCTATAAGTAGGATAAAAAGACAATATATATTTTCGTTTGTTGGGTTGCCGAGTAAATAAAGCGTTCATCTGATTCCATGTAACTGTCCCTCTGTCTAAAAAATAAATATTCCATTCTAAATAACCATCAGCTTTGATGAGACGGCGATAACGACGTGGAGTATCAACTGGTGTGTATAACCAAATTCATACACATCACAGACAAATAATATGTAACACATTCACTAGAATCTGTTCATTTTGTTTGATTGATTTGTGTTTAAATTTTTACCAGTTTAGTTTTTCTTTTCTTTTCATAAGTGACCGAAATAACACCAGCACCAGAAACAACACAAGCACCAGGAAAAACACCAGCACAAGAAACCTCACGAGTACCGAGAACAACACCAGCACCCGGAAAAACACCAGCACCCGAAACAACACAAGCACCAGGAACAACAGAAGCACCAGGAAAAACACCAGCACCAAGAACAACAGCAGAAGCAGGAAAAACACCAACACCAGAAACAACACCAGCACCAGGAAAAACACCAGCACCAGAAACAACACTAGTACCGGGAACAACACTAACACAAGGTAGAATATCAGTTTATAGTTACCACAGCTCTGTTTAGTAACACCATATGTGGGTACATTCATTACTATAACATCTAACGCTATAAGTAGGATAAAAAGACAAAATATGTTCGTTTGTTTAGTTGCCGAGTAAATAAAGCGTTCATCTGATTCAATGTAACTGTCCCTCTGTCTAAAAAATAAATATTCCATTCTAAATAACCATCAGCTTTGATAGGACGGCGATAACGACGTGGAGTATCGACTGATGTGTATTACCAAATTCATACACATCACAGACAAATAATATGTAACACATTCACTAGAATCTGTTAATTTTGTTTGATTGATTTGTGTTTAAATTTTTAATCATTTTAGTTTTTCTTTTCTTTTCATCAGTATCCGAAATAACACCAGCACCAGAAACAACACAAGCACCGGGAAAAACACCAGCACCAGAAACCTCACGAGTACCGAGAACAACACCAGCAACCGAAAAAACACCAGCACCAGGAACAACAGCAGCACCAGGGAAAACACCAGCACCAGAAACAACATTAGCACCAGGAAAAACACCAGCACCAGGGAAAACACCAGCACCAGAAACAACACCAGCACCAGGAACAACACCAGCACCAGGGAAAACACCAGCACCAGAAACAACAGAAGTAACAGGAAAAACACCAGCACCAGAAACAACACTAGCACCGGGAACAAAACCAACACAAGGTAGTATATCAGTTTATAGTTACCACAGCTCTGTTCAGTAACACCATATGTGGGTACATTCATTACTATAACATCTAACGCTATAAGTAGGATAAAAAGACAAAATATGTTCGTTTGTTTGGTTGCCGAGTAAATAAAGCGTTCATCTGATTCCATGTAACTGTCCGTCTGTCTTAAAAATAAATCTTCTATTTTCAATAACCATCAGCTTTAATGAGACGGCAATGACGACGTCGGGTATCGACCGGTGTGTATCATCAAATTCATACACATCATAGAGAAATAATATGTAACACATTCACTAGAATCTGTTCATTTTGTTTGATTGATTTGTGTTTAAATTTTTAATCATTTTAGTTTTTCTTTTCTTTTCATCAGTATCCGAAATAACATCAGCACCAGAAACAACACAAGCACCGGGAAAAACACCAGCACCAGAAACAACACCAGCACCAGGAACAACAGCAGCACCAAAAACAACACTAGCACCGGGAACAAAACCAACACAAGGTAGAATATCAGTTTATAGTAACCACAGCTCTGTTTAGTAACACCATATGTGGGTACATTCATTACTATTACATCTAACACTAGAAGAAGGAAAAAAAAAAGCCAAAATATGTTCGTTTGTTTGGTTGCCGAGTAAATAAAGCGTTCATCTAATTCCATGTAACTGTCCCTCTGTCTAAAAAATCAATCTTCCATTCTAAATAACCATCAGCTTTGATGAGACGGCGATGACGACGTGGAGTATCAACTGGTGTGTCTAACCAAATTCATACACATAACAGACAAATAATATGTAACACATTCACTAGAATCTGTTCATTTTGTTTAATTGATTTGTGTTTAAATTTTTAATCATTTTAGTTTTTCTTTTCTTTTCATCAGTATCCGAAATAACACCAGCACCAGAAACAACACAAGCACCGAGAAAAACACCAGCAGCAGAAACCTCACGAGTACCGAGAACAACAACAGCACCCGAAAAAACACCAGCACCAGAAACAACAGCAGCACCAGGAACAACAGTAGCACCAGGGAAAACACCAGCACCAGAAACAACAGCAGCACCAGGAACAAAAGCAGCACCAGGGAAAACACCAGCACCAGAAACAACAGCAGTAACAGGAAAAACACCAGCAGCAGAAACAACACTTGCACCGGGAACAAAACCAACACAAGGTAGAATATCAGTTTATAGTTACCACAGCTATGTTTAGTAACACCATATGTGGGTACATTACTTACTATAACATCTAACACTAGAAGTAGGATAAAAAGACAAAATATGTTCGTTTGTTTAGTTGCCGAGTAAATAAAGCGTTCATCTGATTCCATGTAACTGTCCCTCTGTCTAAAAAATAAATCTTCCATACTAAATAACCATCAGCTTTGATGAGACGGCGATAACGACGTGGAGTATCGACATGTGTATATTACCAAATTCATACACATCACAGACAAATAATATGTAACACATTCACTAGAATCTGTTAATTTTGTTTGATTGATTTGTGTTTAAATTTTTAATCATTTTAGTTTTTCTTTTCTTTTCATCAGTATCCGAAATAACACCAGCACCAGAAACAACACAAGCACCGGGGAAAACACCAGCACCAGAAACAACACCAGCACCAGGAACAACAGCAGCACCAGGAAAAACACCAGCACCAGAAACAACACCAGCACCAGGAACAACACCAGCACCAGGGAAAACACCAGCACCAGAAACAACAGCAGTACCAGGAAGAACACCAGCACCAGAAACAACACTAGCACCGGGAACAAAACCAACACAAGGTAGAATATCAGTTTATAGTAACCACAGCTCTGTTTAGTAACACCATATGTGGGTACATTCATTACTATTACATCTAACACTAGAAGTAGGATAGAAATAAAAATATGTTCGTTAGTTTGGTTGCCGAGTAAATAAAGCGTTCATCTAATTCCATGTAACTGTCCCTCTGTCTAAAAAATCAATCTTCCATTCTAAATAACCATCAGCTTTGATGAGACGGCGATGACGACGTGGAGTATCAACTGGTGTGTCTAACCAAATTCATACACATAACAGACAAATAATATGTAACACATTCACTAGAATCTGTTCATTTTGTTTAATTGATTTGTGTTTAAATTTTTAATCATTTTAGTTTTTCTTTTCTTTTCATCAGTATCCGAAATAACACCAGCACCAGAAACAACACAAGCACCGAGAAAAACACCAGCAGCAGAAACCTCACGAGTACCGAGAACAACAACAGCACCCGAAAAAACACCAGCACCAGAAACAACAGCAGCACCAGGAACAACAGTAGCACCAGGGAAAACACCAGCACCAGAAACAACAGCAGCACCAGGAACAAAAGCAGCACCAGGGAAAACACCAGCACCAGAAACAACAGCAGTAACAGGAAAAACACCAGCAGCAGAAACAACACTTGCACCGGGAACAAAACCAACACAAGGTAGAATATCAGTTTATAGTTACCACAGCTATGTTTAGTAACACCATATGTGGGTACATTACTTACTATAACATCTAACACTAGAAGTAGGATAAAAAGACAAAATATGTTCGTTTGTTTAGTTGCCGAGTAAATAAAGCGTTCATCTGATTCCATGTAACTGTCCCTCTGTCTAAAAAATAAATCTTCCATACTAAATAACCATCAGCTTTGATGAGACGGCGATAACGACGTGGAGTATCGACTGGTGTATATTACCAAATTCATACACATCACAGACAAATAATATGTAACACATTCACTAGAATCTGTTAATTTTGTTTGATTGATTTGTGTTTAAATTTTTAATCATTTTAGTTTTTCTTTTCTTTTCATCAGTATCCGAAATAACACCAGCACCAGAAACAACACAAGCACCGGGGAAAACACCAGCACCAGAAACAACACCAGCACCAGGAACAACAGCAGCACCAGGAAAAACACCAGCACCAGAAACAACACCAGCACCAGGAACAACACCAGCACCAGGGAAAACACCAGCACCAGAAACAACAGCAGTACCAGGAAGAACACCAGCACCAGAAACAACACTAGCACCGGGAACAAAACCAACACAAGGTAGAATATCAGTTTATAGTAACCACAGCTCTGTTTAGTAACACCATATGTGGGTACATTCATTACTATTACATCTAACACTAGAAGTAGGATAGAAATAAAAATATGTTCGTTAGTTTGGTTGCCGAGTAAATAAAGCGTTCATCTAATTCCATGTAACTGTCCCTCTGTCTAAAAAATCAATCTTCCCTTCTAAATAACCATCAGCTTTGATGAGACGGCGATGACGACGTGGAGTATCAACTGGTGTGTCTAACCAAATTCATACACATCACAGACAAATAATATGTAACACATTCACTAGAATCTGTTCATTTTGTTTAATTGATTTGTGTTTAAATATTTAATCATTTTAGTTTTTCTTTTCTTTTCATCAGTATCTGAAATAACACCAGCACCAGAAACAACACAAGCACCGGGAAAAACACCAGCAGCAGAAACCTCACGAGTACCGAGAACAACAACAGCACCCGAAAAAACACCAGCACCAGAAACAACAGCAGCACCAGGAACAACAGTAGCACCAGGGAAAACACCAGCACCAGAAACAACACCAGCACCAAGAACAACAGCAGCACCAGGAAAAACACCAGTACCAGAAACAACAGCAGCACCAGGAACAACAGCAGCACCAGGGAAAACACCAGCACCAGAAACAACAGCAGTAACAGGAAAAACACCAGCACCAGAAACAACACTTGCACCGGGAACAAAACCAACACAAGGTAGAATATCAGTTTATGGTTACCACAGCTATGTTTAGTAACACCATATGTGGGTACATTACTTACTATAACATCTAACACTAGAAGTAGGATAAAAAGACAAAATATGTTCGTTTGTTTGGTTGCCGAGTAAATAAAGCGTTCATCTGATTCCATGTAACTGTCCCTCTGTCTAAAAAATAAATCTTCTATACTAAATAACCATCAGCTTTGATGAGACGGCGATAACGACGTGGAGTATCGACTGGTGTATATTACCAAATTCATACAAATCACAGACAAATAATATGTAACACATTCACTAGAATCTGTTCATTTTGTTTAATTGATTTTGTTTAAATTTTTAATCATTTTAGTTTTTCTTTTCTTTTCATCAGTATCCGAAATAACACCAGCACCAGAAACAACACAAGCACCGAGAAAAACACCAGCAGCAGAAACCTCACGAGTACCGAGAACAACAACAGCACCCGAAAAAACACCAGCACCAGAAACAACAGAAGCAGTAGGAACAACAGTAGCACCAGGGAAAACACCAGCACCAGAAACAACAGCAGCACCAGGAACAACAGTAGCACCAGGGAAAACACCAGCACCAGAAACAACACCAGCACCAAGAACAACAACAGCACCAGGAAAAACACCAGTACCAGAAACAACAGCAGCACCAGGAACAACAGCAGCACCAGGGAAAACACCAGCATCAGAAACAACAGCAGTAACAGGAAAAACACCAGCACCAGGGAAAACACCAGCACCAGAAACAACAGCAGTACCAGGAAGAACACCAGCACCAGAAACAACACTAGCACCGGGAACAAAACCAACACAAGGTAGAATATCAGTTTATAGTAACCACAGCTCTGTTTAGTAACACCATATGTGGGTACATTCATTACTATTACATCTAACACTAGAAGTAGGATAGAAAAAAAAAATATGTTCGTTAGTTTGGTTGCCGAGTAAATAAAGCGTTCATCTAATTCCATGTAACTGTCCCTCTGTCTAAAAAATCAATCTTCCCTTCTAAATAACCATCAGCTTTGATGAGACGGCGATGACGACGTGGAGTATCAACTGGTGTGTCTAACCAAATTCATACACATCACAGACAAATAATATGTAACACATTCACTAGAATCTGTTCATTTTGTTTAATTGATTTGTGTTTAAATTTTTAATCATTTTAGTTTTTCTTTTCTTTTCATCAGTATCCGAAATAACACCAGCACCAGAAACAACACAAGCACCGGGAAAAACACCAGCAGCAGAAACCTCACGAGTACCGAGAACAACAACAGCACCCGAAAAAACACCAGCACCAGAAACAACAGCAGCACCAGGAACAACAGTAGCACCAGGGAAAACACCAGCACCAGAAACAACACCAGCACCAAGAACAACAGCAGCACCAGGAAAAACACCAGTACCAGAAACAACAGCAGCACCAGGAACAACAGCAGCACCAGGGAAAACACCAGCACCAGAAACAACAGCAGTACCAGGAAGAACACCAGCACCAGAAACAACACTTGCACCGGGAACAAAACCAACACAAGGTAGAATATCAGTTTATGGTTACCACAGCTCTGTTTAGTAACACCATATGTGGGTACATTACTTACTATAACATCTAACACTAGAAGTAGGATAAAAAGACAAAATATGTTCGTTTGTTTGGTTGCCGAGTAAATAAAGCGTTCATCTGATTCCATGTAACTGTCCCTCTGTCTAAAAAATAAATCTTCCATACTAAATAACCATCAGCTTTGATGAGACGGCGATAACGACGTGGAGTATCGACTGGTGTATATTACCAAATTCATACACATCACAGACAAATAATATGTAACACATTCACTAGAATCTGTTAATTTTGTTTGATTGATTTGTGTTTAAATTTTTAATCATTTTAGTTTTTCTTTTCTTTTCATCAGTATCCGAAATAACACCAGCACCAGAAACAACACAAGCACCGGGAAAAACACCAGCACCGGAAACAACACCAGCACCAGGAACAACAGCAGCACCAGGAAAAACACCAGCACCAGAAACAACACCAGCACCAGGAACAACAGCAGCACCAGGGAAAACACCAGCACCAGAAACAACAGCAGTACCAGGAAGAACACCAGCACCAGAAACAACACTAGCACCGGGAACAAAACCAACACAAGGTAGAATATCAGTTTATAGTAACCACAGCTCTGTTTAGTAACACCATATGTGGGTACATTCATTACTATTACATCTAACACTAGAAGTAGGATAAAAAGACAAAATATGTTCGTTTGTATTGTTGCCGAGTAAATAAAGCGTTCATCTGATTCCATGTAACTGTCCCTCTGTCTAAAAAATCAATCTTCCATTCTAAATAACCATCAGCTTTGATGAGACGGCGATGACGACGTGATGTATCAACTGGTGTGTCTAACCAAATTCATACACATCACAGACAAATAATATGTAACACATTCACTAGAATCTGTTCATTTTGTTTGATTGATTTGTGTTTAAATTTTTGACCAGTTTAGTTTTTCTTTTCTTTTCATCAGTATCCGAAATAACACCAGCACCCGAAAAAACACCAGCACCAGAAACAACACCAGCAACAGAAACAACACAAGCACCGGGAAAAACACCAGCACCAGAAACATCACGAGTACCGAGAACAACACCAGCACCCGAAAAAACACCAGCACCCGAAACAACACTAGCACCAGGTACAACAGCAGCACCAGGAAAAACACCAGCACCAGAAACAACACAAGCACCAGGAACAACAGCAGCACCAGGAAAAACACCAGCACCAGAAACAACACTAGCACCAGGAACAACAGCAGCACCAGGAAAAACACCAGAACCAGAAAAAACACCAGCACCAGGAACAACAGTAGCACCAGGAAAAACACCAGCACCAGAAACAACACTTTCACTGGGAACAACACCAACACCAACATCAGGTAGAATATCAGGTTATAGTTACCACAGTTTTCTTTAGTAACACCAAATGTGCGTACATTTATTACTGTAACATCTCTTAATATATTTATTTATCTTCTCCTACAGTAAGTTAGACACAAGGTCAGGTGGGATTTTGAAAACTCAGTGCACTAGGTAAATTGCACTCTGGCCTATGAAAAATGCCTGAGCAGACACATCGGCATTCCCCGGTATGGTTGGGGGCTCAGGCGATTAGCAATAAACTAGACCCTTCTCATAGAGAAGTTAAAACCTGGAAGTGTGGACTTCCTAGAACTGAATAGGACTATACCTCAGCCTGACAGCAACAAAGCCACTGTTAAACTGATTGTCAAGGGTGGATTTCCCAAAGATATGAGAGGTAACTCATACAACTATTAGATAAACGTTACTTTCACTACTTTAGTTTTCAACACAATTAGGTTATTCAACACAATCTATTAATACAAGATATATTGAATCAAAGTTGTCCTTATGTGTGTATAGGTGCAGTTAAACAGTTGAATTTAGAGTCAAACTAACAGCAGATTTGAAATCACCACTTTCCATCAGATCTTCCTGATGTCAGAAGTTTTTGAAAAATTTTTTAAACTCATCAGTCGAAATCTAAAGTACATAAAATAACATTATATACAAATGTTCTCAACATTCTTAGCGTTCCTTTTTAGCCAACTACTTTGAAACAAAAACATTTGTTTTTTGTTTTTTTTATTGAAATTGGATAAAAAACATTTGATAAATGTTCACTAATATATTTTTATTTTAATAAGATTTTTTTAATCTCATATTTATTTTAGACAATCGAACTATTTTAGATGTATGTGAGGTAATACCTACACCGAATTCATAAAATAGGTTAAAAAGCTAAAATATTTTCGTTTGTTCGATTGCCGAGTGGATAAAGCGGTCACCATGTTCCCTGTAATTATCATTCTGTCTCACTAATAAGTCTTCTATTTGAAATAATCAACAGCCTTCATTTGAACTGGATTAGACAGCAATGACGACGTAGGGTATTGACCGGTGTGTATAACCAAATTTATACACGTCGAAAACGACGGATATATAACACATTTACTAGAATCTGTGTATTTGTCTGGATGAGATAGCAATGACGACGTAGGGTATCGACCGGTGTGTAACCAAATTTATACATGTCACAGATGACTGATATATAACACATTTACTAGAATTTGTTTATTTTGTTCGATTGATTTTTGTTTATATTTTTAACCAGTTCAGTTTTTTCTTTTATTTTCATTAGTACCTTGTACCCTTGTCGATGGTATGGTAGATGAGAGTCTTATCCCGAATAGTGCAATCTTACTTGTCCCTCCCATTGGCGATACTAATGATATTCGTCCCGGCAACAAAGGATGGGTCACCTTATTTGCTGGTGTTCGCAAGATTATCATCGCTGTTGGAGACAAGTTGCAGAATGGTGGTCGTCTCAAACTCATTGAGCCTTTCAATGTGAAGGAGTTTACTGCAGAATTATCTGTTCCTTCGGCAGCAATCAAGTTAAAGGTAAACAAATCAATACCATTAATGGGTTGGACATTTAATAATGGCTGATTATTTTGGCCCTCTGAATTTATTTAATTTTTTTAATTACTTTTAGTTTCATAAAACTTGTACAAATGTAATCCGATTTTGAGGGGGGGGGGGGTCTTGAGACCCACCCATAATAACTAAATCTTCCCTTGAAATTGTCAACCTTCACTTATAGAAAAGTAGAAGCATTCCCGTTCCAAGACAAGTACAATGAATTTCCTCAAATAGAACAGTTTTTTCCACTTTCATATCCTCTTACGAAAATCAACATATAACGATACTAAATCTTATGTCTATAACCCTTATTCCAATTCTGATCAAAATCCATTACATGATTCTAGAAAATGTCTATAATTTAAGGCTTAAGCTTAAGGGGTTTTCAGAAGAAATTGAAATTCAGGGAATTTTGCTTAATCTTTATCTAAAAACTGTAGATCAAATTCAATGCAAATCTGAAATATTTGAATTATCAAATGGTGGGTTGTGCTCACATTATGCCCTCTAAAAACCTTTTAAAGAAACTGAAATTTGGGGAATATTTATTAATTGATGTCTAATACTTATTGTTAAAATTTCAAAATCTCAGAAGTATTTGAATTGTCACCCCTTTTTTTACCCCCGGAAGTTTTTACAACCTTTAAAACTATATAAAAAAAAATTTTTAAACTGTTAATCCCATGTCATCGTTGAAAAATTCCTTTGCTTGTACGTCAATCAATCTCCTGTAATCACTGTGTTAGTTAGTTTCTAAGAATTTATGCTAGTCTTAATATTTTTGTAGGGATCATAAGTTGTTTACCATGAAAAACTGTTTCAGGGATTTAAGAACAAAACCGTATTTATCTCATGGCTCCCCAGCAGTGTTGATCAGACACCACCTCTCTTAAAAAACAAGAACAAAAACGTTCCACATATCATATCTAGTTTTTTGTTCCAGATTTTTTTTTCTCACCTATGTTGTTATTAAAAATGTTCTACTTACCTGTGTAAGTCTTTGCTCAAGAAAAATGTATATATTTCTTTTCAGTCTTCACCTTCTGGCGGAACCATAGATATCCCATCCAATTCACAGACGACTTTAACAATACTAATTACACCTCAGAATCCTAAACAAGATGTCATTGTCACTATTTCTCTGAAAGTGTGTCTTCGTAAGTAACATTTCTCTGGTCTTTTATTCCAACTTAGAATTCAGTTATGCACTTCCCAGTCACCTTTTACGATTGTTCTTTTGACCTAAAACCATTTTCGTTCAGATTTTTCATCGTTTTTACCGTTGGTGTTGCAGTGATTTTGGTAATTTTGAACTGTCTTGACTGGAGCAATTTCGTTTTGCTTAATTTCGGGTTTTGTATTGCCTATTGCTACGATGTTACATTATTTTCTTTACCTTAAAAACAAATGGCACTGTGATGAGAAAGATTTTTTATGCATTTGTAGATTAACACCCTCATCTCCACCAAAAATGCGATTATACTTTTGTTACACGATTATCTGTGAACATCCTGAAAAACTTGGCAGAAAGAAAAAGAAAAACAAAAAAACAGTTCCTGAGCCACTCAAACATTTTAAGGCAGTTAACAAAAGATTTTAACCACTAATCCTAAGTCCAAGTTGATGCTAGAGTAAGGTTTATGATTAGGTTAGAAGACCATAATGAATGTTTTGAAAAATAATTTATTGGCAAAAAATAATTCATTGAATGACTTAAAAAATAATTTAATAGGGAGAAAAATGTTTTGAAAAAAAATTATTGGGAAAAAATTGAAAAAAATTATTTACTCATGTCTGCCGGACACTGAAATGAACCGACAAAGACGACATGGTATTTTCAACGTGTTTCGTTAGCCAGTGTCTGAAGCAACGTCATGATCAAATTGATAGAATTTTAAGAGAAAAAAATACTCGCAAAATAAATATTCCATTAAAATGTTTAATTTTCGCCATTATAGACCTGACGAAATTATGCAGAAGTAACATCCCTGGGGTATGACGAGAGAGATCTTCTAGTATAGCCAGACAATCTCTCTCTCTCTCTCTTATCATCACTTCTGTCATTGACAACTTTGGTAGGAGAGATGTGATTCGAACGAACGCCAAAAAGCGACTGGCTTGAATAGCCATCCTCTTCTTTCTCTAGTTCGTTTAGATATCCTCTCCTCTTCACTTCAAAAAACAAATAAAGAGTTTTCACATGTAGTCGATAAATCAGAATATAACAAGTTGACACGAACTTACAAACCTAAAAGCAGAGATCTAACCCGGTATTCCTCGAAAGTAACCAAGAACATATGCTCCCCCCCCCCCTGCGTCTTTGGCCGGAGGAGACGAAACGAAAGAGAGAACATTTCAAAACTCTCATACGAGCTCTATCATCTCACGCACATCTACACACATACTCACAGAACAAAGTAGGCCCACACATACACACAGTGCCACGCTGCCTAATACTTACACACGCATATTCATACTAATAAATATATAGAGACATACACATTACACATCTTTAGCCCTCGTGTCTGCTTATTCACGGAACATTTTCCTACCAAAACACGAGTTTGCTTAAACTTTCCCAAATGAACATTTCCTGACTAAAAATGACTTTTATCTTCTTGTAAAATTAGTTATATAAATGTTTTGTTATTTAATCATGTTTTCCTTGATTTTTCAATGAAAAAACTCTGTTCGTGTTAAGTTAGCACTTGCTATCTGATGACCATTCTGTTCCCTCAAATCTTCATTCATTTCCATTTATTCAAAGTGCAATGCGTGCCTGTATTTTTTTCCTTCGCCATTTATAAGAATTTATAACCACATTTTTATTCTAATTTATGTTAATTGCTGGCGTGGTTCTTGGCAATCCCCATAATAGGTTAGATATAATGATGTTTATATTACAATATTACAATAAACAAGAATATATTGTGCGTGTTTCGTAATATTATGTAAATTAAATAAAAAGTCGAAAGTGCATTAACTTATCCCATTTGTTCTTATGGAACCCTTAAGAAACTTTTTCGGTACCTTAGGGTTCCAGAGAACCCGGGATGAGAAATGCTGGTCCAGATTAACGGCTTCTAAAATGAACCAATCATAATAAAAGTATATTTTTCTGATTATTTTTGTACCTTAAATTCTTTATTTGATATAAAACTACTGTATTTTTAAATGATCATAATATTATAAGACAGTTTTTTATATATTCTATTGTTGCAGGACCGATCACTGATGATCGGCCTTATAACTAAGAAAGGAGACATAAGAAAAAAAAAGGTAACGGCAATGGCAAAGAAGAGATGACAAATGCAGATGAACAGTGTAAAAGATCGAGATCATATTTATTGGCACGAAAAGTATAAGAGGTACGAAAACTGGTAATAGGTTTGGTTACGTCTCTAGAACCTGGACAGCAGGGATAGGTTTGGTGACTCTCTGGAACCTAGACAGCAGGGATAGGTTTGGAGATGTCTCTGGAACTTGGACAGCAGGGATAGGTTTGGTGACGTCTCTGGAATCTGGACAGCAGGGATAGGTTTTGTGACGTCTCTGGAACCTGGACAGCAGGGATAGGTTTGGTGACGTCTCTGGAACCTGGACAGCAGGGATAGGTTTGGTTACGTCTCTAGAACCTGGACAGCAGGGATAGGTTTGGTGACGTCTCTAGAACTTGGACAGCAGGGATAGGTTTTGTGACGTCTCTAGAACCTGGACAGCAGGGATAGGTTTGGTTACGTCTCTGGAACCTGGACAGCAGGGATAGGTTTGGTTACGTCTCTAGAACCTGGACAGCAGGGATAGGTTTGGTGACGTCTCTGGAACCTGGACAGCAGGGATAGGTTTTGTGACGTCTCTAGAACCTGGACAGCACGGATAGATTTGGTGACGTCTCTGGAACCTGGACAGCAGGGATAGGTTTGGTGACGTCTCTGGAACCTGGACAGCAGTGATCAGTCCTACAACATTATGTTGAAGCAATTTAATATTTTGTGGCTCAGTTTAAAGTATTTCTTCTTTACTTTCAGTCCCTCTTTCAACAAAAGAAGCAACAACAGAAGAAATCAGCACAATTCCACAACCAACCATTTCAACTATATTTCCACGTAAGATTTTAAAACGAAATCGCCTCGTTTATTTCCCTATTCCATCTTGTTTCACTTTCTTAGTTCTCGGAATGATTATTTATGTAAGAAAACTAAAGTTGATGGCGATATTTTTGACCGCTAATAAGGAATTCCTTTAAAGCTGTTTCTCAATGTTTGTATCATATTTCGCTTTTGCCAACCTACACTCGAACTTTCCTCAATGGTCTGTAATTCCCAAGAAATGTTCAAAGAAACACTCTTTTTTATCCACCGAGTTGTGACACAATGTCTGTTCTTATTGCATCAATTCTTCTCTAGTATGTCTAATCGTGCTGACTTTACTCAAATACCATTAAGAGAATCGATGCGAATCTCAACTAACTAACAAATTAAATTTACTACTTTTAGATGGTAATAGAAAAAAATGTGACCTATCGAGTCACCCATTGGTAGCTGCAGTTCCTTTGGATTCGTGTAATGTTCTTTCTATATTCTTTGTTATATTTCTGTTTTAACTTACCTGCAGTTGCTCATGTCACCTGGTTATGTCGGTTGGTTTCCGCACTCGAAGATTTTTTTTGATATTTCAGCTGTTTTCATCAATGCCATGCATTGTATCGTGTCAATCTTATATAATTTACTAGCTATGAGTTTTCAACTAATATTCAATGGTCAAGTTACTGTTAATGAGTTATACTTATTTTTAATGATTCACCACATGTCAAAGCTAAAAGCCACTCGAGGATAAGAGTTAATGAGATAGATGGGGTGTCAGTTGAATGATGAAAAATATTATAAAAAGATTGAAAATGATGAATAGAATGAATAAAGTTGGTTACTTATGAGGATAGTTGATCGGTTAGAACAATATAGTTAGTAATATATCATATTAAAAGTCTGAATGGTTTACACTCAGTTATTTTCAATCTATAATCAAAGATGGCGATATAATCCTTCATCTTTGCTACTAAGAAAAAGCTCCTTTCTTTTAACAATTATAAGAAACCTTTTCAACCACTGATTGCCATTGCTAATAGCACCTTCCCTGAGAGCTCGTCATTCAAACTACTCGGCCTTACATTCACAGATAACATGAATTGAAGCAAAGACATAGATGACATTGTCAAGGCTGCTGCGATCGAGGTGGGCACTCTCTACCGTGCTAGAAAATTTCTCACATCTGCCAAAGCCACCATTCTCCCATGCATGGAGTACTGATGTCACATCTGGGATGGTGTATCAACCACTAGCCTCTCCCTCTTGGACAGGGTCCAAAAATATATATAATTTAAAAGAACCCACTGTATCTAAGAAGCTCCAGTCTCTGTCCCATCGCTGCAATGTTGCATCCCCGTGTTTGTTTTACAAGTGCTTTAATGAAATCTGCTCCGATTAATGTGCTGCATTGGTGCCCCCTCTACATAACTACCTCTGATCAACGCGTCAGTCAGTTAGATCCCATTCCTTCATTGTAGAGGCCGTCAGATGCCAGAAAGCTTTCTAGTCTAATAGCTTCTTTCCTCGAACTGCTAGCCTGTGGAATTCCCTTCCTGCTTCCTGTTTCTCTGACTGTACCAACATGCAGAAGTTTAGGTGTAATGTGAACAAGCATCTCACTGCAGAACTCTCCACTTAGGATGCCCTTAATTCACAGTAGCCCCTTGCATCTCAGTGGTATTGTCCCTTGTTTGAGGTGAACAAAAGTAAAAAATAAAAGAATATGAAAAATAATCAAAGATGGCGGCACAGTCCGTCATCTTATCATAATGTACATTTGGTGTACATCTGCAACCGAAAATATGTCAGTTTTATCGAAAATCTTACTTACATATTGTTAAAGATACTTTTAATGTATAATGAACCTTGATAATCTCTGTTTTATTTTAGTATTAATGCTGTTACAATTATCTACGTACACGAATTATTTTTTACTATTTTTTTTTTTACTAAGTCCTTGGAAAGAATCTCTGTTAATTGAAATTGCGCATGATGATAGGCACATGGAAAAAGAAAGTTCTTTTCAGTTGTGGTAAGAAGACAAGTTCTTGTTGTGAATCTTACAAAGATAAACAGAGATTGGAGCTCGGTCGAGTGCCTTTCATGGAAATAACGATAGAGTACAGAGAGACTAACAACGTCTCTTCTATGAGAAAGGTGCCGTAGAGAAGAGAAGAGGAGATGGCAAAGTCGATTTTGTACTCTGTCAAAGCAAGAAAGAATGCTCTGAGCAGCACCTCCCCAGATGTGGCAGCAGTACTCCATCTTAAGACATATCGAACTCTTATATAGGTAGAGGATTGCATGAGGAGTCAGGTATTTTCAGGAGCAGTAGAATGATCCAACCATTTTTCTAGCAACAGATTGAATAAATATTTTGTTGTTTGTTTGTTTATTTGTTAGTTGTTTTCTTGCTTACTTTTTTTAAATTTGTTCTTGTTTTTTTCTTTTTTTCAGCCATCTGTAATTCATGGGATGACGGCATGTTGGATGAGACTATCATTCCTGACACAGCAATTTTGTTGGTTCCGCCTGGAGACGAATCTGATGCCATTCGACCTGGAAATAGCTGGGCAACATCAACATCTAAAAACCGAGAAATAACTTTACAAGTTGGAGATGATCTCAATCGTGGAGGCTTTGTAATGCTTACAGAAAAATATAATGTTAAAACCTTTACAGTGATTTTGTCAAATCCTACGAACGAGAAAAGATTCCCGGTAATTAATTTTATTTCTTTTACTTTTATATTCGATAAACGAAATTTATTCATTGATTACATGTTCATTCTAGTCAATATGCCTTAAATATGCCTTATACAGGAAGTTTCAAAAAGATGTATACACACTTTGAACAATTATACAATAATAAAACATATTTTTTTGTTAGAACACTGTCAATGTCATTCATTTTTAATGGAATAATTTAAATCCTGGTTTTAATGATAGCAGCATGACTAAATTTTGAAGATTTTAGATCCTTCCTTTTTTTTGATTAGATCTTACCAAACTGGTAGATTGGCAGAAGAGGGTTTTATTGAATACTCTCCACGTTCACCAAACTAAACAACCCTGGACTTTTCTTATATGGATATTTAAAAGTTAAGTTCTACATTATAAAACCTGAAACAGCCACCGAATTAAAGACATTAATTGAATGAGAATGTGTGTAAATAACAAAGGAATTGTATGCAATTCCATTACTTCACGTTGTCAGCAATGCCTGACAAATATCTACTTTACAAAAATTCAAAGTGTGTAGACCGCTTTTTGAGACACCCTGTACTTATCGTACACTGCTGTAGTCTGTACACTCATCGATGCACTGATTATACAAATTTTTCAATGTCATAACTAGTTGATTCAATTATGAGATCAATAGTACACACAAGTTCTAAGATTCAGTTGTTATTTTTATCCACAAAATTTTGTCTGGAAAACCAGGTCAAATTTACCATTCTGTAGCGTTTAAATAATGGCAAATTCATTAGACAATTTTCTAAACTTACTTGAGTAAACCAATGAAACTCATAAAGAATGTTTCATGACACCTTGTCCAAATATGAAATTCATAACCATTCTCTAAAACTTGGTAGGCAAATCAAGTGGTCTCTCCATATCAAATTCTTGAAAACATGTAATTACTTTTTAGACAATTGCAATACATTGTAATGTATTGCAATTGTCTAAAAAGTAATAACGTTCACAGAATGTGTTTATGTTCATTAATAACATGAGCCAAATGAAAATCTGTATCTTATTTGTTGTTCAGTCCTGATCTCCAATGTTATCTAAAGGAAAAATAGAAAACAATAATCAAGGAATACACGCATTTGATTAGGTAAATTAAATGACATAGAATTTCTACAAGAATTAATTCTGATTGCTGGCAGATATTCTGTTGTCACAAGAAAAATGTCTATGCTGACCATTTGATAAAAAACGTCTTCATTAGCGACAATTGAATAGAAAAGAAAATACAGCAGTAAAATCTGACATTGTCATACTAAAGAAAGCTGAGAGACCGGCAACTTTGGTTGAGGTGAGCGTTCCTAATGATAGTTGCCTGGAGAGAGCAGAAAGGGAGAAGGTAACAAAGCACCAAGGCCTCATCTATGATACAAAAAGAAACCGGAACCTAAATAAGATCACCATCATCTGAATTATAATAGGAGCCAAATGCCTCACAACGAAGAATTTAGAAAGTATTCCAGAAGAACACAGTGTGAAAGGACACCAAATAATTACAATTAAGTGAACGGCCAGAATCCTTAAAAGAGCACTCGGTTGGAGCCTGTAAATAGCATGCGATTGTCTGGGCATTGGAAGAATATGCCGTCCCTATGCTAATGAAAAGAATAAGAAATAAAACAAATAATTAAAAAGAAGAATAAAAACGTATGTGTTTCCACTTATTTCGGGGGGGGGCGTCCCTTTCTCCTTCTTCTCTTTCCTCATCCTGATCACAGCACTAACCAGTAATTTTACAGGATTCCTTTCTGCTCCAGGAAGATCTCTTCTTGTAAAAACACCAAACATTTTTTTTCTTTTCGCAATACACACCAAAATCAATGTATCAGTATGAATTTATAAGTATTGTTTTACTTTTACAGCCAGTTAACGCTGGGGCAAAGGTACATTTTGATAAAGACCTGGGATTTACTACTATGAAACTCATTATTAGACCAATACACAAAGATCAAGCTGTTATAACTGCTGTTTCCCTCAAACTCTGCACTGGTAAGATTCAATTGTCATGTTGATTATATGATATTTTTTTTGTTTTACTGATATCTGTTCTTCCGAATTATGAGATCTATTGCCTGCTTCTTTTGTTCCAGCTCGTTTAACTCGTTGGTCTAGTGGTCTCCATGATAACTCATTGTAATACAGCTCCCTATTCTAGTAGCTTCTTTTCAAAAACTGCAGAATTGTGGAACTTTCTTCCTGCTGACTGTTTTCCTCCTACCTATATCCTTGGTCTTTTCAAGACTAAGGCCAATAAGGACATCTCCTGTCTTTGCGATAATAATATTTCGTTCTTGTTGGCTGCTTACAGGAAATGGCTTCATGCCTTGTCTGGAGCGATTTCATTAAAAAAAAAAAGATATATTTATATTATTACATGTTATTGTTTTGGTAAATTGTTGCCTTTTATTTTATTTTTATTTTGTTGTAATTATTATTCTATTCTAGTGTTGCTTTTTATTTCAGTCACACGAATATTTTATTTGTTTCTGCTAAATTTGTTGATGCTAAAAGTAAATTCGTATGAATCAGCATTGTGATTGATTCTGTTATTGGCATTGGAAGGGACCACGTGAACATTGTCAGTATCTATAAGTGTAAGTGGTGCTATACGGCATAATCACATTGACACACCGGTTCACGTTAGATCACCAAAGTTAAGCAACGTTGAGCCTGATTAGTACTAAAATGGACGACCATTTGGGAATACCAGGTGCTGTATGTGCTCTCCGCTTAGCTCGGCCTTGTTTCCAACTGTCCTTGCCACTGGATTCAAGCAGTGTCGATTCAGGATAGGTGTGGTTGGTGATTACGTAACCCTTACTTCAGAATAACATGCGCAGCCACCTTTACATGGAGTATTCATTGTCTCACAAGACTGGACAGAGGCCATAAAGTGGTACTATTGAAACGACTGGATTCGAACTTAACTAGATGTTCCGTCCACGTCGTTCATCACCACACGGTTACCCATATTATTATTACTCCCCTCTCCACCAAAAGAAAAAACAACGGAAGAATGCAATAATTTACAAAAACAAATAATCTGTTCGCATGACTAAAAAAAAAAAAAACACTATCAAATATTACACAAAATAAAAAATAAAAAAAACAAAAATATACAAATCAACAATGTATATATATCCGTACAAATAAAAATGCATTTTTCCTTTTCAGGAACCCAAGTTTAATCTAGAAAAGTACTGAAAAATATTTTAAAGATTCAATTTAAAAACGTGTTCATATCAAACGAAAAAATAATCACCTGAAGAAGATACGTTAACAAGTAGTTCAAATTGTAACAAAGTTTCATATTAAGTGTTCTAAAGAAACAACGTTTTCATTATTAAAGTATCAGCAAATTTAGTTTGATGAGAAAGCATTTTTCATTTACCACACCTATATTACCTATATTACCATCAAAACGGCTCACTATTATTTAAATCAATAATACAACATAGTAATTTGAAATACTGTATATATAGTAGAGACGAAAACCCAAACACAGCTGTTTGCATGCCTAATTTGCATAAGTATTTTTTAAATAGTTCATAATAAATTAGTATTTAGTGTTATTCATTTTAAATTTTCTTATTTTATTTTTTCTTTATATATGCATTAGTTTCGTCGATATTAACAGTAATTAATTAAAGTAATTTTAATAAAAAAAGATAAATTAATAAATTTTCATCAAAATTACCAAAATGCTCATGTTTATTTATATGAATAAATGCAAAAGTTTTTGTCCTGTTTACAATAAACTTGTAAATGAAATTTTCATTATTTAACATTTTTGTTGTTTCAAGTATTTCATGTAGTGAACTTTGCGAAGCGATAGCAAGCTAATAAAGTCAGCTAGATGAAAATACAATAAATGTTTTCATTTGTAAATTTATAAATATTCTAAAAAAAAACAACAAAATATTAATTCTCTTGAATCAATCGCATTCCTAATTAATTGTATCAAATTAATTTCAAAGAACAAAACAAATTTTTTTTGTTATTTTCAGTGCCAGTCACCACACCTGCTCCAACCTTGCCAACAACATCAATGACCACGGTGCCATTGGCAACTTCAGAAAGTAAGCTGAAAATTGTTAAAGTAGAAATTTAATTACAAAAATTAACTGTTTTGCATTGTGAACTTTTATCTATTTTTATCTTTTAATAATGAGTCACCACTTATTAAGGCTAAAAGTCAATCGAGGATAAAGGTTAATGAGATGGATATATTATTTTCAGTTAAATGATGAAAAATATTATGAGAGGATTGAGAATGATGAATGGAATGAAAAAAATTTGATTACTTCTGAGGACGGTTTATGACAAGTATTTGATTCGAAGACGACCGTTCTGTAGCCTGCAGGGAAGTGGTCACATGTTAATGTGTTCCACACACTATGTATAGTCATCTAAACTTTTACTGCAATACAAAATATTTAAATATACTTCCTATTGTTTCTGCTCAGTCACAAAACTTCATTTCTCTTACTGACCATATGGAACAAATGTATTTATTTGGCTTCCGATACCATAAAGCAGTAAGAAACAATAATTTTTTCTCTCTGAAGGACCACCTAACTATGTTATATTTTAATTTTTGCGGTCTGTTTTGGTTTTGTCAGATTCCAGGACCAGAATTCATCTGGTCTGGTGGAGTACGAACTTAGTGTTGTTACTTGTGGTAACATCACTAGGAGAAGATGTACCATTCCTTGTATGAACCAATGTGTATCCATGTTGAGGGGATCTCATTTAAGCTTCGAATACTATCTTATTTTGTATATGTAGTCAGAGTTTACTTGCAGGGGGGGGAGTACTATCATATCAGGTTGTCCTGACAAATCCCTGTACAGAGAGACCGAAGACACTCGAGGATAGTGTCTAGTAGGTATTTAAATTCTGTAAACTATTGTGACAGTTCAGGAAAAAGATACTTTGCTATTATATTTTTCCATGTGATACAGTGCAGAAATAAGTGAGTTCATGATTTTCCCAATGTTATTACTTTAAAGCGAACATGAGCTGCATCAGCCAACATTTGAATGTACTTAAGCAATTGTATGTTCGGTAACCCTGCTTTTCTTTGGACATCTCCATGTCTAGAATACATGTTTTCCATGCACATTTCCATAACTAGAATACATGTTTTGCGATGTACATTTCCGTGTATAACATAAACATTGCTATCTTACTAATATTTATTGAATTCTCATTAAACTTTTCAGTTGAACGATGTCCTTATACAGTTGATGAGATGAAAGATACAGTCCTTATTCCAAACAGTGCAATATTATTGGACCCCACTGTTGGAAAATCCGACGATATTAGACCTGGCAAAGGATGGACTTCAAAAACTCCAAAGGATAGAGAGATTACCTTGATAGTTGGAGACGAACTTGGCAGAGGAGGCTATGTGAAATTGCCTGTTAATTTTAATGTGAAGAGATTCATTGTTACCTTAACAAACCCTACACCTGTTATTGAGTTACCAGTAAGTTATTAATTTTCGACGATTGTATGAATTCTATTTACCACCTGCTGATTAATATTTAATTTCATTTTGATGGAAGAAAGCTATCTTTAATTATTTATGATGAATCAAAGTTTATTTTTAAACTTATCTTAATTATGTATAAACAATGAATAAATAATAAACGAATTGGAATTGATGACATTTAATCTAATCTAACATATGAAGCTATCTTGTCGAATTTTCAAAGTCAGACCCAAATAGCATTTAAGCTGACAAACAAAACTTTTTCTCTGACAAGGTAATTTTCCTTTGTTATTGTTATCAGCAATATGATCACGTACTTAGCTCCAATCTATTTAAAGGATTATTTGGTCTGGCCTAGATAACTCCTAATATGAAACATTTTTTAAATAATCACCTAAAAATAAAAATTAGCAAGGAGGATAACTCATATTTTAGATTCATGAAAAGGACAGTAACTGCATTTCAATCCTAGTAAGAAATTATGCAAAGATTTTTTTTGATTTCAAGCTTTATGCATACATAATTTGATCTTTAAGCTGATCTATATATTTTAATAATATATTTAATTGTTTGTACAATGTAAATAAATAATTTTTTGTTTTTTGTTTGAGAAGCAATGAAAAATATTGATGTAACTATTTAGAGCTGAAATAGAACTTGTATGCCATTCCAGTATCATTTAGGAGCATTACTTATTCACTAAGATAAAATAATTATAGAATAAGTACCTTCCCATGAAATGCAGGTGCCATTTTGAATTTGTCCTTTGTAACACACAGTGAATCTCTGTAAGTTTCTATTACTTAAATAGTCATTGGAATGGGCAGAATATGTAAACGATAAAAGCGATTGGGATTTACATTTTTCTGGCAAATGACACAGAGCGACAAATGTAAAACATGACTGGCTCGTCAGAATCAAACATCGATTTGGCCTATTCATTTCGATTTAGGTCTGACTTTAGAAATCCGACTGATATATTTTTTATAGATATATAAGTATGTTGTAATTGCAAAATTTAAAAAAGAGGGCAATGATGTCATCCTTTTATTCTGATAAGATGAACTAGTTGTTAAATAATATCAGAGTGTTCTCACCAATTATGTTCTGTTTCGCTTCTTTTTTTTTTACTTTAAAATTTAGCCTGCAGGACAAAATGGAACAGTTTATATTCCCATAAATAACCAAAAAGAAACTATGAAAATCAGAATTGTTCCTGAGAAAATCAATCTGCCCATAATCATGACAGTATCCGTTCATATTTGCACCTGTAAGTTTTTATTGTTATATTTTCATTTGTTATTTTGTTCATACCAGTGGTGTGCATAGGGAGAAGGAAACCGGGGCGGTGGGAGCTACAATTGGGTGATGGGGCATCCAATCATATTCAAACAATCTCTCTTTCTCAATATATTTTAGAACAAACAGTGTTCACTTATTATCTATTTATTATTACACTAAAGTTGAGTTGATCAACGTTTGTTTCCCTAAGGCTTTCTAATAACAAAAACATACATGCTAAGATATCCCTCAGTACTAGGATTGAGTTATGTTTCAAAAAACTTCCATAGTAATTGTTTTAGTTAGCCACAATTAGCAATTGACTCATAAAGTGATCAGTGAGCGTTGAGGATATGTGTTGCATGGAGAGAAATGATATGAGAATGATACGATAGATGTGTAATGTGAGTCTTAAGGACATGCTTAGATCTGATGATATCAGAGGAAGGTTATAATGGGGTGTGTGCAGAACAGGAGATTTCATTGGTTTGGTCACATTGAAGGAATGGATGAGAGTACTTGGGTTAGTAGATGTAGACTAGCTTAAGTAGCAAGGTCAGTTGTCAGGGGAAAGCCAAGGAAAATATGGGAGGAAGTGATAAGGATGGATTTGTTAGAAAGAGAGATAAATAAAGAAATGGCCAGAGATAGGTTAGTTTGGAAGTCAATTTCTAAAAGCCATCTATAACACATGCATGCCAGCATGTGAAACAGACGTTAGACCGATGATGATGATGATAATGATGATGATCATCATCATCATCATGATCATGATGATAATCATGATCATGATCCAAATATATATCACTGAAAATACTTTATTGAAACATTTTTTTTAAATTTTGTGTGTTTCTTTGTTTTTATTTTCTAGAATCTTTAAGGAAAGTTTGTTGGAAAATAAACTGATTCACTGTTTTACTTGTAATGTTTTCCAACAGCTCCAACCACCACTCCAGTTCCAACAATTGCATCTACTGCACCACCAACAACACCGAGCCTACGAACCACACGCACTCTTCCTCCAACACAACCAAAACCTAAAATAACAATCCCGACTACAACCATGCCAAGAACTCCTGCTCCAACAACTGTTAGACAGCCACCAATGACTACACTGTGTAAGTAGTGAACCACTTTTTGTATCAGTTCTCCTGACTGAAAAACATTTTCTTTGAACAAAGTAACGTTTTCAAATTGAGTGTGGTGTTAAAAGCTGCCTTAATTACCTAATTAAGTAAACAAAAATATCTATAAATCTCTTGTAGCCATAATGTGATCATAATAATGGTCCAAAACCGTGGGAGGAACTCCTGCTCGTATTGTAAAAACACTGACAAAATTACCAAAACCAATGCAGTTCTGCCAGTCTGCATTTATTTCTCCTTTTTAAAGTCAGTTGATTGATGTCTACATATACAATATAGTTGCCCATGCATGCAAATTAGTCCCAACTATAAAAATCCCTAATTCTAGGGGCTTTTTTACCCCCTCTAGTAAACGGCTGGCCAACACGCAAAACATCTTTGAAGCCGACAAGTTTTCATTTCTGTTGTTATAACCTCCCTTTAGTATAAGTCTTTAATTTATCTTGCAAAATTTGTATAATTACATTCTCTCGTTCTCTAAAGTGTTATTTATAGCATAGAGTATGTTTTCTTTCTTAATAAATACTAATTTTCAAATTTGATACAACTTAAAAGATTGTGATGTTTTCAAAATCAATTTTTTAATTATTTTTTTGTATGGGTTTCTGTGTGTGTGTTTGACATTTTTTTCTTATCATTATTATTCTGTTGCTCAGAAAAAGAAAGTATATATAAATTTTATAATGTGTATTACTAATACTTTTTTCTTCTTGCAGTGCCCTGTTTCTTAGTGGATAGCATGAAAGATCAAGCCACTATTCCAGATAGCGCCATTTTATTGGATCCACCAACTGGAGAATCTAGTGACATTAGAGTATCCAATAAAGGATGGCTCACTTTAACCGATAAGGATAGAATAATACTCTTACAAATCGGTGACCCTCTCAAGAAAGGCGGATTAGTTAAACTTGTTGATTTTTACAACATAAAAAAATTCATTCTAGAAGTAACTAATCGTACAAATGTTCTTACACGAGAGGTAATTACATAAATTATTTCTTTTACAAATTGAGATGCTTTGTGTAGTGCTAATTGTTAGTGCTGATATACATTTCTTAATTTCTCCTTTCATTCATCATCATATTCGGTTTAACGTCCTAAAATGGACGGCATGCATTGGATGACTTTTAGAAATTGACTTTCAAACTAACCTATCTCTGGACAGGTCTTTATTTATCCCTTTTCTCTCAACTCCATCCTTATCACTTCTTCCTATGTTTACCTTCGTTTTCCCCTATGAACTGAACCTGCTATGTCAATTGTTCTACATCTAGTAACCCAAGAACTATCATCCATTCTTTCAACATGGCCATACCAATGAAGTCTCCTGTTCTGCACACATCTCTCTATACTGTCCAGATTTAATCTTCCTTTGAGGTTATCAGATCTAAGCCTATCTTTATTACTCATTTTACACATTCATCGTATGATTTTAACAATGGGGTGTCTTAACCAGTTTTGAAAAATAGATACAATTTCAACCAGTGGCATGCAGAGAGGAGGGGACAACGAGGTGGTGGCCTCGAGCATCCAAATCATATTAAATCTATCTCCCTTTCTCATGATATTTCTCAGTACTAGGACTAATACTTGAGTCTTTGCGGCATACAATCAAGACATCACCAGACCTCTGCACTCCACTGATTTCAATGTTTACCAATGTTATGTTGCATCACTTAGCAAGACCTTCGCTACTATAATGAAGAAATAATTCCAATATCAACAAATTTCTGTCATAAACCACCCCCTAAATAATAAAATGCAGTTAATCCCATAGAAGTCCCCATCTTTCGGCTAACAATCATTCCAATCCCATTGACCCTTATCTTCGAGTGGCATTTGGCCTTGATAAATCGTGCCTCAATAGTATATATATAACTACAAACAACAAACAAGGACGAGTATATATATTTTTTTATTATTTAAAAAAAACGTTCAGACCGATACTCTTGAAATTTAATATCACCAAGTTGTTCATGAATTAAAAGCGTCATTGACACCAACTACAACAATTATTAATATATATATATATATATATATATATATATATATATATATATATAAATAAAACTATACAGCTATGGTGTGACCATAGTTAGAATTCAAATCATCAGTCTGAAACCCCCATATTGCTCAGAAAACCGTTCAGAGACGTGAAATCAAGCGAACATCCTCCATTAGACATCTGCCATACTCTGACTGCCTTGCATCCCTAGGCTTGGATTCATTGAAGCTCTGGTATCTAGCAACTGACTTAGTAAACACCAATCAAATTACTAAACATCTCGCCAACAACAAACCAGAGCAACTTTTTCATCTCCATGTGCCTAACATGCATGGACATGCCTACAAAGTCAGAAAACAGCACAGCTCTCATGATTTTCAGAAATATTTTTTCACGCTCAGAATTGCTGAAGCATGGAATAAATTGTCTGTATCAGTTGTTTACTGCCGAGTCACTGCATCCTTTAAAACTTTCATGCACCCGAAATTCACCGAAACTACACCTGGTGTCCCTCTTTCATACACATGCGCACATGTACATGCAATTTTTATGAGTTGTAGTTCACCTGAGCACTGTACACAATAATTCCATTATTATTATTATTAGTCACTTTCTACTAATAATACTCATATCGATTTAAATTGTCTGTAGGTTGGAAAAGACAAAATAAAATATTCACTAAAGATATTTTAGCTTTGTCATATTTACAAAGTTTATTTCCTTTTGATACAAGTCCTTATTTACCTGCCTCCTTCCTTGTGAAGGTAAAGTTATATAAAAGATTGTTTTTAAATAGGAAAGAAATCCAGCTTCTAAAAAAGAGGAACAAAAATAAAAATTGACTCAGTCAGTCTAGGAAGCCATTTGGAATGTTCGCTAACGGGCCAGGGGACCAGGATTCAATCCTCAGTCAAGTCATGTCAAAGACTCAAAAATGGTACTTGATGCCTCCTTGCTAAACAATCAGCATTAGAAGGTGAGGATCAAGGGTAAGTGCAGCAATCCCAGTAACAGAGTGGCACCCTCCCCTACATCTTAGTGTAGTAGCCAATGAAAAGGGAGCCTTCAGGTTACCTTCAACTATGGTCGATCCATTTCTTTATTTTTTTATGAAGATTTCTCAGAATGTCAGAAGAACATGCTAGCCCAAAGGCAGGTTGAAATTGAAATACTGAAGAAATTGTTTACCCATCAAAATTTCTGCCTACTCTGAAAATCAGCATTCCAAATCCTGGCTGTTTCTTCTTGTGATTAAACCCTTAATGTTGGCAATAAGCACAAAGTTGGCAGGACGTGATAACCAAACTCATAACACTACTATGCTGACCAATCAAATAAAATGACTAACAGAAACAATATTTTCGAACACACATTTATTGATCTTAAAATAAGGCCAACATGATGCCAAAATTGGGGGGAGATATGTGCAGTTATTCTGACATTCTAATTTATTCATGGATTTTAAATTTGACCACTTAAGCGAGAATAAACATGCAGTTAGACCCACCATCAAGCAAGCTGTGGAACACATTATCATTGGACTGCCTCCCTGCAGACTACACCTATACCTATATCTTACAGAAAATAATATGTACACTTAAGTATTGGAGATCTAAAAACAATTTCAGTCAAATCTAAAATCAGGGTGAAATTTGAAAAAAATAAAACCAATGCAAGAAGACATTCACAGCAAGAACTCATCTTCTTACCACAACTGCAAAGAGCTTTCCGTTCTTCCTCCGTGTATCTTACATCAAACGGAATTTCCATGAACAGAGTTTCTTTCTAAGAACTTCTCATCTGTGGAAGACCTTACTATTAGACTGCTTCCCTGTAGGCTACAACATGGTTATCTTCAAATCCAATGTCAACAAATGCTTGTCATAAACCGTCCTCATAATTAATCAAATTTTGTTCATTCCATTCATCATTTTTAATCCTCTCATAATATTCTTCATCATTAAACTGACTCTATCCATTTCATTAACCCCTATCTTCAAGTGACTTTTAGCTTTGATATGTTGTGACGGATTAGTAAAAAAAAATACACAGCCTTTATCAGAAAAAAATTTCATCAAACTGACTATATGAAACCGTTGTATGTTGTTTTTTTTATTGTATCAACTAAATTCATTTGTTCTTTGATAAATTGGAATCCCTGCATTTCTACATCGATCTGTATAACTTACTGTTAATAATAATATTCCTTTTAAAATAATAAACGTCTATCAAGGTCAATACTATTAAGAAAAAGAAATGACTCTTTCTTCTTACATAAATGTCGTTGCTTTTAAATTAAAAAAAATGAATATGTCTCTTCTTTATTTATTTAAAATTGTAGCAATTTAATTCTTTTATCTGTCGTCTTTAAATAAAAAATAATTGCCAGTTAAATATTCTTCACAACAATGGAACGAATGTTATTTTTTTATGTATTTATTTTTAAATGTATTTATTTTAAATTGTACTGTTTTAGCCGATGGAACGACATACTTTGATTTTGGAAGAATTCATTTTTAAAATGGGTAAAGTCAGAATATTTTATCTTAGCACCAATCAACATCTTTGCTGATAGAACGAGCTCATTTTTTTTTTACATGTATGTGAAAGGTGATAACGTATGTACAAACACGAAATGCCTTACCATATTATTATATAGATAAATAAAAAGAAAGTAATCTGATCTGAATAGTTAAATGTTTTTCGTACTTTTGAAAAAATTTTGATCATGAAATTTTTCTTGTAGACTTATTCTGGCAGTGACACAGCAATCATCGAACCAAACGAAAAACAAAGCATACTGAGAATAATTGTGACAGCTGAAAATAAAAAGAAACCTGTTATTATAAAAGTTTCACTCAAACTTTGTACTGGTGAGTGCTTCACTTTTAAATATTGATAATTAAGTATTTGCATATTGATTTAGTTCTGAAATCTAATTCATTTCTTTTTTCTTTTTATAATACTGGTGGCATATTTTTGCTAGGCTTGGAGAATTATATAATTGTGAAAGAACAACACACAATACGTATTTAAAGAAAAATCAATTGTTTTGAATTATTAAAATAATTCCAAACGCTATTGATAATGTTTACATTCAGTTATTTTTTATATTATCGCCTATGTTGTAATTCATGTTTTGAAACATAGCATGAATCATAAATCTATGACGTCATGCCAAAGCTATAATTATTTTGTTACGGTAATGTTTTAAGCTCTATTTACAAGAAAGTCCAAATAGGTCAGTTGGTAGAACCCCAGACTGAAGATTTTATAAGATTCTAGACATAGGTTTAGTGGCATTATAAGTTGATTTTAATTTTCATAATGGTATATAAAAATGGTGCAAAACCGTTCTGTTCAGTGAATTCATTTTACCCGTCTTGGGACGGGTATTCTTCTAGTTCTCTACAAAAGTGAATAAAACGCCAAGTGGTCGATGTCAGTAGTAAAAGGTAAAGACTTTCCTTAATTAAATACCACAATGTTTTGCTGGCCTCTTGAAAGAGTTCTCTGCTGTGTATGCATGAGTTTCTCCATTTGCTTGTTTTGGTTTTCTTTATTTCTGTGTTTGTTTTTTAGATTCCTTTTCATTTCATTTATTTTCAATTTTTAGAAAAAGTATCAACAACTCCATTAATTACATCGACAGTCACTGCTATGTTGCCAACGACAGTACCAACACGTGGAGAATGTAAGTTATGCTTTTTTGAGTGCTTCAATTGAATTTTTATATCAAAATACCAGTTTTATACATGCAATAAATTTGTTAAAATGCTCAACATATAAATGAATGTTATTTATGAACAGGCATTTTACTGGTACATTATTTATAACTGCATCATCTAACATATAAAGTTATCTTGTCGGATTTTAGAATTTAGACTCAAATAACATAAAATCTGACACATTGATATGTGATTCTGTCTAACCATTTTGTATTTCTTTTCTTTTTATTCTAGCATGTTTTTTTACAATACCAAAATGTCTTTGGCTTCAGTTTGTTTGAAAAACAATTATTCCAGTTAGGAAGATTGTTAGGATGGTGACAATAATCTTAAATAAAGAATCAAATAATATAAGGGATATTAATGTTGACAGCTTAAAAATATTACTTATCTCCCTTAGATTATTTGATTCATCATTGAGGATTTATTTCCATCTATTCTTCTCTTATCTGTCTCTTCTCTATTAATAACATTTTATGACCACTTTGCGTGTTTCTATGTATGTGTGTGTTTCTCGCCTATACATGACTTACACATTATCATTTTACTTTGTTTCTTACCTATTTTTTTTAATTTTACTTTAAATCTAAATTAACTTTAAAAAGTTCAACCAATGACTCCTGGGCAACACCGGGCAGGTACACTTAGTTATTTATAAATAGATGACATATTATTCTATTTCAAATGTTATAATGTTTCTCTTTGCCTTGTTTTGATGGTCCATCGTGTAATCTTCTTGACTCTTCCTCTTTTTTCTTTTAATAGTACCCTGCACTTTGATGAATGCTTTGTCTGATATTAATACCATCCCTGACAGTGCGATTTTGTTAAACCCTTCAACGGGCACTTCTTCTGATATACGACCTTCTAATGCCGGATGGTCGACATCAACTTTGGAGGATAGAGAAATAATTCTACAAGTTGGAGACAATCTGAATAATGGAGGATTTGTCAGACTTGATTTGACTTACAATGTGAAAGAATTATCTGTTGAGTTATCGAATCCTGCCTTCAGAATTGCCGTTGAGGTAATTTGCAAAATTCACTTTTCAGAAACCAATGTTTGTAAAATGAAACTATACTTTCCGTTTTATGATGTTTATAATGGATAGAACTAAAATACTAGACTTAATGGTAAATACTAAAGTACTAAACTTAATACGGCATAATCACGTTGACACACCGATTCCCGTTAGATCACCGAAGTTATGCAACGATGAGCCTGGTAAGTACTAGATGGGTGACCATTTGGGAATACCAGGCGCTGTATGTGGACACCTGGCTATGGGCAAAATAGCATCGCGAAATCGCAGTGCCTAGCATGGCGACTATGGCAAAAACCTCTGAATGACAGTCACCAATAAGGTGTCGGAAACCAGAGAGGGGTTCCTCCTGCAGGAGTTATAAAAAAAACCTGATGGTGATGATGATGAATGATAAAAATGGCTACTAAAAGTGTGATCATTTTAGTAAATTATCTCCTAAGATCTGACGAGCAGGACGTTCATCACATGTGCTTAAACGCAATCATTTTAATTTCAAATAGACTAATTTGGATTATTATGACTATTCGGACTACTATTCACATCTTGGTTGTTATTTTCACAACGTTCTGGTTGATGTAATCTCCGAATTTCTTCGAATGCATTTTTTTCGAACTTGAGAATCTTTATGTCAAATTACTGAACCTATACGTAATTTCGGACTGAACTCTTTATTTAATACAGAGGGTAGATTGTTCTCGTTCGGTCAGCCCTGTGCGGGTAGAAGTGCTAATTAATTATCATATTATTCTTAGTTTATATCGCCTGTAATGAGGATTGAGCCTTCAACCTTCAGAAGACTATCAATTAGAACTGATTAATAATATAAGGATGTTATCGTATATATTATGATACTCATGTTCAACAAAAAGAAAGTCGAATATTGTGCAAAAACATATAAAACATGAATATAAAATAAAATATTAAAAATGTATGTATCAGCCAATCAGTAGCTTGGAAAATATACGTCCTCACAATGTTCAAGAAGAAGACGTTGAAATAATTCCAGTCAATGGCCAGGGGCCAATCAAACTTATTAACAAATTCGATAATTGAAAAAAAATCAGTCTTTCAAAATTGTGTATGCATACGCACACACAATCAGTTGTTATGGCAACCAATACTGACCAGTTGAACTGCCGCTCACTTACACAAGCAAGACAGCTAACTGTTAAATACTTACACATTAACAATTGCATGCACACAATGAAATCTACTGCTAGTACAATGATTCTTTTTCAGGGCCGACCAACCAAGACTCATTTTTCCTTTTCTATCCAGCATTGAACTTTTGAGATCATTCAAAAGTTACTGACATATTGTAAATAAAACTTGTATAGATTGTTTTTGTCATTTATTTGATTAAATGTGCATCCCTCTAAAATATAATGCTGCTATTATGTTCAATTTCACTTAAATTCTAGCATCACTCTTCTGATGATTTTTACTTGAAAAAAAGATCTTAGGAGACAATATACTAAAAATGAATCTGATTTTATCAGCTATGGCTCCTGTTTTATTATTAAATAGTAAAATGATTGAATCGTCTGGAAATTATTATTTTTCTTTGCTGCAGAAAACTCGTCAATTAAAAAAATGGATAAGGATTGATCCCAACCAAGGACAAAGAGCCATGACAATCATAATCACACCACTGAAACCAGAACGAAGAATGGTTGTAACTGTTGACTTAAAACTTTGCAAAGGTAATTCTTAGAGAATCTCTAAGAGGAGTATGTTATTTTATTTCAACATTTGACCATCCAGAATTTTCTCTCTTATTTAAATCTTTAATCTTGTTTGTTTGTCGTTAGTTTTTATTTGTTTGCGTTTGCCGTTCTTCTAAAAAAAAGTTCCTGTTAAGTTTTCTTGCCATTTCTGTTTCAGCAATTCCATTATTTCTAAATGTTCCTTTCGTTTTATGTTCCTCATATGTTCAACATTTACAAGTTGACATGTCCTGCCTACTTTGTTTATGACTTTCACATATGTTATTATTTGATTTCAAATCAGATCCAAATCACAAAGTTCTTCATAGTAGATTTTTCTTTTATTTCAAAAGTTGTTGTTCCTGGTCTGACATAAAATACTATGAAAACGTAAGTAAATGTACAGGTTTCGAATTAAATTTCGTCAGTAAAAAAATTATACTACATATTCAAATTATTATCTTACGTTTTCGAAACAGGATAATTCAATTCTTATAAAAACATGTTTAATCCAATACCTTTCATAGAACTGTTTCGTGCATTTTATACAAATTGTGTAATTTTCTTGTTTTGGAATGACTTTTCTAAGTATGTTTGCATTTTAAATTGCGAAAGTTGTCAAATTTGAACAAATCTTTAAAGCTTTTATTCGACATTTAAATGATAAAGAAATTTTATGTAACTTTTTAGGTTATCTCCTGCATGACCCTGTCCATGATTGGTTGCTCATCTATAACTTTATATATTTTTTTACTTATTTGTAGAATTTTTTTCAAATGTATTTTAATATTTTATTTTCACTTTTACCTAATGATATGTCTTTTCTCTTTTTTGTTGTTGTAATGTTTGGAAGCCATTGAAGTATTCATGGCTTTTCTTATGTTCTGGAATATATTCCACGTACCACTCAGTATCAATGAGTATGAATCCTCATTACCCCTTTTCTCTATCGTTTCTTTTATTTATTTTAGTTCTGTCAGTATCACCATTGATATTGTTTTGCATCTTATTAAAATAATCCCCTTTGTCTTGTTTTCTTTTTGGGTCCAATTTCTCATGATCATCATTATTATTATTGTTATTATTATTTACTCATTTCTATAACTTCGAATGCACTTCTCTCCAACAATATCCATATTTGTCTTTGCAATCCTGAATACTTCATTCTTCTGGTCATCTGGAAACCTAGTTTGCTCGGCCTCCATCTTGACATTGTAAATCGCTCTTCTTGCTGTCCTCTTTGCCACCAGATATATTTCCTTATTCACTAAACATTTTCTTCACTCACTCTATCGTTTCTGCTTTTCTTTAATACACTTCTCAACTAACTCATTCCACAACCATGTCAACCTATGCATTGGAAGCCTTTTCATCCACCCACAAGTATGGTCTGTTACCTCCAACAGTGTATCCTTCAATTTCTTCCACTGCTTTCTGAAGTGGATCTGGTAATCGAATACTCCATCACTTTGTCTCTAAACTTGTGTCTTTCATAAATTTTCTCTTTACCACATGAGTTTCTTCAACTTAAATTTACAAATAACTGAATAATGCTGTGTCACAATTTCTTCACCGCGTATTACTTTCACATCACTGAAGAGTTTTCTGTCCTCTTTCCATACCAACAGATAATCTACTTGAATCTTTGGTGTTCCAAATTTATATGTAACAAGATGGGTTTCCCTTTACTCTCTCCGAGTTTTCACACAGGTCATTATTAATGATAATAATCAATGGTGGTCCCAGGAATCTGAGGGACAAAAAGTTTCCCCAAATTTCCATCACTCTCCGCCTCTTTTGATAACCACTGCAAACAGCTGTTTATCATTGATTTTTCACTGCCGATGACCGTTGGTCTTCTCTGGAGTTTGAGTGACAATAAGTTTCCCCAAGATTCCAATACTCACCGCACCCTTCCAGTGTGGGGCTGGCTGCTACTCTGCCTATTTTCGTCCTCTTTGGCTCTTCATAACGATCCTGTGTGGTGTGTGGGTGTGTTTTAGGGGGAGTTGGGTCAGTTTCTGGCAGTTTTAGTCCCCTTGGTTTCGTGTAATCTTCTTTTTATATTTATGGTTCTATTTCTATTTCAGCTTAGCTATGACTAGTTAGCGTTCATTGGTTATGTTGGTTGGTTTCAGCATTCCAGGATGTTCCTTAATATTTCGTGTGTTTTATCATTCATGCATAGTATGGTCTCCATCTTTCCTTTAATTCTGATTGATCCTAGTTTTTTTCCCAGGTTTTTCAAGACTGTTCCATGTGCTCCTACAATTATTGGTATTTTAGTGAATTTCTTCATGTTCCATATTTCTTTTAGTTCACTGGCAAGTTCCATGTAGTTACTTCGTTTTTTTCTACTTCCTTAATCGTCACCCTGTTATCTGCTGAGATGGAAAATCTACTATTTGGCAGGTTTCTTTCTACTTGTTGACTATTATCACGTCCCGTCTCCTTGCTTGGATGAGTTTATCTGTTTGTACCTCCATATCCCAGAGGATTTGGTGATTTTCATTTTCCAATAGTGCCTGTAGTATTTATCAACATGTTAAAAGTGCAGATGTTTGCATAGTTCCCAGTAGACTGTCTTTCCCATGCACTTGCTTCTGTTTTGTATTATTATTATTATTATTATTATTATTATTATTATTATTATTATTATTATTACTCACTAGGAGTTCTCACACAGGTCGTCATCAGTGATTGCTCACTGATAATCACCAGTGGTGTTCCCTGGAGTCTCAGTGACAACAAGTCTCGCCAGATTTCCAGTGCTCTCCACGTCTTTCGATAACTACTGCAAATGAATTTGCGTTATCACAACTGACGTTTACCATCGATTTCTCATTGGCAACAACCATTTGCCTTCTCTGGGATTTGGATGGCAATAAGCCTCTCCAATGTTCCAGTACATTCTGCACTCTTGTATCGGAGGTCTGGTTAGTGCTATCCCTCCTCGAGCTTTCCATCCTCCTTGACTCTTCACGACTGTTTTGTGTGGTATCTACCGGGGCTGGTTTCATCACTTTTTTGTGGGGGGTAGTTTATGAAATTTCTTGCAGTTTCTTTTCCTTCGGTTCTTGTGGTGTTCTTTATGTGATTTTGTTTTATTCCTATTGCACCTTGCATGTGATTGGTTAGTCTTCGTAGCTTATGTGGAAAGGTTTCCGCATTTAAGGATTTTCCTTAAGATGTCAGCTGTTTTTATCATTGCCGTCCGTTGTATAGTCTCAGTCTTCCCTTTGATTCCAATTTCTCCCAGTCTTTTTTCTAGGTTATTCAGAGATGTTCCTAGTGCTCCTACGATTATTGGTATTATCTCCATTATTATTATTATTATTGTTATTATTATTATTATTATTATTATTATTATTATTATTATTTCTCATCGTACTAATTTACGGTTAAAATTATTGTTCTATTTCCACAGAAGTTGCTTCAACTCTACCACCAACAACTTTACCTATGACTACAATAACTCAGATGGAAGAGACTACACCAAGTAAGTAATTAAAAACTGATTTTGAATATTACATATTTGTATATGAAAATACTTCTTATGCGAAAACAACGGTGACTCTTTAAAACATCTATCGTTTTTATTAATGTTAGTTTAGAACAAAATTACTTATCTCCGTTTAGTTAGTGAATATTATTATACATTATTAAAACTACTGTATATCTATTTGTTTATTTAAACCTAGAAATGAATTTTTATAACAGACAAAATAAAAAGGTCACAAATTTAAATAGAAACATTTCACATTTATTAATAATGGAGATTTGGTATCTGTCTGCCTGAAGCCGAAGCTTATACTATTACTATCTTTCAATGCTCAATTAAGGAGGGGAGTAGTGTAGTTTCTGTTCTGTTGTCATGATGCCATCCCAACAAGCATTACCTCCTCCTTTTTTGGTGGGCGTAGTGTGGTATCTGTTCTGTTTTCATGAAACCATCCTTCCAATCATTACCTCCTCACCCCTCCTTTGAGGGAGTAGTGTAGTATATGTTTGTTCGACATGATATCCCTTCCATGCATTACCTCCTTCTTTGAGAGCAGTGTAGTATGTGTTTGTCACATATACTAGCAGAAATATGTGAACAGAGGGAGCATATTTTTCCTAGTTTATAATAAGTTCTTTTCAGGCACAAAAATGAAATTGATTTGATACGAGTAGGACTATATGGAAATTATCATAAAAATACTTGTCAACTAGATATGTTTTACATAAATAAAATGAACGTTTTTATTTATTAATCGTAACAATTTAAGTCTTTTTAAAATAAATATTCTCTTTCTTTCCGTAAAAATAATTGTCAGCTAAATATTATTTGAATAAATGAAACGAATGTCACTTTTAAGACAACAGAATTCTATTTATGACTGTTTATCTTGCAATGTGTAAGATTTTAATTTCTGTCACTTAGCGACATTTGATATTTCTCAATTATCTTTGTATTTAATCTTTGGCTATTGGACGATCTCATTTTTCTTTTAAATGGGTGTGGAAGATGACAATATACTTCGTTTTCCGTTCATTTTTTCATCTTGATCTGAGTAAATATGCAATTCTCTGCGAGTAACAGTATGTCCAAAGTGTCTATCAGTGACCCAGTCGAATTCTCATTTGTTGGTCCACATGTTAATGTTAAACAGATGAAGTCAATTTCATTGGTACTATTTAAAGAGAGATTTTTAGAACTTTAGAGTCAATATTTTTCCTTGTTAGATCATGTATTTCCATAAGCTATAAGCCATAAGCGAATCGGACTTCTGCATAGAGCTCACGAAGGTCGTGCCTCAGGATTGTCTGGTCTGCATGAAGTTTTCCTCACTGGTCGCAGCTATTCACTAACCTGCTAAATTGCAGAGTTTACCATTAACTCTGAGAACAGCAAGGCTCAGTAATTGAATACAAACTCGGAGAAGGTTTGGTCCAGGACACACAAAGGAATAGCACAGGAGCAATGTTGCCATTCTCACACCCTTGATATGCGGTGCCGTACCTGACATGTCTTTGCTTGCTACATGCAAAGGCAGAAACGACTAGAGGATGATGGATCTTGATGCCGACTCCTCCTGAATTTTCACCAGAACCTAGTTAGGCAGGTTGTGGCTCTATACCGCTTCATGCCAAACCTGTCTGCCATGGGTAGTCCTGCCAGGAATCAAAGTTCGATACTACCATGTTGCAACCACCCCGATGACGATGAGGAAGGGTTGGACATGGGGAGGGGGGGGGGTCAATATGCTATTGATATATATGCTTTGTCTGCTCTCAAAATAATTTAAACATAACATATATGTCTTTCCTTTAACCAACTTATTCTCCGGTGTTGATCATTATCTATTACTCACACTTTTTGCCTTGTACATTGATGAATCTCTCTCTTTTTCTCTTTCTCTCTCACTTTCTTTCTCTCTCTCTCACTCTCTCTCTCTCTCTCTCTCCTCATAAGATCAGCTATACCCGATTAAAGTGTTTCTTAATGGATTGCAGTTTTCCAATGTTTTTAAAGTATTTTATGCTTCAAGATGTTTTAGATGAGGATTGATAATTTGGATTATTTGGATGATTCGGAATACTATTCTCATCCAGATGGACGTGTGGCGCAACGGATAAAGTACTAAGTATAATCTGTTATATATGACAGGATTCTGGGGTTTGAAAATTCAATCATCAGTACAATCGATACTAAGAATATAATTTAGAATTACTTAAGACTTCTACCCAGTCATGGCTAACAGAATGAGAGAAATTTACCCACGTTAATTACATAAAGGTTTCCGTTCTAAATTCTGTACAGATTCCCGAGTTCGACGAGATGCACCTGAAGAAGATTGGAGGTTACATCTGCCGAAACGTTGTGAGAATAACATCTAAGATAAGAACAGTAGTCCGAATAATTCAAATAATACAAACAATTTTAAGTATTTGTTATAAAATGCATTATGTATGTAAAGGTAATAATAAAAATTATTTTATTTTAAATCAAATAACTTGAGCAGGTATGTGTTCAGTCATGTGATGTTTGGAGTTATCAAACACTGTTTTGATAATGTTATTAAAATAGAAATTAATCCAAACGAAATAAAGTTCACTACAATGTGTTAATGTCAGATGACAGATTAGTTACTTCCCTTGAATTATTATACAGGAAGTGGTGACTATTTAAGGCAGACATGCTGACTACTCAGGAAACATTAACGCAATGCATGTCATATCCATGAAAATGACGGTCAGTAAACTAAAATACTGTAAACAACACTCACTTTTAAAAATGAATGACGACTGGGATATTTAAACTAACACTAGATATTATATTCTCTTTAGTACATTGCAGCAATATTGAGGAAATGACAGACGAAAGTATAATAAGTGATACAGCCATTCTACTGAATCCTCCCGAGGGAGATTCCGGAGATATTCGACCTGGAAGAGGTTGGTCAACAACAACAGATGAAGATAGAGAAATTATCATTCAAGTTGGAAAAGACCTGAATCGAGAAGGTTATGTCAGTCTTTCTACACGTTTTAATGTCAAAGGATTTACAGTGATTTTACAGAATCCATCAAATGGTATTAAATTGCCGGTAATTGTGTTTTATTCTTCTTTCCTTTCTTTTTTTTGTTTCACAAATTAACTTTATTTTTGTTATTAATAAATAGCTCTGTGTCATTTTGTTTCTGTTGGCTGGGTGCATCTCAAATGGGGTCTCCAAACCGGACGTATAAGAGTAAAGGGTTTAATTGGTTAATATCTCTGGTGCAAGTGAGACAAAGCGCGATCCATATACAGGGTGTTTGAAAAATTGATGGCATAACTTCGAGATAAAGTTCTATATGTGTAAAAGAGCTTTTTGTGTGGGGATTTCTTTTGTAATAGCACTCCGTTACTAGTCTAATTTCCTTTGTAGTCCATTTCTTCCTTTGCACGATCTTTGCTTTGTGCTGATCATATTTATTTACATGTATTTCATTTGTTGCATTCTGTTATCTGGAATAAGAAGGGACAACATTCAAAGGATGCCGACCAGGTCTCCCATGTTGTCTATCAAAGAATCCCCTGTCGAGCATGACACTCAAACCTTTCTTGTGGTCCCCATGTCTTTTATATTCGTTTGGTGTTATCTTTTCATCTTTTTTAGTGTATTAGGCAACATCAGGCTCCAGCTGTCACAGGCATAGTGTTTATCTATCCCATATGTAGAAATAATAGTTCACTATCACACTCATTGTACATGTTATATGTACAATAAATAAAGAATATTGATCAGTAATTGTTTCAATAGCCTATATATATATATATATATATATATATATATATATATATATATATATATATATATATATATTACTCAGAAACCAAGTGTTTCCAAACCTATATACACATATGGAACATAATTTTCTAATCACCCTACATTGTAATTCTCCTTAACTATCAAAAATAAAACAAATTAAACATGAGTTATCTCCCCTTGCAATCAATACTACTTGAATCATCTTTATCATCGTCTGGTTTTTGGTATTTAGAGTGCTTCAAATGCCCCAGACTCCAGGGTGCACAACACCAGGCAACGTCTCATGCCTGCTTTCCATGCAGTCGGATTTAAAGGTTTGATATCAGTGAGGTAGCATGAAGTTATCTTGTTTCATACACACTCAAGCCAGGTTTTCCTCAGTTTACCATGCTCCCTAGTGTCTAGGATATCCAGGTCTGTTATGAAGTTGCTGCAAAAGGTGACACACTGTACGTGGCCGAACCACCTGAGGGGCCGAGTGTCTAAGGCATCGATAACCCCCACTTATACCAAATTCTTGATGAAGCATAATTGAAGGATCTTTTCCTCCATGTTGGAGCCATACAGCGACGTGAATGATGTAAACAACCATTAATCACGATTTGTGTTGGATTTTGGAGAAAACTAATAAGAGTACTTTTATGAAACAGAGCAATTTTTACTATTTTAGGGTGTTTTTTTTTCAGTCCTCTTAGGGGGCAAAACAGAGTTTTCTTGGGTCACAACATTTGTTTTAGTAGATTACCATTAATCCAACATTTTGCGAAATTTTTATTCCGAAAATTTTAGATATTTGCAAAACATTGCCATTTTGGTCAGTTAACCTTCAAGAAAGCTTCTTTTATGATTCCCAGAGGTCAAGACTCTTCTGGAGAAAACACTGGCCTCTCGGGATTGGAGTGTCTAGCCACAAGAAGTAAACGAGCATAATGATGCAGGAGCTTAATCAATTGATGAAGAACTCAAGAAGAAGAAGATTTTTTTAAAAGCTAATATTGAATATTCTCCTGCTTATTTTGTTTTTAAAAAAAAACGTGTTTACTTTTGTAATTTAATTTACATGAAAACTTGAGTTTGTCTATAAACAATATTTGCTAGATATGTAATAAGCATATCGCCTCATGTCTAAAACTGTTAAATAAACATTTAGATTGTGGTTAATAAATCTATGGAAAATATCAAAACAAGAGGGATCATTTTATGATTAACTTACAGCATAAACTGTCACATGCTAAAAAAGTATAAAATTCACTCTGGAAGACAAACCAATGTTTTCCCTGAAAAATCGGGCTCACTCAGTTTTATGCATTCATGGTCATATAATCTCATGCAAAATTTAGTGAAAAACTAATTAAACAAATTTTACTAAAATCAGAAAACTAACGAAATAACAGAGAGTGATGAAAACGTTATTTGATTGGGGACCAAAAAAATGTGATATTTCCTATCTTTTATTTCCTTATTCGATGATGCAATATACATACAATAGTTAGGTATGCATATATGTTTATATATTTCTATATCCAGGATACACTCCAAACTTTTAACAATAGGTATTAAGCATCAATTAATAAATATTCCCCAAATTTCAGTTTCTTTGGAGTATTTTAAAGGGTTTTTAAGGGGGTGGGTATAATATGGGTGTAATATTTCAGATTTTCATTGAATTTGATCCATGATCATTAGGTATCAATTAATCAAAATTCCCTGAATTTCAATTTCTTCTTAATACCCCTTAAGCTTAGGCCTTAAACTTTAAACATTTTCTAGAATCAAAATAATGTAATGGATTTTGATAAAAACTGAAGTACGGATTCTAGACATAAAGTTTAGTATCGTTATATGTTTATTTTAATCTTCATAAGGGGAAATAAAAATGGTGCAAAACTGTTCTGTTTGGAGTATTCATTCCACTTCTAGTTTAGTATAATAATAGGATTGTTAGGTAGTTGCAAAGGTTTCCATTAGAAAACCGATTTTTAACAGTGCATTTAGTTTCTAGTTTTCAAAAACGATTACTGTGACCTTTGTCACAAACCTAATATAAAAAATAAAGAATTTTCTTTTCTACATATTTTAACTGTCTCTTAGATATTGATGTTGTTGATCGGTTGTTTTCGTTTTCACTATTGATTTACGGTGAGAAATTTTGATTTTACAGCCAGCAAAACCTTTCACTGTTGTTCATATCAAACCGAATCAGGGACAAAGTTCTTTGAAAATCATCATTACTCCTCAGAAGAAAACGATTCCAGTCATCGTGACAGTTTCTGTAAAAATTTGCACAGGTTAGTAATATTAATTATTTTTCATTGAGTGATATTTGTCTTTTTTGTTTTTCAATTGTGTATTTATAACTAGAAAGATATACATTTGTTCACTGCTAAAGTAGGGGTCTACCTTGTATGGGCTGCTGCTGCTATTTTCTCATAGAACAACATATTCTGTTCACTTAGTATTTTGAAAAACGCATATTGAACACGTGAGATTAAATTATATACCTCCATGAAGATGTGAACATTTGGTATGTAACGTGTATTGTGCCTCTCTGTGTATGTTCCATTTGTTTTATGCATTTTGTTCTATTTATCATGTCATCTTTATTACGTTTCTATACGTCTATTTTTAATTTACAATGAAATTAAGACCTATGTATAAAAGAAGAAAGAAGACAGATACATACAAGAACTAAAACATCCCTCAAATTATAAAACTAACTGGTACAATATTTATAAGTAGATGCTGATAAGTATAAATGTATAAATATTAACATTTTCTTAGATTATGATAGACTTTTCGATCACTTGTATACCAATATAAAAAAGAAACAATTTGATAAGATTGGGATTATGAAAAACTCAAGGAAAATGCTATTAAAATATATATTCAGCTCTTTAATATTCCATTAAAATCAATTTTAATTCCTTTTTATACAATTTATTTCAACAGTTGTCTATCCTATTGCATGGCCTCAAAGTTTCAATGACTTTTTAGAATTTACTCCAAATATCTCTCGAAACAGACATCATAATACTTTAAGGGTAACTACATAATTCTCAACGAAAGAGGGTTGAATTTACATAGTTGGTTTTAAAAGTGTTACTAGAAAAAAATGTCGCTGGGTCACCCATTGAGCTCGGGTTAAATAATTTGAATCAGGAAAAAGTGAGTTTGCAAAGCTATCTCTCTCTCTCTCTCTCTCTCTCTCTCTCTCTCTCTCTCTCTCTCTCTCTCTCTCTCTCCTTCTAACATAATTTATCAACTTTATTTCACGTCTTCGGTCAACAAGCAATAGAAAGGGGTTAGTGAAGAAGTTATAAAATGTTCATGTGTATTTACAGAGAAAATGTTATGTTAAAAATCCAAAAGTCAAGACTAGGGAAATGTTATTATGAGTCCATATGTCTGGACAAGTCTTGACCTCGAAAAGGCTTTTGACCGAGTACCACATAAACTCATATGGTATGCTTTGTGCTACCATGGAGTTCCTGAGGAGTTGGTCAACTGGATCAGGTTGTTGTATGAAAACACAAGACGTTGTGTGCATAGCACTGCTGGTATTTCAGCTGACTTTGGTATTATTGTCAGTGTCCATCAAGGTTCAGCCTTTTCACCTCTATTGTTTATTTTGGTCATGAACGCAATAAGTCTGGTTCTCTATGCAGACGACGTCATACTGACTTCAAAAAAAAAAAACGATTTCCAACATCAGGTGCAGACGTAGAGTTATTGTCTTGCACAATTTGGTCTACGACTCAAAATCAATAAAACCGAATATTTAACAACTGATGAAAGGGTGCAGGATTCTATTACTGTTGACAATATCGAGCTTCTCTGAACAGATGTCTTCAAGTATCTGGAGTCAAGAATCGCTGCTGATGGAGGCTTGAAGCCGAGGTCATAGCATGCATGAATGCAGTGACTGGATGAAATCAAAGATCTATTGCGCAGTCATCCAACCAGTCGTAATTTATGGTACTGAATGTTGGCCAGCCACAATAGAGCTAGAGAACTATCTCAGTGTCATGGAGATTAAGATGCTGCATTTGATATCAGGCATTACCCTACTCGGCCACATCACCAATGACAGCATTCGTCAGCGATATGGAGTGGCACCAATCGCCGACAAGTTCCGTGAATCTCGACTGAGATGGTATGGTAATGTCCTGCAAGTCAAGGTGACATATTAGCTAACAGTTGGGGGCCGGTTTCCAAGAGGACGGTCAAAACAGTGTTAGCTCGACACGCTTTACCAGGACTTGAAAATCGCCAGTGTGCAGCTCAATTAGGCACACGACCAAAAGAAAATGGAGAGACAAAATAACACCTGCATACTTAGTGATATGATGCAGGACTACGCAAGGAAGAAGAAGAAGTCTGGGTGAGGCAAAGGTTATTATGCGTCCATTTCGATTTGTGTTCTCTCGCGTAATTTAGTCTTCAGTTACAAGTTTATTTCACTTTTGAAAATGTAAAAACTGTAACTTTAATTAAACGATTTCATTAAGTATAACATTTAGGAGCCAAAATATGATTTTATCAATACAGTTAGAATAAATTTATTGTTTATATTTCCATGTTTAACTTCTTTTCAAAAATATGAATTTGTAAATAGACATGACTATTTTTGTAATTAATGATATTTGAAAATGTTAATTTCAGATTTACGAGTTTATTTATATGTTGAAGTGAACATGTTATCATTTTTCTCAATAATACATTAAATGTTTTCTAGAGCCAATCACAATAACTCCAACCACCATGCCTTTAACTTCACCAACTGGAAAAACAACAACAACAACAACGACCACCACATCAATCCGCGCCAGTGTTGCCGTATCTACCATAACTTCAACCACTGTGGTCCCAATTACTCTACCTATAACTAATGCAACTAAAACTACAATGGCTCCAACTACTATTACCCCAACTACCATGGTTCCAAGCCCTATGCCTCCATCTACTGTGGTTCTAAGCAGTATGATGCCGTCTACTACGGTTCTAACTACCTTGGCTACATCAACTGGGACTCCAACTACTGTGGCACCATCTATCATGACTACAACTGCCGTGGTTCCAATTACTACTACAACTCCGACTCGTGTGTCTACCACAACACAAAAACAACCAAAAGAATCTGTTTCAATAGCTTCAACAATTTGGGGTAAGTAAAATTCAATATTCATTTTTAAAAACTATTCTATAATATTTTTGTACAAATTGGAAATATTATTTACTGGTGAAATTTAGTAGATTTAATCAGTTATCGGTTAGTGTAACTATCTATTTAGTATGCTAATAATAACTTGAATGTAAAAGAAAATTGTTATGGTTATTCAAATCAAATGTCAACAAATTCTTGTCATAAACCGCCCAATAAGTAATGAAACGGAGTTCATACCTTTGATCAATGTTAGTACTCCTATAGTGTTCCACATTTTTCGGCTGACAATCATTCCGTCTTATCCTCGAGTGACTCTTGGCCTTGATACATGGTAACACAATAGTAAAAAAAAGGACAAACAACTTATTATTAAACAATATTAATATTATTGCAAATTATCCATGGTCAACTATTTATATTTAATTTTTATACTAAATAAATAGTTTTATTAAACTATTTATTTAGTATAAAATGGTTATTCATTTTTTGATAGTATGAAAAGGACAATAAACTTTAGAATTTCACCTATAAATATGCTACTTGTCACAACTTATTATTAAACAATATTAATATTATTACAAAATGTTTATGGTCAAATATTTATATTTAATTTTTATACTAAATAAATAGTTTAATAAAAGTGTTATTCATTTTTTGATAGTATAAAAAGGACAATAAACTCTATAATTTCATCTATAAATATGTTACTTGTCACAACTTATTATTAAACAATATTAATATTATTGCAAAATGTTTATGGTCAAATATTTATATTTAATTTTTATACTAAATAAATATTTTAATAAAAGTGTTATTCATTTTTTGATAGTATAAAAAGGACAATAAACTCTATAATTTCATCTATAAATATGTTACTTGTCACAACTTATTATTAAACAATATTAATATTATTGCAAAATGTTTATGGTCAAATATTTATATTTAATTTTTATACTAAATAAATATTTTAATAAAAGTGTTATTCATTTTTTGATAGTATAAAAAGGACAATAAACTCTATAATTTCATCTATAAATATGTTACTTGTCACAACTTATTATTAAACAATATTAATATTATTGCAAAATGTTTATGGTCAAATATTTATATGTAATTTTTATACTAAATAAATATTTTAATAAAAGTGTTATTCATTTTTTGATAGTATAAAAAGGACAATAAACTCTATAATTTCATCTATAAATATGTTACTTGTCACAACTTATTATTAAACAATATTAATATTATTGCAAAATGTTTATGGTCAAATATTTATATGTAATTTTTATACTAAATAAATATTTTAATAAAATGGTTATTCATTTTTTGATAGCATAAAAAGGACAATAAACTTTAGAATTTCATCTATAAATATGCTATTTGTTTCAATTTATTTTGAAACAATATTAATATCATCAAAAACTATGTTTATGGTTAACTATTATATGTAATTTTTATACTACGATAGATAAATAAATAAATACTTTAATAAAATGGGCATCCATTTATTAATGGTATAACATTTTAGAATTTCACTTATACATATGCTACTGATATAACATTGCTTAGATATTATTTATAATGACATATATGCATTAATGATATTTGAAAAAATCCTAATGAACCAGTGCAACTCAAGTGTTTTTCTGATCTTTTTCATAAATCTTTGCTTAATTTACTTGAATTTTCCCTTTTTTGATACATTTCATTCTTAAATTTACAGAACGAACACCAACAGTATATCCAAGTACATCTGTAACTCCGAAAGGTAAATCATTTTTAATATCTCTCTCTCTCTCTCTCTCTCTCTCTCTCTCTCTATATATATATATATATATATATATATATATATATATATATATATATATATATCAAAGAAGAAGTGTGTGTGTTTGTTGGTCTACTATATAACTGTACTAGCTGAAGTACCGTCTATGCCGGATTTCTCAACTTTTGTTGAATTTTATAGAAGTTAGTAACATCTATTAAATATTTTTCATTCATTTTTAATCAAAAAAGAAAAATATTATTCAGGTTTATGATGATGATCGATTAGAAAATAACTGGAATGATTAGCAAAAAATAAAAGCAATTGTTTAGTGTGAGTTTTGAACCCCGAAAAATGTCATTAAATATTTGAACTGAAGGTGAACGCTTTATCTACACGGCCACCGATAAAACGAAAATATTTTGTCTTTTTAACCTACTTAAACTGTATTTACAAGTTCAGCTTTTGAACCAGACAAAACCGAATTTTTGTTCGGCTTTTTTTCAATTGTTTATGTGAACAGCCGGGAGATGCGGAAGTGCAAGAAAAACGACAAGTTAAATTGTAAATTGCTAAATCGTAAATTAATTTTATGCTGCGGAAAATTTTATGGCATGGTTAGGGTTAGGGCTAACTCCAAAAGAAAATCTTTTTTAGGGGGGGGGTGACTACAAATAATTTCTCGAAAAAAAAAATTTTTAAACGTTGCTTCATCGATTATCTTCTTAAATTTTAAATTGACTACAAATAATCTATCGGAAAATTTATTTTTAAAGGTTGTTTCATTGTTTATCTTCTTTAAACTCTTTAGTTTATTCATACATTTGAAAATGACTAAATTTGAAAATGAGTAAAGAAAATTTTTCACAAAAGCAACAAAAATTTTAAAAATTTAACTTTCTTGTGAAAAAAAATATAAAAGTTGTTTCATTCATTTTCTTTGAGTAAAAAAAATAAATACTTTTTTTATAAAAATAAAATACGGTGAGTGTTCTTTTTGCTTGCTTTAAAAGTTGTTTCATTATGTTTTTCTGTTAGAACGCCGCCTCGTTTTGATTTTGATGCCGGTTCGTTTTTATTCGGCTTTTTCAGGCTGTTTACATAAATCTGCGCTGGCAACAGTCGGTTTTGTCTGGTTCATAATCAAAACTAGCAAATTGTGCAAATATCTGCAATTCTCTTCATTAGCTTTTACTCAAAATCCAGTAAAAGTTAGTAATAATGGTTATTTACATGAATAAAATACTGGTAACCCTAGTAAACCTCTAGTGTTTCTGATATGAAAACTGCCCTCCATAAATTCACCTTTTCCACAAATATGTCAAACTAGTTGGTTTTGCCGGATCACTATCCCTTCGCAAAGTTCGCTATTTAAAATACTTGAAACATTAATTTAAAATAATAAACATTTCATTTATATCTTTGTTGGAAACACGATTACAAAGTCCTTCTCATTTATTCGTATTTTGGTAATTTAGATACAAATATAATTATCTTTTAAATGTGACCGTACATCAGGGAAAAGAAAGAAGAAATCAATTTGCCTTTTCACGCGCAATTTAAAAATAGTTTGCAACTTGTTGAAAATCAAGTCAGTCCTGCTAAAAAAAGGAACATTTGAACACAAATGTTAAATATTTGTTCAGGAAATATTGCGAAACAAAACTATTTGTTATATTAAAATCAAAATGATCATTGACTTAAAAAACAATGAGAAATAATAGTTAATTAATAAAATGTCCTTCCTCAAAACCAATATACAAATTAGTAAACCTTGCAACTGATATCGCATCACTTGAAATAGGGCGTTTTGAGTTTATAGTTATGTAAAATAGAGCGAGTTGTTGTAAAAAGAAAGTGTTATACGAGTATATACATATGCATAGTCTAGTGAAAAATCACACAAGCGAATTTGTTTGTTTGTTTGTTTGTTTGTTTGTTTGTTTGTTTGTTTGGGGACTTGGTTTTTTTTGGGGGGGGGGTGTTTGGGTTTTTTTTAATCTTTAACAAAATGAAACTATCCTCAAAATATTCTAATTTTGAAATTTTTGTATGTTTTCCAATTTTAATTTCTTTTCTCCTGGCCACATAATTACATTACATCTTCGGATAAATTTTCATGTAGACTGGATCAACTAGTTTAAAAGTAAAAAGCAATATGGTCACATTCTGATATCCTTACGTCGGTTATTGTTTCATTTGCTGTTCTTTTTTATGTTTTGTTTCAGTTGCATCAGTGGAGTTGATTTTTACGATTATATATCGCTTCTACATATTTTCTAATCGTTTTAAATTGAATTTTTTTCAGTCTGCACACTTCAGCCATGTGACATTGATGCAATGCTCGGCTACATGCCAGGAGACGTGATTGGCTGGGTCGAGAAAGATGGGAAAGATGGTGTCTCCAGTGATCAAGAAGTCGCTCATGCACTTGATGAAATTGAAAATGGAGTTACCGTCCACGTTTCGTGCAATAACTGGTAAGGGGAAACATGAAGACTTTAAATATTTAAAAGCATCAACATCATGAAATGTGTTAATTAAACACTTATTCAGAAACAGTCAAAACAACGACTGGAAATCACTCAATGAGTTCCATACTCGTCTGATTCCATTATATCTAAACACGGGTTCAACCAAGTTCATAAGTACGACACAGAGGCAATAACTAAGTCAGTTTTAATTTTCCATTTTCTAAGGTAAGCGAATGGTTGGTGAAAGTTGTGTGGCAATGTTCAAAGTCGTGCTAGAATTAACATCACAATTAGTGACAGCTTTACTGTTAAAGTGGGAAGACATCAGAGATTTGTACCGAGTCTGTTGCGTTTCATTTGTGTCTTAGAAGTATTGTTTTAGAAGCGTTATCCAGAGATTGTCTCCCGGAAACGATGCTTCATGCTGATGAATTAGTACTTTCCTGTATAACAATGGAAAGTCTACATGTAAAGTTAAAGACTTGAATGGAATGCTATAGAAAGTAAAAGTGTGAGAGTGAGTGTTACCAAGACCAAAGTGATGATCAGTGGTTGTAATGTTGAAAAGTTCTCATACAGAGGAAAGTTTCCTTGCTCAGTTTGTGGAAAGGGAGTTGATTGCAACTCAATTTTTTTTGTGGTATTTGTAAGCATTGGGTACACAAGAATTGAAATGGAATTACAGGTAGGTTGAAAGATGGTAATCAGTTTGTGTGCAAGAAATGTAAGATAATGGAGACAAATGAGAACTCAGATGTGGAAAAAGTATATTTGCAGAGGTTTTCCAGAAGTTTTGTAACCTTGGTGATACCATTGGAGCACAGGGAGGAGTTCGTGCTGGTGGGATTGCAAAAATTAAGAGTAGATGGAGTAAGTTTAGAGAACTTCTATTACTATAATTAACATACTAACTAACCAGCAGAGTGTTACCACTGTCAAGCAAGAGAAGTGTCTATCAGACATATGTGCACAGTGTGATGATGTATGAAAGTCAAACCTGACCAGTGGGTTGGTCAAGACACTTTAGTGTTAAAACGATACGATGGATGTGTAACATGAGTTTTAAAGACAGGCTTAGATCTGATAACCTCAGAGGAAGATTAAATATGGACAGTATAGGGAGATGTGTGCAGACATAAGACTTCGTTGTTTTTGTCAAATTGAATAAATGAATCAGAACTATTGGGTTAGTAGAACAGTTTAGGTAGTAGGGTCATTTGGCATAGGAAGGCCAAGGAAAACATGAAGGAAGTGATAAAGATAGATTTGAAAGAAAGGGGAATGAATAAAGACCTGGCCAGAGATAAGTTAGTTTGGAAGTCAATTTCTAAAAGCCGTCCAACACATGCCAGCATGTAAAACAAATGCTAAACCGAATATGATAATGATGATCACCATCACCATTACCATGATCATCATTAGCATCATGAACGTTTCTTGCACATCAAACTATTTTAGTATTTAATAATCAAATATTTTTATAGATTGTGATAAATATTTCAACAGATTGTTTTATTAAAGCTTTAAGGTTTAACTTATTTTTTTAAATTAATCGAATGTATTTAATTTTTCATTTTCCAGCACATGTATCAGTGGACATCTATTGTGTACCAATGAGGTGTGTCATGGTAAGGAACCTTGGTTTTCTTTAAATTTATCCCTGAGAAATTTATTTCTACCTGAATTTTTGCTTTTGTAAATGACACCAGTTTTGATTGTATTTTAAGAACGATTCTACTTGCTTGCAGGATGTGCTTATTCACAGTGGTCTACGTGGACTGGCTGCAGCAAAAGCTGCAATGCCGGCAACAGGATTCGAGCACGGAAACGAGTTACTGGCTCAGGTGACAAGAGTTGTAATTTGGCCACAGAAGAATCAGAGGATTGCAACTTTATACCTTGTGGTGGTAAAAAATGTTTTTCATTTTCATCAGATTTTACTTACAAAAATAATTTCATACTTAGAAACGATTCAAAACAAGGAACGAATAAATAGTTATTTTTATTTTTTTATTTTATTTTTATTTTTTTACAAACGAGTAACCACTTATTAAGGCCCACAGGCCACTCGAGGATAAGGGCTATTAAGTTTGATGGGTAAAGTGACTCTTTAAGAGGACGGCTCAACAAGAATTTGCTAATATTGGACTTCAAAACATCAATGTTATAGTCAGTCGAGAAGCAGCCATGTGGTACTGTGTTCCACAGACGGACAGTTCTAGTAAAGAAACTTTGCTCATAGAAGTTCTGCTTAGTTCTAGGTACACAGAGGGAGAAAGGGGATTTATTGACAGTGGTTGTAGCTAGACGATTTTTGTTGTGCATCTTTTTATCCAGTTCTCGGACAAGGAGCAAAGTGATTTGTTCGGTCATAGGAAGCTACCCCTCAGACATTACTTCCTCCTTTAGGAAGAGTAGGTTTATTACCTCTTACCTGAAGCGGCCTCATTTGTAACAGTACTGACAATATTATACAGATATTTCTGTTCCCATCCAGACTGCTATTTTATTAGAGGGGGGCGGGCGAATATTCTCCACTTTAAAAACTGAAAGGAGGCAAGTAAATAGAAATATGACAAGAATTGAGGGGATGAGTTATACATGAGAGTATCAACGTTGTTCTTCTATTTCCTTAATTTGTATATGTTTCTCACATTCTATCAAAGAAAGTCTAAAAAAAATTTGTGTGACAATTCTATATTTTAATAACTTGTATTCAATTATTTTCGTAACACTACATTTAAAAATGCTAATAGAAATAAAAAAAAAAAAAACTTTTGTATGTTCAAGTTTTACTTGAAACTTTTAATATAATTCGAATTAATAAAAATATATATATACACGAAAAATACGTCCTATAAAGTTAAGGGCGACTAATAATGCAATTTTCTGCATCTTAATCACTTAGGAAGTGAGACAATCGAAATAATAGTAATCAAAAAAACAACGAACTCTGCAATCACCAATAAAAATAATTACATAAAAATACATTAAATATTTAGGTGATAAAAATCGTACATATTTCTAGACATCAATATTGAATGTTCGATCCTTGTCTAAGTTAGCCATGCTGATGACGGCTGTGAGCCAGAAACACGTGTCCGTGGATTACTTTTATGTACGTATAAAATTAATAAATATATATATATATATATATATGTATATATATATATATATATATTTATATATATATATATATATATATATATATATATATATATATATATATATATATATATATATATATATAACGCTGATTTTTTAAATTGTTTTTACTGGCGATAGAGCACCGGTGTTTTACCGATGCGTTTATTATTTGTCGCTACCCTGAGCAGTTATTTAAGAATATTCATTCGCCCTTAATCGGACGTGTCATCAATTTTGTATATATAGATTTTTTAATTAATTAATTTATAAATTAATTCATGCATTCATTTTTTAATTAATTAATTAATTCATAAATTAATTATTAATTAAAAAATGCACACGTAAATTTATTTATAAATTAATTAATTAAAAAATCTCTCTGTATATATATATATATATATATATATATATATATATATATATATATATATATATATATATACTAGTGGGATCCTGTGGAAATTCTAGTGTTTTCTACATCAATTTGTATAATTTACTGTCAAAAATAATATTCCTTTTGAAATAATAAATGTCTGTTGGGGTCAATATTATTAAGAAGAAATGACTCTTTCTTCTTCCATAAAAATAATTGTGATTGTCAGGAAAATAGTCTCTAAATAAATAAAACGTATATGTCTATTGCTTATTTATTTATAACTGTAGCAATCTACTTTTTTCAAAGAATAAATATTCTCCATCTACTTACCATAAAATAATTGTCAGCTAAATATTCTTCAAATCAATAAAACGAATGTCACTTTTTGAAATGTATTTATTTAAAATAGTATTGTTTCATTTGATGGGATGACATAATTTGATTTGGGAACAATTCATTTTAAAATGGATAAAGTCGGAATTGTTTACCTTAGCTACATCAGATTAATCAAACGATCTCATCTATTTTAATGTGTGTGAAATGTGTTAATTTACGTACGAACATGTATTGCCTTAGAGTATTATATATATATATATATATATATATATATATATATATATATATATATATATATATATATATATTACTTTCTAAAGAAAAAAGGTTAGACCCCAAAAAGTCTAGCTATTTCATAGCTTTGACCGAAATATCTCTGCAAATGTGTAGCCAAATAATGTTTTTATAAATAAATAAATAACAAATTATTTTAAAAACTGTAATGGTGTTTCAATCTATTATTTATAATTAATGGTTCCCATGTTGTACTCCCTATAAACTGTGAAATCATATCAAACAAGATAACATACTTATTTCAAAAGAAAATGACTGCATAATTTATTTTCTAGAAACACCATTGTGGTCTTCTTGGGGTTTTTGGCAAGATTGTACAGCAGACTGTGGAGTGGGTCATCAGGTCAGGACGAGAACTTGCAGCAATGTCGAGACTTATAAAAAATGTGCTGGAAAAGGACACCAAATACGTCCCTGCCGAAAGAAAGCTTGTCCGAATGAAAAAGGTTATATTTTATTTTCAATTTTTATTCAATGTGTTTGTTTTAATTATTATTCGTTCAATAAATTTGCTCTTTATGATTTAATCAAATTAAAAAGAATTCAGTGACTCTTTAGAGTTATGTTCTCTGTTTTAAAAGTCCAAATATAAAATCAGAGCCTATTCTCTGCAAAAAAAAAGCAGTATCATCTAAACATTTCAAATCTTGTTTAATTAAACAGAATCTTCTGAAAAATTCAACAGCTTTCAATAATCCACAACGACTGACATAATTATTTGAGTAACGACATCGAAGTATGGAGATCATTTTTCACTATTTTTTGTAAGATGCGGGTCTGTCAGCCTAGAAACTCCGAGTGCAAACTCTGATTTTTCACTTTGACTTCGATAACAAATAAGTACCAGGCCTGAGAGAAACCACAATTTACCCTGTTAAATGATTTCTCAGAAAACTAAATGATAAAATATTAAAAGATAGCATCGTTTTAAATATCAACTTATGTAATTGTAAAATTAAAAAATAATTGCCCACTAATGAATAACCGTTTAACAGCTAATGTCATATGCAAAGAAAAAGTAAATAATAACATTAACAATGAACAAAAAGTACATGCAGGGGCTACGGAAAATAATTTCAAGTGTAGGTAAAATCATCACATGGTTACATTCAGTATTGAAATAGCACCACATTGTCTAAATATATATGGGAAAAAATAAAATTAAAATATTAGCTCTAATACTATTTGGGAAATCTTCAAATTATCTCCCCTTGCAACATAAATAGTAGAAACTGTGAATTATGCTTAGAGAAAAAAATTGAATCATAAACTTCAAAAACCAAATGGATTTATTAAACAAAAAACAAAAATTTATAGCTAAATGCAGATACATGAAAAAAGACTTGCTTTGCTATTTAAGTTCTAATTAATATGTTACAGTTCAGAGATTATAATGTGTAGAATGAGATAGTTTCAACAAAAGTAACAAAGCAGTTCAAACTATCCTTTTCCCTTTCAAATGTGCACATTGTCTTTTTAGTACTAAATTTAAGACAAATGTTCATTGGGCTAGACATAACGTAACGTATAAAAAAGTACAATAACTACAAAGGCATGGTGCTATTTCTTTAAAGTTTTTTTTAATGCAAATCGCTCCAGACTAGACATGAAGCCACTTAATGTAGGGAGCTAAAAAAGAATTAACACTTCAAGGTAAAAAAGTAGGCAACGAAAAGTGATATATGGATAGATTCCGACTCAGAAAACAGCAATTCTTCTCCCTTTGTCAGAAATATCGCTCATGAAATGTGAGGACTAAAGGACAAAATAAGGGAAGCAAGAATTACGAGACTACCGGAAGTAAACCTAAGGTCCACTTTCTACTCTTGTTCACAAGGAACACTAGCATTTATTATCCGGCTATCTCCAGTGATATTCAATAGACTCTTTCTATTTGCATAATCCATTTATATTAAAACCTCATTCTACTATTTTGGCAGCACGTTGTGAATGTGCTATCACTGCTTGCTGTCCTGTTGCATGGGAAAGGTTCAGGAAGCTGCTGCCAATCCTTACATCTAGGCACATTTCTTTCAAGATTCGAGAAAATACTTCAGTCTGTGTTCACTCTATATTCTTATAGAGCAGTGAAACATGAGCTCCAAATATTTCTGATCTACAATGGCTTCAATATAATGATCCTTTTATTATCAGGTTGATGCACAGCTGCAAATTGGAAGAAAGGATCCCATAAATTGTGCTTTATTAGAAACTTCGTATTGGTGAGATTACTGATGCCTCTTGTACTCAGTGTCTCGGGTGGTTCGGTCATGTACAGCATGCCATCTTTTGCATCAACTCCATAGCAAATCTGGTTATCTTTGGAACTAGGGAGCATGGTAGACCAAGGAAGACCTGGCTCGAGTGCATAAAAAGTGATATGACTGCATGCAACCTGACTAGTGTCAACTCTTTGGACCACATTTGGTTATCTTTGGAACTAGGGAGCATGGACCGGATTGCACACTTTGTCTGGTGTTGCCAACCCTGGAATCTGGGACACTCCTGGCACGATAAATACCAAAATCGAATTAAGATGAAGAAGATGGTAGTAACAATAGAACAACATTCAGTTATTTGCGAGATAAATATTTATTTACTCCTCTGCAGGAGTTAGGCACAAGGCCAGTTTTATCTTACTCCCACAAGTAAGATGTGACCACAGCTTGGGTCGAGTAAGTGGGGTTAAAAGCCAGCGCTCTAGAGGTGAGCACTCTGGCCATTTAAAAATTGCCTGGGCAGCCCCGTCGGCATTCCCCGGTAGGGGCGCCTCAAGCAGTAAGCAATAAACTTACTCCTTCCCAAAGAGGGGAGGCGAAGCCTGGGAGGGTGGACCTCCTAGAACTGCACAGGACAAACCCACAGACAGGTGGAATCAAGCCCCGAAGGACAAGACGACATCCGTCTATAGGGTGCAGTATCCATCGGAACAGATACTACACTTACTTCCTAGCGTGTGCCAGGTAAGTATTTGCGAGATAAATATGTTTCCTATAATAAAACCATCCACCAATTTTCATATCGTTTTCTAATTCCTCTTTTTCCTCACAGAAACCTGCACAGGAGGCAAAGTATGGTCAGATTGTGCCAACAAATGCCCATTGAGTTGTGTTGATTTCCGACTTGGAATTGACACTTGCCAAGAAGATGATAATTGCAAGCCGGGATGCCGTTGTCCCGAGGGAATGAAAGAACAAAATGACCAATGTGTTGAAGATGAAAAGTGCTACTGCTATGATGAATATGGAACCACTGTCCTTGAACATTTTGAAACAAAAACACATGACCTTTGTCAAAGATGGTAAGCTTAAATATGGCACTAAAATCTTTCATATGGTTTTGGTTAAATTAAACCACTTACAGAGAAGGATACCGATTGACTGCATTCTTTTTAATCTATTGTAATATGCCAGAAACAAAATCTAAGTAACTTGATTACCACATAGAATACAGTAATATACGTGTTCAATATAATACTTTATCAGGCATGCATGTGTGCACAGTGTGATTATGTATGGAAGTTGAATGTGACCAATGAGGGTTGAGAACATGTGTTGTATAGAGATAAATGATACGAGAATGATACGATGGATGCGTAATGTGAGTCTTAAAGACAGGCTTAGATCTGATGACCTCAGTGAAAAATTAAATCTGGACAGTACAGTGAGATGTGTGCAGAAACACTTAATTGGTTACATGTTGAAAGAATGAATGAAGGCGATTAGGTTAGAACAGTTGAGGTAACAGGGTCAGTTGGCAAGGGAAATCCAAGGAAAACATGGGAGGAAGTGATAAGGATTGGTTTGAGAGAAAGAAGGATGAATAAAGACCGAGCCAGAGATAGGTTAGTTTGGAAGTCATTTTCTAAAAGCTGTCCAACACATGCTAGTATGTAAAACAGATGTTAAATCGAATATGTTTAAATCATTCTTATTGCTATTACTGAACCAGTTCAAATCATTAATTCTTTTTTGGACGACTAATGTTTATACTATGTCAAAGTCGACATTAGATAGAGAGGAAGAGCTTCCCTTGCCATTGATGTGTGCTGATGAAGCCGGCATTGATATACAAGCCTAATACAATCTAGTATGAAGGGGATGAATCAGGAAAATAAATGTAACTTTTTTTGTTTTTCAATTCATTACATGAATTAAACGACCAAAGAAAGGCAAGAGATGCGATGTTTATCTTCCTGTAAAGTCTAGAGTTAAAATTAGCCAACCAACTTCGAGGTATCTTCTAATTTATTTTTATAACATTTTCTGAACCTCTTTAAATATAGAAACTAATTCATTGAACTCTTGAAATTCTTGACTAATAAGAAAGAACGAAATAATTAAAAAGTTTGAAACACCAAATAATTCTAATTTTTAACCAATCCTAAAACCAACTTACCAATTTTTTTATGCTGTTTTTATTAATGTGATCATGCATATTTGTTTTCTCAATTGATTTCAGTACCTGTGAAAAGGGCGGCATTGTTTGTGTCAACATCACCGAAAATTGTTAGTATCTTCCAAAACATTTGCATGTTTCTTTTCGTGTTACAAATAATGAAATTCGTTATTGCAAAACAGAAGGTGTCAAATCTTATTTTAATAGTATAATTTTCTGTGAAGGACAAGATTAAAACAAGATCATTTTTCCATCTTACTCTTACCTGTAAATCTTTAATATTATTTGTCTTGTTAAAAATATTCAAGAATACTTTAATCTTATAATATAAATATCAATGTCATTAAATTCGTCTTTCCTGTTGATTAATTTAAGTCGCTTCAAACTAAAGCAATTCATAAAAATGACCATAAATCTGCCGAGATTCCGTTACACAAGTAAGAGATGCGATCTGACTTCGTTTGTACAATACGTCTCATTTGACATCATCTTAATAAAAGAATGTTTGTTACAGGTTGTGTTTATGCAGAATGGACTAGTTGGGGCGCCTGCAGTCAAACTTGTGGAGCTGGTATACAACATCGATACAGGTACAAGGCTTTGATATTTATGTATGACTAAATAAATCTAGGATGTATTTCTGTGAAAATAGTGTTTTTTTATTTACAACTAGAAGAATATCAATCCCAGAACGGATAAAATTAATTCCTCAAACAAAACAGGTTTTCACTAATTTTATGTCCCCTTTGAAGATTAAAATCAAGATATGATGATACTAAACCTTATGTCTAAAATCCTTATTCTAATTTGATCAAAATCCATTACATTATTTTTATTCTAAGAAATGTCTAAAATTTAATGATCAAGCTTAAGGGACATTAAGAATAAATTGAAATTCATGGTATTTGAATTTTAAAATGGGAGGTTGTACCCATATTGTGCCCCCTAAAAAGCCTAATTAAAAAAACCTTAAAATTTGCGAAAAAAATTTAATTTAACAAAAACCGGAGGTATCTGAATTTTCACAAAGGACTTCCACTGCCTTTTTACCTCCTGTCGATTAAACTAAACTAAATGTAGCTCACATTTGGACCATTTACGCCTAGTAGCTGTGTTTCAACATCCATAATCATTGGTTAATTAGTTTAGAAGTGAATCATGTACATACAAATATATAAACATATCTAATTTATAAAGATAGACAGTGTTTAACATTAAAAGTACAAGTATGCATTGCATAAAAGATATATATATATATATATATATATATATATATATATATATATATATATATATAAATAAATATTAATTATTTATTACCTACAGACATCGATGTTTCATACTAACGCAATCTTCAGTACAGGAAGTTAATTTTGGATGGTCGGTAGGCGTGAACTCCGATCACAAATCACCACTGATTCGCAGTCAAGAGCGTTTTCCCGTTGATCACCACAAATTAGTTTAGAATTAAGGAGGAATTTAACTTTGTAACTACCAAGTCGCTGGGTATTTTACAACAAGCAGCGAAAGTGATCTACAACAACAAACTGTGTTGGATCTCGCAATGAAGCTAGTAGCACTGCTTGTTATTAAACTCACTCAGAGTGCCCGGCCTTAGTAAAGGGGGCTTTTAATATATATATATATATATATATATATATATATATATATATATATAAACGAGAACAGAAATTTTTAAAAAGTGAAAACATCGAGTAATACAGCAATAATTAAACATACACTGACACTTGTGTGCACATGGTCTGCTGTCTTCATTCGGCGCTGTTCCGATTTCGTGAAATTAGTTTTATGTTATATGTATTTATTTATATCACATTTATATCACATTTATTATATATCAATATTTACATTTACATGTCAATATATACTTATATATGGCGGTATATATATATTTGTCAAAGCATGCATATATATATATATATATATATATATATATATATATATATATATATATATATATATATATGTGTGTGTGTGTGTGTGTGAACATATAGACACATATATGTGTCAATATATGCATATAGATATATAGATAAAGATCTGGTGTGAGGCATGTCAAATTTATTTTATGTAGGTGTTTTTTTTTTAATTAGAAATTACAATTGATTGTTAGATTCCAAGATAAAGCTGGTTGGCTATCGAATATTTTATATTAGTTTCACCCACGTCTTCACATTTTTCGGGGAAATTTATGGTAGTAGTAGTACTACTACTACAACTACTACTAGTAGTAGTAGTAGTAGTAGTAGTAGTAGTAGTAGTAGTAGTAGTAGAGTCATAAAGCGTTTATAACATCAGCACGGCGTCACTAACCCACCTGGCTACAACCATAGCAGAGAACTTTCTTTTCTCTCTCTCTCTCTCTCTCTATTTCTCTCTCTCTCTCTCTCTCTCTCTCTCTCTCTCTCTCTCTCTCTCTCTCTCTCTCTCTGTACCAAAGACCAAGCGGATCTTCCATGAACAAAGTTTCTTTCCTAGAGTGTCCTATCTGTGGAACAAAATACCACGAAGTTGCTTCCCAGCAACTACAACATCGTCGTCAGTCCTCTTTGTCTTTGATAATCAATTTCTCTTAAGAAATCTTCTGCCCATTTCACTTCTTGTTTTCAACCCTCACGTGGTGGCGCTCGTCGCCCAACCTACGATCTGTTTGACCCTTATCCTTGAGTGGCCTAAGGGCCTTGATAAGCTGTGACCCATTAGTATAAAAGAAAACATTTAAAAAAAATGAAAAGTTACATTAAAGAAATGTTGATATGCAGCAGAATTACTTTTTATCGAAGTGGATGTAATAAAATGTAAGTGTAATTAATTTAATAAGAAGAAATATATAAGTATGTAGTTTCATATCATTAAGTAAGAAATGAGGTAAGGAAAGTGAAACAAGTTTTTATGAGGCTCGCATACACATCTCCAATATAAAGTAAAATGGGGAGTATGGGGTCATGTAAGCAAAACAAAAGCGTATACATATAACTGATATGGGTAGTTTTTTATGTGTGACTAATATTTATAAATTTATTAACTACGAAACATACGACTAATTAATATTCAGTGTTTGCTTTAACTTAAAAGCCTCGATGTAATAAAATGTGAATGGGTATTACATATTTGAGCATCCATAGAGTTTACAAGTGGTGTATCTAAATTTTAGACCCCTAAGAAATATTGGAACGCGATGATGCTGATAGCAGTAAGAGGACTTGACATTGAGAGAGTGTTATCTCCTCCGATTCCGTCTATCACATTAGTAATCAAAACAGGATCCGGTGTGTGTATCTAAATGCTAAAAATGATTAGAAATGAACATTTTTCTTTTTAAGAACACGAATCAATAGATGTCGATAATGAATGACACAAGAGAATGTTTATGTAGATTTTGTCTATTCCAGGAACTGAAATAGGGGAAATCGCATTTTATATATAAAAAGATCATATTATAAACAAAATTTGTTCTTGGATCTAGGGTTCTATTATTTGACACAACCACATGATGAAAGTTTAATCTAACGTTTAACACTTTGTCATTTCAGAAAACTTATTTCTAAAGGATCTATTTGCGAAAATGAATACCTGATTGACAATCGAACCTGCACAATGGGAAGGTGTCCATTTGATTGTATTATTGAAAATCTAGGTTATAATAACAATGATTTGATACGAGAAGATTCATGTGAAGTTTGGTAAGTTATTTTCAAGTTTTACTTATAATCAAACTTCAAAAAGTATATTTTCAATTTTAGAAAAAGGTGTTTATCTTGTAAAATTAAATATTTAATATAAAAACTGAAACCGTTATTTATTTCAATATTTAATATAAAAAATAAAACAGTTATTTATTTCAATATTTAATTTAAAAACTGAAACAGTTATCTATTTCAATATTTAATTTAAAAACTAAACAGTTATTTATTTCAATATTTAATTTAAAAACTGAAACAGTTATTTATTTCAATATTTAATTTAAAAACTGAAACAGTTATTTATTTCAATATTTAATTTAAAAACTAAACAGTTATTTATTTCAATATTTAATTTAAAAACTGAAACAGTTATTTATTTCAATATATTTAATTTAAAAACTAAAACAGTTATTTATTTCAATATTTAATATAAAAACTGAAACTGTTATTTATTTTTAACTGTATGAAAGAGACGGGAACTTATCAAAGATAATTGGGTGTAGTATGTTTGTGTTACTTTTCAATTGAACAACACAGTGCACAGACGGGTAGTAGTTTTATGTGGAATAAGAATGAAAATAATACATTGAGTGAATGTAGTCAAGACGAAATAAACTTTATCCTGAAGTTTGTCGATTCTTCTGCCGCCGGCCTGACAGAGAATTGCAGGATTACATCTTGTCTGTTTGGGAATCAGTCTCGAACTGAAGTGTTCTGCTGATCACGTGATTCGGCTTTAGCACCAAGATGAATCATCGCATATTTATTTTATTACGCACAGATGTGCTATACGTGCACCTGGTGAAGAGGCGATGATTACATAACTGCCAAGCCGAATCACAACTCACGTAGATCAACGGAAAATAGTTCATTCATGTAAGCTGTTACAATTTCAATATTTAATTTACGAACTGAAACAGTTATTTATTTCAATATTTAATATAAACACTGACACTGTTTATAAAACTTAAAAATTCAAACAAATTCTGTAGGTATATGACTGAAATATGTGTGTATTTGATTTAATTTGGTTTATTTACTCATTGACTTACCGTACATTTTTTACTTAACTTAAATCAAAATTGTATTACTTTTGATCTCATTAGCTTACATTGAAGTTTGATATAATTAGTTTAAACTGAATTTCAATTTCAATTTTATTATTTCGATTATTCCGACTACTATTCTCATCTTGGTTGTTAGTTTTACAATATAACCTCTCATCTCCTTCAGGTGCATTTTTTCGGTTTCGGAAATCTTTATCTCAAACTCGGAAAAACCTATACATAATTTCGAACTGAACCCTTTATTTAATCCAAAGGATAGATTGCTCTCGTTACATCCGCCATAACCAGCTAGATGTGTTAAGTAATTTTTATTTTTATTTTATTCTTACTTATTATCGCCTGCAGTGATGATTGAACATTCAGCTTCTAGAAAACTGTCACTTAGAATTGATTGTTAATAAATACCTTCATCTCTTGTGCCATCAGTATGATTTCTCCAGTTCGACATAAAGATTCCTAAAGATGGTTGGAGGTTACATCGGCAGAAACGTTGTGGAAATAAAAACAAGATGTGAATAGTTGTCCCAATTATCTAAATAATACAAATTATAAACCCTCATCTAAATTTTTTAGAAACGTTCTATTTAATTGACTAAACCTTCAGTATTATGAATAAACAAATTAAATTCATTAAAACCTAATATGTGTATTCTTGACTGCATCTCCATTAATTTTTGTTTTCTTTTTTTCAGCTATTGTCAGTCAGCATCATTGAAGTGTTATCCACAACCCCGAGCAAAGGGTATATAAACTTTCTTTCTCAGCTAAAGTGCTTTAAAATAATATCGATAATATTTATTGAAAGTAGAACGTGGGATTTGGGTATATATTACTTAATCACAAAAGTGAAATAGTCACAAACTGTAAACATAGAATAAACTTTACTTTGGGATAACTAATTAGAAAACCTAACGTACTTAGAAAAATTAGATAGATCGAGAATTTTAATAAATTTAAATATGAAAAGTGTGCAAAGGAGGTAACTGAATTAGTCAAAACAGGCACAGAAGAATTTTTCCGAACACGGAAATATCATAGTAAGCCCCACTCTCCCCAATGGTTCACTTCAACTTGTGCAGCTGCTATTGCGCATAGGCAGCAAGCATTCCACCGTTTCAACTGCCATAAGTCGGATACAAATAGACAAAAATTTATATCATCAAGAAACAATGGTAAAAGTGTAAGAGCCGCAGCTAAGAGTATATATACTGAGATGACTAGGAAATGTATCAAGTCACAGAAATTAGGTACTCGTAATTTCTAAAAAATTTATAATATTGTTTTGAATACAGGGCAATTGACAATTACTCCACTATCCAACCACAATGATGTCGATGGCACAAACCACTCTACACTTGATAAGGCTAGGGTGGTAGTGGTTGATATATCCAAGGCCTTTGACAAGGTCTGGCATGAAAGTCTTCTCAGGAAAATCAATTCGTACAGTATTATTAAACAAATATTTAGTATAATCAAATCCTTCTTAGCTAAAAGAAAGATTCAGGTTGTTCTCGATGATCGTACATCTAAACGACATCGCATTAATATGGGTGTGCCCCAGGGGTCAATACTTAGACTTTATTTTTCCTGAACTTCATAAACGACCTCCCGGATGTAATTGTGTTCGAGGTATGTTTGCTGATGACACCACGCTCTATTCTCGACATGTGGGCAAAATCGAATGCACATGTCTGAATCCTTAGAAAATAACTTTGAGTCTGTAGTAGAATGGGGTCAGAAATAAATGGTTACATTTAATGCTACCAAGACAAAGCACCTTTCTTTTAAAAATTATAAGAAACCTTTCCAAACCTCCTGATTACTATGGCTTATAGCAACCTTTGCAAGAGTCCAACGTTCAAACTCCTTGGCTAAACATTCGCACGCAATATGAATTGGAATAAATGCATAGAAGATACTGTCAAGTCTGCTGCAAATAAGATGAGCTACATCTACCAGTCTAGTAAAATTCTCACACCTGCCAGTATCCTATATCTCTATAAAGCCACCATTCACCTGCGCATGGAGTATTGTTGTCACATCTGGGCTGGTGCACCAACCACTAGTCTTTCCCTCTTGGACAGGGTAAAAAAGTCTCTCACCTAATAGGTCCCGCCCCATCTATGAAACTCCAGCCCATGCCCCATTACATGCCCCATCCCTGTACTTTCACAGAATGTGCTCTGATGAACTTACTACACTTGTGTCCCCTCAACGTAAATACCCCCAGACAAACCCGACTATCAGCAAAATTCCACCCCTTCACTGTAAAGGTCCCCAGATGCTGGAAGACTTTCTACTCTAATAGCTTATTTTCTCAGACTACTTACCTTTGGAATGCCCTCCCTGTCCACTGTTTCCTTGACTGTACAAACATGCAGAAATTTAAATGTAATGTGGACAAACATCTTGCTGCACAACTCCCCATTTCGGATGCCTCCTATAAATCTGACCTCTAAACACAGTAGCTCCTTACATCTCAGTTGCAATATGCCTTGTTTGGGGTGAATATAAGTAAAAAAAAAAGTCTATAATGCTAATAATATAAAATTTAAATCTCATATATTAGTGTGTAAAGTAGATATTAAAATTAACCATGACTATAGCTAAGAAAGAAATCAGATGACTGAAATAATGACGCAGTACCACTGAGCCTATCCGTGCATGGTTGTCCTTTGTTTGTTTGACTCACTTAGAAGCGAAGAACACCAAAAGATTTAAACATAAGGTGGAAAATGTATTGGTTAAAGGAAACTAATAGATAGTGACGGGGTAATAAAATCAAAGACTCTAATATTTTTTAAGGTTGAAGTGGATACTGCTTAACTATAAAAACGACCCTAGTATGTAAATCCATGTGATTTTTTTTCAGGATTGAAACACAAACATTTATTGTGTAGCTTACTATCTATAACTATATATATAATACACACACGCATATATATATATATATATATATATATATATATATATATATATATATATATATATATATATGCATGTGTGTAATTTTAAGATTTAAATTATTTTCAAATCATATTCCAAATAAAGAGTACACAGAATGGGATCCAAGTCCTTTACAGCTGTTTCTAGACGATGTTTATATTCAGTTATACAAAATAACACATATTTGTTTAAACAGCGTTCTTTAGAACGGGATTTCACATTCCATAAATTATGTTTCGAACAAACGAGGAAGAATTGCTGATTTTGAGGTCGGCTGTTGTTTTAAGTGGGTGGAATGTGAAGAGTTTCAATCCTCTCATAGTCTTCATCACGATTCAACTGTCAATCTATCCATCTCAGTAACCCTTATCCTCGAGTGTTTTTTACCTATATAATCGGTGACTCATTAGTAAAAAAAATAAACCTAAACAGCTTACAGTGAAACAATCTAATTGCTATACTGTCATGTTTTCTATTTTCTATTTTCTTTCCTTCTTTCTTCTAGCTGATGGTAGTTGGACACAATGGACTAATTGGGGTGACTGTAGCCGTTCATGTGCACCTGGTGGAATGAGACGCCGGACTCGTTCGTGTTCGAAACCACTTCCACGTTGTGGTGGCAAAATGTGTGAAGGAAAATCAGTTGAATTCGAAAAATGCAGTCAAAATGGAACATGTGAGTGCCACTTGGAGAATTGTTATATTCCGACAGCTAACTAGTTTTATCCACTTCATGTAATATAGAGAAGAATTTTTTATACTTAAGAATTATTAAAATTTATTCAACAACAACAAATAATAGTTATTTAATAAAATGTCATTTTTGAAAACCAATATGGAAGTTTTCATCAGATGTCCATCTAGCTTGGTAGGTTAAGAGCAGGTTCAAGCCGTTTCTTTGAATAGTGGCCGTGGACAAGCACTTGTAAATCGAAGTCACGATGGTTGACACATCATTAAAGTCTTCCGCATGGTGGGGCCTATCACTGCACTCGTCTCCAACACAAATCTACCGCAAAGAACAGCATATTTTGTCCGCTTGTGGTCCTTTGCTGCTAAATGTTCAGGATTTGTTGTCAATAATAGGCGTTCCCTCGAATAATGACGATGGAGAGCCGCTCATAGACGCAAGTCAATTTATCATTTCTGCCAAAGCGGAGGTTAGGTTTTCAATCGAGTTTGTTTGTTTACAGCCTAACGTCCACATCGCTTGACCAATCGGCACCAAACTTGGCCAAAATATCGGTCATGGTCTAACTTAGAACTGATTTAATGTTTAGATAACTAGGTCAATGGTCATGGTCACGGAAAAGGTAAAGTCACACTTTTGGCGGTAACTTCGATTTTTCAAAATTTGAGTATAGATCTGATACTCTTTAAAAACCAGTAACCACCATGCAGAATTTCAACCTGATCTGATAAATACTTTTTTGAGTTATCAACATTTCCATAGCATAATTTCGGGAATACTTAATACAATATTGAGAAGTAAAGCCCCAGATAAGACTTTGGCACATCCTTACGTATTCAGGCAGAGGTATGCTGTCTTAAACTGACTTATGTTCTTGTTTGATATTTTTTACTGATGTTAACCTCTTAATTGAATTTGACCTCAAAAAAAGAAACTGACCTGAGATCAACATACAATATTTCACGTGTTTTCTTTTACTTTTATTTGCCCACTTTTCAACCAGAAAGTTTCTTCATAATTATTTTAAAGGTGTCCCTTTTTTATCACATTTCATATACATGTTGCTATTTTTGTAAATGAATAAATCAAGAAATTTTTCTCAATAAATACATAATTCTACATTTTACAAAATATGAATCTTAAATTTAAATTTTAAAGTTCATGAAAGTCTTTTTCGAGCACCAAATTTAAAAAGCCTATATTCCAAACATCAGGAAGCTTCTTTCATCGGATTCCTGCTTGCTGGCGATGGAGATCAACTCGTAGAGCCAAGTAAATTCACTATGGTCCACAGTGTGCCGCATCATTAATAGACCAATACTGTTGAGGAAGTTCCGTGTGGTGGGGCCAATCGCCCCACTCGTCTCCACGACTATCGGTTGGAATACAAATCTGTCGAGAAGACAGGCGTATTTTGATCGCTTGCAGTTCTCTGCTAACGCTGTCAACTTTTGAACAAGAAAGTTTCTTCATATTTTAAAGGTGTCTCTTTTTTACCACATTTCATAAACATGTCGTCCTTTTTGTAAATGAATATTTCTTGTAAATTTACTAGTGACATGTACATGTAAACCTTATACCATTCATGCTTTTCTGTCGTATGGAATCACTTTGTCCATTTTTTTGATTTTCACAATCAAATCACAAGAAGCTCTGACGAGTTTTTCTTTCTATTACTTTTTTTTTTGCTTATCATAAATTACATTTTTAAATCTTCCCTTTGTAAATGAAAAAATACTTTAAGGTATTTGAAAAAAGTGTCCCAGCTCGCTTATTTCTCTGTGGCTCAGACAGAATATTTATTTGTCCATTTTGAAATGGATCTGTTAAATTTTTCAGAAAGAACGACATGGACCTGTGGCGCAACGGTTAAAGAGCTGATGAAAGTAATCCGAATAATCCAAATAACACAAAGACGACGTACACAACGTTTACTTTCGTGATTTTAGCAATAATTGGATTATTGACCCTCTTCGTTTCAACGTACACATGTTTGCGTACATGAATCCATATGCCATTCATTTTTAAAGGAAACCGAAACGGTGACACTTTTATCGGTTGAAAGTTCATTCGGTCATCTCAAGTTATTGTAAAGTTTAGCTAGTTTTATCCGGTTGCACCTATTTACTTATCTCCCCATGAGGACAGAGTTAGACACAAAGTAGGTTTTTAATGTGGGGAAAATCCATCCATCCAAAAGGGGCACTCTGGGTTGGGGACAAAAATAAAAATTGCCTCAGTATAGAACGGTATCTCCTTCATTGACTGAGGACAGAAGAGATGAAGTATAGTATCCAAACAGATACTACACTAATCAAAAGGCGAACATTGTATTGTTAGTAGTATTTACCTCCTCCGCAGGAGGTTAGACACAAGGTCAGGTGGGGTTTTGAAAAGCCGGCATATAACGTGAAGTGCACTCTGGCCTACAAAAAGATGCCTGAGCAGTCCCGTCGACATTCTCCAGTAAGGGCCCCTCAGGCGATTATCAATAAACATCTTCATATTCCAGCAGCTTCTTTCCAAGAACTGCAGGCTTTTTGAACTCCTTTACTGCTGACTGTTTTTCTCCTACCTATAACCTTGGTCTTTTCAAGACAAACACCAACAGGCATCTCCTGTCTTTGCAATACTAATCTTTTTTTCTTGTTAGGTCCTTACATCAAGTGGCTTCAGCCTTGTCTGAAGCAATTGCCATAAAAAAAAACTAACCTCTTCTCAGAGGGACTGGATCTATTAGGATTGAACAATATCATACTGCAACCCGACAGCAACAAAGCCACTAGTAGTTTATAAAGAAACTACATTATGAATACCTTAAATAACATTCTTCTCTTTGCACATTAAGTGTGATGTCATCTATCTAAGATAATTATTTTTTAATCAGCAATAGACAAAATCCTGAGCAGCACAACATATAAATCTGTTATTTCAGAATTTTTTAGATGCGGATTGATAATTTGTATTAGCGGGACTACTATTCTAATCTTGGTTGCTATTTTCCATATAGGTCCCGAGTTCGACATAAATATTCAGAAGTTCGAAAAGATGCACCCAGTGGCACGCAGGTCTGGTGATGCCCTAAATTGTATGCCCCAAAGACTCAAGTATTAGTTCTAGTACTGAGAAGTATAATGAGAAAGGGAGATATTTTGAATATGATTGGATGCCACCATCAATTTAGATGCCCTGTCGTTCCCTCCCCCTGTACGCCACTGGATGCACTTGGAGAAAGTCGGAGGTTACATCAACCGAAACGTTGTGAAAATAACAACCAAGATTAGAATAGTAGTCTGAATACTCCAAACAATACACATATGAATATGTTTAGGCAATGAATAATATTCACAAGTGTATGTGGTCGTTTCAAAATTGTTAATCAAATTATTTCATTAAATTGATTTCGAAATACAGGGTGGTCGCTAGAAAAGCGGAAAATTTGAGGTTGTAAATGTTATTGTTTAAAATTTATTTTGTTTAAATTTTATTGCGTCTAGTTTATTCACTTCTTCGATTTGCATGGACGACATTTTAAGCATCTGTGAATGTTTTTCAAAAACTACTATTATAATTAATAGTAGTTTTTGAAAAACTTTTCACAAGTTATTTTTTGTAAAAATAAATTACCATTTGATAAATTTCCCGCTTTTCTAGTAACAACCCTGTAGTATAAAATAATGAATAGTTCGTTAATAAAAGTACTTTAAAATAGAACTTGTAAATATTAAAGCCGATAACATTCTAAACTTTATGTGTTTTCTCTCAATTTAGAGAGCTAAATGTGGATTAATTGAAACTATTGAACTGAGAAAATGATATTTTGAAATTTTAATTATTTTAATTTTTATTTCTAAAATTTAGGTTGTATGTATGAAGCGTGGTCAGCCTGGTCAACGTGCAGCAAAACATGTAATGCTGGTCTTCAAAGTCGGACACGAGAAGAATATAAGTTATCTTCATGTTCCCGCCCACAATTATCCATGAAACGGACTTGTGAAATTCAGCCTTGCAATGGTATGTATGGATTACGATTAGAGGATAAAACCAGATTTGTTTGCTTTAAACATAGTAATAACTGCTGAAGAAAATTTCGCATCTGATGTAGTGCAACGTCCAAACAGTTTAAAGCAATGCTGGACGTATCGTGATCGTTGACCTTTGGGTGATTACCCTGTTCACAACTCATTTCTACATGTCTCTAGCCCTGTGCTATTCTTTTGTCAATATATTGAAATAGAAGAATACTTTTCCGAACAGAACAGTTTTGCACCACTTTATTTCTTTTATTAAAAATATAGATATAATGAAACTAAACCTTATGTCTAGAATCCTTATTTCAATTTCGATCAAAATGACATGATTTTGATTGCCAAAAATGTCTAAAATGTAAGGCTTAAGTTCAAGGGGTCTTGAAGAATAAATGGAAATCCAGGGAACCTTGTTTAATTGTTGTCTAATTGACTATGGATCAAATTCAATGAAAATCTGAAATATTTGAATTTTCAAATGGGAGATTGTGTTTATATTATGCTCTTGAAATCCCTTTAAAATACTCCAAAAAAACTGAAATTTAGGATAGACTTATTAATTGATGTCTAATGCCTATTGTTTAAATTTTTTTTTAAATGGAGGTATCTGAATTTTCAAGAGGGGCTTCCACCCTTTTGCATAAAACTGAATTAAACTAAGTACAGCCCACATTTAGATCCCTTACGCCTTCCAGCTCTTTTCCAAAAAACATAATGATTGGTTAATTAGTTTAGGAGTGAATCCTGTACATACAAATATATAAAATATAAACATACCTATCTCTATATAGATAGAGATTGAATTGAATGATTGAATTGAATCGAATCGAATATGAGGAAGTGGTATCAAAAATTGAATTTTAATTCTGTCTGAAATTTTAAAGTTTTATTTCACTTTAATGGCATAAAGACAGATTAAAATCTACTTTTCTCAGAAAAGCTGTCGGATATTGTTGGCAACATAACTGTCTCACATACTAACTAAAGTGCTCATCTATGCCAAGTTTCTCAACTTTTCTTGAATTTCATAGCCAGGAATAGAAGTTACAATCATCTATTAGATATTTTTCATTCACTTTTTATTTAACAAAATATTATTCAGGTGTATGATGTGGGACACTATAGCAGAAAAAAGAAAAACAATTATATCGTGTGAGATTCGAACCCACGATGATATTAAATATTGGAACCGAAGGCGAATGCCTTATCCACAACGCCACCGATCTAACGAAAATATTCTGTCATTTTAACCTATTTTTTATGAGTTCAGCATAGGGATTTTTTTTATCTATTCACATGAATCTAAAATAGATTCATTGTCTAAAGTAAATAAAGAAACGTAAATATAAAATAAAATATCCTTGTTAAAATAAAAATATATTTGAACATTTATTAAATATTTTTATCAATTTTTAATAAAAAAATAAAAGGATAAATGTTTTCTCTTCGAATACCTCAAATATACTGATTTAACATAGTTGTTTGATCGGCTAAAAGGTAATGCTACAAATGTCGGACCAATTGTTTTTAATGTTATTTTTCACATACTTTTTATTTTTAATGAGTTTTAAAAAGGTTCAAACACTTATGATAGGATAAAGACATCAGATCGAAAGTGCTGATTCCAAATCGGCGGTTAGTGTGACTCTTAGATCAACTATTATACTGTGATGTCTCGACACATATACAGATAACCTTGATTTATGTATAGGGATGTGTATGCTATGCATAGCTTAGATAGACACTTTAAATAACCGATTAAAAAAAACAATATGATGGGTCATTGAATTATTATTCATTTCTAAATGTTTATGTTGATGAAGTTCATTTGCAAAATGTGTTTCGTGCTTTTGAAATTAATTGATGTGTTTATATAAGTATGTATTTATAAAATAAATAACTTATTGTTTCTTTTATTCCTGAATCCAGTGAAATGTGGTGAATGGTCAACTTGGTCTCCTTGTCAAGGTGTCTGCAATAAAGGAATAAGCAAAAGAATTTTCCGAATTTCTCTGACTCACATCAACAACCTATTATGCAAACAGATGGAAGAAGTCAAGACTTGTAACCTGCAGAAACCATGCCGTATGTAGAAAACTTTCTTAATTGTATTATTTTTTATTTAAATAATCTCCATTGTTCATACAGATAGATTTATCCCGGATATATTACCTTACATTTTATTTGTTACATGATAAAATTTTACGAAAAACTCTGAGTTCAACCGCCCTAAACGAATAAGGAGTACTTTTTAGGAATACTTATCCATCATAATCACTTCTGAGTTTCATTCAACACTTCCGAGACTGGCGAACAACGTTAACGAACTTCACTGAACAATCTATACAATACGAACCGAACTATTGTTTTTTTTTTTAATTTATATCCCAACTCTAAAATAAACCTAACCTAACCCTAAAATAACCCTAACCTAACCCTAAACTAAGATTTAGTTTCAGTTTGCAAAATCGGTTTAGTTCGGTTCGTATTGTGTAGAAGCATCGGAACTTGATTCGGCTTTCTCTGTTCATAGTCAGAACTGCTTACATCATGACTTACAACTGCAAATTCCTGGATATCTATTTCTAAAAAGCAACGAATAAGGAAAATAAAAGAGAGTGGATATTTCGTCAAAAGCAAAAAGAAATAATCTTAACTTTTACTCATTGAAATTTAAAATCTAAAAAAAAGGATTTTTGAGTCATTTAAAATAGAAATCAATTTCAGTTAAATATTCAGTTTGTTGTTTAAAAGAAGGTGTAGAATGCAGATTAGAAGCCATTGTAAGCGTTAGTAAAGCTGTGACTTCAGAAGGTATATAAAACGAAATGGAATTTTTTAAAATTGATCTACCATAGTCGAGGGTGACCTGAAGGCTCCCTTTTCGTTGGCTACTACACCAAGATGTAGGGGAGGGCGCCACTCCTTTCCCTGGATTGCTCCACTTACCCTTGATCCTCACTTTATAATGTGTTTAGCAAAAAAAATCATCAAGTACCATTTTTTTAGTTTTTGGTATAACTTCAGAGTGGATTGAACCCCGGTCTCCCGGCCCATTAGCAAACACTCTAACTATTATGCGAAATGGTCCGGTTAAACGAGATACAACGACATAATCCTTTATAAAAAGTAATACCATGTATTTGTTGTATGACAAACAAAACAGGTCGAAGTCTTCTCACATTGAAGTATTTGCAAAGTCTGTTTGAAAGAATTGTTAATTTCCCCAACGAGTCTGATAGGTTCAGCAGACAATGTGCATTTATGTGCGTGAGTCAGCAAAGTAAAGGTTTATAGAAGTTTCATATTTCCTCTGGGTCAGAGAGACCGAGCGTATAGATGGGTGACTCATTTGGTTGCTTGCTGTAGGTTTTCTTCCTGGGTCAATTCTTCACTTTTCTGTCAAAATAAATCTGGTAACTTGTATTACAACGATGAAAGATTTGATTGGCTGGTACACAACAAAATCATGCCTATATGATATTTATTCTTCCAAAGGAAAATAGTTAACACTGCCACAGGGGAACTAGAAAATTTTGTAAATTCGTTGTTTCCCAGACAAAATGACAGGCAATGAATCGGCTGTATTTTTCTGATCTTTTTCTGACCTCACAAATGAGTAAGTAAACCCAAATAAATTGTTTTGGACTAATTTCCCAACTGTATTTCCTTAAAAATAATTTACAGTAAATTTGAAATTTATTTGGGTTTACTTACTGTTACGTCTTGATGTTTATACGTTTCGGTTCAATTACAACTCAGAAAAATGAAGGGAGTACGAAATAGAACCTTTAACAGATTTATTTAACAAACACACTGATTAATTTAAAATGTATAAAACCCGCTGAACGCGAGATGCTTGTTTGATTGTGAGACCATTCTGTTTACTTTTTCACTGTTCGACAGACGACTTCTTTAATCACAGGGGCGATAACTCTTACTTTTTAATTTAAGGGAAATAACTTGATTTTGTTTTGTTAGGTTGCCCTAACACTTACTCATTTATGAGGTCGGAAAAATGCAGACGATTCATTGTCCGCCATTTTGGCTGGGAAACGATGAATTTACCGAAACTTTTGCATACCCTTAAAATACTAACTGTAAAACTATGAACTCTTCCTCCCATTTAAAAATATACTGTTTTTTTTTTTATATATAGAATGTGCAGCTTCTGAGGAATGGTCAGAGGCGGCTGATTGTGAAAACAAATGCGAAGATGGAGTAGTGCCAATAAATAGTAAAGCATGTGAAACACGCAAGTATGGCTGCAGATGTAAAGCTGGCTTATTTAGATCTGCTCCAAATGGCACATGCATCAAACCGAATCAATGCGAACTCACGTGCAAGGTTGGAGGAGAGATTAAAACTGTGAGTATCTGATTGCTATGGGCGTTTAATGTTTTCATTTCAAATCAAATATTTTTTTCGTTGAATCTGTAAATCCTATGACATGCATGAACGTGTTTCCTTTTGTAATTTTCTTTCCAAATTGCCATATTCCTTTACAGATGTATTTGTTGAGAGGATGATTCTTCGGGCTTTAGAGGTCATTTTTTTCTTCGTTTTTATTTCACTGAGTGCTTGGTCTTCTTCACAATATGAGTTCGACCATGATTATCACCATCACATTCGGTTTAACGTCTGTTTTACATGCTGACATGTGTTGGACGGCTTTTCCAAACTAATCTCTGACCATGATTTTAGTTATCCCTCTTTCTCTCAAATTCATCCTTATCTGTTTTATACATCTACAAACCCAAGAACTCTCATCCATTTTCTCAATGTGACTAAATCAACGAAGTGTCTTTTTCTGCACACATCTCTCTATACTGTCCAGATTTAATTTTCTTCTGAGGTAATCAAGTCTAAGCCTTTCAGACTCATATAAAACAACCATTGTATCATTCTCATATCATTTCTCTCCATGCAACGCATATCTTCAACCCTCCCTGGATCAGGTTTCACTTCCATACATCATCACATTGCGTACACATGGCTGAAATTTAAATATTTAAATCTACTTTTTGGGGACAGTATATATAAATGTAAAATAATTGTGATTTTCAATATTTATAGATAATTGCTATAATTATTTTAGGTTAGAAAATTTGAGTTTATTCCTTTGTCTTTGTTTTAATTTAAAATAATATGGTAATGCTGTAAATCTTTGCAATTCAAAATCATTTCAAAACGTTTTAGAAAAAGTCTCTCATTGATCCGACAAGATGGATGTTGTGGGGATGTTTATCCCTTTAAGAAAAGTTCAATTCTGGCACATCAGAAAGTAAGAATTATACTCGAAGATAAGTGCCGAACGTTGAATTGGGAGCAACAGCTTTTGAAGAGAAGGAATAGCAACAGTGTATATTAATTTTGAAAAAATTACCTAAACAAGTAATAAAGAATGAGATACAACAGAAAATGGTAAATAACCAGCATGAGGAGTTGCGCATACGTATTTTCACAAAAACTTCTCTTAAATTAAGAGAGTTCAGATAACAGTTTGCACATGCTTAGCTCTGGCGATTCCGGCCTTTTTTCTTAGTGGAAGAAATGGCAATTTAAAGAGATTTTTGCTACATATGGCACCTAATCTTTAAAAACTGCCAATTATTTAGTACTGGCCAGGCTCAATGTTGCTTAACTTCAGTGATCTCACGAGAACTGGTGTGTTAACGAGATTATAGCCTTATAAGTAATGATGTTGCATATTAATAACCATTTCAACAGGATATTTCCATATTTTTGCTTCATTTATTTAATTTTATCTTCCTGAGGAAGCCGAAAGGTCTAAATATACTTGTATGCTGCGAAAATAAATAGTTTACAAATAATCTACTTTTATTTATGGCCAGGGTTAAGCAATTACTATTTGAAAAGCATTAGTTATTCATATATACATATATACATATATATATATATATATATATATATATATATATATATATATATTCTCTCTCCTTTCTCTCTCCTCTCTCTCTCAAATTTTGTTTATTCCATTCATCATTTTCAATCCTTTCATAATGTTCTTCATCATTCATCTGATAATCTAGCCAACTCATTAACGCTTATCATCGAGTAGCTTTTAGCCTTGATAAATGGTGACTTATTGGTAAAAAAATGCATAGCATCTACGAGGAAAAAACTTTTGATTATACTAACTATGTAAAACCGTTGTATGTCGTTTTTAATGTATCAACTAAGTTCATTCGTTTATTGATAAGTGGGAATAATTGCCATCAACGCTGGTTTTCTCAAACTGTTTTCCTCTGCACGTCAGTCACAAATCAAAAAAGTTTTGTTTTTTTTACTTTAAATCGCAATAAAATAAAATAAAAATTTAAATAAACAAGTGCATTATTCAGGTTTATGATGATGATCTATACCGGCTAGGAAATGGCTGGAACACTATAGTGATCCAGCAAAGAAAAACAATTATCTAATGTGAGGTTCGAACCCTGAAAGATGGCATAAAATATTGGAACTGCAGACGAACGCTTTATTCACACGGCCACCGATCAAACGAAAATATTTTGTCTTTGTAACCTACTTAAACTTTTTATGAGTTTGGTGTCGAGATATAAACTCAACATAAATTTTAAATATTTTGATTTTCTAAAAAAAATAAAGAAACATAAATAAAAGTTCCATTTTCTAATTAAAAAAAGGGATTTTAAATATGTACGTTGATTTGACTTAAAAAACATTCTTGACTTATTTTTATATGTATATTTATTTATTTTTCTTACTGTTTGTGAAAAAGGTTCAGAAGTATATTATTCAGTCGGAACGTTTGTCTCTAATGTTAATTTTACTTATTTTTAATTTTGAATAGCGAGTTTTAAAAAGGTTCAAGAACTTCTGACATCGATAAGTAAACCGGATCGAAGGTGCTCATTCCAAATCTTCGGTTAGTGTGGCTCTATATCAATCGTTGAATTGCGACACACATACACACACCTTTTCTTTTTATATATAGATTCATAATAAAAAAGTAAGACCGTTTTTAATTATGAAAACTTTTCTTTTTATATCACAGGCTAAAGAAATATGGACGCATACCAGTGACAATTGTTCAAAATGTCAATGCATTGGAGGCGAAGTGAAATGTACACGTATATGCAATGTACCATCGTGTTCAGATGTAAGTTTATTCTCTCACAACATCCATACAAAACAAACATTTTCGGCGTGTATACTTACTGAAACAAAACATTTAGTCACCATTCCTAGAACTTATATAAATGTATTTAATATTCTTGCCACAAACTAAATTCATCAGTTAACATCTTAAAATTTATTTCACTTTCAGTTGCATCTTTAGATAATTAAGAAAGTGTTGCATTTTGTGTATTATTTGGATTGTTCCAACTACTGTTCTCATCTTGGGTGTTATTCTCACAACGTTTCGGCCGATGTAACCTCAAGCCGTCTTCAGATGTATCTTTACAATGGCTCTCATGGTGAATGGTGGAAAGAATGTTTCTGTTCTTTTTTCCAGCAAACCATAGTCGTAAGAATTGAAAATGTGTGAGGTTTTTATGAAACGGAAAGAGCGTCGAGTCGTTTCCATTTTCGTATTAATTCGGGTCGGTGCCGATTTGATATAATGTTTCTGAATTTTTTACATGAAGATTGATATGTATTATTTGGATTGTTCGGGATACTCTTCTAATCTTGGATGTTATTCTCACAACGTTTCGGCCGATGTAACCTCCGACCGTCTTCGGGTTACCTTGACAATGGCTCTTATTGGTGAATGGTGGAAAGAATGTTTTTGCTCTTTTTTTTTTCAACAAACCATAGTCGTTAGAATTCAAAATGTGTGATGTCTTTATTATTGGTCCCCCGATTTATAAAATCGGGCGACCTATGTTTTGAGGCATTTCCGTTCGTCAGTCCGTCCGGATTTTTCTCCGCAACCATCCATTGAATTTCTCTGAAATTTTGCATGAAGTTGTAACTTTGGTCAGGTTAGAAAGTGACATTCTCAGATTTTTGAAAAAAAATTCTGGTTAGCCCCTCAGGGGGTCAAAACGCCCCGAAATGGCAAAAAATGACATTTTTTGCCCCATAACTTTTCATCCATCCATTCAATTTCTCTGAAACTTGGCCAAAATATGGAGGCAATTGTTCCTAATAGAAAATAAGTATCGCTGACCTTGGAAAAAATCTGGTTCGCGCTCCTAGGAGGTCAAAAGCCCCCAAAATGGCAAAAAATTACCCATTTCTCCCATAACGTTTGATCCATCCATTCAATTTTTCTGAAACTTGGCCAAAATGTAGAGGCAATTGTTCTGGATATAAAATGAGCATCCTTGACCTCAGAAAAATTCTGGTTCGCGTCCCCAGGGGTCAAAGAGGGGTCAAAAATGCCCCAAATTTCCCAAATTTATTGCATTTTACACTCGCCACATCGAGTCACATACAGAGGGGGACCCCGCACGCGCGGCTTGTTATTATTATGATTATTATTATTATGTTGTTGTTGTTGTATTTTGCTTGAAGCATTGTGCATAGTTTATAGACAGGTTTGAGGTTTAGAAGACTGTTACAATGCAATATAAGGTTATGGGCACCGGGTGAATTGAAACAATATCTGGTTGAAAAAAGCGATGATAATAGACATAAAGAAACAATATTTAATGCAATAATTTATTTTTATTTTCTACTTACTGTTTTTTTTATCTTTGATCAATAGTGTTATACAGTGTCCAAATTTTTCTGATATTTCGAGGTTGATCACTTTCTTTTTAAAGTAAATCCATGTCGGATCTACGTGCAAGTCGTGTGTTGGCCGAAAACATTAAACATATCTTTAAATGATTCATGTTTTCTTGCGTAATTTTTTTATCTTTTCTTATTATGCACATTTAAATTGTTCACATTACTAAAATTAGGTATTCATTAAACAAACTTCGTTCAAAAGTATCCTTTATTATTTTCTTTCTTTGTTTTTTTTAAGCAAAAAATACTTCTTTAAAAGAAATTAATAGATTTTTTTTTGAAGCAGTAAAATATTTTCCTCTGAAACTATTTTTGTTTATTGGTAACTAGATGTACATAGGCAACGTTGCCTGGGATGCAATGAATTAAACACATTTGTTATATTGCTTCAGATTAAAATATACTTAAACTTAAAATAATTCTGTCTTTTCTTTTTCAAAATGTGTCATATTGCTTCAGATTAAAATATACATAGACTTAAAATAATTCTGTCTTTTCTTTTTCAAAATGTGTCACATTGCTTCAGATTAAAATATACTTAAACTTAAAATAATTCTGTCTTTTCTTTTTCAAAATGTGTCATATTGCTTCAGATTCAAATATACATAAACTTAAAATAATTATGTCTTTTTATTTTCTTCTTAGAGTGAAGAATTATTTTATCTTGACTCGGATCCATGTTGTCCAGTTTGCAGGTCGAAATCAAGTAAGTTTTGTTGATTTTATTTCATTTTAAATTATTTGCACTTTTTCCCAATATTGAGACATTTCTTTAGATCTCATCTTGAGAGAAAACTGAAAAGAATGTATATAAACCAATATTAACAGATATATCGAAAAGTGTCTGTACATTTATTCCGGGATAAAAATAATTATTTTTAGATTATGTATGATATTTTTTGGTAAACTGCTATTCCGTTATATCAGAACAAGGATTCTTAGAATATTAATGGTGCTTCAAGAGATCCTGGAGTCTAAAAGGCCATAAAATAGTTTCTGTATAAAATGTACTAGAAAAAAATGTGACCCGTCAAGTCACCCATTTGGCTCGGGTTAAATTGTTTGAATTAGCAAAAAGTGAGTTTGCAAAGCCAGTTGAATATAAAAATGAATAAAAACGACAAAATCCCAAAATTAGTCTCTTTCTGCTCGCTATATGTCTCTCTTTTTCTTTCTCCCTTTTCCTCTCCAACTATGGGTTGAGTAGTAGTACTGCTCGTAGTAATATTCCCTTTCAGTCATAATGGACTATTCCAGTCTTTTTATTATTTCCTTTCTTTATTACATTAGACTGCTAATAAACAAAGAGAGAGTAATGGAAGTTAGAGTCATAGATGATGTATAGAATAAAATTTGATGATCATTGTTTGATACATTTAGAAAGGGTGAAAGTGATAGATAGAAAGTTATTAAGAGATGAGCCACATGGTGAGTTAATTGTAAATTACATCTAATTAGAACAATTAACATGGAAGTGTTTTTTTTGTTTTTTTCAAACATAATTCAATCCCAAAATTGAGAAATATCTTAGCATGTATTTTGTGTGATTAAAATATATCGGAAAAAGCAAACGTTGAAGTTACATTACACTTAGTATAATAATAGATTCTTCAGTGTATCCATTTTTGTCCTTGTCTTTTCAGAGGGTCAATGTCAGTTAAAATCCATGTTCATAAGTCTGGAAAACATTACCAGTAACTGTCGATCTGTAGAAAAAGTGAGGATCAACTACTGCTCTGGAAAATGTGGTGATAGCATTTCCATGCCGGCTTTGTTAGCTGAAAAGCCAGATGACGACACAAGCATTATGTTCGACAATCGTTGCTTATGTTGCCAAGGGAAAGCAACGAAAATGAAAGAAGTGATTGCTTTGTGCGGACCGGAGCAGACAGAGTCGGTTATGTATTACCCTCATATTTGCAGTTGTGAATGTAATCAATGCTCTTAAGGTAAGTGCAAAGTTCAAATCTTCCAATAATTAATATTTTCCTTTATTTCATCACAAACATTCATTCATATTCTCATTTTGTTTCTCAAAATGCTTTGTTTCACAATGCGAAGTCAAATTAGATCCTCATTTTATTATCAACTTGTGTAACATATTTACATCTAAACTCGTGTTTTCTTTTATAACGAATTCATTTAGTCTGTAGTTGGATCCTGACATGAAAGAGATATCGAAGGTTGTCACGTTTTTGGATGTACCATGACCCACGTTTATAATTAAAATCTAAAAATGCTGAAATAGAAAAAAAATGGTTGTTTGAAATGAAAGAGGTAAAAACACAACATATTTACATATATTATCATTAGGGTTTTTGATCACTCCTTCCACATTGTTTTCTCTTTCACTAGTATGTAGGACCCAGTTGGCTGTCGAGGTCGTCTCTCAAACGGGTTTTTGGCCTTCCTCTAAGTCTTGTAGATTTACTCGGAGTCTATTCTGTTGCTCTAAGTGTCCACCTGTTATCTCTAAATGTTTAGCCGTTCGTATGGTGGTGATGATGTCGTTTATGCCAGTTTGCTGTCTGATCCAAGTGTTTCTTTTTCTTTCTCGCAGACTGATGCCGAGCATAATGTGTTCTATTTTGCATTGTGCCACTCTTAGCCTTTCGTTTGCTGCATTATTAAGTACCCATGTTTCGCTACCATATGTCATAACAGACATGATGTATTCATTAAACATTTCTCATTTAATGTCCATAGTAGACTTTCTCTATACAAATATACTTACATATATACAAATTTACAATGAATTTAAAATAAAAGAGGCGAACACAACATATTTACATATATACAAATTTACAAAAGTATGAAAGTTATTTTGTATAAGTGAATCGTTCGTGTCTGTATGTTTGGAAAGTGAAATATTTTCTTCTTTCTTGAATGTTCGAGGTGAGCAGACTGAAGTGGTCTCTTTTAAAAACATTTTTTATTTACTTTTGTTCACCACAAACAAAGCATAAGCGTAAGGGGCTATTGTGGTGAGGGCCAGATTTATAGGGGCCAACCTGGGTAGAGAGTTAGGCAGCAAAATATTTGTTAACATTACATTTAAATTTCCACTTATTGGTACTGTCTGAGAAACAGGGAACTGGAAGTGTTTTACAAAGGTAAGCAGTCCGATGAAAGAAGCTGTTAGAGTAGAAAATCTTTTCTCATTTAGGGACTTTTACAATGAAGGGGTGGGATTTAGAAGCTAGTCTGGTAGGTCGGGGGTATTTTAGTTTAGGGGTAGACGTGCAGTACGTTAATTGGAACACATTCCGTGGAAGTACTTATAAAACAATCACAGAGATTAAACTCTTCAGTGATGCGACAGACGCTCGAGCTTTGCAGACCTATTACGTTAGAAATTGTGGGCTCAAATTACCTTATTTGGGCATATTGGGGAAAAATCACTGTTTGGGGCATATTTTGGTTTAAAATGATCGTCTGGTAGTGGTTGATGGCTCGTTATAAGCGGAATGGAATACTCTTGATGATAGATGAAGACACATTAAAAAAAATTCAATTTTTTGGCGTTTGGGCCCAAACTACCATATTAGGACATTTTGGACCAAAAATACCTTTTTTGACATAATTTAGACATGAAATGATCTTCTGATAGTGGTTGAGGTCTTGTTGGAAGCATATTAGCAAGTCGCTTCTGGTTAAAAAAAGAACAAACATAAATCTCAATTTCTGCCGACCAAATGTAAAGTTCAACAGTGGTACGGTTTAGGTCATTTGTAGTTGATGAAATAAATGGATTTAGGCAAGTTTTCTATAATATGCATGTTAAAGGTGTACGATTTTAAAAATGTAAATGTATCGGGGTCTACGAGTATCTTGGCGTTTATTGAATTAAATAGGAAGTCGATTCGATCAAGAAATTGTAGCCGCCATGTTGAATGATTAAATGTTGCAGGAACTGTGTTCGTTAATTTCATTCGCTTAATTCCGGAATGAATATAAATATAGAAGTCATAGGTATAAATAGAAATAACGTAATCTGATATTCACGGAAAATCATCGAAATGAACGGGAGCGGTCATTAAGTTTTTGCGTATTGCTTTATATTATGTAGTAAATTAATACCAGGCAAATAATAAATAAGAACGGAGTCTTTTGTGAAAATGAAACTGTGTTTATTAGTTCCCGGTGTCGATGAGTGGAGTGACAGTACAGAATTGTTAGGGAAAAAAGTTTTTGCTACCACTTATATGGAGTTGGTTTGGCGGAGAGTCATAGATTGTGGGCCAAATGTAATATTTAGTGTTTGTTGGTGAAAAATAATGAAAATTTACTATAACACGCTCAAGTGAATGAGCGTAATGAATTGGTGAGTTTAGTAGCCTGTGATGGATGGGGTAATTTTCCTATTAAGCAAATATGTACAGGGGAAAAATCCTCTCTATTTTATATATATAAAAAAAAAGAAAAAGAAGAAGAAGATTTTGTATAAAAACTCCTAATTCTGTTATTCCGGTTGATTGTCTGCCGCTGTCTTCAAAAAAGGAAAGCAAATAAATTGTGATTCACAGCTAAACTAAAGAAATGCCAAAATCAGTTTAATTCAAGGCTCACGTGTTTTGCTTCGGGGTGTCGATTTTTTGGAGAAGAAAATGAAAATTCGTAAATATACCTATAGAATAGGGACCTTTAACAAAAACTCACCCATTTCGCTTGGTTTTCGCCAAATTTTAGATAAAATTGATTGTTGGTCTTATATTGTAATGATGACAATATAAGACCAACAATCAATTAATAGATTAGCTAATTAGATAAAATTAAACACATGCATATCAACTTAATTATTGATGAAAGTAAAGTGGGGGGGGCAAGTCAAAAAGTGAGGGGGCTTGAGCCCTCCCTCCTCCCCGGTGCCGCCGTCCATGTATTTGCTGACGACACCACGTTGTACTCTCGTCATGTGGGCAAAACGGACACGTACATATCTGAGGCAATGGCTGAATCCTTAGAAAATGACCTCCAGCCTGTAGTTGATTGGGGTCATAAATGGTTGGTAACTTTTAATGCTGCTCCTTTCCTTCAATAAGTACAAGAAACCTCTTCAACCACCGATTGCCATGGCAAATAACACCCTACCTGAGAGTTCAACATTCAAACTACTCGGCCTAACATTCACAGGTAACATGAATTGGAACAAATATATTGAAGACATTGCCAAGGTTGCTAAAAGGAAGGTGGGCTCCCTTACCCGTGCTAGTAAACTTATCACACCTGACATTATCCTATATCTTTACAAAACTACCATCCGCCCATGCATGGAGTATTGTTGCCACATCTGGGCTGGTGCACCATCTACTAGTCTCTCCCTCTTAGACAAGGTCTAAAAAGAGTCGCCAACTTAATAGGTCCCTCACTATCCACCAAGCTTCAGTCCCTGTCCCATCGCCGCAATGTTGCATCCTTGTGCTTGTTTTACAAATACTTCAATGGAGTGTGCTCCGATGAACTTGCTGCTCTAGTGCCCACAGACGTAAATACACTCGACCAACCCGACAATCAGCTAAATCCCATCTGTTCACTGTGGAGGTCCCCAGATGCCGGAGAGCCTTCTACTCGAAAAGCTTCTTTCTTTGCTTTCCTGACTGTACCGACATGCAGAGGTTTAAAACTAATGTAAACAGACATCTCGCTACACAGCTTCCAACTTAGGATGACACCCTAAACCTGCTCTCTAATTCTCAGTAGCTCTTTACGTCTACAGTGGCGTCCTGCCTTGTTTGGAGTGAAATATCTTCTTTTTTTTTAAAAGCTATCAATGTTAAAATTTTAAAAATGGTTGTTTGAAATGATAGAGATAAAAACATGGTTAGAGAACATCACATATTTACATAGATACAAATTTACAAAGATATGAAAGTTATTTTGTATGCCTGAATTGTTCATGTCTGTGTGTTTGAAAAGTGAACTGTTCTCTTGTTTGTAAAATATTCGAAGTGAGAAGACTGGATTGGTCTGTTTAAGAACTGTGCATATACATGTTTGTCTTTATTTAGTCAATGTGAGAGTATAGATGTGAACTTGCGTGTAAGAGAGTTCAGTAGGCAATATGTGTGTGAATAAGTTGATAGTAGTCATTTGCTTCCCCTCTGCCTCCCCGGCAAAGGGAGCAGAACATAAGTGTCATCGCTCTCTATCTGCTTGGGCTTACTGTGTCTTTTGTCTGGAGGAATGTTGAAATTCTGATTTTTCTCCTCGGCCATCGGATCACAATGATCAATTTGTTTTCCGAGCGTGAAGAAGTGCTTTTGCGTGCGGAAGTAGTTGACGGAAGATCACATGATCACTTTTTTTCGCAATTTTGTATTTTTCCCGCCTACAGCTTCATTTTATACCAAAATTATGATCACTTTTTAGATATTGTTTTGAAGTCATGACTTGTGTGTTTTCACTTATGCAGTTTTTGTAAATAAATATATAGGATTGAAAGACATTTTAATCCTATAAATCTTTTGAGCAGGTCTCATCATCATTATCCTGCTTATTCTAACTATTCCAATCCTTTCAATTGATTATATTCAATCATTTCAATTCACTTTCGTTAATATGCATTTAATCTGTGAAAACAGTTTTATCGATTCTTAAGAAAAAAAATTGTTATCGTTATTTTTTAAATGATTATCATTTATATTTTTCAGATTTTTTTCAAATTACAAGGAACTAAAAAGAATCAAATGTATTTTTCATGACCAAATAATCTTAATAAAGTAATTTCAAATTTCATCCGCGTTTCAAGACTTTTTATTATTTTTATGTTGTTTTATCATTTGAATTATTAAAACGAGCTTTAACGTATTTAAAATGCATTTTATTTTAAGTTGATTAAATTTCTCAAGAAAGACACTTTACCAGCGTTTCTCAACCTTGTGGAACCCTTAAAATAACTTATATGTCTCACAGAACCCCTGTGCAAAGAAAAAAATATATATCCTATCTTTTTTCATATTATTTTCATCATAGTTCACGTGGTAAATATCATAGAGTATATTTTTTAATAACTGGAAAAATTAATACTTCTTTGTCAAATTTTCACACTGGCGCCATAGAGACATCACTAAATGTATTCTCAATGATTGTTATATTTTTTAATAACATAATGTGGTCCATATAATGATGTCTATATTACAATATTACAATAACCAAGAATATATTGTGCATGTTTAGTAAAATTATGTATATGAAATCAAATAAAAGAATAAAAAGTGCATTAGTTTATCTTACATGTTCTTGCAGAACCCTTAGGGACTGTGTAAGGAACTTTAAGGTTCTGGGAAACCCCGGTTTAGAAACGCTGCACTAGACGTTAAAAACAAACTTCAAAATGTGTATTTCAAATGCATTCTTTTTATTTCGTTAAAATATCAAGGAATAAGAGACGTTAAAATGGAAAAATTTGTTTTTTTATTCTGATTGGATGAACAGTCAATCCGGAGATTTTCTACTGGTGCAAAATAGCATTTCCTGAAATGAACACGATTCAATCGATGATAAAAGAGGTTTTTGAAAGTGCTTAAAAAAACGGATTGTTTGGTCTTAAACACCTACACAAAAATACTATTCAAAACCCTCATTATTCTAAACTGTTTTTGGACAGATAGCTAAAAATAATGATTTTATTGGCATACATCAATCTGTTACCATAAAATCTATTGTTTCAGATACATTATTTGTTTAAACAGCCGAATTTGATTTCGATTATTTCTTATTATCTAAAATTCACTTTTTACTGGGTATTAGAAAAGTATTGGATACCAAATGTAGTGTTCACAATTTTAAAGATTACTACACACAGAGACATTTATCTTCAGATAAATTGTAATAATGGATCTCTTCCAACTACTCTCTCTGATTTGATTTGATCAATGACATCATCATTTTGTGACGTAATACACTGTTTATCCCCATCTATTCATCCTTTAGCGACGTCATCATTTGTGATGTCACCCCATAGTGACATAACCTTTATACGACGTCATCCTTTATGAAGTCATCAATTGTGCACAGAAACAAACGCAACAAGATAACAAGACCAACAGAATTTTAGTAGTATATAGATAGATAGATTTAAATATTTAAACTTGAAGTCATTAAATTGCACGGATAATAGAAAGACACACAGAGTCTTTATGCGCTCCACTACTTTTAGAACTGCTCTAGCTCCCGCTCACTCACCCAAAATTGGAGCTGGGTCCTCTTACACTTCCTATTACAAAAAAGGAGCCGTTCCAGCTCCAACTCCTTAAAAAAAGGAGCGCTTTTTTTCAGCACTCTAAAGTTTTAAACGTTCTATTTCGCCAATGAGTGGTCAAAGTTTAGGCGTAGGCATCAAAGGGTCTCATCAATATGAGTGGAGGTCTCATCAATAAGTGTAAACCCGTAAGATATTTGACAAAATCTTGTTAAAATCTTTAGATTTGCTGAGATTCTTTTTTCACTTTTAAGATATAAATCTATTTAAATCGTATATTTGAACATCTATTTCAATTTTTGTCCATTTAAAACGCTGCTTATTTGCAACATATTTTCGATGGTGTACTAAACACAAAAAAAAGGAATGAAAAGTTGCTTTAATCGAACGTTTTTTATCAACGTATTCTGTTTAGAAATTAATCATCAAAATATATCTTCAAAATAGTATAAAATTAAATGATTTCCCGTCTGATAAATGTAATTTATTTAATTGTTATAAACTCCAGTATATAGATTTACCATTTGATCATTCTGAAAAGGGCACTTTAAATAAAAAGGGGTTTTCTTTAGCATCTATATAATAATACGCTAAAGGCAAATTCATGTTTGCACTACGTTATCACCCTCTACCACTTTTTTAAAAGATAGAATCGCCTGATTTCCAAAGATGCAATGCAAAAAAAATGTTTGTTTTTTTTTAATTTCATCTGATGTCGCGGTTATGTTGAACGTTAAACTCGAACTAAGATACACTTTTTTGCTAGGATCAAAGTGTAGTATCTGTTCTCTCCCAAGTACAATAATATCGTGGGGTCTGCATTCTTGCCTGGCGTCCATAGAATGAAAGTATGTCACAAACTCCTACAAAGGTATTAGAGATATAACCAGATATATTCTGGAACTACATTAGCCAGAGTACTTAGATAAGTATGTTTCAGTTTGAACAAAGGTGGTACAATAATATCGTGTGGTCTGCGTTCGTGCCGGACGTCCATAGAATGCAAGGATATACAACAGGTGGAGGATACAACCGTGGAATTTTCACAGATCCTGCTAGTAAAAAATAAGTAAACGTGATAAATTAAAATCGTTTTTCATAAACGTCTTCAGTGATTTTTGCTTTCTTTTTTCAAATATATAATTCACAAGATAAAACGTGCCGAATGGTTGTAAAAATTAGTAACCGTAAATCACAAACGCGATCTGTATTAACTATTTTCATGATAAACATACGACTTTTCTCTAGTCTATATATAAAAAGCAAAGTTGTGTGTATGTGTGTTGTGGCATCACGGTAAATAGTTGATCTAAAAGACAAACTAACCGCAGAATTGGAATCAGCACCTTTGCTCCGATATCGTTATTGATCTTTTTAAAAACTCATTATTACAAATAAAAAGTATGTAAAAATGACATTAGAAACAAATGTTCCGACATTTTTAGTGTATTTGACATCCTTTTTTTATTAAAAATGCAACTTTGCTTGATGTTTCTTTATTTATTTGAGACAATCGAACTATATTAGACCTAAAGGTTTTTTTTGTATCTCTACATTGAACTCATAAACAGCTTAAGTCGATCGAAAAGACAAGCTATTTTCATTTGATCAGTGACTATGTGGGTAAAGCGTTCACCTTCAGTTTCAATAGTTTATGCCATCCTCTGTCTGGTTGTCAAACGGCAATCTTAATCAACTACACCTTGTATTTGGTGACTGTCGATCATCTTTGGCCGACCAAAGCGAGAAGCATCTCTTACTGAAAATTTTACTTTTTGGAATTGAGCAAACCATTTCTGGCACACCGGTTCTGTAACAGCATTCTCCCCATACACATAGCATATCTTTATGCAGTTTTCTGTTTTTTTTTTGTTTTTCATTTTCTGTTGTAAAAAAGCATCATATGTCGGTAGTGTTCTGCTTGATCTTCCATTTCAAGGCCTGAAAAACAAGCACAAATGTAAGAACTCCAGCCCGGAGACTTATTACACACTGACGTTAACATACTCGCTACACCAAATACAGGATTTGAAGAATAGAAATATAAAACGATCTTTAGTAGGCCGGAAATATGACATTAAAAAAACGAACGAACTTTTTGGCCAACCCAATAAAAAACAACTTTTTTTTCATTTGACTTGACGTAAAGAAGAAAAAGGTTTGATAAACCCGTTGTTGACAGGCACTTCAGCTAGTAGATATACGATATGTTATTCACTATTAAACTAGAAGGTTCAGCTAAACGTAAAGAATAAGAAAAAGTTAAGAAACAAAGAAAAAAACAAACAAAGACGATGCACTTTTTTATACGACATAATCACGTTGACACACTGGAGCCAGTGTGTCAACGTGATTATGTCATTAGGTAACCGAAGTTTAGCAACGTTGAGTCTGGTCAGTACTAGATGGGTGACGGTTTGGGAAGACCAAGTGCTATATGTGGGAGGACGGCAACACCCCCTGCAAAAACTGCAAAATATAAAGAGATTGAATGTGAACAATATCTCTTAAGTTTTAAAGAGCTCCCTGTAATCTCTAGTATGCATGGCCACAAAGTCATTCGATTGCTAAGGTGATCTCGTCGCATCTAATAAATCCAAACTTGTTGCAAAGCATCATTAATAAGCTACTTGAATCTGTGATAAACTAAGAAATTTTCAACCACAATCTACTCAGTGACAAGGTCAACTGCTGATGTGTTAACTACAATATCACATAGGATCAGCAAATCACTTGACGAGAGCTTTTCTTCTAGAGCAATAGTGCTTGACATATCAAAAACCTTCGATGGAGTCTGATACAAAGGGTTGCTTCAAAACTTGCTCGCTATGGAATATCTGGCAATATCTTCTCCATCATCGAATCCTTTCTCTCATGTAGACTTATAAAAGTAATCGTTGATAAACAGGGGTCGGAAGTACATAGAATAAATGCGGGCGTGCCTTAATGATCTATTTTAGGGCCAACACTCTTCTTGATCTTCATTAATGATCTGCCAAACTATATTCCGAGATCATTTGTTGACATCTACGCAGACGATCCATCTGTTTATGACAGCACCTCGAAAGGCACTGGTTATCAAGATCTCACTGATTCTCTCTCTTCGGACCTGGAGCATGTGGGGCACTGGAAAAAAGTGGCTCGCTACTTTTAACACTTCTAAAACCTAAGCTTCCCTCCTTTCACTACCAACGCTTGGATCTATCTGTTTTGCACCAGCCGAAATGAATAGCTCTTTCCTTGAAGAGGACCCTTGTTTTGATAAGCTCTTAGGACTGACTTTCACTCCAGATCTGAAATGGTAGATGTATATCCAGTCTGTTGCTAAAAAAAATGGTTGGATCATTGTACCGCTCCAGAAAGTACCTCACTCCAGATGCAACCCTCTACCTATAGGATCCAGATACATCCTAAGATGGAATACTGCCGCCACATTTGGGGAGGTATCGCACAGAGCACTATTTCTCTGCCTTGATAGAGTACAAAATCGACTCGTGGAGGATGATCTCTTCTCTTCCCTATAGTCCCTTTTCTCACAGAAAATGCGTTGCTAGTCTCTCCTTACTCTATCGTTATTTTTATGAATTATGCTTGACTGAACGCCAATCTTTGGTTCATCCTTTTCAGACAACCAAACGGAAAAAGACTTTCCTTTCTTCCTCCATGTCCCTAGCGTCAGGCGAAATTTCCATCGATAGAGCTTCTTTGAACACATTACTGTGGGAGTGCTTCCTTGCTGATTGCAACTTGGTCGTCTTCGAATCAAATGTCAACAAATTCTTGTCCTAAAACACCCCATAAGTAATCAGACTCAGTTCATACCATTGATCAATGTTAGTACTCCCATAGTGTTCCTCATATTTCGGCTGACAATCATTTCGTCTCATTAACCCTTATTCTCGAGTGGCTCTTGGCTTGATAAGTGGTGACCGATTAGTAAAAAAGGATAGTTTATTGGTCCCCCGATTTATAAAATCGGGAGACCTATGTTTTGAGGCATTTCCGTCCGTCCGTCCGTCTGTCCGTCCGTCTGTCCATCCGTGTGTCCGTCCGTCCGTCCGTCCGTCCGTCCGTCCGTCCGTCCGTCCGTCCGGATTTTTCTCCGCAACCATCCATTGAATTTCTCTGAAATTTTGCATGAAGTTGTAACTTTGGTCAGGTTAGAAAGTGACATTCTCCAATTTTTGAAAAAAAATCTGGTTAGCCCCCCAGGGGGTCAAAAGGCCCCAAAATGGCAAAAAATGACATTTTTTGCTCCATAACTTTTCATCCATCCATTCAATTTCTCTAAAACTTGGCCAAAATATGGAGGCAATTGTTCCTAATAGAAAATAAGTATCGTTTACCTTGGAACAAAATCTGGTTCGCGCCCCCAGGGGGTCAAAAGCCCCCTAAAATGGCAAAAAGTGACCCTTTCCTCCCATAACGTTTGATCCATACATTCAATTTCTCTGAAACTTGGCCAAAATGTAGAGGCAATTGTTCATGATATAAAATGAGCATCCTTGACCTCAGAAAAATTCTGGTTCTCGTCCCCAGGGGGTAAAAGGGGGTCAAAAATGCCCCAAATTGCCCAAATTTATTGCATTTTACACTCGCCACATCGAGTCACATACAGAGGGGGACCACGCATGCGCGGCTTGTTACACATTGAAACTGGTGCAAACAAAAGTATAACAAATAGCAATTAAAATACCAGATTATATTTCTCCATTCAAATAATTCGATTTTTGCTAATAATTTCAAATACGGATCAATATACTAATTTCAATAATTACCGGTTGTAAACAATTAAATTCTCTATGAACGAATAAGGTAATCGAATACCACATCTATTGCTAATGGAGATTTGGTATCTGTCTGTCTGAAGCCGAAATTATATTATTACTTCTATTAATATACTATTGTACTATCTATAATGCTCAATTCAGTCTATTAAACTATTTCAGACTAATGTACTATCTTTCAATGCTAAATTCGGGGGGGGGGCAATGTAGTATCTGTTCTGTTGTCATGATACCATCCTCCCAAGCATTACCTCTTCCTTTGGGGGACGAGCAGTATCTGTTCTGTTGTCATGAAACCATCCTCCCAGAAATTACCTCTTTCTTTGTGGGGAAGTGTAGTATATGTTCGTTCGTCATGATACCATCCTCTCAGGCATTATCTCCTCCTTGGAGGTAGTATAGTATCTGTTCTGTGGTCATGATATTATCGTCCCAGGGATTACCATTTTATTTTGGGGAGAGAGAGAGAGAGAGAGAGAGAGAGAGAGAGAGAGCATATACTCTGGTCACATATTTTTGCTAGTACTAATAAACATATAATTAGGTGACATAACCATTCATACAGTGGAAGCTCGGTTTTGGAACATAATTAATTCTGAAAAGCGGAATTGTTTGAAAACCGAATCATATGTTCCCATTAAAAATAATGTAAAAGGGGTTAATTCTTATGTATAGACTATTTTTTAGGTATTTAATGGGGTAATATATAAAATTATTAAGCATCAGTTATATTCTTGTTTTCAATACTACCTATAATGTATAATATAAAACATTATTTCATTAAAAAATATATTCTTTGTGAACTTTTTATGAATTAAAATTATTTTAGTGTATATTTTGACTATTTTATTGCACATTTTCTAATATTTTGTAAATCTTAGTAGTTATTGTGACGTAATATCCAAATTGGATTTTTTATTTTAAAATATAGCCAGTAGACAATTTCAAATATAGAGCGAAGATGTATTTCTTTTCTTTTAAAATATTATTTTTATCTCATAGCTTGAAGTATCGCCGAGAGTGTATATACATTTTTTTCCTTTTAAAACTTTGGGAGGGGGCGACAGTGTATATCTCAGTAGGCCTGGCTGCCCCTTTCCACATAAGGAATGTGACCGTTGGAGAAAAGGGGTTAGTCATCTCTGCATAGGTCAGCTGTACTCCGCGACCTGGATCCCCCACCCAACCTGACATCCGGTCTAACATCAATTGCTGAACGGATAGGGAAGAAAGAAGAAGGAAAAAGGATGAAGGAAAAAGGACGAGACTGCTAGAGAATCTATCCCAAGGTTTGGGCGGAGCAGACGTGAAATTCGTCACTTCAGATTCACGACAGAAAAGAAGAAACGCGACAAACGAAAAGAAAACTTTGAAGGAGCATTTTGTGCAAAATCCCTGCTCTTTGAAAACCGTTGAATTATCGAACGACGAAACATCACAACAACTATTTATACATGTCGAAGATTCGGACATTTTATTTTCATGAACTTCAAAGGTGCCCCAACAATTTATAAGTCAGCCGCTTTCTTTGTCTCGGGCTATATTTTATTTCATTATACATATATCTTCGCTCGATCTAGTTAAGCATTTGTTAAAGATTTGTTAAAATCCCATCCCATACTATTTTTGTTTTGTTTTTATATCCTGTCCCTATTTATATATTTTATAAACATAAATTTTGTTATTTTAATCTTTTAATTTGTGTTAGCTTTCCGTTCCTTCACGGGGTGTTTGTCGTCTGGATCTTCATCTTTATAGGTGTCCTGAGAAAGAGTTCTCACTTCCCTTTCGTTCTTCATACATGCATATTCGACCCCGGAGACCTAAATCTTTTCTTTCTTTCTTTTTATTTCTGTTGCGTGACCGTCTTGTCATTCCCAATGAGATGCGACCGTAACAGTATTTAAAAATATAGTTCACAAGAAAAAATCCAGATTAAAAAAAAGATTGATTTAAAGAACCCAGATCTTAATTTTAAAACCCAGAAGTGTCAACCGTACACAGAACTATTAACGTTTCATCAGACGATATGCTTCGGTTTCGGTCGGTGTGGTTTGAGAATCGAAATTTTGTTAGAAAATCGAGGAATTTTAGGCTTGAAGTTTTTGCTCCAAATCCGAATTATTTCAGTTCCGAGTCGTTCATGAACTGAGCTTTGACTGTATACAAATAAGTAATTCAATAATAGTTTAATATCGTACAACTTGCCATAGGTTTCGGCTAACTCATTACTTTACTTTTAGTCAAGCATTCTGCAATAAAGAAATCTGATTAACAATGTGCATTTCAATATGAATACACCACACAAACAAATGACAAGAAAATAAAGAAATGATTAAAACAATAAAAAAGTTTTGCAAATATCCTTTTACAAAATTTGTTCTGAAATATTTAAATTCTTTGAAAATATTGTATTATGCTTCATAACTTTTCCCAAGAGATATAAATTCACAAGATGCACCATCGAATATACATAAAATCATGTCTAAAAATTTCTATAGTTAATCTTTTTAGATGCCTCTAGGTTAGCCATTTTGGAATGAAATTCTACAAGACACATGTCCGAAAATACTCAAAATATAAAATTAAGTTCACATTGGGAAGTAGTTCAACTTGAAAATATGCATGTCAATGTTAAACCTAATACATAATACAAATGACAAAAACTGTATTAATTCGATCCGGTGCAATTGTGGATAGAGACACGATACATAGAGAAGTGAGGTATCGCTTATCAGGTGTGGAAGGAGGAATAAAACATTAATAATAGATAGAGAGCCACAGTGCGTAACAGACCGAAAGAGTCTCTATTTATTTGCCTCCCCACGAGAGCAAAGTAAGATGCAAGGTCGGTTTTTAATGTGAAGAAAATCCAGCTCCTCAACAAGGGGAACTCTGAATTGGGACAAATATTAAAATTGCCTACGTCAAAAAAGATCTGTTCTTCACGGACCTAGGAAAGAATAGATACTACACCTTGATCCCAGCTCGAAGTCCAAGTGAGTGAGATTGTAATTATGGAAGAATGTTTACATGCTATCAGTCAATATCCAAATAGATACATATAAATTCCGTATGGGGACCTTATGATTAAAAAATGATACCAAACGATTAACAAAATCTAAATGCGACTGTTTATGAGAAAATCCATTACACTCTCTATACGTTTAGGGTACCTTATTCAATAGTGATCATTAATTTAAAAGTAAACGTCAAAGATAACACTTAATGGATTTAAGTAGGTAAAAATATCAACATACAAATTTCTTTCTTTTCATATGAATCAACATGGTACGACTTTTTTGACTGTCTCAATTCTGCTGTTGACATTTGGTTTCCCCAGTTCTTTCTCGGATCAGGTCCTTACAGGAAGGACTACATGAAGGTTGTCAACAACCATAGAACTGACAGGATTCGAACTTGCTACGTCCAGGTCGTAAGTAAACGTCGGTATTCACTTCCCCACGGTCATCTCCCATGTGTAGTAATACTAGCCATGAAGACAAGATGTATGCCTTTTACGATAATACTGTATTATTTTTACAGTATTATCATAAATGAAAATTAACATCTACTTACAGGACGGACCACGTGAAGGTTGCGAACATCCAAAGTGAAAGTGGTGCTTTGCCGATTCGGACTTTGCACACCCAAGTCGTCAGTTCTCATGGGTATCCACTTCACCACTACCACCACCACCCTCAACGTACACCAATAATCAACAACAACCATATCTGAATCCGAGAAAAACATCCTGCATATTAACAAGGTGGGAGAATCCATTGGCCGAAACGTAGTAGAAATATATATGTCAACATTGCGGAACATATCAAACTTATTTAAAAATAAGTGTAAAATTTACTTTGATCTACTGAAATTATTCTAACAACGTAACTCGGTCATGTTTGTAATAAAATCGAAGTTTTGCTCGATTGGATTACAAAATTTACCATAATTATATGCAAGTAATGAATTTATATTGAGATATGTGACAAATGCCCCGTAATTGTGTATGCATAATTGTGTGGTTTCGCAATGGAAACTGACACTACTAAATCCAGTGATCAATATTTTCAACAAAATGCTACTCAATATAAATATTATCAGCTGATTTTGAACATATTCTCCTTTTAAAACTGTTATGTATATACAAAGTTTTCTTTTAAAAATGAGACCACGTTTCTTTAGATACGTGTTGTCTCAAGATACACATTTCTCACAAAAATAGCATACACGTTTTCATTTAGAAAAACATTTTACCTTTAAAAATGACGTGAAAATATATTCCGTATTTATGAAAATAAGTAGTGTTATTTGTTTGTTTGTTTTATATGTTTTATTACTATTTTCTTTGTTGGTCTTATATATATATATATATATATATATATATATATATATATATATATATATATATATATATATATATATAAAGTTATCTTGTGAAATTTTAAAAGTTAAGCCTAAATAGCATTTAAGATGACATATGAAACTATGATTCTGACAAGCGAGTTTTTATTTACGCCACAATTTCGATGTGTCATGAAACTCACCCCTTTCTGTATTATATATACTAGTGTGAAACAGTGATTTCAGCCGACGCAATCTGTCTTTTTAGGGTGCACCAGTGTGCATCTCAGCGAGGATGCTGGATCCTACGTAGAAATGAGGTAGAGTTACCACTAGTATATGTTCGGCCCAAATCGGTTGTTTTGGCGAAGAGGGAGAACGGCGCCAGCCTGGCGGGAGAGAGCGTGTAGGTTGTCTGTGGCAATTATCCAGATACAATGGATGAGTTTGACCAGCTGAACAATTTGGTCATGGGTCTTTTAGATACGATGGATGTCAACCCGTGGGTGGTCGCGCGAGCCCCCCCCCCCCCCCCCGGGAAAGAAAGGGAATAAGTCTTTTGGTCACTCCCCCCTCCTCCATGGTAGAGAGAGAGGGAGAACGGGTCCTTTACGGTGACAGGAAAGAAAACAACCCAACGAGAGAGAGAGAGAGAGGGAGAGAGAGAGAGTATGAGTTGTACACTTTTCGTCTTTGTTGTTGAGGCGAGAAGGCAGCACAAGAGTTAGAACCGAGATCCCGACCGAGCTGGTCGTGATTCCCTCGGATCCCGAGGGAGCCGTTGCCCCGGGCTCCACCATCGTTTTCCAACAGAGATTAACGTCTCAATTAATACCAACAGTCGTAAGAGTCCACACACACCGTTTTGAGTAGACAAGTTATATCTCGATTAAGGATTTGCAGTCGTAAAGAGATTCACACACGCACACAGAGAGAAGGAAGACGGGATAGTTAGAAAAAAAGCCATTATCGAAGAATAGACTTTGGGTTAAAGTTAAAAACCCACCGTTCATTTTTATTAAATAATTATTGTTATGAAAAGACCTAGCCGTTTGTCGAGTTATTCTGTTATCGAATTGTCCTGCTAAGTAATCTTGCCTTCACAGAATCACGAAATCGTCATTCAGCAGACCCGGAGGAGATTCAACGCCACCACAGACGACATCACGAGCCAAAGAAAAGGTGTTCACAGTCAGGAAGGATTCCTGCGCCGAGACGGTTCTCATTACATTTGATGCCGTCACAGGGAAGAAGAGTGTGGGGTACCTGTTTATGAGTGGCGCCGCGACTTTGTTCATATCGGCACTGCGACGATGTTTGTAAGTGGCGCCGCGACCAGGATATCAAACACCTGTGCGCGAGTGGCCGACTACGATACCCACGGACGAAGAAGTGTAGGAGGTGTGGGGTTACCGTTATATTGGTGCCGCGACCCAGTATCATGGTACTGTGAGGAGTGCCTGGCAACCTCGGGGAAAAAAGAACAAAGCCAACCACGGCCACAAAGAAAACAATTTTTTTTTACCGGCAAAACACTTTGAAAAAAAAAAATAGACAGACAAATTTTAAAAAACCCACGGGCACAACAAACGATTTTTTTACCGACAGAGAATACTTTAAAGTTTGGCGGGCATGTACACCCGTGTTTGAAAAAGAGAATAGGAAAAGAAAAGAGATAAACAGTCTGGCGGGCATGTACGCCCATGGTTGAAAAGGAGAATAGAAAAGGAGGAAGGAAAAGAAAAGAAAGAAACAGTTTGGCGGGCATGTACGCCCGTGGTTGAAAAAGAGAATAGAAAAAGTAAAAGAAAGGAGAGAGAAACAGTTTAACGGGCAGGTACACCCGTGTTTGAAAAAGAGAATAGAAAAAAGGAAAAGAAAAGAGAGAAACAGTTTAACGGGCAGGTACACCCGTGTTTGAAAAAGAGAATAGAAAAAAGGAAAAGAAAAGAGAGAAACAGTTTAACGGGCATGTACACCCGTGGTTGAAAAAAAAAAAAAAAAAAAAAAAAAAAGAGAAAGATAGAAAAAGAGATAGACTGAAAGAAAAAACGTTTTTTAGACTTTGAGATCGGTCTGGGATCGCGAACTTTTGGTCAATTGATTAGAAGGCCCGGACGGACTCGAAAAATAATAAACAACCAACCCTGAGACGGAAGACCACAAAGAGAGGAGAAGAGGGGTAGGTGACTCTTTAGTTTCTCTTGTTCGCTTGCTCGGTTTTGTCGGTGTGTCGATTGTTGTCCAAACTTTGCACGCGGTTTGGGTGGTTCTGTTGTTGGGGTGGTAAGCTAGAACGCAAAGGGAATGGGTTCGGAGGAAGACCTAGTAAATAGTGTAACAGGTATGGGGAGAGAAGAGACCAGAAAGATAGAAAGGCCGATAGGAGGGATACGAATACCCCCCCCCCCACAAAGGGGATCCCGTCGGTTCAATGGAGTGGTTAGCAGTAATTCAGAAGAAGAGGATGCTTTATGGACTAGAAAATCACGAGATGGTGCTGCTCGCTCTAGAGGGAGCGAGGGGCCCAGCGTCGAGATTCATTGAGGGGAGGTATGTAGAGAACCCGGGGATCACTTGGACGGAGCTCCGCGAGCAGCTAGTGAGGCAATACGCCAGCGAGCGAACCGCGATTGAGGCCGTACGCGAGTTGACCCGGCTAAGGTTAAGCAATGGCGAGGAAAGGCCTGGGAGAAGGAAAACGGTGGGGGCAGGGCGAGTCCGGGGCCCCGAATGGAGAGAGGGGGCGGAGAGGATCGGGAGGCAGACTCCGATCCTAGAAGGAAGGCATGGGACCTTCAAAATGAGTACGATAGGCCCGCACCGGCCAGGCAGGTATCAGTCCGCTGGACCTGCAGGGGTGAGGGGCATAGAGCAGCAGAGTGTCCCACAAATTATGGGCGCCCACGCGGCTCGGTTAGACCGAACTGTACTAGGTGTGGTCGGTTCGGACATGAGAGTCGGTGGTGCACAGCAGCATAGATCGGAGGTGAGGAATTAGGATTCCGAACCTTAGTGTGCCACCTGACGCTAGGGTAAAGAACCAGGGAAGCGCCCAGAGGCCACCCCACAGAGTATAAAAAGTAGGGTGGCCCCCAGAATGATAAGTTTAGTGACAGATACCGAATTTAAATGGAAAGAAGACGGGCTTGGGTTTTGTTCGCCGGTTTATGAGAAACCGCAAGAAGCAATGAACCCCCCCCCCCCGTAGAGAGAGATCGAATTAAACGCGACTGCTAGGTCGGTTGACCAGTCCAGCGAGTGGGAGGAGAGCGGCAAAATACTCCCCTGCCCAGCTCCAGAAGAGACTGAGAGAAAATCGGTTAGCCAAAAAGGTAGAGGAATTACCTATGAAGTTACGGTAGAATGGGAAGAAGACGGGCTTGGGTTTTGTTCGCCGGTTTATGAGAAACCGCAAGAAGCAATGAACCCCCCCCCCGTAGAGAGAGATCGAATTAAACGCGACTGCTGGGTCGGTTGACCAGTCCAGCGAGTGGGAGGAGAGCGGCAAAATACCCCCCTGCCCAGCTCCAGAAGAGACTGAGAGAAAATCGGTTAGCCAAAAAGGTAGAGGAATTACCTATGAAGTTACGGTAGAATGGGAAGAAGACGGGCTTGGGTTTTGTTCGCCGGTTTATGAGAAACCGCAAGAAGCAATGAACCCCCCCGTAGAGAGAGATCGAATTAAACGCGACTGCTAGGTCTGTTGACAAGTCCAGCGAGTGGGAGGAGAGCGGCAAAATACCCCCCGACCCAGCTCCAGAAGAGACTGAGAGAAAATCGGTTAGCCAAAAAGGTAGAGGAATTACCTATGAAGTTACGGTAGAGGGGAGCAGAACGCCCCACCACAGAATAGTAGGAAAGCCAAGCCAAAGATAGTCAAGGACCTGGGGGAGAGGCCGAGGTTGTTCTGTGTCGCATTCGTTGGCTCTACCGCGCGCAGGGAGGGCCCCCATGCGTGTGCGGTGCTGGTGGTTGTGGCGCGGACAGTTGTCTTGGATGCCCCCCCCCCCCCGAGATAAACGGACATATAAGGATAGAAAGAGATGCATAACTGGGACCGATGGAGGGTCGTCGTGGTTAGATCCAAATGATCGATCACAAGTAGTAATATACCTGCAGCTGGATGGGCTGTTGCCGAACGACCAGGCAGATATATAGTGAGTTGTAAAAGCAAAAGGAAGTTGAAGTAATCGACAGATGTTCGAACCACCGTGAATATGACAGATTGTGGTGCGCCTTACGAAAGGGCACAGAAGTAATGATAAGCGAAGAGAAGGATATGAGATCCTATCTAAGATAGATAGTGTTGATACAGACGAAGCAGAAGAAATCAGTGGCCCCCCGTTGCTGGGAGAGGCACTCGATGAGTAATTAGGGACAGTGTCGGGAAGCGATGAGAGAATGATTATGAAGAAATTGGAAGTTATAGGGAAGAACCAAAAGGGTTACTGTCGCATGCAGCCAGAGAAGGCGCATCGATATCGAATGTCACCGGGCCGAAGTGAGCCAAGAAGGTGTTAGTCTGAGAGACTTGTTTTTCCCAGAGAAGGGAACAGAAGAGAATCTGGCCGAGGTGCCCGACGTAATGATAGTGACGGTATGCGAACCAGACAGGTCCGTACCAAGAGAATTTCAGTTGTTGACACTGACGAGTGAGTGCACAGGTGCACAGTTGGATATGCAATCGCTAAGACACTTGTCGCCGAATATAATCATCTCGGCAGATTAAGGCCGAATTACCAAATCGTTTGAGATTACCGGTCGACCCCATCGAACAGTTATGAAAGTACTATAATGTGTTAAAATGCGTTGCATAACCAGAAGGTAACAAGCTATTAGCTTTAAAAAGATTGAAGGGTTCGATTAACCCCGTCAGGAAGGGAAAATTCACGTTAAAAGGTAGAACTAGACACGGGCACGATAGGGCTTGGTCGATGTTAGTGAGAATTGTGCACATAAATAATAAGGTTAGCTTTTGCAGAAAAGACAAAGGGCGCGAGAAAGACATAGGGAGAAATTGGACGGCACGAGCACACCGACGGCCGAGTGCATGAGCGAGGGAGGGTTACCCTTGAGTACACTTCACCCAGATCGCGAGCGGGGCAGGAATCGCTGCCCCTGTCGGAAATCCGGGTGGATGACCAGTGAAGAAGTAGAGATCGATTCCGAAGAGAAGGTGATGGTGACGTAATTTGTAAGGGGCGTTGCGAGCTCCAATCTGTATTAACAAACTTTTAATTGCATGCATAATAAATCATTTTGTCACCCACCCACCTCCCAACACAGAAACAACAAAATGCATACGCACATACACACATACATACGTAGTCCTGATGTTTTAATAGACTGGAAAGAGAAAAAGAAGGACAGACCAAAAGAAAACAGAACAGAAAAAGAAAACTTTTTGTTCCATTTTTTAGCTACAGTTTTTTCTTAATTTTTGATTATTATTGTTTTGATTGTATTACCCGTTGTTCTCTCTGTGTGTGGGGAAAGGTAACGGTCTGGGAGATGTCAATTGCAACCAAGTGACACGAAATAAGGGTGGACGGATGTGAAACAGTGATTTCATCCGACGTATCTGCCCCCTTTATGGCGCACCAATATGCATCAGAGAGATCAGCCCCCACGTAGAGAAACGTGACGGTCTGGGAGATGTCAATTTCAACCAATTGACACGAAATAAGGATTGGGCGGATGTGAAACAGTGATTTCAGCCGACGCAATCTGTCTTTTTAGGGTGCACCAGTGTGCATCTCAGCGAGGATGCTGGATCCTACGTAGAAATGAGGTAGAGTTACCACTAGTATATGTTCGGCCCAAATCGGTTGTTTTGGCGAAGAGGGAGAACGGCGCCAGCCTGGCGGGAGAGAGCGTGTAGGTTGTCTGTGGCAATTATCCAGATACAATGGATGAGTTTGACCAGCTGAACAATTTGGTCATGGGTCTTTTAGATACGATGGATGTCAACCCGTGGGTGGTCGCGCGAGCCCCCCCCCCCCCGGGAAAGAAAGGGAATAAGTCTTTTGGTCACTCCCCCCTCCCCCATGGTAGAGAGAAAGGGAGAACGGGTCCTTTACGGTGACAGGAAAGAAAACAACCCAACGAGAGAGAGAGAGAGAGGGAGAGAGAGAGAGTATGAGTTGTACACTTTTCGTCTTTGTTGTTGAGGCGAGAAGGCAGCACAAGAGTTAGAACCGAGATCCCGGCCGAGCTGGTCGTGATTCCCTCGGATCCCGAGGGAGCCGTTGCCCCGGGCTCCACCATCGTTTTCCAACAGAGATTAACGTCTCAATTAATACCAACAGTCGTAAGAGTCCACACACACCGTTTTGAGTAGACAAGTTATATCTCGATTAAGGATTTGCAGTCGTAAAGAGATTCACACACGCACACAGAGAGAAGGAAGACGGGATAGTTAGAAAAAAAGCCATTATCGAAGAATAGACTTTGGGTTAAAGTTAAAAACCCACCGTTCATTTTTATTAAATAATTATTGTTATGAAAAGACCTAGCCGTTTGTCGAGTTATTCTGTTATCGAATTGTCCTGCTAAGTAATCTTGCCTTCACAGAATCACGAAATCGTCATTCAGCAGACCCGGAGGAGATTCAACGCCACCACAGACGACATCACGAGCCAAAGAAAAGGTGTTCACAGTCAGGAAGGATTCCTGCGCCGAGACGGTTCTCATTACATTTGATGCCGTCACAGGGAAGAAGAGTGTGGGGTACCTGTTTATGAGTGGCGCCGCGACTTTGTTCATATCGGCACTGCGACGATGTTATACTAGCAAATATATGCTATCCTGAGAGGGAAGGTATCATGACAAACGAACATACACTACACTGCCTCACCAGTAATACCTGGTAGTATGGTCTCATGACAACAGAACATATAATACAGTGTCCTTCAAAAAGGAGGAGGTAATGCATGGGAGGATTTTATCATCACAAGAGAACAGATACTACACTAACAACCATAAAAAGAGAAAGTAATGCTTGTGAGGATCCCCCTCCCCCTAAAAAAAGATAATGTCTGAGTAGATGGTACCGTGACGAAGAACATATACTACACTGCTCCCTCTCATTGAAAGAGCTAATGCTTGGGATGAAGGTTTCATGACGAACAAACATATACTACACTACTTCCTCACTAGGAGGAGATAATGCCAAGAAGGATAGTATCGTAACAACAGATATTTCACCATCTCCCCACCCAAATGAAATAAAGAAGAGAAGGTAATTCCTATTAGGATTGTATCACGACAACAGAACAAATACTACAATACAATACCTGGGAGGATTGCACTCCCCAAAAAGTAGGAGGTACTGCCTAGGAGGATGCTATAATGACGAAGAGCATATACTACACTGCTCCCTCCCTTAAAAAGAATGCCTAGGAGGATGATCTTATGACAACAGATACTACTACCTCCCCATGTAATATAGTACAATAAAAGATGTCCGATTAAATCAGTTTTTTTTATTCATTAAAAAGTACCTAGTGAGAACAGAGTCTACACTTTGATCTTATACCAAAAGCCGATTAACCATAAAAACAACATTTTTATAACGACATTCCAATCACACGAATTGTTTTGAAAATCATGTGATGCTACACTGAACCTTCGCCCTAGAGGATGATGTATCACCTGGGAGGATGGTATAATGACAACAGAGCAGAAATTACACTACTCTCCGACAAATATATTAAGATTACTATAATTAATATCATTTTCCCCTATACTATTTAATACTAAGTACAATAGGTTTTAATAGAATAGTTTCGGCTTCAGACAGATATACATAATCACCATTATATATACTAGCGAAAATATACTCCCTACGGTCGTATATTTTAGCTAGGCGGCCGCGTCTCACCCTCCTGTGACTGAAGAGTTCCACTGTACACCTAGAGGGTTTAGCGTTTAAGTGAGTTAATTTGGAAGAATTTAATAAGTTCAGTAAGTTAGCTCAGACAGCAGGCCTCAGATTCGCCGTTTCGATTCCAAATGTCAGCGTTAAGTTTCTTTATTGTTTATTTATTAATGTAAAGTAAGTTTCTTACGATTAGGAAAATGTCCGTCCAGAGACTTTCAAACAAACAAACAGGGAAAGTCTCCGTTATATTATAAGTGTATAGAAAAGAGTTGATTGTGTTTCAGACAGACAGGCAGATAAAGGCTCCGTTATATTATAAGTAAATAGACATGTACCGTCTTAAGCACTCGGACTTATGGTTAGTAGTAGAAAGGATGCGTGATGTCATTTTTAAATAAAAGCAGTATTTACGAAGTGCCGTAAAAATGTTATAAAATGAAATAAAAAATGTTTGTCAATATTAATTCTCTTTTCAAAATACTTCAAACGCCAATACGTATAAAAAAAGTAAGCTTGTATATCAAATAAAATAAGGGAAAAAATCAAATATACTTCGTCAAATTGAATAGAAGAATAATTTATTTTTTAAACGAAGAAATAAAAAAAATGTTCTTTAACACTTACAAACATATTTTAATAAAATATCTTTTAGCTGCGTACAAAAACATTGGATAAATTACTTCGTGACCCTTAGAAATTTGAAAGGAATTTATAAGCATTTAAAGAGAAATAACTTTAAACTGGCATGAGTGTCTGCTAAGAATTAAATAATATCATAAATAATGAATTCAAATTGTAAGTAAATTTAAAGCAGAAAAAATCAAATATATTTCGTTAAATTGAATGAAAGAAATTTATTTTTTAATGAAGAATTAAATAAAATATTCTTTTTAAACACTTACAAACATATTTTAATAGGATATTTTTGTTTGGTGGGCTTATATCTGGGGGCTTATGTCCAGTTGGCTTTTGTCCACTCACCGAGTAAACACCAGAACTTATTTGCTTGCAATTTTGAAGAATTAAAACGACCAATTTATAAAGGCTGAAAAAATATAGTCGCCATCTTTATAAACAATCAAAACTTCCTACTTCCTACCATAATTGGCATTTTTGATAGGAGCAAAGTGTAGTATCCGTTTTGTGTTTTGATACTACACCCTTCATCTGTTTTGATCTTGAGCACGGGCAGCGAACGGAGATCCCTTGAGAATGGGGCAATTTTTACTTTCAACTCTGGAATTATTTTCTTCAAGTAAAAAACTTAAAATAGTATCCAAGGAGAGGAAAATCAGTTGTTAATAATAACCGATCATTATCTAATGAAAAGTCGTCTCCGCATAAATGTTTACATGTTCGTTCTTAGCTAGATTCTTTCTGAATGTTTATAAAGATGGCGACTATATTTTCTGATCGACTTTTCATTTCGACGTCACAAGTATACGATGAAGTTTGCTGTAGTTGATGTTTTTTAATGAATGTTTCAACTGTAGATGCCAATTTTCCAGAAAAATACGAACGCCGAGATGTTCACATTTTACAATGGTCACGTGACCCAAATGTAAGCGCGTGTCAAAAGAAAATTGAATTTGTTATAAAGTGAAAATATAAAAGTTAAAATGAATAAAATGTCTTTAATTAATTGTATTAATAATTTTTATCATTATTAGTGTGGAGAAAAATATTCTAATCTAATTCGCTTCATTCCTATTTCAGTCACGTAAATTAATTCGAGTTTGATATCTTAAACTTGTTAGGTACGTGCAAAATGGCGTCTTCTTGTACGGACTATGCTTATTAAAAAGGGATTATCATTAATTATTTAATTAGTTTCCGTGTAAACTTTGATTGTGTTTGAAAGATAAAAGCCTAAACTTAATCTCTAAACGAAAAAAAACTGCATATTTACGTGTGAAAAATAAATTATAATGAAATATGTAATCACGGCGACTAAAAAACTCAAAAATTCAGCGAATTTTGAACTTTGAAAATATTACTTGTAAAAATCCCTTAAAAGATAAATATAAGTTTTGGGGAACTATTTCAAAGATAATTATTAAATTAAAGTCATAAGATACTGAATTAAACCCCAAAAAATCCCACGTTTTACTAAAAATTAGCAAAATTATCCCCCAAAAGGCATAAATTCGATAAATCCGCTATCACTTAACCGGTAAAGGACTTTGTTTACCAATTGACTATCGCTATGCAAAATATATGGAAGACAAAAATGTCATAATTTATCAGTTTTAACTTTATATATAAAAATGGTTTTGTAATAGTTTATAGAAGTTGAAAAATTATTATCCATTAATTTCTTTATTCTTTTTAAGGTTATAAACAAATTAAAGTACCCTTATTTTGTTATAATAAAAAAAGGAAATGCTTATTTAATTAAAATATTTGTGAGTGTACGCAATTTAAGATCTTATTTTATTTTTAACTAAAAAGGTTCATATTTAACTTGGTATTAGTTTTTAATTTAGTAATACTCTGAAATTATTAATGACGTCTGTTTACCAATCTTTTTCCTTAGAATTTGAAATAAAACTTTTTTTAAATGTTAAAAATTATTTTTACGTTACGAACTGCGTCAATTTTATCATTTTTTTTTTACATTTAAAACTTTTGTGTTACTCGATTTATTCTTAACGTGTCGTAACGATACATTACATTGATTCTTTTTAAAATAAAGTGTTTTTTATAATTTTAATTGTGAAACAGTAAATCAAAGTCAATGACTACACTGACAATTTATTCATTGAAAAAAAGTTAAAACAGTTATTTATTGATAAACAGAATTCAATTTTGAAAGAAAATGTCATGTTTGAATTCTCTTTATTTATTAATAAATAATCGTTTTTAACTTAAATATTTATTAATGAAAAAAATACAAAACAAATACAAATCTTTCCAAATAATTGACGATGAATTGTGAAATTAACGAAATTGTTGAATCTCTAAAAATAAAAATTTGAGGCCGGTGTAAAAGTGATTGGTTGTTGAAAGGTTAATTCCCAGCTGGTTATTACAGAACGGGGCTATCATACCAATCACAGTGAATCGTTAGTAAAAATTATCCAATTTTTTAAATTCATTTTTTAGTTAAGTTCCTGGGTCTCAAATTTGTCAATTTTTGGTTTATTTTCAAGATTATAAAACAAAATTCTTGCGCTGATGATGCCATGTTTATGTATGAAAGGGAAATATAATTATGTCGCATTTTTTATTTTTCCAGAAACTCTAATCATTAAAATCACATAAAATATTTTGTGCAATTATATTATTTTTTTGGTAAAAATATTGATTAAACAATGCTTTATTCAATAATAATATCGCTAATTCAAAAAATTAATTTTTCTTCGAGTTATAGTGATTTTGTTAACACGGTATTTAGCGGCCTTTTTCGTAATATATAAAAAATATTTGTAAACATTTTTTTTTAATTTTTAACATCTACAATGCTTTATTTTCATAAAAAACAAAAGAAAATTAATGCATTTTTTTAATTAATATATAAAAATATAACTTTAGTAAAGGTGTATTTTGTTTTTAAAAAATAATATATTTTCACTAAGTTTAAAAAAGAATAATGGTTTCATTATATTCCGTGATTGTTGATTAATAAATATTGAAATTTCATTAAAATTGGTTGATTTCCTGAATTTTAGTGAATTTTTAAGTGAAGGGGGGGTCAAAATGTTTTTACATTTTTGGAATCGGCCATTGATTTTGCACGTACTTATAACTTATCTTTATCTTAACCCTGTTTAGTAAAACAGTAAGTTGTAGCAAGTTTCATCACACGTGTTATGATAGTAAATGTACATCTAATTCGCTTAATTCCTATTCCAGTCACGTAAATTAATTCGAGTTAAATATCTTAAACTTATTTTTTTATTTTAACCTTGTTTAGTAAAAAAACAGTAAGTTGTAGCAAGTTTCATCGTACACGTAAAACGCCAACGCCGAGATGTTTACATTCTACAAGGGTCACGTGACCCAACAGTAACCGCGTGTCAAAAGAAAATTGAATCTGTTATAAAGTGAAAACAAAAATTAAAATTTTCAGTGAGTGCTTTAATCTAAAATTGCAATATGAAAAAAAAATTCTCATTAACCATACATCGAAAAGTAAAACCACGATAATAGTCTCCCAGCGTCCTGCTAACAATGACGTCATTTCCGGTTTAATAACTCGTCATTTTTCATTACATTACAATCCAAGTATAGCTTAAAAACAAGCTTGTTTCCGAATAAAATGTCTTTAATAAAGTGTATTAATAAAAATTTGAGAATAGCAGTTATAAGTGTATATTTGTAAATATCAATTTATTAGAAGTTTAAAACAAATAAATTATGCAAATTGCAAAACACACCTGTTGTTTGAGTGAGTTTTAGTAGCACTATACATACTACTTGATAGAGTAATATATTGAGTAACATACTGAACATATGCTGGGTTCGAATCGCAGTCTCGTCATCATATTTGTTTATACTTTATTTATATGTTATTTAATCTAAATTAATTAATAATTTCCTAATGTAATTCTTAGGTTTACAAAAGTTCTCGCTCACGCGAAAATTAAGTAAATATAGATAGTACATTAGTCTGCAATAGTATATACTATACTATTTCATAATAAGTACAATAGTCTTAAATAGTATAGTTTCGGCTTCAGACAGACAGATACATAATCTCCATTATTAATATATATATATATATATATATATATATATATATATATATATATATATATATATATATTGTAGAATTTGGTATATTCGGACTACTATTCACATCTTAGATGTTTTTATCACAACGTTTCGGTCGATGTAACCTCCGACCTTCTTCAGGTGTACCTTGTCGAACTCAGGAATCTTTCTGTCGAACTCAGGAATCTGGACGGAATTAGGTTTTTATACATTATATTAACCATTACCGTTCAAAGTATCACATGAACATTAAATATCATAACAAATTCGTTTCCTGAATAGATGTTAACCAATTCCTCTCTTCAACGTCCTATCCTTTTTCCTTCTTCCAATAACTCGTGAAAAAATGTCATACTAAAATCCGTTATCGAACTGTAAAAACTAGTGTAGATTGTCATTACTACTGAACAGTTTTTATTAGTCGGCCTCATATTTGCACTTTTGCGACGAAGTAAAATAGCCTTGAGAGAAGGCTCGTTACAAATTATATAGATGTTATTTTAAATTCATATAAAAGTCGTGATATAATTCAGAAGTATGCTGTTACAAGGATAGTGACCCTTTTGTGAGTTCTAGGGTTCCTCACAGTTAAAAACCTTGCGTCAGACTTCTATTGCCCTCTAAATTAGATACGCCGTGCAAACGACATCATTGTGGTTGGATAGCAGGGGAATTGTTGATTGCCCACTGTTCACCACACTGTTGATGATTTTCCAGAAACCACGAGTACCTAGTTTCTGTGACTCAATGCGTGTTCTGGTCATCTCTGTATACCTTCTCTTTGCATCATATATTACAGTCTTACAATGATTTCTTGACGCTATAAGTTTCTGTCTATTTGTAGTTGACTTATGGCGGTTGAATTGTCAGAATGCTTGCTGCTTCTGAGCAATAGCAGCTGCACAGTTCGAGGTGAACCATTGTGGAGAGTGGGGCTTGCTATAGAATTTTCACCTAGGGACATGTGTTTCAATTCCTGCTTTCTCACATTCGGTTACCTCATTTGCGCACTGATCATCAGGAAGAGAAAAGTTTCACTCCATGGGGCGTTTCTGATGTGATCATTTGTAGCATCTCGTGGTTTTGAGCAACGGTTCATTAGCTTTGGAGGAGATAAAGTCAGCCTTTTCGTGGCCTCCTCCATAAGTACCTGATCACAACAGTGAAACTAATGACTTTAGACCGCTTCCAGCGACCCCAGCGTCCTTTACACTGCGCTCAACGACCTCTACACCCGCTAATAATAGAGAAGCCAATTACTGTATTCTGCTCTCAGCGACTCCAACGTCCGAGGCAACACGCACCCATTTTAAGACAGGCGGACCTATCCGTCGAAAACCTCGTCATCATACAGCTCAACATCGAAGGCCTCACAACCGCCAAGCTTGACATCCTAGAGAAGCTTGCCACAAACAACAAGGCAACCGTCGTGCTCCTGCAAGAGACTCACAAGGAAAATTACACCATCCTGAAGCTCCACGGGTACACACTAGCCGGTCACACCAAGAGCAGAAACCACGGCCTGGCAACCTTCATAAGAGAAGACGTGCCCTGGTCACCAGCTTGTCAGTGCGCCCCCAATGTCGAGGTTGAGTGGACCGCTACTAAAGTGCAGGAGACGACTATCGTAAATGTCTACAAGATACCACCAAGCAGATTAAAACTCGGTTCGCTGCCAGATGCCCCAGGCCCTGCTGTGTATGCAGGTGACTTCAATTGCTGGAACACCAACCCAGACGGCGCGTACCTGGCAGACTGGGCATCCACAGTAGATGCCGTGCTTCTATTCGACCCGAAGGAGCCTCACTCATTTGCCTCCAGGCGCTGGAATACCGAGACCAACCCAGACCTGGTCTTTGCCAAAGTCATCGGGCAAGAGGTACTCCCTGTACGGCGCGTCTTGGACCGATTCCCCCGTTCACAACATCGTCCGTCACTTATCACAATACCATCGCCCATCCAGCGACAGACGGAAAACCAGTCCGAAGGTGGAACTTCCGCAGGGATAACTGGTCGGAATTTTCGTGCAGCACCAACACTGCAGCTGAATTATTGACAGTGCCTACCACATCCAATATAGACGAGGCCTACAAGACATATTGCACGATGCCAAGAAACACGTCCCACGAAGAGTCCGAAAGAACTATGTACCATGCTGGGACGAAGAGTGCGAGAAACTCCTGCACGCCCATAACGAGGCCAACACCAAGGCCGGGAGATCCAGAGCTGTCACAGACCTCATGACCCGCCTCAACAACAAACGGAGAGAGAGGTGGACCGAGACCATCGAATCAATCGACTTCACCCACTCCAGCCGTCAAGCATGGCAGACCATCAACAAGCTGACAGGCCAGGCAACAAAACCAAAACCGTGCCCCATCACTGCTGACGCCATTGCAGCCCAGCTGATCACCAACGGGAGGTTCCCCAATCCTGACAAGGAGTTTACCAGGAAGACTATCAGCGAAGTGAACGACCTACGCAGGGCCCACAGTGCTGATGCCAACCTCTCTGGAGACTTCACCAAGGACGAGATCAAATCGGCTATCAAACACCTGAAGCCACACAAAGCAGCTGGGACCGACAACATCCATCCTGAGTTCATCCTTCACCAGGGTAGCAAGGCAACAAAGTGGCTTCAATCTTTTTGCTCCCTCTGCTTCCGCACGTCCAAGCTCCCGAAGATATGGCGACGAGCCAAGGTCATCGCTCTCCCGAAGCCCAACAAGCCGCTGGATGACCCAAAGGGATATCGCCCCATCGCTCTCATCTGCGTGCCATACAAGATCATGGAGCGTCTCCTCCACGCGCGCCTCGATCCAGTGATCGACCCAATACTGCCAAAAGAGCAAGCTGGCTTTCGCCACGGAAGATCCCCCGTGGACAAGGTAACCCTCCTCACCCAAGATATCGAGGATTCTTTCCAACGAGGTGAGAAGGCAGGCGTTGTTCTCCTCGATCTCACAGTAGCGTACGATACTGTCTGGCTCCGTGAACTCCACCTAAAGCTCCTACAGACAATCCCGGACCGACACATGGTGGACTTCATCATGGAAATGCTGACCAACCGCAGCTTCACCCTTCACACCAGCAACGGCCATCACAGCAGGCTCCGATGGCTCAGAAATGGTGTCCTACAAGGCTCTGTACTTGCCCCAATGCTGTTTAACATTTACATCTACGACCTCCCAGACACGCTGTCCAAGAAATATGGATACGCTGACGACCTAGCCACCCTTCTGTCTAACAAGAGCTGGGAGACGATCGAACTGGGGCTTACGACTGATATGAACATCCCGTCAAGCTACCTGACAAACTGACGCCTTAAGCTCTCCGTAGCCAAGACCACGTCCACCGCATACCATCTAAACAACCGAGAGTCAAACCACGAACTTAACATCATAGTTGACAACAAAATACTCCAGTTCCAGGCTGCCCCGACGTACCTCAGGGTCAAGCTTGATCGCACGCTGACGTTCTGCATTGGTCTTCTCCGCCGCTGAGTACTGCTCCCCAGCCTGGTGCAGGAGCTCCCACACCAAGAAGATGGACGTAACGCTCAACACCGCCTTACGCACAGTCTTTGGCTGCTTGCGCGCCACACCAATCAACCAACTACCGATTCTCGCCGGCATCGCACCACCAACCCTGCGCCGTGAGGCGGGTGTCCTTGCACTGTCAAGAAAGGCCACTATCGATGAGGACCACCTTCTCCACAATCTCGCCACAGAGACCCCTCCACGAGCTCGCCTGAAGTCACGACGCTCATTCTCGGTGCATGCCCACCAGCTCCTGCTTTCAACACCCGGTGGCGTCACAAAACGAATCAGGCTGAAACCTTGCTGGACGGAGGAATAGCAGGCAGCAGATAAATCAAGGTTGCACAGATTTGTAGAGGACCCGGATAACCTACCAGGCATGGACCTCCCTCGCCGGCAGTGGACAATGCTCAGCCGTCTCAGGACATGTGTCGGCCGTTTCGCCGCAACCATGAAAGGATGGGGACTCAGAGACTCGGCTGTCTGCGACTGTGGTCACTCTGAACAAACAGTAGACCACATCATCGAGTCATGCCTTAAATATTGACCACCCAACGGCGGAGCCGGCATAGCTGCGCTAGACAACAAAACATGAGCATGGCTTTTCTCAACCAAGCTGGTGATCTAACAGTGAGATGCTGTGAAGCAAACGAAAGAAGAATAAGAAGCTTTAGGACGAGACTTTAGGGTGATATCAATCATTATCACAAGGTGATCAGCGTTCCCGAGCGGGCTATGAGCATTCGTCGTACAAGCCTAGGGCAGTGAGGTCAAGACCAAGTTGAGAAGCGAGGCTCACTGGTCCACACGATCAGGGAAGCGGGTCGGGAAAGTGACAGTCTGTGAGGGAGCGTGCTATGGAGAAACTATACGTGAAGTTACCAGCGGCGTCTGTATAGCTGGAGAATCCAAGCCAGTCACATTAAAATCCCAAAATACATCTATTTTGGCACTCGAATCTAGTGAGAGTGCTGTATCTATGCTTTCAGAGACAAAGTTAAGCCGGGTACAGTCCTGGGTCGAAGGAGAACGGTATATGAAATATAAGTAACTAACGATGTGCTGTAGGATTAATCTAAAGCACATGTAGGCTTGATCATCTGATTCTATCCTATGTTCTCTAGTCAAAGGGAGGGTGTTCCGAATATAAACACCTAGTCTTTACAGTAGAGTGGGGGTATCCAGTCATGTCAAAATGGTGTGAGAAGATTGAGTATTGTAGTTTTGTTTCACTTAGTGCTAGGATATCTGGGGAGTTTACGAGGAGAAAGGTTTCTACCTCATTGATGGTGGTTCTAACCTCCGTATATTTGTGAATGCAATCCTCCAGGGGTTGCGCGAAGGTCATTTTTGGTGTATGTCTGGTTTAGGTTTGTTTGATTTTCTTTGTAGTGTCATTTTGGTTTTAGATAGAGTGTGGAGTGCTTGTTTGGTGCCAATAAGCTCACACAATCAGACCATTCGTCGAGACTTGATCCCTGGGGGGGAGCCTCGGGAAAGCCCATTGTGGATAACTGTAGGGTCCTTTTCCATACGTCATATGGCACGCACAGCTACCCACGATATTATACAACTTTTGATAGAGCAGTAACTCTTAGCGCTACCTAAGAGTTAGGGCTCCTGTACTACCAGTAAGAAACGGCAACCAGACAAGCTGTCTAATCTGTACTCTCAACCTGTCGGAACAAGAGCGACCCAGACTAGTTATGTGAGACTTAGTGACAAGCAATTTTCCCCAAGTTGCCCAGATAGAGAGAAAGGGAGACGGCGTTCATTGTCGTAGTCAGGAAACAAGGTCAAGCACTAGGTGTCTTCGAGGTGTCCCTGCGCTAGTGCATCTGTGTCTGGCTGATAAACAAATAAAGAGTGCAAAGGCCGGCGATAGGCAGAGCCCATCTACTCTCTCTCTCTCTCTCTCTCTCTCTCTCTCTCTCTCTCTCTTTATATATATATATATGTGTGGGTGTGTGTGGGGGGGGGTGCGTGTGTGTGTGTGTGTGTGTGGTCCCGTCAAAATGCACGGTAGCAAAGAAACATGAATTGATTTGTGTACACCATTTTAAATCTATATATAAAGTATACTATAAAGCTCTACCTTGTATTGAGCACTTTTGAAAAATATTGGTTTTAAGTTCATTTTATCAACACATTTTAACTTGTTCAAATAAATTATATATAAAAAAAAATTTAATATATAAAAAAGCTGATGGTTTTATTTGTAAAATAATTTCTCGCAGGATAAATTTAAGTGAGTTACGTGATAGAGTCAGTTTATCATAAAATCTTAATTTCTCATCTAAATGACTTGTAAAATTAGCGTAGACGTTCTATGATTTATTTAAATGATTATTGGTATCAGTCGATTGTTTAAATGGTCGGGAAGAGATCAATTTATTTGGTACCAGCTGTCATTATCAACGCTTGACCTCAACAAATTTTTTAATCGATTTGAACGATAAACATCTGCGTTAGAAAGCAAGAATTTGAAAAATTGACTGCCCGGAAGAATACATTCATAACCATCTACCGACCGGTTAAAAAAAGTATGCTGCCCTAACTTTTACTGCCATTTGAAGAAAATTAATTAAAATATTATTGCGGTGTAACTTGAAATTATAACCGAAACAAAGTTATAAACTATAAATATTATGGATGATTTAATTTAAATAATAACATTATAACTAATTTCTGTATAAAATTTCCTCGGAAACAAATTCTGGAATTTAATACTTTTGCATTTAATTTTGATTTTTAAAATAGTGCGATTTTCCACATATTATTTTTAAGGCATCAGCGTTATTTGATGCATTTTTTATGGCGATGTATAATTATATATATATTTTTTTAATGGAAATCGCTTCAGACAAGGCATAAAGCCACTTGATGTAAGGAGCTAACAAGAACGAAAGATGATTATTGCAAAGACAGGAGATGCCTATTGGCCATAGTATTGAAAAGACCAAGATTATAGGTAGGAGGAAAACAGTCAGCAGGAAAAGAGTTTCACACGCCTGCAGTTCTTGGAAAGAAGCTACTGGAATAGGAAGCTCTATTACAATGAGGTAAGCGAATTGATGGAGACCACTAGACCAACGAGTCAAACGAGCTGGAACAAAAGAAGCAGGGAATAGATCACATAATTATGAAGAACACATGCCATAATAGTATTTATAGAAAAGACTGAGACTAGCACGTCTCTGAGAGAGAGGGTGCAGAGAAGAAGAAAGTGTAGGGCCAATCAAATTACAGATACGTTTCTGCACCTTATCAAGAACCTTCGAATTGGGCAGAGATTCACCAGCCCAAATATGACAACAGTACTCCATACATGGTCTGATTGTGGATTTGTAGAGATAGAAAATAGCCGCAGGTGTGAGAGCGATAGAGAGAACCAACTTTACGCGAAGCAGAAAGAGCAATGGATCTAATGTATGAATTCAAGAAAGATTTGATGAGAGAAAAAAAACAAGAAGTTTCAGGGTCGATTTCTCCTCAATGGATGGCTCTATCCATGAGAATCTCAGGAAGAAAAGGGGCACGCCTACGATTGAAAGACACGAGCTGAGTCTTAACTGGATTAAATGAAACAAGCCATTTTTTAACTGATGGTAAAAGTTAGGAATTAAAAATTTAGATTCAGTTTATATCGCATTAATCCCCTCCTATTTTAACCAAAGTTTATTTGAAAAAAAAAGTTTAAAATCAACCAAAGCTAATATTTAATAATGCATTCGTTGTATTCATTAAAATAATAAAAATATAATAAATGCTTATAATAAATAAAATTGTAAGAAAATCCAAACGTTGATAGACTAAATATGTAATTTCTCATTCTAAAATGTTTGTTTACTTACGTTATAAGACCTATCATAAAATAATTGATAGTATTTTTTTAATAGATTTTTATTATTTTTAAGATGGTAACATCTTATAAATAAAACTTATGGAATGTATCAAAAACGGTTTGCAATGATCCGCAATGGGGTTTATTTGCTAACTAATGATCTACGGTCGGATAAGCAAGTTGGTGTTATGAGTAATAAACACAACATCACTTGGAAATCATTAGCAAACTAACATTCTAAATGAATCGAACTGAAATGTTACCTCTAAGAAAAAAACAATTTGATTCTATAAGTCACTTTAATGTACGGCTTTCACATGAGGTAAGCAAAGAAATGCGAGATAAAATCATACGATAATTTGAATCCAAACGAAATGGTAGAGATTGTTGAAAAGTTAAAATAATACACTCTGGCTTTTCTTAATCAAAAGTAGATAATCTTTCGCATATGGTCAGAATGTAAGTCTTGTACTGTAAGAACATTCCTGATACAAGTAAAACTACGAACCACTGCTTGTATTAAAGTTTAGTTTCATCTAATGCTTTGTTTATGGAAAGAATTGAAGTAATCTAATGCATTGAACTTCCTGTTAGACTCGAAAAATCAAGCAACATTGGCTTTATTAAAGGTTTGTCTTTTATATAAAGGGCATTTGTGTGTGTGGGGGGGGGGGTGACAGTCACAAAGTTGGTCTATTCTTGATCATCGTTACCCTGGATGAAGAATTTCTAAAAATTAAAAAAGAATTATTCATTTTTGGGGATAAGGTTTCGTCAGGGGGCGGTTTTTCAGACATTTTATGTACTAATTTGGAAGAAAATGTCGACTCATTCCTGGAGGTGTGGCGAGAAAGAGAGAGAGAAACGGGGAGGAGGAGAGAGAAAGATAGAGAGACGGATAGAGTGAGGTAGAGAAGTTGAAGTTATAATAGAAATATATTACACTTTTACCCTGGAAAACGCCGGGTAGCTCTGCTTGTCTTAATATAAACTAAATAATGCTTCGTACATGGCCAGAATACACGTTTCCGAGTTAATTTTTTCTTATCTTATTGTTTTTGCTGGGGATGGGGCACCTACCGGATGCCAATCATTGACCCTCTATTTCAGACACTCCAACTGAGAGATCTTCTTCAGATTCTAACGGTCCCTTTAAGTGCAATTGTTTGTATCTCTCTTGTACTTGGTTCACCGGGTATATTCGCCAGGTAGATTTTGAATTTTGTTCATGAGTCCGGTTGCTTCTATAATTACTGGAATGATTAAGATCTTCCTAAGATTCCAGTTTATTTTCATTTTTTTTTTTGTTTCATTTCACTTTAGTCGAAGTTCTCAGAAATCAAGGGGTCCCTTCTTGGGGCTAACACTTGATCTCTATATGAGATACATAGATATTTGAATATCCCATTAACGGTCACCTTTACCTTTCAAACGTTGACAAGTTAAGTATGTTATAGTATATCTTTCTTGTGGTCTCTCAGTCTTACCGGATTCCAGGACGAGAATTCATCTAGTCTGGTGGAGTATCCAGCTTAGTGATGTTACTAGAGGCAACATCACTTGGAGAAGGTGCATCATTTCTCGTATAAGCCAGTGTGGTTAACCATACCGAGGGGATCTTATTTGGGCTTCGAATACTATGTTATATTGAATATTTGGTCAGGGTTTACTTGTAGGATGAAGTATCCTCATGCCAGGATGCCCTGACAAACCCCTGTACAGAGAGACCTTCGACACTCGAGGACAGCGTCTACTAGGCATTCCAATGTAACAAGACAAATGACATATCATCTATATTAAACGTCTGTCTTTATCTAAAGTAGACAATGTTTCGTATATCATTAGAATGTACGTCTTCTACTGAATTCCAACAACTACTGATCTATATTAGTCACATTAAAATTATCAACATTAAAATCCAACAAAATTATCTGAATGAAAAGTGATTAGATGATACTAGAAAAAAATGTGACACGTTGGGTCACCCGTTGAGCTCGGGTTAAATTGTGTGAACTATGAAAAATTGAGTTTTAAAAGTTAAATATAAAAATAAAAAGGAAAACCCCAAATCAACCTCTTTCTGCTATCTCTCTATCTATCTCTATCTCTCTTTCTCTCTCTCTCTCTCTCTCTCTCTCTCTCTATATATATATATATATATATATATATATATATATATATATATATATATATATATATATATATATGGACATATATATATATGCATATATATGTCTATCTCCCTTTCCACATAAGAGTTTAATTGTATTACTGCCCTTTTTTATATTCTCTTGTGTTTATAATGAACAATTCTAATCTTTCTCTCTTTTTCTTTATTTATTAACTTCAATTGGTCATAAATAGAGATAAAGAGAGAGAGGGACAGAAGGAGTGACATAATCGAGAGTGGTAGATACCGTATATGATAAGAGTATGGAGTAAAGCAACATATATCAAGAGAGCGTGAAAATGATAGATAAAAACTTAGTAAAAGATGGATCAGTTGAGTGACCTCAAAAGATTTATCCATGAAAAAATTGAATTTAAAGAAAACGAGAAGGATAATGAGAAAATGCATCGAGGGAATCATTTAAAAGTATATCCAGAACCATAGTAACATATCAAAGTTCGAAATCGCCAACTTTTTGCTTTGATCATTTTCTTAACACGGGTTGTCACCGAAGCACAGAGACACCGCACAATGTCTTTCTCCAACTTGGCCGAAGCAGAACAAATGGCTAGCTTCAATGATTCTAGGTTGGGGTAGGACCAGTTGAAACTTCGTTTTCCAAGGTGGACCAGATTACGATGCCCATAGGTTCGTTGAGTTAAGGTAGAACTTTTTCCTGTAACATATTCAGATAAACTTGACTGTTGACTTTGACTCCTTCATCGATGACGTCCCATCCGATGTAACGGCGGCTCAGACCATGACGGAAGCAAGCTTCTGACGTCTCAAACGGCTCTTAACATTTACAGAGAAGTCCTTGAAGCTACGGGCATAAACCCTATAATTCTGCCTGTTGGTCACAACCTCCACCGTGAACATCTTCTCGTCGGACCAAATCAAGATGTTGCCTTGGAAATGCTTGATCTCTTTCAACATCAGATTGTGTCTGTATAGCCGTTTCTTGATTGAGGCCTCGGAAATTAGCTGTCTGCTTTTTATATTGAGTTAACTTTAGATCCTATTTCATTATCCTTTGCATTGAAGACTTTGAGACACACATCGGTTTGGCAATTTTTCTGACACTTCTTTGCCGATTTTGGTCAATCCGCTTCTTCACTGCAGAAATCACACTTTTCGTGCGAATTGACCGTTTTCATCCTGGAATTGGCTTATTAGAGGTTTTGTCTGACTTTTCATGCTTTTTCAAACGTTGTAAACCGTTTTGTGACACCCTTTGAGCTGTTTGATGATATCCTTGTTGCTAACGCTAGCGCTCTTGAGGGAAACAATCTGTCCATGCTTCACCTTATCAGCCATAACTTGGGAGGTGACGGTGGTTAAGTGGATATCTGAAGACGTGGGTATTCCAAGTTCGAATCCAGTCGGTTTCACTTTCACTTAGGGATGTTGGCAACTTTCTCGTGGTCCTTCCCGTAAATACCCGATGTCTTTCCAGTAAGATTTCTAAGAAAAACAGCGGGGAAACTAATGCCAACACCAGAATCATCTGATTCACACGAAAGAAGAAGAAGAAGAAGAAGAAGAAGAAGAAGAAGAAGAAGAAGAAGAAGAAGAAGCCATAACTTTTCAAATACCTAGAATAAATGCATGAAAAGTTAGGTGAACATTGTTACATATATGGGGGTTAAAGGCTTAAAATATTAAAGACACGTGACATAGCATTAGATTAATAATGTAGTTCTGAAATTATGGGTAACTCTCTTTAGGTCACCGTGTAAAATTTATTTTTTTCAAACATAACTCAATCCCAAAAATGACGAATATTTTAGAATGTATTCTGTGTGATTAAATTATATAAGAAAATGCCTTAAGAAAACAAACATTGATTTTAGTATAATAATGGATACCGTTATAAAATGAAGAGTATATTTCACGTCGTATCCAGATTACAGAAAGCTATTTATTTTTCTTATTTTATAATAGATCACATTGTTCTTGATGGGCAGGGAGTGCATTTTGTTATAATTCGATAGTGACGTCAAACATAAAAAAGTACTACAAAATATGAACCCTGTAAAAAGAATTAATCTACTTAAGATAAATTTAAATTCATACAACTAATTTAAATCCTGATTGCGTAACGTTTTCAAAATTCATTGTAAAGGAATTCAGCTTTTTGTCTCAAATACTCACCGTTATTTCGTTGACCCACAGAAATGTGGCCATGACCATAAAGGACTTTTTATATTTTAATTGAACATCAAAATTATACAGTCAAAACAATTCGATTAACG
>OY744523.1:118520958-118563458 GCA_963556195.1 Sepiola atlantica | reverse complement strand
CCACCCGGTATTCAATACACTTTTATTTCCAATAAATGTTCTTTGTTTGAAAAGGGAAATTAACTTTAAACATTCTTTGTACACATTATACAGATGTTTTTCGTCTATCATATTGTACATCTTAGTGTCGATTTAATACCATCTTCTTGTTATACATACATGCTTGCATTTATATACTTTTTTATCTGCGTACGCATAGCTAGCTAAATTTAAACATCAGCCCTCCATCCGTTGCTCCTTGATATTGTGTGACAGCACGTCTGCTTTTATTTTTAACGTATTATTGAAAATTGGGCAGTCTCAACATTTATTTAGATTTTTAACTTATTATATATTCTTCTTTGTTTTGTCTTGAATCCCAAGTATCACCCAGTATTACTCGTTATATATACTCTTGGGTGCGTTTATACACTCAACTCAACACACTCAAATCAATGTTCCTAAATAGCTTGAGAATCGGGTGTAATCATCTCATTTAGATGGAATGGCCGTCGGTTTTCGTTTCTATATAAATTCAGCGTTCTTTTTTTTTCTACTTGATTTTAATTGTACCCATATGTTGCCGTTGATGAAAAACATAATGAAAACAATTATTATAATCCTGAAATAAATCATAGTTTATATGCTCTACGCATATGAACTATGATTTATTTCAGGATTATAATAATGTTTCACAAGAAAAGATTTGAATTCTTTTAGGAACATTAGAATTATTAATCAAAACCTTGCGAAATTTGTTTAGTGGACTTGTTTGAGGATCAAACTCAGAATGCTAGCGGTAGAGCAATTTATTACAATTCTTTTTTAATAATCACAACTTATGACGATAATTCGAATCGCGATTCATTCAAGTAAATGTATTCTGCTCTGGCTTCTTTATAAAAATACATACCATTTTCATTAACTAAACGGGTGAGTACAAATCAATGTTGAGGTATTCACTATAAAACTGTCGACTTTATAGCTCACGATAGTCACGTGATGGATGAACACCGAAGGGTAAGCACGTATGATACGTTTGACCTTATGAGGAGAAAAATAAGATTTGGAGTATTTTAGCTTACCTTCCTTTTTAGGCTGGCACTGCACTTTTCTTTCCAATCTCTGTGGCTTGTCTCGTGTTCTGGTCATCCTTTAACACGTATGACGCTCAAATACTTGTAAACGGTAATCTCTCCAAGTCTCGCACAAGAGCGCCCCTCAGCTTATGCATTTTGTTTCACATAATATTCGCGTGTTATCGTTAAAGGTGTCATTACTACTGTTACAAGAAACTTTACTTGATTCCATATTATGCTTTCATTTGCGAATGTCATCTCTGATCATTTTAACAACTGACTACATCTTTTTTTCTAGGTCCCAGAATAATGCTCTCTATCTACCCGTTGACAATATCCCTGTCAGGTAAAATGCCATTTTTATATTTTACTTATCGATATTAGTCTTCTTTGATGAGGAAGACAAAGAAATGTTGGATGTTATAACAATTAATTTGAAATTTCCAGTTTTAAAGTTTATCAGAAAAATCTATCAGTTATTGATCGTTAATGTTTTGAATTGAATATGTGAAATGTCTCGACCAAATTGCGTCCGGATATTTTATGCAAATAAATATCCAGAGTGGATAAAACATGAGAAAAAGAAATCCTTAAAATAATCTTATTTTTCTGCGCAGATATGGCATCGCCAATTCAGACCGATTTCATATAAATGTTCAAGAACTGCACAGAATATCAATTTTGAAAATTATAAACTGTATTCAAAATTTAATTATTTATTTTTGTTTTTCATTGTTAAATTTAACTACAATATATATGTATATATGAATGATGTTTTAAACAAAAATCTCGGACTCTAATTATATATATATATATATATATATATATATATATATATATATATATATATATATATATATATATATATATATATATATACATATATATATATATATATATATATAGTTTGAAAAGTCACACATTGAAACGTTGCTGAAATGGCAATAATAAGGAGAATATTTTTTTTTAATATTTTGAAAACCTGGACAACGCAAATTATTTATGTTTTTTAAAATGAATTATTTATTTACTTTAAAAACTTGAGTACTTTCTATGAAAAAACACCCTTATCAGAAGTATAAGCATTTTTTTCTTTCCTTTTTTCGTATAATCCTCCCTGACTGAGACATATTTATCGCAGTGAAGTTGAAATTCGTCTTGATGTTATCGACGATTAATGTTGATATGCCGGTGTGTTTCGTGAATAAATTATTTTGAAAAGTCACACATTAAAACGTTGTCCAGGTTTTAAAAATATTTTTTTTAACATTCTCCTTATTATATATATATATATATATATATATATATATATATATATATATATATATATATATATATATATATATATATATATATAGCATTTGTTCTTGAAGACATATTTCGTTAAATATTACAGACCACTTGTGTCTGCATATTTTTCTTTTATACTTTTAAGATTCTTGAGCAATTTTCGAGTTTCAGGCTGGAACTGGCAGATGTCTCACCATTCACCTATCTTACAATAGCGCAATTGTCCAACACTTAAAAGCTAATCATTGTTGCCCCGCTCTCAACTTCGCAAAATTCTCGTAGACAACACAATTATATTAGAACACAAAACTAACAAAATAAGACTATCGATACTAGAAGATCTACACATAAAAACTAAAAAGTCAGTCATTAATAAAATTGATTTCGATAACAGTAAAAACATCCTAAAATGCTTTTAATACTACTACCTATATACTCTATTAATATTACAATAAAACACACGGTTCAAGCCAAAACCATCAGTAAACATTTGAAAATACATGTTTTTTACTCGATGCCCACTACTGAAGATGGCTCCAGAAGGAACCGAAAATATTAGGGTACACGACAAGTATGGTAAATACATCTGCTAGTTCCAGCCTGAAACATGAACATTGATCAGGAATCTAGAAAAGATCAAGGATAAATATGCAGACACAAGTCATCTGTAATATTTAATGCAATATGTATGTATATGTATATGTGTATGTATATGTATATGTATATGTATATGTATATGTATATAATAGATTTATAATAGCATTTAACTCAAGTTTCGAAATAAATTTAAAATTTCCAATGCATGTTTTCGTGTTTCGGGGGAAAATTAATAGTTTACCAGAAAAATTTATCGCTTATTCATCTTTAATGCTAACAATGTATGCGTTAAATGTCCTGAAAAAATTGTATCCAGATATTTTATGAAGGTAAATATACAGACGGGATGAAATATCGGAAATAAAAATCCTTGAAACAATTTTATTTATAATTCAAATCGTTAATGTATTTCTTCATCAATTCAGACCCGATTTCATATAAATGTTCAATAAGTCTTCGTAATATTCATTTTAAAAGGTTAATATACGATCTATTGTCTGTACGTTAATATATCTAACATTCTGTCAATGTAGTTGAGATTCAACCCCATCGGTGAAACACATTACCACGATAATGCTTCCCTGCAGACTACAACATGACTATTTTCAAATCAAATGTCAACAAATAGTTGTCATAAATCGTTCTCATAAGTAATCAGATTTTTTTCAATCTTCTCACAATATTCTTCATCATTCAACTGATAATTCATTAATCATATTGACTCTTATCATCGAGTGACTTTTGGCCTTGATAAGTGGCGCCCTATTAGTATATAAATAATAAACTTTCGGAAATTGTTAGGATTATCCTGGATAAGGGCTTAAACTAGTTTTTTAGGATTATTTCTGTCAAACAATCAAAATATTTCTCCTACTAGTAAAAATGACGAAGCCATGTTCGCAACTGAAATAAGTGTGGATTTTTCATTTCCATAGTTTCATAGCAGATATAATAGTTATATCATATGCAAGTTACCTTTTTATATATATTCGTTCTTTTTAATTTATTATATTTTTGTTAGCATATCACTATCTCTCCGCAAAAAAGGGAGAAGGTAATCCTTGTGAGGATGATATCATGACAAAAGTACAGATACTACACTATCATCCTCCCAAAAAAGGAGGAAGTAATTCATGGGAGGATGGTATCGTGACGAACGAACATATGCTATACTGCAAAAAAAGGAGTAGATAATGCCTGGAAGGATGGTATCATGACAAATGAACATATACTATACTACCCACAAAAGAAGGGGTAATGACTGAGAGATGGTCTTATGACAACAGAACATATACTACACTACCAGCTGAATTGAGCATTATAAGATAGTGTAATAGCACAATTAATAGAAGTAATAGTAGAGTTTCGGCTAAAAAAAGACAGATAGCAAATCTCCATTAGGAATAGATTACTAATCTATTGTTTGCAAAATCATTTAAGTTGATTAAGACTTAATTCATGAGAAAATGTCGAAAACGAGTTCATTTCCTTTTACAGTTCAAAACCTATGGAATTTCATGAAAGTGACATTAAAAAGCTTATTGAAAATGGAGTGATTCCTTGGACTTTTGGGTCGGAGCAAAGTGTAGTATCTGTTCTGATGCTACACTTTATCGTTTCTGTCCTCGGTCAATGATTAAGTATAAATTCTTCTAGACTGAGGGAATTTTTATTTTTGTCCCAATCCAGAGTGCCCCTTTTGATGAAGCTGAATTTTGCCTATATTAAAAACTGACCTTGTGTCTAACTTTGTCCTCGTAGGGGGGAGTAAATAGCGATATATGGAGTATTATATTATTTTCTAAATGTAATCAACTCCACAGCAATATCATGCCAATCAACGCATCGAACAACAATATTGGATAGATTATACAATATTAAATACACTTGGTTTTTAAATAAACAGTTAAATCACAAGACGAATAATAATAATAATAATAATAATAATAATAATAATAATAATAATAATAATAATAATAATAATAATAATAATACACATTCTAACTGCCGTTATAAGCGAGAACTCAGTGGTAAACGGCTGCTGCAAGAACGGAAAATGATTTTTACAGATATTGAAAGAAGTGGGGTATCCCAGAAATTTAAGGAAACTTGTTATCACTCAGATTCCAGGGATAACCATTTATTTTTGCCAGTGAGCGATCATTGATAATGACTTGTAAGAACTCATAGCAAGATATAATAATTAATGACTACGTAGCACACCCTGGATCTGAAATATGATAATGATCGATTCTATGTATGAGATTGATAAAAATGTGTAAGAGAATCGGGATTAAATTGAAGGCGGCCATTTTGTTTCTATAAAATGCGGAAAAATATTAACTTAAAACGTATTAATCTATTGTGTCTTTTTTTTATTAATAAAACTTAGTTTTTGTTAAAAATGTCATAATTGAGTATTATTGTATATATTTTGTATAGACCTTTGGTAAATCCAATAATCGCTGCTCCAGATGTGCCTAACGGGAATGAAAAAACGTAAGTATTTAATTAAATTAGTTCTGTTCAAATTTATTAAAACAAAATAAAAATTGCACTTTAGATGAGATTTATGTGAAGTCGTATATTTACAGATTGATCTGTATTAGCGAGGTAGCACCAACTTTTAAGGGCTGGTAATTAGAAATATCTTTATGCTAACGAATTTTGTGTTCGTACATATGTTATCAGCTTTCACACATTAAAAAGGAGATCGTCCGGTCAGCAGGTTATTCGTGATTAATCTGATGTCGCTAAGGTACACAATTCCGACTTTACCAATTTTAAAATGAATTGTTCAAAAATCGGATTTTATCGTCCCATCGTCTAAAACAGTACAATTCGAAATCAATACATTTCAAAAAGTGAAATTCGTTTTATTGATTTGAAGAATATTTTAGTGACAGTTATTTTTACGACAGAGAATATTTATTGTTTGTTTATTTTTTTAGGGGGGTGTAACTTTATACAGGGTGGCGCAAAAGTCACGCATTAGTTTGAATCAGTAACAACTGATTCAAACTAATGCGTGACTTTTGAGGGATTAATAAGCAGATTTTCTGATTTTAACTGGTCTTCACGTTCACTGGATTTAACAGCCCCTGACTTTTTCCTTTGGGGTTATCTTAAGGAAAGGGTATATGTGAACAAGCCTACAACGATTCAAGAGCTTAAAACAATATAAGACATGAAATCCAAGAACTAGAGCCAGTTATTCTAAGGAGTGTAATGGAAAATGCCCTAACTAGAGCCCGTCTTTGTGAGGCCAAAAATGGTGGCCATTTAAAAGATATAATTTTTTAAAACTACTGCAAAAAATTACCAAGTAAATGTATTATTTATCAGAAAAGCCTAGTTTCAAACCAATGCGCCACCCTGTACAAACAAATGATTGTAATATTTCGTATCGGCCGCCTGACCATTAGGTCTGAAATGTATTTACTTATAAAAAAGAAAACAATAAATTACTTATAGTTTTATAAAAAAAATTGGTTGAATTAATAATTTAATTATTAAACGATATCGTAATAACAGAATTTTTTCTGATTTAGCAAATTTCAAATAAAAATGAAGAGGTTAAAACATATTAGTCAATAATTTAAGAATAACAATTTATCAAAAAGAAAATGGTCGCAATACGTTGACATGAAAGTTCAAGTGTATAAACGTCAAAAAAAATAATGTAGATATTTACTTTGTTGCAGTGTTTGCATTCATTTCGGGCGAATAGTGTGTCTGACAAAGTCAATGGCAATAATTATTGTGAAAACAGGGCGATATTACTTACCAGAATTTGGCTGGATTGTTGTTGGGTGTGTGGGTTGGCGTTGACTTTATTGTGTACAACTTAAATTCTGTACAATGCCAACTGATGCTTAAATACGCATATATAACTATTATTCCTGGTCGATTCGGAAATAATAATATAAGGCGTTGTTAGTAAAAACCTGCGTGTCGATCTCTCAGTATATAACGCAGAATATATATATATATATATATATATATATATATATATATATATATATATATATATATATATATATATTAAATTACTACTAATATCTTCCTTCCCCACTTTAATTAACTTACAGCGTTCCGATCGGCTTTTATATGCTAAACCAAAGCTAACTGCTGATTTTTTCTTTCTTTCTTTTTCTTTGTTCACATTTCTTTCTTTCTCCCTTTCTACTGTTTATTACACGTGACTATATTTTTTCAAAATTGCGTTCTTTGTAAAAAATTGAAACTTTTCTGTTTTTAATTAAAGTTCTGCTGCCAACTGATGATGATTGTCCTAACAATTGAAATATTTTGGTAGAACTATTCAATATGTGTTTTTGAGTTTATATTTTTGCTAGCTGTTGATTTGCTTATCCTTTATTCCATTTTTTTACATATATATATATATATATATATATATATATATATATATATATATATACATAAGTATAAGCGGTAGAAACCATATTTATATGTAACTTATTAAAGTAAAAATGTTCATAGTTGAAGACTTGTAAAAACAATTCATTGAAATTAAACATTTAATGACGTCAACACAATTCATGAATGTGATTATTATATTGTATGATTAAAGAATGTGTTCAAATCAATCCATAGAACGTGGCAACATACCGGACAGTTAGATATTTGGAACATTTAATGGCGGCATGAAAGAAGCAAATTGTTACATGGATCTGAAACCCCTTTAAAGAATTATTGGCTGAATTTGTAGCGCATGCCAGATTTTTATAGATAACTATACTTTAAAAAAAAAAAATTTGTAAATGTTGTTTCAACAAGCCCCTCTATCCCAAACATACAGGGTGATCTGAAAAAAATGCCACCTATAGAATCGTTAATACAGTTCACAATCCTATCTGCAATCCAACTATATTTGGTACAGATAAACTTCGGTCGAGGCTTGATTTGATCACCAAGTTTCAGTAATTAATATTCAACAGTCTGTGTTTAATCAATCGCTTACTTTTGAAATGGAAAGAATTTCTCATGTCAAAATGAGAATAATTCGATAAGATATAAAATAGTTGGGGTGACACGTGACTAAGATGGTTGCGTCTTTTTCTAAGGTGAAAAATCCGTCATTTTTTATAGCCAAGTATAAAGACAATATTCCAAAAAAAGCTTTCCCATATTGAAAGGTAGACCATCGCTAATTTTTATGCCAAACTTATTTTACTCGATTTAGTGACTAACGAAACTGGATTCAGTTTTAAAACATTTCAAATGGCTCCTTTTTTTTCTTTTTAAATAGAAACCCAATTTTAAATTCAGGCGGGTTGAAACCTTTGAATGATGCAATAAACACGTAAGTATTAATTTTACATCTAATAGATGTCAAGCTTTCTGTTCAATTGCTAATAATTAAAATACATTATACATTTGTACACAAAATATATGTATTTTTAGTATTATTTAGGATACATTTTCGGGCAGAGAAAGAGAGAGAAAGAGAGAGAGACTCACTGAAAACCAAATTGCATAGAATTACATCTATTGTCGTTCGCTTCCCAACAACACTGCTCTCTAACTAATTTGTTAGAATTCCTGCTTAAAACACTAAGCATGTTTAAGCGATCACATATCTTCTCTAACCGGTGTCAAAAGTTCTTAATATAACTCTTCATCGCTGGTTAAACAATACACTTTTGTTTTTAGAACCGCTGTGTTATATTTAACATCTAAGGCAATTATTCATTTAATAGCAATAATATTTAGTCAGGCCATTTTGAATCACACTGTCCACCGGCTCCTGCTGCTCGCAGAGACCACCTCTTCGCACCTCCTTTCTTAGTCGTCAGAAACAAAAGAGATCGACAAAGCCCCCCCCACCCCCACCGTCATGACGTAACTTCCGACTTCCCTTTTTCCTCCTACCCAGTTTTTGGAGCCTTCATACTCTCTGCACTCATCACTATCTAACACATATTCTGAAAAATAAAGTAATTTTAAAATTGGATGTGATTAAATAATTGTTTACATAAAATAGGTTTTTTAGTTACCTATGTGATGTAATGTTAAATGCAAATAAGCAAAATATTGCGCCATTATTTTTATGATTTTACAAGATTCGTTTTAAGATTACTAAAAATATTTTTAAATCCATATTCTGTACTATTCTTTTTACTGGAAGACACATTTTCTTTAGACTTATAAAAAATTATGTACGTTCCAGATTTTTTCTCTATAATTGAATGAGTAGATTTTAAATGTTTCTACACGTATTCAAATCTTTAGAAGTAAATCTGATGGTAAGCATAAACAAGGTACCCCAGGTTGAAAATGCAAAGTTTATACGATAATCATGAGACAAAGATACTTTTGTCTCATTGTTAATGCTTGTTCAGCAAAGACGTGGCTTTATTAATGATTAAAAAGTTGGCCTCATATTCGCTTTGCGCGTTTTTATCTTTTTCTGTATACCATTCCATGAATGTACCGTTGTTTCCATTTACGTTTTGGCAGGAATCCGATAGAGCAGCCATTGAAACAATTAGTAAGGTAAGTAAATTTACATATTTAAAACGCTTTTAAATAGTAAAAGTGTTTAGACATTTTAGAGTAGATGATTTTTGTCTGATACTAAGTTTATGGTTATTGAATCTGAGTTTAAAAGGGAATTTGGTTTCACCTATATATCCACTCGATGGACACACACACACACACACACAAACACACACACACACACATATATATATATATATATATATATATATATATATATATATATATATAATATGATTATATGAAAATACGTGCATCTAAGATCCTCAGACTCGCAATCTTGCGAGCATAAGAATATGATACCAGTGAAAGGCAATAATTTCTGTGTAGCTTTCAAAAACCGTATTTCCATACAATTATCATGCTCCATGTATTCATCACTGTTTGAATAAATACAGAAACGAATATATATATATATATATATATATATATATATATATATATATATATATATATATATATATATATATATATATATACAGTATATTATGTGACATTATGTGATAATTATTTTTATATAATATATATATATATATATATATATATATATATATATATATATATAGTAAGCTATGAAAATATATTATGGCAATTAAGCTACACAAAGGGTCCCGCGTTTCATCTCCGGGGGAATCTTCAGGCTAAACAAAAACTTAACAATTTAAAAATTAAAACCTAAAATAGATATACAAGGAACCACGTGTTAAAATAAATTCACCCATTATATTGACACAAGGGAAAAGGGATATAGGTAAATCTATAGAAAACAGAACAATAGAACAGGATATAGGAAGTAACACCAACAATACCTTTGTTCGCGGGAAATCCAACGATTGGTTGAGAGAACAACAAAGAATCTGATTGGTTAACTAGCTAGCCGTGTATATAAAAACACCCGGCAAAAATAACTCCATGCATTTTAGCCTGAAGATTCCCCCGGGGATGAAACGCTGGAGCCTCTGTGTAGCTTAATTGCCATAAATATATGTTCATAGCTTACTACCTAGCCTTACTTACGTATCGAGCGCTGTTGAAGTAAATACTGAAAATTGATACATAAAAAATTATATCTCCTTATAAAATTTTATGTGGATACATTAAATACTAATATATATATATATATATATATATATATATATATATATATATATATATATATATATATATATATATATATATATATATAATAAAGTGCTTTGTAGTAATCTTTTTATTATTTATAAGTTATCAAGCTCTATCCAAAAGGATGTTGAGCCCATTGTATGTGATATATGTGTTGTCCTAACTGATGTGAAGAGGTTTATTTTGTAAGTTGGGTAGCATTGGGGGGGGGTCACCTTGTAAAACAATAATAGTGATAACAACAGTTGGGATAATTTGTTCAGATCTCTAGTTTGTTAATTTATCCTACAAGTCATATTTAAAAATCACAAGGTGGAAACTTGAGGACTTTTGGTGTGTTATTTTAAGTTAGACTCTTCGAAAGCATTACAACTTTATTTAGATATTAAATTATATCATCAAGCCTATTTCCAAAATAAGGCTCTTCCAGTAGCAAGACTTAATACTAAAACATATTTAGGGTTATTAATTAGTTGATTGTCAGTATCTTACGGATTTCACAGTCAGCCAGCTTGTACGTCATTTTGAAAATACTACCTTTCCAATTATTGGATTGTGACAAACTTTTGATACACGATCAATCATATATGATACTTTTAAAAAACTGCTGGGACACTTCAATACAATGATCATTAGTTTAGGAGTAATAGGCATGTTAAATGGATCCATTCTACAGAACATAATTGGAGTGTTCTGAAAAATCCAGCTTGTTAGTTCCGGGTCCTCTTAGACAATTGAAAACCGGCATCCGTTACTTTTCACTAAGTTAGAGTCTGCCGTGATGTGAACACAATGTTTCATTTCTAATCTATTGTTTAAATGGCAAATATAGAACATAAATATTATTTGCTCTTTATTTGGATGCGTATTTAATTAAAATAGAATAAACGAAGAAGATCTAAATATAGACTAAAATCGAACATCCCGTTATGTTTGTAACTTACGTTATTTGAGTGTACCGGAAAAATCGCAATAAATTATTTTTTTTGTATCATTTGAGAAAAGCCGTTCTTCATTCGTCAGATATTTGATTTCTAAAAGTAATTATCAGCTTCTATTGTTCTTAATCTTTTTCTCTCTTCATTTTCAGTCCTCAGTTCCATTTCTGCAACACAACAGAATTCACGAACTTTCAGAGGAATGGCTCTTGTAACGATGCTGACTTGTTATTAGCTGACGGCTACAAACTTTCTACAAGAGCTTTTTCGCTACCGGGTCAACCATGTGTTTTCGAAAAGTAAGTCTAATTATTTGTTAGAATCTATCTGTTGCAATTAACCTTTTGTTGACCTTCGGTTAATTCATCTTTCTATCTATTTACTACATTATACTTTTTCAATCTAATATGATCTATTGTTAGATATATTATTATTATTATTATTATTATTATTATTATTATTATTATTATTATTATTATTATCAATTGTATGGGCTTGAGTCACTCTTATGACATGACCAGAAGAAATCGGCTGTCACGTGTTCAATAAGTCAAATTTGACATGTATGGGAACGAACAAAACGGAAGTAACAAACACATGAATCACTTGACATCATATATGAAGTTAGGGCATGTTTTGAAAAGAGAAGTCAGTTGAAACAGAATCGGTGTGTGCCGATGAAAATAAGGTCTTAAAACATTAGCTATTGGCAACTAAGTTATCTCTCTCTTTTTTACCACGTCCCAGCTATGATAAAATAATGAATAATGAACAAGACATCGGTATTATAATTGACTTTTTAAACTTTTTAAAAAGTTTTAAAATGGCGGACTGTAAGTTTTGTTCGCCGCCAGTATCGAAAGAAAACAAATGAGCATTTTTTTCCGTAAAAATATCCGAAGTCGGTTTTCTTCTGTAAATCTGAAGATTCGTTTGTCTATAAGACTCGGACTTTATTATTACGAATGTTCTGATTATATTGGTTATGAAGAAATAGCTGTTATTTTTGTAAATAAAGATCAACTTTGTCATTGTGTAGAACTGATTCTTAGTAAGCTTTCAAGGCTACCAATTTGCAAGAACGAACAGGGGCTGACTGTTCCTTGCAATCTGCGCCGACCAGACATATGACATATCAATTTCAGATATCAGATGTTTAATAGAAACAATAACCTTATTCGTTCTGCAAACATTTTAATGGGATAATTATTTTTTTATGAAAGGCTTCCATTTTATTTCATTTTTCTGCTTCGGCGCGTTCGCATCAAAAGTTATGACTTTTCTTTTTCTACGCAGAGTGACTGTCGATAGTAAACTTAATTGCTGTCCCGGCTGGTCAGGAAAAGATTGTAATATACGTAAGTTCATCCTGTGATTTTCTCAATCATTTTACTTTCTTTTCTTTTCCTTTTACTTATTTCAATTTCTCTCTTTTAATGTATTACTAGAGTTATATTCCCTGTTATCCGTCGTATCATTTGATGAATATGTTTAATGATTGTTACTTAAAGTCTAGTGACTGCTATTAATCTCATCATTATTTTATTTAAACAAAGCTATTGGATAAACACTTTTGATTTATCTAAACCGTTTTTATTAAAACTGCTTCAGACAAGGCATGAAGCCACTTGATGTAAGGAGCTAACAAGAACGAAAGATGATTATCGCAAAGACAGGAGATGCCTATTGGTCTTAGTCTTGAAAAGACCAAGATTATAGGCAGGAGGAAAACAGTCAGCAGAAAGAGAGTTCCACAAGCCTGCGGCTTTTGGAAAGAAGCTACTGGAATAGAAAGCTCTATTACAATGAGGTATCAAAACAGCGAATTGATGGAGACCACTAGACCAACGAGTCAAACGAGCTGGAACAAAAGAAGCCGGGAATAGATCACATAATTCCGTAGAACACATGCCATAATAGTATTTATAGAAAAGACTGAGACTAGCAACATCACGTCTGTGAGAGAGAGGGTGCAGAGAAGTAGAAAAGGTAGAGCCAATCAAATTACAAATACGTTTCTGCACCTTATCAAGAACCTTCAAATGGGGCAGAGATTCACCAGCCCAAATATGACAACAGTCTGATTGTGGATGTGTAGAGATAGAGAATAGTCTCAGGTGTGAGAAAGTGTTTGGAGGGATAGAGAGCACTGACTTTCGGTTCGATTAATGTACGCCGATAATAATGGCTGCAGTTATCACACACCTTTCTCTCTACGTGTGTCTTGTTTCTTTTTCATCTAATTTTTATAATATGCACGTTGATGATCTCATTTGTTCAACACGTTTTCATTTCTTTGTTTACGATCAACAAAGATCTGATCTATTTGAAATCAGACCGGAATTAATGTTTTTTAAAGTGAATACTTAAATCTATTTTCGACTATTCTTCAACCTACGTTTAACATTATTTTATGTTTGGAGCGTGTTGATCAATTTTATTTCGTAATATTTTTTTATCTCTATTATTTTTATTGGTTTTATTTCTCTCCTTCAAAGTCATATTCTTTATATTTTAATCAGATCTTCTATTTAATAAGGTAATTTATGAACAAATAATGTTGTTTTCAGGATTAATCTGAATATGTTAGGTATGTTTCGACCAAATTGATATGGAAAAAATAATGAGTCCGGCTATTCAGAAGATGTTTCCGTTCAAAGATTCTGAAACTGAAAATTTATCAAATTCTGTTTATATTTTTGTAATTCTTCCGTCGCCAAAACTCTGATTTTTTTCTTTTTCATTTTTACAGCTATCTGCCTTCCTGCATGCGCAAATGGCGGAACTTGTGTCGACGCAGACGAATGTCTTTGTTCACCTGATTTTGTCGGTTATCGTTGTGGGAGCAATATCGCAGGTAAGTTTTGAAAAGGACAACACTCTCGTCAGTTACATGATTCACAACATGCAGGTTCACTGTAGATAAATAGAAATGTATGTCAAACCACTAACGATGTTGCCCGCGAATCAGTAAAGTCATTTTTGCTTTTCATTTATATTTTTAAACATACAGAATACGAACTAAATTTTAGTTGTAAGCTTGACAAATCCTATTATATTCTTAAATTTTAAATAGGAGCTAGCTCCCTCGAAGACACCGTTTAAAAATGATGTGTCATGTGACCTATTTCGACATCGAAATTTTAAAGTTTTCAGATATTACCTATTTCTTTCCACGGCAGTTTCTATCTTAATAAAATAAAATACAATGTTTTAATAGTTATTTAGTATTATTAAACAAAAGAATGTATCATTATTACTATTATGATATTTTAAAAAATTATGATGTATCAGAATTCTATTGCTGATGTTTAAAAAAATGGAGTCAATCTGTAACTGCCATTTTCTGCAAAAAAGAAATATGTCTTCCTTGCGATAAATATTCCGAGCAGGAATAATTGTATTTGAAAAGAAATCACACCGAATTACATTTTATTTTACTTTTTAACAACATGGATGAATGCTAAAGAAATGTAAATGGCTATTCACAATGAAATATTGATATTTTATGACGGAAGCTATTTAGATATGAACTCAAAAATCCAGCTGACTTCATTTTATATATTAGATATAGAGTGTTTTTTTTTAAATATTTACTAGATGTAGTAAATGATACAAGGTTGCACATATAGGACATCTAGTGAGAATCAAACTCTCAACATTTACAAGTGTCAGTTTTCATGAGCTTTCTCAACAATGTACCCACATTCAAAGCTCATGACTATATAATATTCTAATTAATTTTACATTCAACCATTCCTTCCTTTGGAGAAATTAATTACCAGTCCTTTATCAAAGTGTTTCGTTTGTAATTATTTTCTGCCCTTTATGTCAGCTTTTCTGAATTAGAATGCATATTTTTAGAAATTACATTATGAAGTCGCTACATGCCCATGCTGAATTTTTTTATTACGATTTTCTGTTTTGTTTAACTTTTTTTAGGCCTCACAGGCCATCAGCTCAAACAATAATTAATTGGACAAATTAACTCGTTTCTTGAATATGTCAAAACACAGAAGATAGAAAGTGTCATATATAGACAACCAGCTGATTAACTTGACACTGGTTTACTTTTCATACTTCAAGGACCTAATTATTATTATTTACTCACTAAGAGTTCTCACAATCGTCGTTATCAGTGATGTGGTGCTCCATGTATTTACAGGGTAGCTCAAAAATATGTAACCATGTGTGATATAGTAGCGATTATTATTGAAAAGGAAACTTTACATATTTTTGATAGACCTGTCTTACAGACATGTAGGTTTTGTGTAGCGTACATTTGTCGCATATACAACAGATCAATAGTTTATGTGCTCAATTCAAGCTCCTTGGCGCTGAATCACTGTGGCTACTCGCACATTGAAGTTTGTAATGACTCTGTCCAACATATCATAGAAAATTCTCCTTATCTGTTCGAATGTTATTCTTGTTTTAATAGAGTATGTCTTTGAGGAATCTCCACAGAAAATAATCCAATGGGGATAGGTCTGGAGAATGTGCAGACGAAGACATAAGTTTGGCGAATGTGCAGCGCAAGAGATGAGCCTGTTTTGAAGGAAGTCGCGGTGGGGGTATTTGAGTGAAGCGTTGAAGCTATGCGGCGTTGCTCGATCCTGCTGATGAATCACATTATCTATGTTCTGGATTAATTTGCATAGAAATGATAACAATAATTAAATGAATACATCTCTTTAGACCATCGTGTATTAAGTTTTTCGCTCTCAATTAGCTTCACGTTGTGATTTCCTTGGGTGGCAAAATCTATTATTTGTCAGTTTTTCCCCTTCTTCTTGACTATTATCATCTCTCATCTTATTGCTTCAATGAGTGTGTCCATTTCTATTTCAATTGCCACAAAAATTGTATGCCTTTCGTTTTCCAATATTAGCTCTGGCTTTTGACTGTACCATTTGTCTGTATGTTCAAAGTGCAGTCGTTTGCACATTTTCTATTTGACTACTTCCTCAACCCATTCGTGCATAGTTTTATATTAGGGGTTGAGACTAGCTTGCTGCACTCACTTATTATGAGGTTTACTGGTTTGTCTTTTTGTTCACAGTTTACATTGACTATTTTTGGGGATCTTATCTATCTTGGATTTATGTAATTTTACTATGATCGCGTTATTTTGTGAAGCTGTCATTAGCGATTTCGTTTCTCTTTTCAAGTGTCCTTTCCGTAGACATGTCCATGTTTTTTCGTGCGTAATTTATTTGGCCCGTCTTATAAATAGCCCATGTAGTTGCTTCTCTTCCCATTTTTTCTGTTATCGCTTCTTTGTTTCCGGTTTCGCTGCTCTCTATATTATTCAACTGGACACTGAATGTTGTGTTATGTATTTCTATGGTGCTTTAATTGCGTCGTCTACGCAATCTTCAATATTTACGCGCTCTCTTCCCCTTTCTATCGTTTGTACATAGAGTTGGGCAGACTCATCATTCGGGTGTTGTACGTTGTAAATATTAATAAGTGTTCTTGTTCGTTGATCCAGATTCCTGGGTTTTTATTTTGTCCAATTTATGAAGAGTCTAAATTATCTTACCAAGGGTACTTCCAAAGCTTTTTATTCCATTTTATTAGTTTTCTACTATATAATTTAGGTTAAAAAAACTCTCTTGTTCTTCTTTATTATTCTCTTTAATCATCTCTTTCATCGCTTTTGATTTGATATCGCTCATTTCCAGAAAGCCCAGGTATTTTTAGTTACCTCCTTCTTTCACCAAGTGCCCACACCTCTCGATTGGTTAGTTCTATGTCTTCCGTTGTTACAAGTTTCCATCTCGAGCGAAGCACAAATTTTCATTTCAAATTCTATTACTATACATCGCGACCAAATATTCTAGTAATGTTTATTCGTGTTTCTAGTTCCTCTTTGTTTGGTTGTTTGTCAAATCATCCATATACATGATATTTTTTTAATTATTTCTTTCGTAAATGTGTATCCTGCTTTGCATCTCATGGGTACGACAAACAGTAGTGGAGATAGAGAGTTTCCCTGAAAATGACTCCCTGTTTAATTATCCCAGCTTCCAGCTATCAGTTTCAGTCTCCACTTTTTCATTGCTTTTCTCAAAAGGTTGGACATTTTGTCTAATATTTTAAACATATTTAAGCATTCAATTATCTATTTTGGATGACTTTTTACTTTCTTGTAGTCGATCCATTGCATGGCTTCATTCTTTTTGCTGTTTTTATTTCCTTTAGTATATTCTAGTCAATTTTTTTCCTCTTATCACTTTCTCTGAGAGAAGTATTCAGATATTAAGGAAGTGATAAATCTTTTCTGCTTTGTCTGTAAGCAAGTTATCGGTCTGTAATTGCCTGGAATCTTTCCTTTATCGCTGCGTTTTGTAATTAATGTGGTTCTCCCATGTATATCTGTTTCGCATGTACATCTACTCAAGTTTTGTGTTAGTCTTTCGTGTAGGGTATTGAATTTTCTAAACATTATTATTATTATTATTATTATTATTATTATTATTATTATTATTATTATTATTAACCTCTGACAGAAAAATTGACTAGAATATTTGTTCACACCAGACAGTAAATTATAAAAATTCAGTCACTGAAGAATTCGAATTTCTAAATATAATCTATTAAGCCATTAAAACAGTATAATTGGATATTTTTCGAATAAATAAGTCATATAAGGTCCGCGATAAGAAACTATGTAATTTTATTTCAACAATCATAAATGTAATATAAAAAAATATTTAACTACAATATAGAAACTTACAAAGGGTACACTTAATTTTTGCAGCATAAAACATGCTGTTTTTGCAAATATTTATTATAGCTCCGTGTGCTCTCCATGGAGCTCAATGCACTTTGCTAATCTTTCGAGGACTGGGCGGCATACATTGGCGTATAGCTCAAATAGCACTTTAGAAATGGTAGCTCGGGTGTGTTCCTTCAGTTCAACGATGCTATAAAATATACTATTTCCGCTTTTGAATGGCACATGAAATACAAAAAATGTTTCAGTATAACAAAGTTATAAACAAAAAAAAGATATAATTACTTATGGCGGACCCTGTATTTACATGATTGAACATATATAATGTACTTTTAATTTAAGGTTTCCTAGATCGATAAATAACATGTACTGAGTTTCCTTTTCTTTTTTTTCTTTACAGATTCAACTTCGGTATTGAAATTTTGTTTCAAGGGTTTGCAATGTGATGGTCCCGAAGTAAAATCGCAGGGGAAAGTGATGACAATCGGAGATTGTTGTGGTAGTAGAAACACAGGTTCGTGGGGCGTACCCGATAAAGAATGTATCCAATGCAACTACCAAAGTAAGTAAAACACCCGAACTTATTGTTCTTATATTTATCAAGCAAATTTGTCAAATTAGGATCAAATCTTACTTTAAAAAAGCAACTAAAATAACAACAAAGAAAAACATATTTTGTCTTGAATTGAAAAGTCAAAATGTTCAAGTGAACTTTTTACTAAAATATGATATTTTGTAATAAGTCTCACAGCAACTAGCCTTATTGAAAGGAATTTCTTTTTTGTTTCTTGTTTGATATATATTTAATGAACTTAAAATGTCAAAAGAATATGCAACAAATAAAATCGCATCATAAAGTCTCAGTGAACGTTCAGAATGTTCTCTGCTGAATCTTATGATTTACTAAATTATATCATTTGAGAAACATTTTATTTTTTAGTTAATTAGCTACTGCGTTTCGTGCTGTTCGGCTAATTACAGGCGCGTAAACAAAAATGAAGCTCCTTTCTAAAACAATGGCTCATATGACCGGTGCGTAACCGCGGTTGTGTAATGCTAAGTGGATTGCTTAAACAACCCCCGTGACATAACGCTAGTCGGTCGCAGTTATATTGGGATAGTTTACCCAAATTCTTACTTAGTCACTTCCGTTGCAATAAGAAGACATTTTGTTAAGATATCTGACCAAGAGAAAGCGGAATTGTCTTCCTGCATTTTCTAAAAAGCCTTGAACGGAAATAACCACAAATGAGCTTAAAAGAAAGATTTTCTAAACTACTAAAAATAATCCTACTAAACTAATAACTAAACTACTAAACTAATAACTAAACTACATAACTAAATTATGTAAATCATCGCAATCTTTTCATAGCTCGTTTTATTGTATTATTACTAGCTGTATCTATCTGGTGTTGCCCTGGATACAGTGAAGTCATTTTAGTGTTTAATGTTTATTTATTTGCACATAATTCAGTTGTAAGGGAGACAACTCTTATTATATACTCCAATTATAAGTCATTTACCTTGTTTATTTTTATTTTTTCGGTGATTAGTTAAAATGTTATATATTGTAAGTTGTCTGAGCCGGATTAAGTAATTTTTGAAATAAATTGTAGCAAAGTACGTTATTATATTGACGCTAACATGGTACGACAATACAAAATGAAACTTGGCGTTTTATATATTATTTAAAAGATAACTTTATATGTTAGATTTATTTATAACTTTTAATTTTATTTTTATTAAAGACATGTCGTCTCTGAACAAAACAAAACAAAAAGATTCAAGTTGTCGAAGCGAAGGGACGCAACTGATAAAGACATTTGATGGCAATTTCCTCCCCATGCAATCCGGTTCTTGTACTTACAATTTGATCGAATATGGCAACCTTTGGTGGGTTACCCTCACCCTAAAGAATTGCTTAGAACCAAGCACTTGTCGCAAAGTAAGTTCTTGCAAACTTTAAATAATTTCTTTTTTCTTCTATATTGTATATGTATTTAATAAATTGAGTGACTTTGTTTTTCAATTTCGTTTTATTACTTAGAACCAATACTTTCACGGTTATTTGCCTGATTAAAATATAAATCGAAATAATACTGTGATCTACAAGATAAACAATCATTCGATTTCTTTATTTGCTTTCGCATGTACCATTACTTTCCCCAATTACCACCCCTTTATCATATCTCTTTAATACACCTAAAACTATATGTATAGTCATCCACAGGCAGACTGTTTCGCTGTATCACAGTTCTTCAGTATGGCTAAACACACAAACACATACACACACACACATATATATATATAGTGTACATTTTTATTTATACAAAAATTGTTGGTTACATATGTACATACATGTTTCAGCTGTGCCCTCTTTCGTGAGCAAACTTCCTCAGACCTTTAGAAAAAATAGAAGGTCCGAGGAAGTTGGCTTTCGAAAGAGGACACAGCTGAAACATGTATGCACATATGTAACCAAAAATGTTTGAATAAATAAAAATGTATACTAATAAACAGCTCTACTTGTTATTGAGACCTTTTATATAAATACTAAAGATTCATTGGAAACAAATCTAGGAAACAAAAACAATACATGGACTATATATATATATATATATATATATATATATATATATATATATATATATATATATATATATACTAAAACGTGTAACTCACTGAATCACCCATTCAAAACGAATTAAATGAGTTTGTTAAGACAGTTAAATATAAAATAAAATAAACTAAATCCCAAATTAGTCGCTTTCTGCTCGCGATATACTCACGAAATTTCTCTCTTTCTCTCTCTCTCGCTCTCTCTCTCTCTCTCTCTCTCTCTCTCTCTCTCTCTCTCTTTACCTCTCGGTTACATGTTAAATATCTTTATTACCTGTGGTGTGAATCTCTTTTATTTATAATGGACTATTCCAATATGATTATGCTTTTCTTTATTTATTGCATTCGACTGTTTATAAAGAGAGAAAAGTGGCACGTTAACGAGATTGTTAGACATGGTATAAAATAAGAGAGTGAGAGATGAAGAGAGTGATAGACAGAAACTTAGTAAAAGATTGGACACTTGGAGAGTTAATTGCAAATGAAAGCTAAGTTGTAACAATTAAAATTGATTTTTAATTCAGACATAACTCAATCCCAAAACCAAAGAATATTTTAGCGTGTATATTGTGTGACTAAAATATATCGGAAATGCCTTAGGGAAACACACGTTGATTAGCTCAGCTTTTAGTATAATAATAGATGTATCTACTCGGCCCCATACTGTAACTATACTATTGAATTAATACATTTTCGAATTAAATCAAAGTAGAATAAATAGTGGTAATGGTTGTAACCCAACGGATCACGTGTACGTCTAGTATATGGTCGCCTTCTAGAGTTGAGCTTACTTGCAAGTGAAATCGCCAACCGCCACGAACGAATAAGGCAATGCTTTTTGTGTAAACAAATCGCGCCGACTTTCGTATAGAGAGTTGAGTTTCGATCCTGGATTGAGGCAGTTATTTGTCTAACCGCAGTGAAAGACTGTGATACAGCAAAACAGTCTGTCTGTGGATGACTATATATATATATATATATATATATATATATATATATATATATATATATATATGTATATATATATATATATATATATATATATATATATATATATATATATATATATATATATATATTCTGGTACAGAAAAATTAGTACAACATTCGTACCGTCGGTTTCGAGCACGGAAGGTCTTACCCATCCGGCTCTCTTCAGCTTCTGTTGTCAACTATTTTGGAAATGTGAGGTCACATGACACTCTCGTTGGGACGCGTTATTTGCTCAGTGTGTTGTGTGTGTTTATTTAAATTTAAATTTAGTGTAATAAGACCGTTGAGATTTAAAACACGAGGGAATTCAAGATTAAAGGGAATAAAAAATTAAAAAATTAAAAATATCTGAAAATATATATAAAAAAATATATATAAAAACATTTCAATACTAAGAATAAAAGAATAAAAAAGAGAGAGAGAATAAAAAAGAAGAATAAAAAAAGAATAAAAAAATATAGAGAATAAAAAAAAAAATTTAAAAATATAGAGAATAAAAAAAAAAGAAATAAAAAAAGAGAGAGAAAGAAAGAATAAAAACATAATGAATAAAAATAAATTAAAAATAAAAAAACTGGTCTGACCGATTCACATAATGTCTAACTACCCCCCCTCTACTAATATAAACACAATAAAAACGAACAAACACCTCATCAACCTATATCCACATAAATTTCAAGAGCAAAAACTTCGACCTTCACAAAAATACAAAAATATTTAATTTATTTATCAGTCACTAGATTACTCTACAAATCCCTTTAAACAAACTATATCCACATAAATTCCAAGAGCAAAAACTTCGACTTTCACAAAAATACAAAAATGCAAAAATATTTAATTTATTTATCAGCCACTAGATTAATCTACAAATCCATTTTAACAAACTCAAACATTTCATATTTCCAACTAAGTTACCTCCCTTAGATCCGAATTTCTTCATTAAAATCACTCCAATCTGGGTAAAAGATTTTTAACACGTTAACGGTTTTTCCTTTTAGAACGCATACCTTCAAAAATATAACGGCTAATGATACAAATTCATAATTTGGCTCACGGGAATTTCAGAGAAACCCTTTCATTATTTTTGTTTTTAATTTTTAACTTTTAATTTTTAATTTTATTTTTTATTATTATCATTTTTTTTATTATTATTATTTTATTATTATTATTATTTTTTTTATTTTTTTTTTTTTTTTAATTTTTAAATTTTTTTTTTTTTTTTTTTTATTCATTATGTTTTTATTCTTTCTTTCTCTCTCTCTCTTTTTTATTTCTTTTTTTATTCTCTATATTTTTTTATTCTTTTTTATTCTTTTTTATTCTCTCTCTCTTTTTTTATTCTTTTATTCTTAGTATTGAAATGTTTTTATATATATTTTTTATATATATTTTCAGATATTTTTTATTTTTTTATTTTTTATTCCCTTTAATCTTGAATTCCCTCGTGTTTTAAATCTCAACGGTCTTATTACACTAAATTTAAATTTAAACAAACACACACAACACACTGAGCAAATAACGCGTCCCAACGAGAGTGTCATGTGACCTCACATTTCCAAAACAGTTGACAACAGAAGCTGAAGAGTACCGGATGGGTAAGACCTTCCGTGCTTGAAACCGACGGTACGAATGTTGTACTAATTTTTCTGTACCAGAATAAATAAATATTATGCTCTTAATTTTTAACTTTAATTCTTAATTAATCGAGCACTCTGCTGGGATTTTTCCTACCATTTTACAAAGAAGTTATATATATATATATATATATATATATATATATATTAGCAAGACGTAGATATGCAAACGACTTCAAAAAGGTTTGCTAATGTGCATATTCCATTTAAAAAACGAACTTTCATTATTCTTTTTTCCTGTTTACTCATTTGATTATTGTTTTCATTAAACTATTGCGTAGATTTATACATTTTACTCGGCGCTATATTAGTTATAACTGTACTACTGAAATAATGCAGCTAGATAGATCTTTTATAATATGGCGTTATTCATCACATCTATATTTATATCTGTTTAATTTGGATACATTTAAAGATGTTTAATAGTATTATTTAGATTAAATTAATTGTATTGGAAATCTTATCTGCCTCAAAGTTTGCGAATTATGTTTTTGCATTGTAAAGTGAACTTTAAATTAAAAAGAAATTATTTTTCGATTACGGAATTCCTTGATTGGAAATAATATCCTTGCTTTAAAGAGCGGTGACGATGGTTAAGTGGATAACAACACGGATTGTCGACCTGGATGTGTCAAGTTCGAATCCAGTCGATTCCATAATACCGCTTTCACTATCTTTAATTCCATTGTTTTCTTGTTGTAGACATTGACAGTCAAGTACAGTGACACCAGAGTTACAGCTGAAGGAACAACAGTTCTTATGAATGGGGAAAAGATCGACGTGGAAAAGGGAGAAGTTCGAAAAGGTAGATAATTGATTACTTTACGAAATCCTGTAAAACAAAAATCATTTATAAAAACACGTGTACAAAAGAACTATGTGTTTCTATCTTTGTAATTCAATGCAAACATCAAAAGTATTGCGTTTATAACTTTCAAGTGGAATTTTAATATGAAAACCATTTCATCTTCATATTTTTTTGCTTTTTTAGGAGCTGAAATAACAAAAAGGTATGGCTACGTGGCGATCGAGTTCACAGCTATTCCAATCAAAGTATTGATGAACGCAGACCTTTTTATTCAGATTACACCCGACGAATCTCTGCTTAACGATCCTAAACTGAGAGGATTGTGTTCCAACTACGATAAAAATGATAATAGTAAGTACAATCATACACTTATATATTTATATACCTCATTAGCTCTTGTCACTTCTACTCCATCTCACTCTCTGGTAATCTCGCTCTCTCCCCCCCCCCTCTCTCTCTCTCTCTCTCTTGCGCTCTCTCTCTCTCTCTCTTGCTCTTTCTCTCTCCCTCTCTCTCTTGCTCTTTGTCTCTCTCTCTCTCTCTCTCTGGTATTATCTATCCACTCTCAGTCTATGTGTCTGTCTGTCTGTCTCTTTCTCTCTTTCTCTCTCTCTATTTCTCTCTCTCTCTCTTTCTCTCTCTCTCTCCATCTCTATCTCTCTCATTATTCCGTTCTTCTGTGCACTCTTTCTTAATCGTATATCTTTAGGAACTAATATGTAGAATGGAGAAAACATTAACCAATTACATGATTTTGATTATAGAAAATGTATAAAATTAGGGATCTTAAAAAGAAATGGAATTTCAGTAAATCTTGATCAATTAGTGTATAATGACTATGAATCAAATTCAATGCAAATCTGATATATTTAAATTTTCAAATGGGAGGTTGTATCTATATTATCCCCCTCTAAAACCTTTTTAAAATACTTCAAAGAACTTAAATTGGGGGTATTTATTAGTTGATGTCTAATACCTATTGTTAAAATTTCACAAAACTCGGAAGTATATGAATTTTCACGAAGGGCTTCTACTCCCTTTTTACCTCCTATGCACAAAACTAAATTAAACTAAATATAACCCACATTTGGGCCCCATACGCGTAGTAGCTGTGTTCTAAACTTAATAATGATCTGTTAATTAGTTTAGGATTAATGTGAATCATGAACTTACAAATATATAAATATGTAAACATACCTAACTTTATAACGCTAGAGATAGATGAACACTTGAACTGATTATAACTGATCATTTGTATTTTTCAAAAAGAACTAAAAGTAACAAATATACTTACAATTTCTTCCATATTCTTACTAGATGACTTTTTTCGCCCTGACGGTATCAAATTGAGTGACGCGACAGAATTCGTTGAATCATACATCACTCCGCCAAATCAGGTGAGGACTTTTTCTATCTATTCCTAATTGTGAGAATATCAATGACATCCAAAATGAGGAAAAGATAAAATATCGTTGAAGTTATGTGAAGAGTTGAGAACCGAGAATTTTTATAATTCCAATAAAATGTGTTGATTAAATTAAAAAACGAAAGTACTCCAAGAAGAAAATTTAAGTACAATTAATTTAGATAGATGTCTAACATTAAAGAGGTTAAGATGTGAAAGAAAGTTACTTAATAGAGTAGGATTTTAATTAGAATTGACCTTTTGTCTTCAGGTTTGATTTAAGAAGTTAAAAACATTTGTTTAAAGCGGCCAAACTTAGTTTGTGGGAAAATCATCTTAAATGAATGATCAACTAATATAATTGCATTTCTTTTTTTTTCTGTTTCCTTGTTTGTAAAATCAGTTTCACAACTCATGTTTAAGTCGTATATCTTGTGTTTTCCAAAGTTAAAAATACATTAGGAACTAATTACATATTTTATGAATTGACTTTATAATGAAAATATTTCTATTTTATCAATATTAGCTGGATTTTGTTTGCAAAATGAGGCATTTATTTTATTTTCAAATTAATTTCCGTCGATTCTGTATAGTTGCTGCTTATTTGGTATGAATCGATGTAACTATTTTGTTATGTCTACATGCTAAACAGATTTTGTTTTGTTAATGTCGTTTCTTTCGTTTATGGAATATTTATTTTATAAAATTATTTTTTTTTAATTTCTTTTCAGTGCAATATGAATGCATTGTCTTCAATTCCTGACCCCAGATATCCTGAAGCAAACGATATTTGTAAAATAACAACATCTTTTTACAATTGTGACCTTCCAGTGAGTATTTGATCGTAATTACAGTATTTGTCAGAATAGAGAAATCAGCCAATTCATTGGAAAATAAGTTTATTTTATCTTCTTATGATATTTCTATATATTTGATATGACTGTTATTGCATCTTTTCGTTTGAATGTGTTTGTCTCTTTGTATTTCCATGTACCAAAGCGGGTATTTCTTTCATTTTCAAATCCTGACTCCAGTCCATGCTAGTTCCATTTGTGTGGATATTCAAAATGCATTCGCTTGCATAGTTCCTAGTGGATCAACTTCCTAATTCAGCCATGACTATTTTTTATTATTTGATTATATGGCAAAGTGAAACAAATGATATTTGTAGATAAAAAATACATAACTTAGATTTTTTAAATTCAGCGATATTTTAAAGACAATGCCAACCCAATATACATACACAAAAAAATCAAACTCTCCTTCTTTCATTATAAAATGTAGTCCTAGTTCTATCGTGTGTATACGTAGCAATATCTCTACTGATTTAAAAATATTTGAGAATTTAAGTAACGTCTAGAATACAGTGTGTGTGTAAAAATTGAAATGTAATGTAAGAAACAAAAATAATACAAATAGAAGAAATATAACTAGCATTTGGTTCACCCCACCATATAACCAGATACTGAAAACCAAATTAGGTAAGACGTTTCTAAATCGTATCGATAAATATTTTCCCGTAACTAATCTATTATATAATTTTTTAACACAATAATAAAATATTAAATGATACTTTTAAAGAGATAAATAATAATAATAATAATAATAATAATAATAATAATAATAATAATAATAATAATAATAATAATAATAATAATAATAATAATAATAATAATAATAATAATAATATGTAAACAAGAAGGAAATATCTTGCCAAATCTTAAATTTTGCCGTCTCAGCCGACCCACAGAGTGAAGATCAAGTAGACGGTAAAGCGAAGCAAATACAGAGAATTGAAGGAGATATGGAGCATGAAGATATTCAATATAATACCAATAATCGAAGGAGCACTAGGAACAGTCTAAAAAAACTAGAAAAAAACTGGGAGAAATTGGAACCAATGGGATCACTGAGGCCATACAAAAGACGACATTGATGAAAACAGCTGCAATCTTAAGGAAATCTTTGAACGCAAAAAACACCAGCATAAGCTATGAATGGTAACTAGTCACATGGAAGTTACAATAGGAAGAAAACAAAACCACAGGAAACTGCCCCCCCCCCAAAAAAAGTGATCGTACCAGCTTCGACTGATACCACATAAAATAGTCGTGAAGGGTCAAAGAGGATAGGAAGACCGAGGAAGGAGAACACTAACCAGACCTCTACTCTAAATCGCAGAGGGGATCAATGGTCGTTATCAGTGAGAAATCAATAGTAAGCGGCTATTGCAATACAGCAAAGTCATTTGCAATGGTTATCCAAAAGAGGTGGAGAGTATTGGAAATCTGGGGAGGCTTGTTGTCACCCAGACTCCAGGGAACACCACCGGTTATTATCAGTGAGTACAAATAATAATAATAATAATAATAATAATAATAATAATAATAATAATAATAATAATAATAATAATAATAATAATAATAATAATAATAATAATAAAAGAGTTAGTAAGTATTACTATACAAATAGCAATTATTTAGATGGAAATAAGAAAGGTAAAACTCATTAAAAATGTAACTGTAAAATAAAAGTAAATTGCCCTCTACAAAATAATAGTATAGCAAGAAGCATAATCTACCACGCCAAAATACATAGTATTGAAATGAACGAATAACCATAATAGGGGAAATTGCATTAGATTAGAAAAATATATTGCAATCACAAATGTACATTTGATGACAAAAAACACAGATACATTATCTAACTATTTGTGAGAACTTAAGGATAGCGGTCGGTCTGTGGTAGTTAAATGGGAAATTTTATGGTGGGCTTGGATATGTCGATTTTAGACGATTCTTGTAAGTCATGTTTGAGCAAAAAACTTGAATATTTTTAGTTGAAGCCGAATACAAAAATTTACTTAGCAGAATAAGCGAACTTTTTACAAACTGTAGGCATTGAATAAACTTTATTTGAAATAAAAACACCGTTATAAAATTCTTAGGAGTGGGTCAGGCTTGTATCAACAAAGTCTGACCAACCTAATTGTTAATTAGAAGCCAAAGATATCAGCTAACGTATGTTTACATTTTAGTGAACATTAGGGAGTGGAAGAATATAAGTGTTTTATACAGACAATAACAAACCAATTAGCTTTAGGTTAAACTCAACTGAAACAGTCAAGCGAGTAGTGAAGAGCGCGAACGTTTTGAATAAACAACTAATGGATGGTGACAACCGCATATAGAAACACATTTGTCTACAAAAGAGATAGTAGAATTTCAAATTACGCATTTAGCCTAATAGATGGAATGAAACACAGACGTGTATATATTTTGTCATAAAGACATTTTATACTACTAATGAGCTCTACTCATGCATTGAGAACTTTTGAGGCTACTATTGCAACAAAAGTATATAATATATCATCTTATAATAGATATACGAAACATTAATATAATAATATGTAATAATCAAGACATTTGGAAACACTAAAAAACACACGTAATTGCAAAACAAAATGTGTGTCTTTTCAATGAAAGAATTCTATTGATTGGACATAAGTTATTAATCTATATGTCGCAAATTTGTAGATAATAAATATGTAGGTCGCAAATTTGTAAATCGAATGTGTGTTTTGCACACTGGTTGCAGGAGGCAGTTAGTTGCAGTCACGTTTCATCTCATTCAAAGGGTTAGCGATTAGTTGAAAATGAACAAAATTTACATACACGTTCTTAGTGAGAACCCATTCACATTTCTCGATTATTTTGACGATTTAAATTCGTCATCTTCTTAACTGCATGTTTAAAGAAAACACCGAATAAAGATACATCGCTGTAACAATAAAGACAGAAGCTTATCAGCTTCAAAGCGTATCAAATGTTTCGTGTGACTGACAACACATTTCTCAGGAAAAAAGAATGCATGTTCATAATTGCAGATTGTTATACTTGGAACTAATTTGCATGCGTGAGCAACTATTTAGCCTGTGTAGAAACCAACTGATTTTTAAAAAGACTGATTAAAAGCAGGAAGAAAGTTCAGTGTTCGATAGCTGAAGGAAAGCGTTGGTGTTGGAGAGTTTGTCAGTGTTGTTACGGTGTTAAACAAACAGGGGTTCCTTCTGAGGTTTGGGCCGCCATTGTTATCTTATTACGACTACAAGAGATTTACATACATCTTTTATTTTACAATCGGATTCAAATAAAGTCCTTAGAATGGAAGAAGTTTTGCACACAAAACATCATTTAATGATAAAATATCTCTCGGGAATATTATGCGTTAACATGGCTTTTTAGAAATCCAAACCAAACCACACGAAAAATAGCTTAGTAAATCAAAAAAGTAACACCAGTCTCCAACACCTATAAAATCTGTTAAAGAAAATAACAATAATTGCCTTCTACGAAAGAATAACAAATATGTAAACAATCGACCATGGCTAAATGCAAATACGAAAATAATCTTGGAATGATACACCTCCAAAATGATGATACCAAAGAACAAAATAATAATCTACTCTATAAAATTAACTCAGTCGGATTTTCAAAGTCAAACCCAGATAGCAGTTCGTCTAACATCTCTCTATTTGATTTGGACTCCAACAAAAATATGGAAATGTAAAAACATTAAACGGTGCCTCACCCACAAATATATAAAAAAGCAGCAAGAACGTGGAAGCCACTTGTAATTGTTGCAAATTTAATGTAAATTAAAATCAAAACTTTTAGTGAATGTGTTTATTTTAAGACTATTTGGAAAAAATACATTTAATAAACAAGTTTGGTTTGTTTATTGATTTTTATGAACCGGTTGTAGAAGTATAATGTTTTCTTCTGTTATTTTCAGATAACCAAACCCGCTCTAAAGACGAATTGTTACGCTTCAGTGAGAGCAAGTTCAACTCCCGAAGAAGCGATGGCCGCCGCTTGTAGTGCAGTTGCCATTGCTGCATTTGAATGTTTCGCAATCGGCAGTGATATCACTCAATGGAGACCAAGTAACAAGTGCAGTAAGTAATTGAAAAAGAATTTTTCCTTCGGATAAACTTTGCATATCCTATGTTTTAATAGTGGGACTGTCTTACAGAAGGTTATGATGAAAGTAGTCAAGTTAAGTATTATACTACATATATAATAGTGGTGTTGTTACAGTACCTGTGTATGTAAATGTTCATTTTACCTAGATTCTACCTATTTGTGAAATTTCGTGGAAAAAATACGCTACTAAGTATTTCATGAGAGAGTAACTACAGTGAATGTATTTACATATTGTTTTTATTAGTAAAATACATTAGAAAGTATGCGTTTAAGAAAAGTAATTCGCTTTGAACTAAAGCCGAATAATACCCTTTATGTCTACTTTTTGCGGATTATCAAAAAACGTCATATATTTTTTTCATATGTAATTATTTAAGTTTTATGTTATAATAATTTCTTTAAATGTATACAACACGTGTCCAATTTTTAAAAAATCATTTACGCTTACGTGAGATTCGAACCCGAGTATTGACCTCGTAAAACCTACTACCTTAGTAATGTGTATTATGCCTATTCATTTTTGTCAACCAATCACATGTTTCTATTTGCGTATGAGCAAACTACAAAAACACCATAACTTTATAATAGTATATATATATATATATATATATATATATATATATATATATATATATATATATATATATATATATATGCAAGCTGTACATACTCGGTGTTTTCCGGGAGTATTGTTATTATTTTTTGTTTTTATGTTTACCAATTTGGCCGAAAGATACCGTAATGTTTCAAAGTGAACCTTAACACATTTTTATTTCATAATTTTATTAGCTTTTTTAAATAGAATTTTTAAACTTTAAATTCACCATCCACGTTTCATTTAGTAAACATATCAATTTCATAAAGGATGTGACGTTGATGTGAATCTGTCGCGATGATTTTCGATAAAGAAGGAGCTAAGTTTACTTTTATCCGATGAAAACGTTTTGAAGAATCATTAACAATTCCATTCTTTGGATGCTCAATACCCTAATTTCGCCTAAATAGTTTTGAATTATTGTCCACACACACACACACATATATATATATATATATATATATATATATATATATATATAATGTACCTTTTTTTCTCGGAAATTATCAGCGTGGAGGATAACTGTTCTGCGGGGCGCACGGTTCGAACCCCAGATACGAGTCACCTTTTAACTCAAAGTCTCAACCCTTTTGTCCATGCAGCCAAACTAACAGCTATGCGGAAAGGGAAGAATTAAAGTTTATTTATGCATTTACAAGCGAACATACAGTAAGCTGCCACACGGTGTTCCATATCACCAATGGACAGAACTCGCATTTACGCATACATTTGGAAGCTTATTTTAATTCTCTTAAAGGATCCAGCCGTAAGGGAGCTATTAAATATTATTATAAATAGTTTTTAATTATTATCCATATATATATATATATATATATATATATATATATATATATATATATATATATATATATATATATATATATATATATATATATATATATGTTTCAACCTTTTTCGGGAATCGTCAGTGTGGAGGATAATTGTTCTGTCGGTCGCACGGTTGGAACCCCAGACGGGAGTCACCTCAACTCAAAGTCTCAACCCTTTTGTCCATGCGGCCAACCTAACAGTGGAGAATTAAAGTCTATTTATACCATCAGTTTACGAATTTGTATTTTCTATTATTAATCACGCCTAATAACAATAATTTCATTTTCTGCAGCTCCTGTCTGTCCACAAGGCATGGTATTTGATGAATGTGTCACGCCGTGTCCCAAAACATGTGCCACCATTGGAGAAAGCCTAAACGACTGTGACTATCCTTGTGTGCCGTCGTGCAGATGCCCGTATGGAACTTACTTAGAAAATGGCAAATGCATCACCAAAAGAGAATGCCCTTGTGAATTCGAAGACAATAAATACCAAGCGAAAGCACAAGTGAAAATGGGATGCAACTTCTGGTAAATATAAAAATATTTTGCTGACCAGCAAAAATAATATAGTCTTCATGCAATACCTATTACGTTCAGTTACTTTCTCATAATTCAAACTTTTAGAATATAATATAATATGCTTGAGAAATGTGACGTAGTTTCGGTTTAAGACGGGCATAGTAATTTATTTTAATTATTTTTTTCAAATCTTAAGGTCGACCAACTTAGTTAACTCGAATTCTTCAAAATCGAAAATAAAAAATGTTAAATGTAACAACGCCACACATGTTACACCATATAACGTCATTCTGTGACAATAAAGAAAAACACTTACCAGCTGAAAAGAGAATGAGATGTTTCGCATGTCGTGACTGCCCATCTGCCAGAATAAAAAAAGGGTTTCTCTTCACATTTGTAGACTTTTATAGTTGGAACTGGTTTGCATATGTGAATAAAAACTTAGCATATGTGGAAACCAACTGAGATAAATGAAAGGACTGATGGAAATCAGTGAGTTGATTTTCAGAGAGCAGAGAGAAGAGAAAAGAAAAAGTAGTGGTGCTGGAAATCTGTTAAAAAATTTGGATTACCTTTGTAATCTTTTTTACGGTTATATTACACATCGTTAAGTCACATTCATATTTACTGGGTTTCCAATGGCTCTTAGATTATAAGACTGGATATGCTAAAAATACGGTAGAGTAAAAGCTTGTTTGAAAATATCGCTAAATGGACAAGAAATCGAAAATAAGTATCAGTCTCCTTTATGAATATGTTTCCATTTTAACCGTATATTCTATGCAAAGTATTGCTCTAAGTTCTTATAATATTTTTGTTTTTGTTTTTAGCATTTGTAAAGGTGGTTCATGGGTTTGTGAAGACCGGCCGTGCGCGGGAACGTGTGCCATTCGAGGCCGAAATACAATCAACACATTCGACAAACTCGAATACAGAATTGAACCCGTTTCATGCGGATATACTCTTGTGCAGGTAATGTGAAATTTAAAACGCATTCATCACTCATAACTTCGATTATAGAGATTTAAGAATTATATTTTTATTAATATATTATTTCACTTTGTTTTATTAAATTACCACAATTATTTTGGAATAAATTTTAAGTGTATTAAAAATCTTTATTGATAATTATTTTTCTTGCACTTCTCAAAACATGTTTATTGATAATTTTGTCTTTAACTTCACCGAGAAAGGATTACACGCAGTCAAAATTATGAATTCGTTTATTATATTAATGATATAACTAGCGGGACCCGTGTAAATTGCACGAAATGATGTTTTCAATACTTATTATCTTGATGTTTTCAATACTAATTATCTTGTTCCTAACCTATACATGTTTGAATAAAATACGATAAGATTTAACTTGTATATTTATTTTTTAAAATGAACAATACATGAAACAATTTACAAAACTTCTTTATATACAATATTTCAAGTGAAGGTAGTTCATCTTCTCTGGCCATGAAAAAAATTATTCTGAGTACCAATTTTCACTCTTACACTGTTCATAGACCTTGCTCTTGAGAAGGCTACATAAAGTTGTCCATAAGTAAAGCAAGGTTGTGGTAATGAGATCTCAACCTTATCGAAAGTTTGTCCTTGAGCTTTATTAATGGCCATGCGTGAGTAGCATACAAAGATTCGTACGGTCGTTGCTTTTATGTAAGCGTGACACACCAAATAACACACCACACGCTATCGTACTAATATGTGTCTTTCCGGTCGTCCCCTCCCTACCCTCCCCCCTTCGATTTAGAAAAAAAATCTTAGAGGTTGGTTGGGATTAAACTATAAACCAGTCTGGCCGACGTCAAAAAACGACACCAAAATTCTACGTCGCTAACCGTTACGCCAAAGAAAAGTACTTGGAATATTACGAAAATTAGGTGACTTGAATGCTTTTCCAAATCTAGGTGTGGTACGCATGTGCAGAGCTTTTGATGTAAGCGTGGCACACGAACACACACGCTATTGTATTAATATATAGATTAGTAAATATAATTGATTATTTGAGAAAGGCAAATCCTAAAAAATAGAGGCTGCAATTTCAAAGATGTACTTAATTTAAAACGAAGAGGTGAACGGAATCGGTTTAAATATGATGAAAGAATTTTTAATAAAATTGAAATACTAATCTACAAATAACTGACAATATCAGGTGAGTCATCTGGTGGGTCGTGTTTTGTTTATATGATACATTTATATATAGAGAGATATTATAAAACTTAAGTATTGTAAGAAATAGAAGAAAATAAAGGATTAGTTCTGCAATTTGTTATAATTCATCAACTATTATGTCACAAATGTTATAGAATGTTTCTATTAACACATTACAAATTCTAAGTTGAATGTTGTTGAACGTATCTTGTGCAGGTAATGTAAAATTTAAACCGCATTCATCACTTATCCATCCATCCATATGAGAGTTTCCCCACGTGCACGAGAACAAAACGATTGTTCCGCTGTGTCATCACATGTATGATTTGCCAGTTTATACTAAAGTACTTGCTGAAAACATTTTCAGGGCTGTAGTTTTTACAAGGGAGGTGTCGCCGTGCTTCCACAAAACAGCAGCGCTTGCTATTCCTAACTGATCACCCATCCGGTACATGCCAAGCTCATCGTCGCTTAACTTCGATTATCTAACAGGAACCTGCGTGTCAATGTTATTATGCCGTATATCATCACTTATAACTTAGAAAAAATATAGTTTGATATATTTTCGAATATAGAAGTTTTAGTTTTAGATTTTAACTAAAATATTATGTAAGTTTGTTTGATTAAATCACTGCCACATTTCAAAAATACATTTTAAAATTCGTATTTTTATTTCTCTAAAAAGTGTTAAATGTAGTGAAAAATATATATTTGTTTATTATATCAATTATTTACAACTGGTGAATTTGAGTCACTATCTGTGCAAGAAAAAGTCTGTAATTTCCATGAAGGACTTTATTGAAATGAGATTTTGAATTCGCCTGGAGTAAATTATAATTTCAGTTGAAATAACAATCAACTAATATTAAACAGTTGCAGATTATCCATTACAACATGAGTCATCTGCAGAGCCGGGTTTGTTTCTATTATATAAAGTTCAATAGATTTTTACAAAACTTATTGACTTGTAATAAATTTTTAAAACGATTGTCTCGCAATTTGTTATAGTATCACAAATAGTATAGAATGTTTCTATTAACAGATAACAAATTGTAAGTCGAATAGAACTTTTGAAAAAAATAACTTTTAAGGGAAATTATATTTGTTTTCATATTTTAAATAATCGAGAAAATATTTGGACATCAGAACTATTCTTATTTTTGTTCTGAAATTAAAAATATTAAAGATTAATAGCAGAAAAACAATCTAATTCAAAATTCTGCACGAATTTGTACAATTTTGTAATTATAGAAATGAATACTTACCGAATTCAAAGCGTCCGCGATGTTTTACTTGTCGTACAGTCATTTAAAATGGAGTAAAAGTGCACGCTCAGAGGAATGGGGTTTTGTATTTACTAATAATTTGCATGCGTTCACATCGACTTGTGAATCGACAAGAAAGAGATTTGTGCAGTTGGGAGATTGTTTTTTGTAGTTTGTTAATATTGTTCCGGTGTTTCCGAACAAGAGTTCTTCCCGAATTTTAGACCGTCGTTGAGAACTTAGTGTGCTACAAAGAATGTTTCAGTTTTTACAATTTTTTAGATTCATAATGGCTAGAAGTTTAAAACCTTGTTTTTTTATTTTATAGCATTCATTTGCCATGTCAACTTGATATAAAGTATAGAAAAACTTTTTTGTTTTGTGCGGTATTTTTCAAAACTGAAATCGATCGTAAAAAGTAGTTGAAATAACAGACATCAAAATGTGCATAGATTTGCCCTCTTTCTTCCAAAAGATTTTGTCATTTTTTTAAATAATTATAAAGTATTGCTTGATTATATATTAGTTTATTTTGTTTTGTTTTTATTTGCAAACTTCTGGTAAGTGTTGCACAAACTCTTGATTATTTTCCTTTCGATTTATTTTATTTCAGAAAAGGAACCGAAAAGATGATATCATGAAAATTGTTTTGGAGTTTGGGCCTTGCAGCAAACCATATCTTAGTAATGTCAACTGTTCTATAGGTTTGCAAATCAGCACAACATCTATATCAGCGAAAATCACCAATGCAGGATTTTATATTAATGGCGAATATAACGGCAACCTTGATTTCTTCAACAAAGATTTAAGTATCAAGCGGGCATCATCTTTATTTTATATTGTCGAAGGAGATGGGTTTAAGATTCTTCATAATCCTGGCGCACAGACGTACATCACACTTGATCCTATTTATAAGGGTTCGGTAAGGAGATGTTATTAACATTTATCTTGTTAATTAATTAACTTTTTAACAGTAGAAACAATTATTTGGTATTTATTAAACTAATTTATTACTGTATAAGCTTACTTTTAACACCATTATTAGTATGAACTTCGTTTGTGTGCGTTGTGATCACCCGCTCGTAGTCTTTGTCCGAATTCGGTGGTTGATTTGGACACTGGCCGTAGTGTCAATCATGTGATCTCGCTCACTGCTGTAACAAAGCGATTTCCTTCCAAACAAAATAATAATAACTCAAGTTTAAAACAAGAAACGATGTTTTACTTCGAGAGGTTTAAAATGACACTTGATTTACCTACCAAACGACAGACTTGCAATCAGAACGACAGTTACTTCCAACCGAACACAAAACACCAGACTGGTCTACTTAAAATTCTGACTGTACCAAGAGCCTGACCGAACCAAAACATTCTCGATAGCGAAAGAGTTCACAGCCTAATCGCCAGCTGGCTCAAATGCCAAATCTCCCGTTTTCTCTGTTTTGCTCAGAATATATATATATATATATATATATATATATATATATATATATATATATATATATCATATTATATATATTTCATACTACTATATTATATATATGTTTATACTACTACTACTACAACTACTACTAAGCTCTACTCACGTATCGAGCACTGTTAACGTAAATACTGAATATATATATATATATATATATATATATATATATATATATATATATATATATAATATTAGATTACCTTATAATATTATATGTGTTTATACATAAATAATAATTATATATGTAATCTTGGAAGTTTTTCAACCTTTAAAACTATATTAATATATATGTATACATAATCATATCTAACATCAAATGACAGTTATGTTTGGAACACGCAGATTATTATCGATTGTTTAATCACTGAACATAAAAACTGACTAACCAAGAAGTATATCAGTTGAAGTGGTCATAACTTCTGTAGAATCTCAAGTGACTCACAATTTCAGTATGGAACATCGTCCTTAAGAGGCAATTACTTTTTTTAAGAGGCTCACCAATTTCTTGGGTGGTCTATTCTCTTAGCTAAATATTTTCCCATTTCAGACCTGCCGTTTGTAATATGCATTGGTGCACCATTGCTGAACATAAGATGCATCGCAATGCATGTTCACAATTAGTTCTTGAAAATTCGATGCGCTTTCGTACTTAGTAAACCTAATTCATATCTTATATTTTTATTCGAATTCGAATATTATTTTATATTAAAATATACAAGTTATAAAATGTTTTATGTATTTAATATTATTAAATTATTAAATTTTTAAAAATATATAAATAAAAATCGATTTTATTTCATATTTAATACACTTAATTAATTTTCTAATGTAAATTTTAAATTAAAATAAATATTTATATAAATGTGAAGTGGTATTTTAATGTCTTTTACGAAAAACTTTGACTTTCAGGTTGAAGGATTGTGCGGTAATTTTGACTCAGACGTCAACGATGAATTTATTGGCCGATCCGGTTTGCCGTTGCATAAAACAAAGTTTGCAGAAGAATTCATATCACCAGCTTGTTTCAGTCCCCAAAGAGACGATCTTGAATCCGAACCGTGTTCGATCAACATTAATGTGAGTTCGATTCTATGGGTTTCTTTCGTTTTTATGTATAAAAACAAACAAAACATCGCAGTAATTAAGAAACTCAGAGAAATCTTTATCAAAAGTTTCATTCTACTGTTCTTGAATGGATGGCATATTCGTAAAATTAAATCTCGTACAATTTGAATATTGCTTTTAATTGAGGGGGTACGCATTTAATTTTACTAGATTCAACCTAGCAAATGCTTATTCATCAGAAATATATAAAATACTCATTATCTCAAACTGGTATGTGGGTAGGTGATTTGCTTCTTGAATACTGTCGTGGGCTATGGAATCAATGATTATGAATTCAAATCCATTCGGATATATTGTATTAATTTACGCACTAATGCTGTTGAGAAACGTATCAACCCACAATTTTCCCTCGCTTATATGTATAGTTACAAATTGTTTTCAATTAATCATATAACATAAACTGTTTCCAATAACCCTAACCCTAACCCTACCCCTAACCCTAAATAGACTGATTTTCTGTAAATAAACAAAAAAATAAAACTTAAAAATTTCAAGAGAAGCTTAAATGTTTCGCATTTTTTAGATGAGGATTGTACATTTCTATATCTATTTTTATAAAATTAGGTATATGTATATGTTTATATATTCGTATGTATATGATTCACTCTTAAACTAATTAACTGATCATTATGAATTTTAGAAAATCGCTTCTGGGCGTAAGGGGTTCAAATATGGGCTTCATTTGGTGTAATTTAGTTGTATGCTAACGGAGTAAAAAGAAGTTGGAAAGTCTCGTGAAAATCCACATGCCTACAATGTTTTGTGAAATTTTAACAATAGATATTATACATCTATTAATAAATATTCTCTATATTTCAGTTTCTTTTTGATTATTTTAAAGAGGTCATAATATGGTCACAACCCTCTATTTGAACATTAATATCTATCATATTAACATTGAATCTGATCCATAGTCATTAGACACCAATTAACCAAGATATCCCGAATTTCAATTTATTCTAAAGACGCCTTAAGCTTAAAATAACAAGTCATGCATGAGTTCAGTATGGATGGTATGCGTGTAGCTTTTATCCATTGTTTCCGGTGTACCAGAACTTCTTTGCCAAACTTAGTAAATTCCGATAAAAAAAATTTCGCTGTCGTTTTAAGACAAAAACTAAACCTTCACATGTATTAAAATACATTTATTTCAGTTTTATTATCATAAATTATCAAACGTCGATTTATAAATCAAAGATTGCATTTTACCTAGCGGTACCGGTGTTTCAGTGTTGTTCGGTAGGGAAACGAAGATGGGTAGAGGATGAATTTTTATATGGAGTGAGATTTGAAGCAATAGTTTTATACAAAATGCAGCTTCTATACAAAGTATAGGAAGGGATATACTATTTTTTTAAACACTGAAAGAAAGGTGCTATTTTATAGGAGTTTTTGTTTATTTAAATGAAATAACTTTTTAATTAGTATTTTTTTAATTATCCGTTATAAAGATAACGAAATAAATGTTCGTATTAGTCCTGTGATTAATGGCAAGCGCAGTGATTAAAACAAGGTGGCCTAACGCACGATGCAACACGGAAAACTGGCCCTAATTAGATTCATACCGTATTTCTCTGACAGTGATTTGGGTCGAAGGATTAGGATTTATACTATAGGGCTTTATTAACTCCTACCTCGCTAAAATTACTAAACAAGGAAAAAACGGCTCAGTACATAAAATATAGGAATCGACGAATTCGAACAAAATTGATTTTTTAATCACACATCAATGAGCGACTAAAGTGTATACGAAGCAGAATTCTATATTAAGCTTGTCTTTACAAAGCTATACCGGTCAATGGAATTGGTAAATCTGACGTTACTTTCTATATAAAATAATTACCTTATTTTCCTTCCTATAAAATGCAATATAATAACTAATATTTGAAATTCTCATTTTAACTTTTATCAACACATTTACCACTAAATTTTACCAAATTGTTTATTTATTACTTAGTAATTATTTACAGAAGCCGATTTATTGGGAGTATTTATAAGTTATTGATACGCTTTACATTATAAAAAAAGCTAAAATATTTAATATTAATGAAATTAGATTTTCGTAAATGTTAACTTTGCAATTTTGACGATTAGTTTTGAAGAGAATTTAATCTAAAACATCTTCTTTTCCAGAATGAAGACGAAGCCCTGGAATATTGTTCGTATATTAAAAGCACCCCTCAATTTGAAAAGTGCTATTCGATTGTTGGCTACCAGAAATTCTATGATCAATGCATGAGGGACATGTGTCTCTCTGATATCTATAACCCGCGTGCAATGTGCATAGCGATTGAATCATATGCAAAGGAATGTGCAGATAACAATGTTATCATTGATTGGCGCTCCAACTCTACTTTGACCAGTGCATGTCGTAAGTATCAACAACAACAAATAAAAATCCAATTGAAAAATGATTATGTCACTATAAAAAAAACAATTATTACGGTAAAATTTAACTTAGGATAAATAATTCATTCAATAACAATGATGCTTGTATTTTGTAATATAGCGTGCCACCCCCACCCCACCCCAAATAGAATGCCACCCTTGGAATTTTTAATAAAATTCAGCACCCTTTCTTCAGTTCAACTATATTTGGTACAAATAAACTTCAGTTTACCAACTTGTCTTCCAACTTTCAGTTATTACGGCCCAACAGTATTTGTTTTATCGCCGTTCAATGATATGCGGGGACACTTTGGTGATCGTCTCATCAGTAGGTGTTGTGACCCTGAATGGGCTTCACACTCACACCGTATGTTTACCCCCACATTTTTATATGTGAAAGAACAAGACAATCACCAGAAGTGAAGATGGCCATTACATCCCAAATCAGTCGTATCCAGGTGTTCTTGAAACACAGAGGTGCAAATTTAGAGAATATCATTGAACGACGATAAAACTAAGACTAGAAAAGTGAGCACACCAAGCAGAGACTGAAGTTTTATTGTGCCATTTGATTGCAGAGCGGATTTTTTAGAATCTGTATTATTTTGTACGTTAGATATCACGTCACCAAATCAACAACTGTTACCTATCAACCCCTTTGCTTATAATATATTTTAGTCATTAAAGAATCAACAGTCGAACTTTATTTAAAACTTGTTCTTCGAATGGAGTCTCGGTGCCCATGGTTGTTGTAATGATCCTGCCTTACTGTGAACAATCTCGCAGCTACAATCAAATGTATTTTTCTTACACTAATTTATCATTATGTTCGTCTAGTTGGCTGAAAGGCAAAAGGGGAGAAAAGGAGAGAGACGCTTAATTAGAAGCGCATAGCTTCGTTAATCTTAATGCTTGTCACGATATAAGAAAATACGTCTGTTGGATTCAAATTTTCCATATAAACACCCCACAATTTCATATTATCAACCAATCTTATGACTAAATTCCGCTATACTTGTTGTCCCTACGCAGGACTGATTTTCCCTGAAGGTCAACCACCTGACCCCTGTCTACAATACATTCTATTTATGACTTACCTTGTTAATTTCTCTTAGCGAATATTTTCCAACCAAATAAACACTAGCTTGTGTAATCACCGATATCCAATAAATATATGAAAGTGTTGTATAACAACATTAAATTCGTTGTCGTTTGCTGCTAGAAATCGATAAGCATATAAGCTGCATTTGCGAGTATGCAGATCTTCGAAATACTGAGTAAATACAAATGACAAATTAAAAATTTTAAGACTTCTTGATTTTCTGTCAGAAAAATATCAAAAGAGTTTTTCGAACAGTCTGGATAAATTTCATTGGCGCCAAATGTATTTAAATGTTTTGTTAATCGATTAAATATGAAAGAG
>OY744523.1:118433458-118515958 GCA_963556195.1 Sepiola atlantica | reverse complement strand
ATATACATATATATATATGTATATATATAATTATAAATATATATATATATATAATTATATATATACATATATATATGTATATATAATTATATATATATATATAATTATATATATACATATATATATGTGTATATATATATATATATATATATATATATATATATATATATATATATATATATATATATATATATACTTATATATATATACTTTTGGTGTCAGATATATGACTTTTGATGTCAGGTATAGCTGTGTTGTTATTTCACCTTCCTTACAATAATGGAGATGGCGTGTCTGTAAGGAACACTCAGAATATTATTTAAAAGAAACCTATTTCCGATCATCATTTTTAACTAGACATAGCATAACTTCCGTTTAAACGTGAGAGATAATGGATACACCCTGTTAGGGTGGTTGCGCGTGTAATTATTAGGCAAGGGTTTCGCAATTCCAACCACACCTCTTTTGAGTCGGCACTGCTTGATGCCAGTGGCAAGGAGATATCCGGAACGACTGAAAAAATTGCCGAGATAAGCGAAGAGCACATAAAGCACCTGGTATTCCCAAATGGTCACTCATTTTAGTACTGACCAGGCTCAATCTCGCTTAACTAGACACACATATAATAACTAGTGTTATTTAACACCTTTTTCCTTTTAAATGATATCCCATTTTGATCACAAATATACAGACACGAAATTTCCATTCTGTAATCAAAGTAATATTACTGAATATTTAGTTTATATTTCAGTATAAATGTAATTGATTCAGTTATGACAGGAATATTTGACAAAACTCTTAATATTTATTTTCCTTTAAATAGCGTACATATATCAACATTAGTTAGTCATTTAATATTTATCTACAATTATTTTACTTTTCTCTTCTTTGCTGTAAACCAATTATTAAAATTGTTTGTTATTTCCATTATAATCAAACATGGCGATGAAGAAACAAAGTTTCACGTAAACCTTTTTAATTGTACAATTCTTACGGTTTTTTTAAATTTTATATTAATCAAATGATATGCGAATTCTTCAAAACCTTCACAATTCTATGATATACCTTATTGTTTTTAGCAACCTGTTGGGCTTCAGGAGATCCTCATTACAGTACCTTTGATGGAGTTCACTATTCATTCGAGGGAGACTGCGAATACACTTTGTCAGAGGCTGTTAATGGCACCTTTTCTATTACGGTTCGAAATGTCAAGTGTGGTTTCCCTGCAATAACCTGTACGAAAGATGTCACTGTTCATATTATGGGACATATTATTCATTTCTTAATGGATAAAATTCCAACAATTGATGGCCTCGAGATTTCTGATCGAGGAATGACGGCATCGGGATTTTCGATCAAGAAAACATGTTTCTTTTATTCGCTCTTCACAAATATTGGCCTCACTCTCCAATGGGATAAAGGTAAATGGTTTTGATTATTCATTAAACTTATCACTTCTACTAACTTTCATATACATTTTATTCTCTATCATACTGTGAAAAGTACATATGTATTACTTTACATAAATGCCATCATTTTCAGTGACCAAATGAAATATACTATTGAAGTTCTTAGGTATTATTTGGATTATTCGGACTACTATTCTCATCTTTGATGTTACTCTCACAACGTTTCGACCGATTTAACCTACGACTTTTCTAAGGTGCTTCTTATCGAACTCTGTAATTTTTATATCGAACTCTTTATTTATCCGCGGGGGTAGATTGTTCTCGTTCCATCAGCCATGATCGGGTAGAATTCTTAAGTAATGTTTTTATTTTGACGTAAATGGTTTTTATTTGTTATCACTTGTATTATACTAAACAACTTAACTATGTAAATTACATATGTATTACTTTATCTGAATATCAAAATCTTTAGTGACAAATTGTATTATTAGACTTGCTCTTTTTAGTTCAGAATTAATTGATTAAATTTTATAACATATGTGAAAATATTAAAAAACGCGATTAAATAAATAATCTACTTATACATCTAATTATGATTTCAAGTTTTAATAAGAATTTAATTTGCACCTTACATTTACTTAAAATCAATTATTGATTGATTTTGTAAAAGAGTAATTTCAATAGTGAAGTTTCAATGTTTCCTATTTTCACCTTTATTTTTAGCAACTCGTGTCTATCTTCAACTCACTGAAGACTGGAAAGGAAAAGTTCGTGGTCTCTGTGGAAATTATGATCAAGACTCTACAAATGACTTTATGTCAAGGTCTAATTCATTAGAGCGAGCACCTTCTGCCTTTGCTCATAGCTGGAAGGTTTATAATTGCCCCGTGGTTCCACAGGATAAACCAGAAAACAGTATTCATCCATGCGATGTAAGTTTCTTCATTCAAATGATTTATTATCGTTAAATTGTTTATCTATGTGTTATGGCCTAAACAGTGTTCAGTGTTTTATTTGATTTTCTTTATATTTACAGCAAATTTTTATCTGAGAATTTTAACGCTTGTTTTAAAAATATGTGTTGTCTTATAAAACTCGAAAAAGTGACAGAAATATCTCTTATAATAAACAGACATTTTATTTCTATTCATCTTTTAAAAAGGTTGATTTTATTGCATTTTTTTATTTATCTTATTTTTCATTTAGTGAACGCATTTTTATTTTGCTTACATATACATTGTGTTATTCCTATATATAACATTTTCTTTCAATGATAAACAATAACGAAACATTGCAAATTAAAATACAGCAATTATTTCATTAATTTCTTTTTATTAAATAATATTTTACGAAGTATATTCTGTATGAAAGTAAAATCGTCAGGTCGTTTAAGATCGGAATAGAGTTGAATAAATGGTTGCTACTAACAGCACATGTAAAAGTAGTATTTATTTTTGTTGGGTTACAAATAAATAAGAAGAAACCCATGTAGAGTGAAATTAAATGTGAAACTCCAATTAAATATCTAAATATTAGTGGAGCACGTTGGGTAAGAGTATCGCTTGGAAAGACTTGTTGTCCTGTTACTCTGTCTGCTGCTGATATCATGTGGTGAGATTAAAATTATTAATATATTTGTGTAGAGAAAGCTGAATGTTTGAACATACACCTCATTGCGATGCCTAAAGAGGGTCAGACTTGTGCACCAAATGACAGTTTACAGATCAGAACTTGTCCGATGATGATGGATTCAACCTTAAATCCTCAGTAAAGTTATACTTTATAGCAGAACCTCATCTTATTCTGTCCAAAACACATCCTTATATATTACTAGAATACTCGTCCTAGGACACTTAGAATTAATTCCCTGAACACAACAGTTTAGCACCAATTTTATGTCCTCTTACTAAGATATTATGATTACTAAACCTTATGACTAGAATCCTTACTCCAATGTATATCAACATCTATTAAATGATTTTGATTCTCAAAAATGTATAAATTTAAGGCTTAAACTTAAAGAGTCTTAAGAAGAAATTGAAATCCAGGAAATTTCGCTTAATTAGTCTAATGAGTATAGATCAAATTTAATGAAAATCGGAAATATTTGACCACGTAAATCTCCCTAAAATCTTCTTAAAATATTCCAAAGAAACTAAAATTTATGGAATATTTATTAATTGATGTCTAATACTGATTGTTAAATTTTCACAAAAGTCGGAGGTATCTGAATTTTGCGCGAAGGGTGTGCACTCCCTCTTTGCTTCCTTTGCATTAAACTAAATTAAACTAAATATAGCCTATATTACTCATCCTTAGTCTTAGCAGCTGTGTTAAAAAATCATAATGATCGGTTAATCAGTTTATGAGTGAATCATATACATACAAATACATAAACATATACACATACCTAACTTTATATAAATACAGATTATTATGTCTTTCATCGCATCAGAAACAGGTTCTGGCAAATGGCCAAACTATTTTCAATTGCAAAATTTTATCCGTCTCCAACATCTCATATTGGCATACCGAGACATATGAAAAATGACACATCTGCTTAATTCCCATCATAAAACACCGTAAATTATCATTGAACCATATTATCTCGACTAGACAAAAAAACGTTGCCCCATTAAAGGTTGAACTGCAGCTTCATCTCCAATGCATTTGTATTAAAAATAAAACTGCATACAAATAACAAAATAAACAAATTAGTTTACTTTAACAATAGTTTAATCTGTAATTAATAATGTATTGATAATTTCACTGAATATTTCTAAAGAAATTAATAAACGTATCCTTTTCTTCTTGTAGTACAACTCCATCAGAAAACAATGGGCAATGGAAAGTTGTGGTGTAATCAAATCAGGACCTCTATTTGCAAATTGCCGTAATGTTCTTCCAGATAACACAGTGTTAGAATATTATGAAGATTGCTTATTTGATGCTTGTGGGTAAGTCCATTTTGTCACTTTTATATAAAAATCATAATTCTTAATATGAATATTTTCTTATTAATGGATCATCAACTTGTTGAGATTGGATTAGGTAGATTAAGTATTTGTTTTCACAAAAATGTCTATTTTATGCTAAATTTAATTCCAGTGTTTTTAAGATTTTATCTCCAAAAGTGTCGTTCATCCTATTATGGTCGTTTACATTTGATACCGTATCGTTTAACCTTTAGTTTCACTAGATTTCTGTTTCTATCACTTTTTAGTTGATTGGACTATACTATTTTATAAGCATATCTTATTATCTCTTTTAGCTGTAATCTTGGTGGTGACTGCGAATGTTTGTGCTCAGCTGTTGCCAACTTTGCTACGAAATGTGCAATAAACGGAATCCCTATCAATTGGCGATCAAGTGAACTGTGTGGTAGGTTATCAAAAATGTTTTACTTCTAACATTATTTATCTGGAAATCATGAGACAATTCAGGATTCGTCTTGACTTTTAATTACCTCAAAAATAAAACTCTGACAAAGATATCGACTAGAAAAATATTGTACTTGACAATGATTTTATATTCACTTTATTCATTTATTTTGAAGATTATGAAGTAAATATAATATAGATTCAAATCTATAGTAATTAATAAATCCTTTATATTGATTGTTTCTACCAATATAACACTAATAATTATTTTGGTATCCATTTCTACTATTTTCCGTTTGGTAACAAAATGGTGGCAGGACTTCTCTCTTAATATTCGAATCTAAATAGAAATTGTGTTTCATTTTTTTTTTTTCAAGAAGACTTACTACACATTGATTGATTTTATTGTAGGCGTTATGTGCACTGGTGGTCGAGAATTCCGTGAATGTGGACCCGCCAATCCAAAGACATGTCGCGACTCTTCAGATACTCTCCAAATCAATAACAGCACTCTTTGTATGGAAGGTTGTTATTGTCCAGAAGGAAAGGTTGAGGATGGTATGTTAAAATTAACTTTAGTTTTATATTGTTCAGTGAATATTTTTTATAAATTCGATAAGGTTCGTGTATATATTCAAATTTTGATTTATATCATGTAATACGAATAGAGATATGTATATTAAGGATATATGTTGCTTATTCTAATAAGTCCAAAATCAATAATCAATCACTAATAATAAATATTCTAAACTAATAATATATATTTAAAATACTATTTAAGTTAAGTTTCATATTGTTCAGTGAATATTTCTCATAAATTCTATTAGGTTCGTGTGTATTCAAAATTGTTATTCGCATCTTGCAATATGAAGATAATCATGTTATAAATATTAATTAATTATTCGAACAAGTACAATCAGTAATAACAAATATTTTAAATTAAGTATATGGATTTAAAATACTTTCATGAAATAAATACATTCTCCGAATTATTTGATTTTCTTTCAACAAATTTTTAATAATATTTTTTATTTCCTTGTTTAAATTTCATTGTTTTCATTTTTATTGAATAGACACATTTCGCCAATAACATACGTTTTTTTTGTAGGTGACGAATGTATTTCAATTGAAGAATGTCCTTGTCTTGATAATGGCAAAGTGTATCCTTCCGGTACATTTATTGTCGTGAATAACTGCAAGAATTGGTATGTATTGTTTGATATGGATTTAGATTGTCATTTTAAAATGCGTCCACGCATCTCTATAAGAGGCTCTGTCAGCCCGCTGATCGGTTTGATACACTTAAGTTTGACATATAATTTTCATCGCTTAACACGCAGATGAATTGAACTATCTTAAAGATATCCAATGCGCTTTAAATAAAAATTCAAGATTTACTGCTTCCTTGTTTCATAATAATAATGATATGATAATGCTTCTTAGAAGTAAACTGTCACTTAGAACTGATTATTATTTAGAACGTTATCCGTTACGCAGTTCTAAGTGATAGTATTCTAGAGGTTGAAGGTTCAATCCTCAGTACAGGCGATACTAAGAATATACTCCTTGATATAATTAAGAATTTTTTCTACTCGATCATGGCTGACGGGACAAAAGCAATCTACCTCGGGAATTAAAAAAAGGTTTAGTTCGAAACTCCGTACAGATTCCCGAGTTCGACAAAACGCACCTGAATAAAGTCAGAAGTTACCTCGCTCAAAATGTTGTGAGAATAACACTCAAGATGAGAACAGTAGTCCTAAAATACAAATAATACAAATCCTCATCTAAAAAAATGCGAAAATTACTGATTCATTGTTTTGCAACAATAATGTTCATGGTTTTAGGAACAGTTTGCTAATTTTGCTCAAAAGGAAGCAATGTTTAATAGTATCACGTGAAGAGTTTTATCATCAGCAAATAATGTGAAAACAGTGAAAATACATTTCATTGTCAAAATCTGCATTTATATTTAGCTTTGCAGATAAAAATACACAAATCTAAGAGTAGTATTATGAAGCAAAATCTTTTATGCATTTAAATTCAACCAGATTTTAAACGTTTGACAATATAATCTTCAATTACAAGATTGCATGTAATCATGTTATACTTAAAAAATAGATGCATTTCCTTGCTTTAAAAATACAAAATATGTCGTCCTTTATTAGACAATATAATCAGAGAACATTGTACTATCTTAACTAAACATTTTATTGTGAATCATAATCAATGAAACAAAATATAGAACCAAAGTCATAACCAATTACAACACTGATAATTTGGCCATTTTATAAAAATAAGTTGAAGATGTGAGAAGCTCAAATAATTACTTCATTTGAATTTTACAGATTTTAAATATCTATCAAATCCATTGTCTCTTCAAATCCATTGTCTTTAAAGTGGCAATATATACTATAAAATATAAATCACAACTGTTATTTTATTCTAATAACAGTATATAAAAGAGAATGGTAAGTAAATATAAACGATTAACAAGTTCGATACATTGGAAGATGACAAATAGATAATTAGAGGCTATAATAAGTTTTTTTAGTATTGATCGTTAATTTTCTTTATATATAAAAGTCCAGAATAGTTAACTCTCGAGAACTCGTATACTAAAACCAACAACACATAATTTATGTAAAATGCATTAAAATGAAATTTTCTACCGAACCCGGCTAATTTAATGTGTAGAAATGTCTTTTAAGCGGTAATAAATACAGAAAAATTAACACCCGAGAACTCGTAAACCAATAAAATAGCAGAAACCGTCATTTTTTAAGTGTGGAAACGATTTGTAAGATTTTAAAAATGGTAAAACAATCTTTTGGGGTGACCATTTTGGAACATTAAATGATATAAGCAAACACTCCACTTAGGTGTATAAATTTGTATTAATATTACTTGGAGAATAACGGATGACAGACTATCGTCATGTAACGGGATGGTTCAGATTATACGTTCTGATTTACGTTAAAAAAAACTGGTGATAAGAACTTCTCACATGTACAGGAAAAGAAGATTACGTTTTTATGATTTCTATTCAATAGAACAATATTTTTCTTCATCTGGTTTAGATTATTTCAATATTGCTTTCTAACTTTTTAAATGCGGCATTTTCCTAGAGCGGTCTTTTTAAATGATGTTATATGAAAAAACTTAATTATATGTCAAGTAACAAAAGAAATATTACAATTATCGAATGGTCTTAACGTCCGTATGCGAGTAAATTAATAATCACTTTGAAACCAACTAAAACATACGTTCTAATTAGAGTTTCTGTAGTTAATAAATGCATGCTTTAGCTTTCTTTTTACAGTATAATAAGAAAAATCACAGTGCAAAAAGGAAAAGCGGATGCGTTTTTTTTTGTTTGTTTTTCGCTAAATTTCTAATGATTTTGTATTTCTTTTCTTTTTTCGTTCGTTTTTTTTTTTTTTGTTCTTGTTTTGTTTGAATTTAGTTTCTCTTGTTGTTGTTTCTTCTTTTAGCATTTATAACATTTCTAAAGGAAAAATCCGAATTTCGTTTAAGACTTTTAACTTATTTCCAAGTTATATTAGTCATTTATTGCTACCCCAGAATTTTAATACGTCTCAATTGTTACTATCGTAACATAACTATATGCGTAATCCAAAAACACGAATGATTCGGTATTAGTTGACATTGTTTATACTTTTTGTAAATATGGAATATCCAGTGTTGGATTCGTTGATTGTTTTCCTGTCTTATAAAACGAGGTGTGTAATATCTTCATACATTATAAACTGCACATTGACAAGTAAACGTATTTCTTTTGCGAACGGATGTTTATCTTTATCCAATTATTTCCTAATATTATCCTTTAAGGCTTGCTCGCACATCTTGTAATAATTTGACAAGACTTACTTTCGACATATCTCATTTATTCAGTTCCCGAGATATTTGCTGTATAATATTTGAGAAGAGTTAGAAATAGTAAAATTAAATTATCATGCATATAAAAATAATTTTTAGATCTTAATTGCATGATACTAGTTCAGAAACTTTAAGCTGAGTGTTTAAAAAAAACACTATAAAAATATATCTTCATGATTTCATAATTTTCATATTTTAATTTTTATTGTTTCATAAGCATTCAATTTTATTATTTCTTCACATGTTTTATTTTTGCAGCACCTGTTATTATTTAGACAACAGGGCGCATATTGCATGTTATTCTAACAACGTTTCGGCCTATGTAACCTGTAACCTTCTTCAGGTGTGTCTAGCTGAATACGGAAATTTTTATGTCGAACTCGGTAATCTGTACGGAATTTCGAACTGAACTCTTTATTTAATCCACGAGGGTAGATTGCTCTCGTTCCGTCAGCCATGACCGGATAGAAGTCTTAAGTAATTCCTAATAATATTCTTAGTGTCACCTTCAACCTCCCAGAAACTGTCACTTGGAACTGAATAGTACTTAGAACTGCGCAACGGTAAAAGTGTAAGGTGACAGTCTTCTGATCGTTGATGCCCCCTAAGTCAGGATGTACAGCTTTCTTGTTTTGCAATAATAATGATAACGGTTGTAGGAGCAGTTTGACAATTTTGCTCAGAAAGAAAGCAATGTTTAATAGAACGTAAAGTATTTTTTAACAAATAATCTGGAAACAGTTAAAATACATTTCATAATCAAAACATGTGATTATATTTAATTTTTGCAGGAGAAGCATACAAATCGAAGCGTAGTATTATGAATCGTGATTTTTGCTGTATAATATGTTAGGATCTTTCAGGAAAGTTAAAAATAGTAAAATTAAAATTCTCGTGCATATAAAATATTTTAACAATCTGACTTTCATGATACTAGTTGAAAAACTTCAAACTGAGTAAAAAGGCTATAAAAATATATCTTTCTAGCTGCATAATTTTCATATTGTAATTTTTATTGCTTCATAAGCATTATATTTTACTATTTCTTTATATGTTTCCGTATAACTGTGTTTATTTTTGCAGCACTTGTCAAGCCGGAAACATGTCATGCGTGACCTGTGAATGTACACCAGATGAATTTCAATGCGACGATGGACAGTGCATCAATGCAACTAAAAAATGTGATGGAATTTATGATTGCAATTCAGGAGCTGATGAATTGAATTGCCGTAAGTGTCAGTTTTCATCGTTTTAGTCGACAAAACAAAATATTTTCCTTCTAATTATTCACGTTCAGGAGATTCCAAATAAATTCTTAAACAATCAAATTCATCGGATATGAATAAAAACGGCAAAATTCAAACAAACTGAAGTCAAGTAAAAAGTAATTTTGGAACAAGTTTGAATCTTTTCAAGTTATTCAAACGAAATTAAACGAGAAATATTATAATTAGCAAATGTTTTTTTGTAATTATTGAATTGCTTATTTATTTGTAAATAATAAGTATAACATTATTTATTTGTAAATAATAAGTATAACAGTATTTATTTGTAAATAATAAGTAATAAGAAATGAAATATGTTATAAGTTTTTAATTCCTTTGATATGGTCTAACATTTGTTTGATACATTTTTTAATATTATATTGTACTGTTTTATTTTAGCAACCACAACATCTCGCTATACAACCTTTGTTACATCCACTCTGACCCCTGGTGGCTTGACAACAACTGCTCTGCCTAAAGTTTCTACGCCGGTACCAGCTTCAACAACGCCATCAGTATTAAGTAAGTATCAACATCAAATGAGTATAATAGTAATCATAATAACAATAATAATATCGTAGAATAAAGTACTAACTTTGCCTTAATAATAATAGTAAAAGGTTGAATAGAGTACCAACATAGCCTTAATAATAAACATAATAATGCGATAGAATAGTGTACTCACCAATTAAGTACTAATCTAGCAATAATAATAATAATAATAATAATAATAATAATAATAATAATAATAATAATAATAATAATAATAATAATAATAATAATAATAATAATAATAATAATAATAATAATAATAATAATAATAATAATAATAATAATAACAATAACAATAATAATAAAGGGACACATTACCAGTTATGCATAGATCAAAAGATCCTGAACGAAGGAAAAACAGAAAAAAGAATATAGCCATAGCATGGATCGACTACAAGAAAGCCAGCGACAGAATCCTTCAAGCATCGATAATTGAATACTTGAGAATGTGCAAGATATTCGACAGGATTATTAATCTTATTAAGTATGCAATGGGAACATAGAGACTGGAACTGACAGCTGGTGGACAACACCTGGCTGAGATGAGAATACAGGTGATATTCCAAGGAGACTTTTTATCACTACTTTTTATACTACTGTTCATGATATCAACGATATACTCAGGAAAGGTGATGCCGGATACAAGTTTACAGACACTGAACAAAGGATAAACCACCTCATGTATATGGACAACCTGAAACTATTTGCAAAAAGCAAAAAGGAACTGGAAAAGTTGATTAACACGACCAGAATCTTTAGTCTATACATTCAAACAGAATTCGGAATGGATAAGTATGCACTGCTAGAGATGAAAAGGGTTAAACTGGAGATAGCACCTGAACCAGAAGACTAAGAAACTAATGATCATGCACAATGCACTACATCCGAAAGATGATACTGACCGACATTACGAGAAAAGGATCGAAGGCGAAAGAGGACTGGTAAGTATAGAATATTGTTTGGAAGACACACAAAAAGAATTGGTAAAATACATAACTCAGAACACAGACAGGCTTATCACCGCAGCAAGAGACACCGTCAAAATGAACAATACATGAAGCAAAACTAGAAACAAAAAATAGAAAAGAAAAGTTGGACGAGAAACATCTACATTGACGATTTATATGAATGACAAGAGAAAAGACCGACAAAAACACTTGGACCTGGATAAGAAAATGTCTCTTGAACAGAGAAACGGAATCGCTACTGAGAGCTGCACAGAAAATGTGATTAGAACTAACTACATAAAAGCTAAAATAGATAAAACCCAGGAAAGCAGTAAATAGAGACTCTGTGGGTAAAGGGACGAAACAGTAAATCACATAATAAGTGAATGCAGAAAACTGGCCCAAAAAGAATACAAAAACAGACATGACTGGGTGGAGAAAGTACTATGCAAACGACTATATTTTGAACATGCAGATAAATTGTACATACATAAACCAGAACCTGTACTGGAAAACGAAAATCACAAAATCCTCTGTGACATGGAGATACAAACAGATACACTCATACAAACAAGGAAGATGTACGTTCAAAAGAAGAAAAACCTGCCAAATTGTAGATTTTTCTGCCCCAGCAGACGACAAGGTAAAGATCAAGAAGACGGAAAAACGAAGCAAATACACGGAACTTGCCAGAGAACTGAAAATAATGTAAAACATGCAAAACATGAAGAAAGTCAACGTAATACCAATAACCATAGGAGCACTAGAAACAGTCCCGAAAATTCAGGAGAACTAATGTAGTATTTGTTCTGTTATCATTATACCAGCATCCAGGCATTATCTCATTCTTTTTCGTTGAGGAGGGAGGGGGCGTAATGTAGTATATGTTCTGTAGTCATCAGGCATCCTCGAGGAATTACCTACTTCTTTGGGGTAATGTAGTATCTGTTCTTTTATCATGATACCATCTTCCCAGATATTACTTCCTTTTTTAGGGGGATGCAGTATCTGTTTTATGGTCATGATACCATCCTCCCAGGGATTACAGTCTCCTTTTAGTGGGGGAGAAAGTGATATACTAGCAAAACTATGATCGCATAGTTTTGCTAGTATTGATAATAGACCGAGTTATCCAGAATAAACCATTTGTAAATTCTTGGAAGTTAGACGTTTTCATAACATAGAAACATATGTAAAAATGTAGAATACAGGATAATTCTGCAATGTGTAGATCGTGTGATTGTTAATAGTTTCAAAGTGGATCAATTGAATCTCATTAAGGCTTGTAAACAGAACATTGAACGAAAAATAAAATGTTTCGACCAAAAGAAAGGGTTCAGCAACTGGTGATGTAAAAGACACGATATAATCAGAACAAATTGAATCAATAAATTGAGATCACATTTTAGCCAAGACTATTAACTTTGCTGTTTCAACATGTGCATGGCAAGAGATCTTTAATGTAATGAGGAAACCAGTATTTATTTTATGAATATGTTGATTCTAAATATAATCTCCGCGGTTTGGTTCTAATAAAACACACACATATACAAAAACAGAGGGATCTCACTCTCTATCTATCTATCTATCTATATATATATATATCCCTCCCCCCCCCTCTCTCTCTCTCTCTCTCTCTCTCTCTCTCTCTCTCTCTCTCTCTCTCTCTCTCTCTCTTGCGTGCGTGCGTGCGTAGATAGATATGTAGATATATAGATATATATCTCTGTTTTAGAATCCAATTCGTTGGGCATCCTGAGCTTAAGAGCTGCCTAATTCGGAAATATAGGTTCTTGTTTAAAAATGCCATTATAATATGAAATTCCTTTTCTTTTATAAAAATGATATACAATGAAAAATTAACTTATGGATAAATAAAGGAAAATTGTAACTAAATCAATTTATTTTATTAATTATCAAAAAATGATGTTATAATTTTGTTAATGTTTTTATTTAATTCCACTCTTTCAGATTGCACTCTCGTCGATGGAATGACTTCTAAAGTTCTTATTCCTGATAAAGCAATAAAGTTAAAACCTTTTGATCTTCCGGAAAGCATAAGACCAAATAATGCATGGATTACACCAGCTTCTGCCAAAAGCCGAATAATCACTATAAATGCAGAAGATAAACTATTAACCGGAGGAATAGTTAGTCTGGCTGACAGTTTCAATGTTGAATATTTTGAAGTTTTTCTCTCAAAACCTCTTGGCAAACGATCGGTATTAAAGGTAAGCTCAACTCCTAATACACGTTCTATTTGTTCTTTAAGCAAATCATTAGTTACATGGTATATATAGATATATATATATATATATTATTATTATTATTATTATTATTATTATCATTATTATTATTATTATTATTATTATTATTATTATTATTATTATTTGTATTCACTCGGAGTTCTCACTCAGGTCATCATCAGTGATTGCTCACTGATAATCACCGGTGGAGTTCCCTGGAGTCTGAGTGACAATAATTTCACCAGATTTCCAGTACTCTCAACCTCTTTCAAAAACTATTTCAAATTACTTTGCGTTATCACAACAGACGCTTACATTCGATTTCTCTCTGGAAACGATCTTTGGTCTTCTCTGGGATTTAGATGGCAATAAGCCTCACCAAAGTCCCAGTCCTCTCTGCACTTTCAGTGGAGGACTGGTTAGTGGTCTCCCTCCTTGGTCTTTCCATCCCCTTTTATTATTATTATTATTATTATTATTATTATTATTATTATTATTATTATTATTATTATTATTATTATTATTATTATTATTATTGAATGTATCCTTCATGTCATTATTTTCTAAAGATAGACAAACCATTGTGAGAACAAAATAAATATGGCATTTATTTTCAAATGTATAAATAACGGTTTGGTTTTCTTTATGACATATTAACGGCTCATATAAATATAGATATATACGCAAATTTAAATATGTTGTGATATCACGAGGCTGCGTTTTATATTGTGTTTAAACATTGATTTATTCATTAAATCATTAGTTACATTTAATATATATATATATGTGTGTGTGTGTGTGTGTGTGTGTGTGTGTGTGTGTGTGTGTGTGTGTGTGTGTGTGTGTGTGTGTGTGTGTGTGATTGGTGATTGCAGCGTTAGTTGTTTTTGCTTACTACTATTTCGATTCTTTCACTTCCTAAGTGATTAAGATACGGAAAATTGCATTATATATATATATATATATATATATATATATATATATATATATATATATATATATATATATATATCATTACAGAATGGATCCTTCTGTTCTAGAGATACACAAACGTGAGAACAAAATAAATATGGCATTTTTTCAATTGTCGAAATAACGTTATGTGTTGTTTTCCTTATACCAAATTAATCAATCAATCTATTTTATTTGAAAACAAATAGCAACGTGCGGAAATCCACGTAAAAATACAGTTAGAATATATATATATATATATATATATATATATATATATATATATATATATATATATATATATAGCATAATATAAAATGACATAATAAAATAAGATGTGAATCAATTCGCACCTTATTTTATTGATTCGCACCATATTTTATTATTTCATTTTATATTATGCTATTAATGCTCTATCCAGTATATTGAGCTTCAGTTTTATTCGGATGTTCACTAATTAAAGATATTAGATGCCTCTTATATCTTTTGTTGGATTAACTTTTTATATATATATATATATATATATATATATATATATATATATATATATATATATATATATATATATATATATATATATATATATAAATATATATATATATATATATAAATAACGAGGCACCATGTGTTAGATGCAGATATTTTATTAAAAGATTTTTTTTTTCATCTTGACTTTTTTTTCTAATAATTTCGCTCGGTATCACAAGCTTCATCGGAGATTTAAACAAATAAAAGGTATTAACCTTATTCTTTTTTCGCAAGAATCCTTCCTGGTCTTTTAGAAGTGGTGTCCGATGTTGTGTGGACTTAACGGAGTAATGTCTCTTTTAAATTTGAACTTAAATCGCGCATGGTCGCTGGTAGGTATAAATTTGGGAACGTTCATTATATATTCATTATATATATATATATATATATATATATATATATATATATATATATATATATATATATATATATATATATATATATATATATATATATATATATATATATATATATATATAGTCTGAATGTTTATCCAAGAACATTTTGAACTTGGATAAGGTAGGTATCTTCACGACCTCCTCTGGCAGACTGTTCCAGGGAGCAGAAACGCGGACAGAGAATGCTCTTTTCTTTTGTTGAGACGGAAACGACAATACTCTGCGTGTTTCACTGCAGTGACTAATCTGCGGAGACCGCGACATGGTGCCGATGTGAAAAACTCCACAAAAGGTAGATTTAAATTCCCGTTAATGATTAATCAACTCGCCCAGCATCCTCTATTTGCCAAGTGAGAACGGATGTAGTCTTTGAATACATTCTTTGTAGGTAAGCATGGAGAATCCGATCGCCATCCTGAATCGTTGAATACGTTCCTGATGTATGATATCTTTTTGAAGATGAGAATGTGTTGCCTTGATGGCATACTCATAAATAGGCTTATCAGAGTTATGTATAGGAGACGGACAGCTCTATTTTCGCCATGTTATTACAATGACGTGCTGGTTTGAAAGAATTTTCCACGATAGTGCCAAGGTCCTTCTTATTAGCGACGATATTGAGTTTTTGAGGTGGAATAAAAACCGATGGTCAGAGGGAGCTGTAAGAAGAAAGTCAATAGTAATATGACTTCTATTTTGCAGAGTTCAGAGGTAAATGCCTGCTTGGGGATCAGGACCAGATTGTGTTGAGACTATCTTGAAGTTGATCATAGTTGATTCTATGTGATACCCGCTTTACATCGTTCATAAGAATTAGTACTTTTTCGGTTATTAACAATTAACAGCCCATACTATTAAAAATAATTTTAAGGAAGTTCAAATGTGATTTCACATTACGAAACTACGTTTTATATTGTGTCTAATCATATGTACATGTCAGTGTGTACGCAACTATTGTTACTTAATGTTTAATTTTACTTCAGTCGAAGTTCTCAGAAATCAAGGGGCCCGTTCCTGGGGCTAACACTTGATCTCTATATGAGATACATAGGTACCCGAATATTCTATTAAAATTCTCCTTTATTTCTCAAACATTGAGTTAGTAAAAAAGTTAAGAATAATAAATTTCTTATCTCCCCAACTGACCAGTCAAGTATGTCATAGTATATCTTTGGTTGTGGTCTGTTGGTCTTACCGGATTCAAGGACAAAAATTCATCTAGTCTGGTGGAGTATCCAGCTACGTGGAGTTACTTGAGGTAACATCACTAGGAGAAGATGCACTATTCCTCATATGAGGGGATCTTATTTGTGCTGCGGATACTATGTAATTTTGAATATTTGGTCAGGGTTTACTTGTAGAGGTAAGTATCCTCATGTCAGGTTGTCCTGACAAACCCTTGTACAGAGAGACCGAAGACACTCGAGGATAGTGTCTAGTAGGTAATTCAAACTCCCCTCTGTGTATGTATTTGCGTGGTATGAAATCATTTGTTGAAATATTGTGTAAGACTCGTTCGCACTGATAAGTGTTGTATGAAATAGATGCACGCGGTGGTTTGTATTCATATTATAAGTCCCAAAAGAACCAAATTAAATGTTACAGTCAAAAAGAATCTTCTGGGGAAAAGAAGCAAGTAAAAAAAAATAGTTTTACATATACATAACTTGCCGTGCACAAGCCGTATAATCGACAGTACAAGTCGGACATTTTGATTTTTGAGGATTTGAGGGGAGGTATCTTCCATAAACAACTAAACTGGCATCAGAATTTCAGAAAAATGTTAGTTAAAGGTAGGTAATTCTTAAAAAATACTGTATACTAATCATCCTTGGATCCTTTATTGGATTTAACTGATTTGATAATCAACATCACAGTTTTGTTTTAATTTTAAACTACTTTCGATATTAAATCAAACTTATTTAAATTTTTGAAAACTAGTGTAATGTATAAATTGAAAAATATTCAATGATTCTTTTTTTTATTTCAGAAATCAGAACCTAAAGAAGAAATAAATATTCCACCTGGAACAAAAGAAAGTATTGTGGAAATACTCCTTAAACCATCTAAAAATACGACTGCTATGATGGCCAGCGTCTCTCTCAAAGTATGCATAGAACAAAGTAAGTATTGATACTTTTTCCCCATATACATACTATATGATTCTTTTACGAAAGCTTCATTTTTATTAATATTGAATTAGAAAGTGAGAAAGATCATTATTCAAATGTCGGCCTGCATTAAATATATGTTTCTTCTAGTTGCTGGATGAACATCTATATATAGTACATATATATATATATATATATATATATATATATATATATATATATATATATATATATATATATATATATATATAGATAGATAGATAGATAGATAGATAGATAGATAGATAGATAGATAGATAGATAGATAGATAGATAGATAGATATATTATATATATTATATATAGATAGATAGATATATTATATATATTATATATAGATAGATATATATTATATATATATATTATATATATAGATATATATATATTATATATATAGATATATATATTATATATATATATTATATATATAGATATATATATATATATTATATATATTATATATATATATATATATATATATATATATATATATATATGTATATATATTATATATATATATATATTATATATATATACTATATATATATATTATATATATATATTATAAATAATATGTCTATATTATTTGCCTTCTTGCATAGAGGAGTGACACAAGGCCAGGTGTTGTTTTGATAAGCCAGTGCACTCAGATAAGCGCACTCTGACTTACAAAAAATGCCTGGGAAGCCCTGTTGGCATTTCTCCGTAGGGGTGGTTGGGAATTTGGCAAGAAACCAACGTATTCTAAGAGAGAAAGTAAATATATATATATATATATATATATATATATATATATATATATATATATATATATATATATATATATATATATATATATATATATATATATATATATATATTAGTTGCGTAATTGGAGGATGTGCCTATATTATACTCCTTAAAATCCTTTAAATTGTTCAAATAAGCTGAATTGGGGAATATTTATTAATTGATGTCTGATACTTTTCGGTAAAACTTCAAAAGCTTCGATGTCAATTTACACACACACACACACACACACATATATATATATATATATATATATATATATATATATATATATATATATATATATATATATATATATATATATATATATGTATTTATGTATATAATGCATATTTATATATATTTATATAAAGTTTTGTAATATGTATATGTTTATATATTTGTATGTACAGAATTCAATCAGTGTTGCATCCCTTACGAAGATTAAAATCAAGATAAAATGCTGCAAAATCTTATGTCTAGAATCCTTATTCTAATTGTGATCAAAATCCATTACATGATTTTGATTCTAGAAAATTTCTCAAATGTAAGACCCTAGCTTAAGGAATCTTAATAAGAAATTAGAATTCAGGGAATTTGGCTTTTTTGATGTCTAATGACAATGGATCAATATGAATGAAAATCTGATATATTTCAATTTCCAATGCCCATATTATGCTTCCTAAAATATTTTTAAATACTTCAAAGGAACTAAAATGTGGGTAATATTTATTAAAAGATTTCTAATACTAATCGAAGTTATCTGAATTATCACGATAACTTCCACCGTATTTGTGCTCCCTTTGCATTAAACTACATTAAAATAATATAAATCACATTAACCATTCTTTAACTGAGCAGCTGTATTTCAGCTGTATTTTAAAATTCATAATGATCGGTTAATTAGTTTAGGAGTGAATCCTAATCATAGAAATATATAAACATATACACATAGCTAACTTAATATAAACCGAGATAAAAAGATAAAATACAAAGTTATCAAAATGAATAAATGTGATAAACAAATATGCTTAATGGACGAAGATTTTGCAGAGAAAAATGTATTTTATGTGAAAATCATAATTAAAATTCTGGTTTCTTTAGAATAAAATATGCTTAGATTCTCTAATGAGACATAATACATTCTCCTTCTGTCGATTATGTTAAAATATAATATATTTATTAAAATGTAATAATGTTAAGGATCAATGTTTTACATAACAATTTATGGCTATTATTTTTTTTTAATTCAGTAATGACAACACCTCAAGTTACATCACCAGTTACCACTGTTCCAATAGCCCCAATCATAGCTAAAGGTAAGTAACTATTACTAAATTATAAAAAGATCGAATTACTATTATCTTACAGAACTACTTATACAGATGTAACCATGTGTGAGTAACATTTAGTTTTGAAAGGAAAACCTTACGTATTTTTCACAGACCTGTCTTAAAGACATGTAAGTTTAGTGTGGCATTCATTTTTTCTCCGTATACCACCATTTTTAGAGCACAACTCATTAATTTATAATGTGCTCCATCCACGCTCCTTAGCACTGAACAACTGTGGTTACGTGCACATTAAAGTTTGCTAACGTTTTCTTCCAGTTACGATGTTATCTATTGTCCTGACCCCGACTGACCGATGCTATCTTCAGTGTTACCCTATATACTTCCCATCTCCCTAAATTTGTCCAGGAGGAACTTTATTGTGCGTCTGGTTGCAGAGTTTCTCTCTGGAAAGTCCCTCCGAAATTGCTGTTGAGTTTGGACAATATTTTTCGTCGTGAAGTAGACCTCTACAATCTTGATTCTCTCCTGCATTGAATATGTTGTTGCCTGTGCCATTTCATCTGAAATACAGAAGCCTTAGTTTTTTTTAGTGGAAATCGCTCCAGACAAAGCATGAAGCCACTTGATGTTAGGAGCTAACAAAAACGAAATATGATTATCGCAAAAACAGGAGATGCATATTGGCCTTAGTCTTAAAAAGACTAAAACTATAGGTAGGAGGAAAACAGCCAGCAGAAAGAGAGTTCCACAAGCTTGGAAAGGAGCTACTGGAATAGGAAGCTGTATCACAATGAGGTATCAAAACAGCGAATTGATGGAGATATTAGACCAACGAATCAAACTAGCTCGAACAAAATAAGCAGGGAATATATCACATAATTATGAATAACACATGCCATAATAGTATTTACAGAGAAGACTGAGACTAGCAACATCACGTCGATGAGAGAGAGGGTGTAGTGAAGAAGAAGAATAGGTTGGGGCCAATCAAATTGCAGATACGTCTCTGCACCTTATCAAGAACCCTTAAATGGGACAGAGATTCACCAGTCCAAATATGACAACAGTACTAGTTTATAGAAATGATAGTGATAATTGGAAACCCTGCATAAGAACATTAATAAGTCCTTGTTCGTCTCAATTTACAAATATTTTTATTTTCAGTAACTTGTTTACTTGTGGATAGAATGGAAGATGACACAACAATCCCCGACAGTGCTATTACGTTGGAACCGAATCCATCCGGTAATACCGGAGACATTAGACCAAGTGGCTCTGGATGGATAACAAAAATACCTAATGAAAGGGTGGCCACAATAACAGTTGGAAAAGCTCTCAGATCTGGTGGTGAAATTAAACTGGTCGAGCCAGAGAATGTCAAAGAATATGTTGTTGAGTTAATAAAAACCTCTAAGGTAAGCAACATAATATAAAACTAACAAACAAAACTAACTTTTACCTGTGTTTATTCCTGCGAAAATATTTTTTATGAAAATTAGTAGAAAAAGATATTTTCTTTTCCGTTTCTGTTTGCATGTAAATAAGATTGACTTGATTACATTTCCAGATTGGTAAGGTGCCATATGCACAAGGTGAACAAGGTGCTGCATCTACTACTACACCACCTGCACAAGGCGTTCTACCTGCCTTATCCAACAAACCAGCAACTCTTGTAAAACCTATACAGACTCTATTTAAATCTTCACCTGACCAACCTATCACCATTCCTTCTGATCTGAACGCCGATACTATAAAGGTTACAGTTGTACCATTGAATTCTGAACGAATTGTCGTGGTGAAAATCTCCACGAAAATTTGTGCCAAAACTAAAAGTAAGCTCGATAATATTTCTTAGAATTTTTGTGTCTTTTTTTAACATAAATAATCTTCTAATCTGCGTTATATGCATCTTTGTTATTTATCTATAGTTTTACTACTCACAAATAATTCTATATATATCTCCTCAAAACGGCTATAGACTTGGTCATACGAGGAATGCATGACTTTCTTCTAGTGATGTTATCTTAAGCAACAACACTTAGCTGAACACTCCACCAGACCAGATGAATTCTTGCCGTGTAATCCAGCGAAATACAGAAATTACCACAATGAAGATTAACTATAATATAATTAAGTAGCCAATTGGGGAGAAATAAAATTAGTGTTCTTCACTGCTTTACAAACTCAACGTTTGAGAGGTAGAGGAGAATCTTGATTGAACACTTGGATATCTATGTATCTTATATAGAAATAAAGTGTTAGCCCCAGAAAGGAGCCCCTTCATTTCTGAGAACTTATTTACTGAAGCAAAATGAAAACAAGGCTGTAAATATTTTCAACTTTAGACAAGCTTTCTTTAGAAACATTTTCTATGTGTTAAAAGAAAAACTAAACATATTGCTATTATTTTAACATTGAAAATGTATTGTTGACGTTTGGTTGGAAAAGTTGACATAATTTCATCGATGACTACATTTGTAAATATCTTGTTCCCTTTATTTGTTATCTGATTTGATATTTTACCTTTTATTTAATCAGTAAGACCAAAACCTTCAGTTACTACTGTCACTCCAACGGCTGTTACAACTCCAGGTAAGTAACTCTTATTCAATATTAAAAAGATATGTGATTTGTTTATTCTATTAATCTGATAATAATGTTATTTACATATTAAAGTAAAATTAGCATTTCAGAATATATGATTATATTATTGAATATGATTCTAATTGAGTAACTATATTTATTTCTAGTGACTTGTGTACTTGTGGATGGAATGGAAGATGATACACAATTGCCTGACAGCGCCATCTCACTAGAACCGAATCCATCAGGTAATCCCAGTGATGTTAGACCCAGTGGTGATGGATGGGTTACAAAAACACGCGACAATAGAGTCGCCACAATAAAAGTTGGAGAAGATCTGAAATCTGGTGGTGTAATTGCTCTAGTTGATACAGTGAACGTTAGAGTATACAAAGTTGAGTTGCTCAAAACACCTCAGGTAAGAAGCTGCTGTTGATGCGAGTCAAATTCATTGACCATTTAAAGATATTTATATACTTGTACAAATACTGTCAAAACGCACTTCTGAAAGAAGGATTTCATGTTTACGTTCCGAAATTACCACACATTAATTGATTTTCTTGATATTACAGATTGGTACTACTACCCCACCTGCACAAGGCGGTCTACCTTCTTCATCAACCACACCGGCAGCTTCTGTCCAACCTATAGAGACTGTATATAAATCTTCACCTGACGAACCTATCACAATTCCCTCTGATATAGATGCCGACACTGTAAAAATCACAATTGTACCAACGAATCCTGAGCGAACTGTCGTGGTGAAAATATCCGTGAAAATATGTGCCAAAACTACAAGTAAGCTCGCAGATTTTTTGTTAGAATTTATTCTTCTTTATAATTGAATTATTTTAAATATTACATAAATCGACTAATCGGCATTATATGCTTTTATCTGTTTTAATCCTTTATTTTAGTTTAGATAATTATGCGTGTAAGACTGTTAAGATATATAACTTTATACAAAAATATTTTCAGTGTGGTAAAAGTAAAATGAGACATGTTACTACTACTTTAACATTAAAAATTCATAGTTAATGCTTAATTGAAAAACGTGTGATAATTTCAGCGATGATTACATTTCTAAATATCTTGTCCTCTTTATTTGTTGTCTGACTTTATATTTCACTGTTTTTAATCAGTAAAGACAACGCCTCCAGTTACTACTGTTGTACCAACGGCTGTCACAACCCCAGGTAAGTAATGTTTATTTAATACTAAGTGTACGTTCCCGACTTTTCTCGGAAATGTATTTATTCTTTGTTTCGGATTTCTTTAAAACTTTTTACCAACTTTACAATAATATACCGTAATGTTTTAAATGAACTTACAAATTCCTATTTCATTAATCAAACTTATTAAATAATGAAATAAAAAAATTAAACTTTAATTTCACCAACTGCGGTTCATTTGGTAAACACGTCAGTTTACTCAACGATCTGACGCTGATGATGATGATTCGTTTTGAAGGTCACTCCACACCTACATACCCACTCACTCAAAAGGAAAAACAGAAAAACTTGTTCATTAATTAACTAAGCCGAAATCCATTTCACTCTAAGTAATTTAGGCGACTGAAATGTTTTAGTGTTAAAAACAAATATGAAAAACTATCACGTATAAATTCAATGTTTGAAAGTTATTTTCATTCAATACTTGTACAGATATCGCAACAACATTACGTTAACAATAATTGGTTATCATTTTTATAACAATATGGTTATATTTAATTCAATTAAATGACTAAACTATACCGTAATATTTAAATATAAATGCGATTTCATTTTTTTAAGAAATGGCGATTTGTAAGAAAATAAATATATATTTGTTACTGTCCCCGGCTCATTTGGTAAAAGCGTAATCAATCATGATGTTTTTGCAAGGAGTCACTCTATTAAAATGTCTTGTATGTTTTGCATAGAACGAAAAGAATGCAAAACTTGGTTTCAAGTTTAATTTTTAAGCCCATAAGATATTTAATCTAACCATTTTCGATAAGAAATGTTCTAAGTATATTTTTTCCATGAAAATTGTTTGTGTTCATTTTCAGTTGGCAATGTATTATTTTCCAACTTAAATACACGGCGGTTTTTTAATAAAAAGAATTATTCGTCTAGGTTTAAAGTAAATTTGAAATAAAAGATAATTCAATGTGTATTTATGAAACTTGCTTTGAAAATAGAAAGCAAAGGAAAATGTTTTAAACGGTAAATTTCATTATCCGCTACACATTCGGTAAACATGTAAGTATAATGAAGCATGTGATGATGACGTTGGTGGTGTCTGTTATCGATCACTGAAAATGTATGATATTTTAAATTTTAACTAGCAGGTCTACCCGCCGTTGCCCGAGGCAAAAGTGTAACATATTTATATTAAAACTTCTATCTCTCGCTTTCCCCCTGCACCGTTTTCCCTTTCCCCGCCAGCTCTGTCTTTTCCGCCCAACCCATTTCTCTCCCTGGACATACACACACACTTTTATAGATTGTACGAGGATTGGATCGGTGTAAGGAAAATAACTCATTAGGAAAAAAAATCAGAATTACTTCCGTTTCGTTATTGGGAAAAAGATGAAAAACCTACCCCCTTTAAAAAATCGTGGCCTGTTTACCCTCAAAGAATAAATATTTTTTTCTGAATTTGAGATATTATTCATTCCAGGCAACGCTGATCAACAATATACCAACTTTGTGGGTGTTTCTTTGGTAGTGTTTTTACTTTTAGCTGGGCATATACACATACACACACACATACACACATCCCTTTATATAATAGATGAATATTTGTTCTTGATACTCGTATTTTACTCAGTATACATCAAAATTCATTGTACCATTGGAGGAATATCGTTATATTTATGTAAGTGTATATGTTAATATAGCGGTTTGAAAATCTGTAATAAAACCATTAGCAACAGTTATAAAGCTATATATTTATTAGGCACTTTCAAATATGGTGGATTATTACATATTTGTCTCCGACCGAGCGGATACTGACATTTTTTTTTACCTATTTTCGAAATATTTATTTTCAAAGAGAAAAAAAAAAGTGAAATTTTTTTTTATTGCTGCAAAGAAATGGTGCAAAAATAGAAAAGAAACAAATCATAAGGCAATTTAAAATGTCGATTTGTTAGATGCATTGCTATTTAGGTCAAGTGCGAAATTCAGACCTACTTAATTTTATATATTGAATTTAAAAATGACTGGATTTTTTTATTCTATTAATCTGATGATAATTTTAATATATAGCAACTGTTCTTTTTCTCAAACTATCTTTAATTGAATATTAAGGAAGAAATTTCATTTTAGAACAAAGGATAGGATTATTTGATTTGAATCTACAGAAGAGCGGAAATTTTGTCAAACAGTAATTTATTTTTACGAATAATAACTTTATAAAGTTTTTCAAAGACTAATATTATAAGACACTAACAGATGCTCAAAATGTCGTCCGTGCAAATCGAAGAATAGAATAAGACAGACGCAATAACATTTTTTAAAATAAAACTTAAACAATAAAATGTACAACCTCAAATTTCCCTCTTTTCTAGCGACCACCCAGTAATAAAGTAAAAAAGTTTATTTCTAGTAATTTGTCCACTTGTCGGCAGACAGAATTTTATATTGGATATAAAAAATAAATAGATTTGTTTATTGTATTAATCTTATAATATTTTAATCAATGATATATGTTTATTTCTAATACTATCTAAGAATTGAATATTAATTAAGGGATTCCATGTTGACTAATACAATTGCATTATTTAATGCGAGTCTAATAAAGTAAATATGTTTATTTCTAGTAACTTGTGTACTTGTTGATGGAATGGAAGATGATACACAATTCCCTGACAGCGCCATCTCACTTGTACCGAACCCATCAGATAATACCGGTGTTGTTAGACCCAGTGGCCTTGGATGGGTGACAAACACACGCAACAACAGGGTGGCTACAATAACAGTTGGAGAAGATCTCACATCTGGTGGAGTAATTTCTCTGGTTGATACAGTGAACGTTAAAGTATATAAAGTTGAGTTGCTCAAAACACCTCAGGTAAGAAGCTTCTGTTCATACGGGGAAAATTTATTGACGGTTTAAACATTTATATTCTTGTACAACTACTACCAAAACGCAAGCATAAATGAAGGGTTTCGTGTTTACGTTCCAAAATTACAATGCATTAATTGATTTTCTTGGTATTGCAGATTGGTACTACTACCCCACTGCCACAAGGCGGTCTACCTTCTTCATCTACGACACCGGCAGCTGCTAGCCAACCTATACAGGCTGTATATAAATCTTCACCTGACCAACCTATCTCAATTCCTCCTGGTATAAACGCTGATACTGTAAAAGTCACAATTGTACCAACGAATCCTGAGCGAACTGTCGTGGTGAAAATATCCGCGAAAATCTGTGCAAAAACTACAGGTAAGCTTTTGACTTTTTCTAAGAATGGTTTCAACTTTTAATAAGCATTGTTTTCAATATGACATGAACCCACGTGATTTGTTTCTCTGTTGTTTATCTTTGATTTTTACTCCACGCAGAAGATTTTATATGTAAGAATGTTAAGATGTGCAACTTTAGCCAATATTCTTTGGAAGTATTTCATGTATGTTAAAAGCAAAAGTAGACATGTTTTAATTATTTAAAATTTGGAAATTCATTGTTCACGCTTAATTGAACAGAAAACAGCCAATTATAACAGTCTGTGGCCGGTCCTTCAGCTGTCAGAATTGGCATAACAGTATCAACCTTATATCTGGTCGGTCCATCTCATGGATGTCGTTCTCTTGATTTTTGTTTAATGAAATCTTTATATGATTTCTTTACATAGCTTGAGTCTGGTAGCCGAGAAACATGTCCGAACGATATTAATCTTTTGTTTTCGAATAACGTCGTTGATGGACTTGTTAATATTATGTTTGCCTTTTATATCTGCATTGCTTCGTTTATGTCGAATAATTACTCCAAGAATAGTCCTTAAACATGTAATTTCATAGACTACATTAGAAATTACAACAATCAAGATTAGCTATAGCATAATTAAGTAACCAATTGGGGAGAAGGAAAATGTGTGGTCTTCACTGCTTTACTAATTAACGTTTGAGAATCTTGATTGAATATTCGGATATCTATGTATCTCATTTAGAAATCAATGATTTTCTCCAGAAAGGGGTCCCTTCATTTTTAAGAACTTACTGAAAACAAGACTGTAAATATTTTCAACTTTAGACAAGCTTTCTTTAGAAACATTTTCCATGTGTTAAAAGTAAAAATTAAGCATTTTACTATTATTCTAACATTGAAAATTTATTGCTGACGTTTGGTTAAAAAAAGTTGACATAATTTCATCGATTGTAAATATCTTGCCATCTTTGTTTGTTATCTGCTTTTGTATTATGTTAATATTATGTTTGCCTTTTATATCTCCACTGCTTCGTTTATGTCGAATAATTGCTCAAATATTCCTTAAACATTTAATTTTAAATACTATATCAGTAAATAGCTTGTCATATTTATTTGTTATCTGACTTCCTATTTCACTCTTTTATATCAGTAATGACAACAACTCCAGTCTCTACAGTCGTCCCAACGGTTTTCACAACTCCAAGTAAGTAATCTGTATTTAAAAGTTATTGCATTTATTTATTGTATCATTGAGATAAAAACATTTAATATATGTCATCTTTTTATTTTTTAATTTATCTATTATTGAATATTAATGTAAAACTTGAATTTCGAAAATATGACTGTATTATTTAATCTGAATGTAATGAAGTAAATATGTTTGTTTTTAGTAACGTGTGCACTTGTGGATGGAATGGAAGATGATACACAATTCCCTGACAGCGCTATAAAACTAATACCGAACCCATCAGGTAATACCGGTGCTGTTAGACCCAGTGGCCTTGGATGGGTTACAAAAACATCTGACAATCGGGTGGCTACAATAACAGTTGGAGAAGAGCTCAAAGACGGTGGTGTAATTTCCCTTGTTGACCCAGAGAATGTTCAAACATATGAAGTTGAGTTGCTCAAAACACCCAAGGTAAGAAACTGCTGATGGTACTACCCAAATTCGTTTACTGTTAAAACACGTTAATATTCTTGTACAAATATTGTAAAAACGCATACCTTAAAGGATTTCGTGCTTACGTTTCGAAATTCCCATGCATTTATCAATTATCTTCATATTGCAGATTGGTACTACTACCCCACCTGCACAATGGGGTCTACCTGCTTCATCTACGACACCGGCAGCTGCTCCACAACCTATACAGACTGTATATAAATCTTCACCTGATCAACCTATCTCTATCCCCCCTGGTACAGACGCTGACATTGTACAAGTCACAGTTGTACCAATGAATTCTGAGCGAACAGTCGTGGTGAAAATCTCCGCGAAAATCTGTGCCAAAACTACGAGTAAGCTCGCGAGTTTTTCCTAGAATGTTTACTGCTTTAAAAGGCAATTTTTTCTTAATATAACACAAATAAGCTTCGTATCGCGGTTATATGCTTCTCGCTTCTTTATATATGGTTTTACTCTTTACTTCAATATGTAAGACAGTTACGATATACAACTGTAGCTAATATTCTTTGGGAATATTTCGCTTATTTGAAAAGCCAATGCAGACATGTTACTATTATTTTAACATTTGAAGTTCATTGTTGACGTTTAATTGAAGAATTTGAAAGTATTTCATCGATAACTACATTTGTAAATATCTTGCTTTCTTTATTTGGTATCTGACTTCATATTTCACTGTTTTTTCATCAGTAAAGACAACTCCAGTTTCTACTGTCGTTCCAACAGCTGTTACCACTCCAAGTAAGAGAGTTTTATTAAATATTTTAATATAATTGAATTTGTTTATTTTTTTTTTTTTGTTAATCTAATAATAATTTTAATCTATGGCATATCTTTATTTCCAAAACAATCTTTAAATGAATAGTAGTGAGGAAATCGACTTCGCTATCTAGTAGGAGATGATCTTTAATCTTTGCTGCCCTCCCTTTCCTACAGAAATGAAGTTGCTAATATTTCTCTATCATGCCGTAACTTTCATGGTAAGTGCTAAGCTGAGCTCCAATGTCTGGGTGCCTCTCGGAAACATTCGCAGCAAGAATTTCTCTTTATACCACTACTGCAAAGAACTTTTCTTTTTTTCCTCTGTGTGCGTAAAACCAAACGGGACCTCCATGAAAAGAGTTTTCTTCCGAAAACTTCGTATTTGTAAAACACAATACTACGAGACTGTTTCCCTGCTGACTATGACATGATCACCTTCAAGTATAATATAAACAAATACTTGTCGAGCCGCCCTCTTCAAAACTCTAATCCTGCCCTTTCCACATATCGTTTAAAATCATCTCATAGTCTTGTTCATCATTAATTTGAGAATCTCTATATATCCTGGACCTCGCGTGACTTTTGGCCTTGGTGAGTCGTTACGCATTTGAATGAAAAAAACTTGCATTTTGGCAAATATGATTTTAATATGTAATCTGATTCTAATAAAGTAAATATGCTTATTTCTAGCAACTTGTGTACTTGTGGATGGAATGGAAGATGATACACAATTCCCTGACAGCTCTATAACACTAGAACCGAACCCATCAGATAATACCGGTGATGTTAGACCCAGTAGTCTTGGATGGGTTACACAAACACCTGACAACAGGGTGGCCACAATAACAGTTGGAGAAGATCTCACATCTGGTGGTGTAATTGCTCTGGTTGATCCAGTGAACGTGAAAGTATATAAAGTAGAATTACTCAAAACCCCTAAGGTAAGAAACTGGTGCTGATACGGACCAAATTCAATGTACCGTTTAAACATATTTATATTATTTTACAACTACTGCCAAGAGGCAAGCATAAATGAAGAATTTCATGTTGCCTTCCGACATTTCCATGCATTGACTGATATTCTTGATATTGTAGATTGGTACTACTACCCCACCTGCACAAGGCGGTCTACCTGCCTCATCCACGGCACCGATAGCTGCTGCACAACCTATACAGGCTGTATATAAATCTTCACCTGATCAACCTATCTCAATTCCTCCTGGTATAAACGCTGACACTGTAAAAATCACAATTGTACCAACGAATCCTCAGCGAACTGTCGTTGTGAAAATATCCGCGAAAATCTGTGCCAAAACCACAAGTAAGCTAGTGGCCTTTTATTAGAACTGATTTTATTTTAACCTGTAATTTGTTTTAAATATAACATAAATAATCTTCCAATCGACGTTATATGCTTCTCTGTTGTTTATCCGTAGGTTTTTACTAAACGTAGATAATTCTGTACATAATTTAAGACAATATTTTCTGGAAATATTTACTGTGTTAGAAACAAAAGTAGACATGTTACTATTATTTCAACACTTGAAAATCCATTGTTAGTGTTTAATTAGAAGAATCTTACATAATGGCATCGATGATTACATTTTTAAATATCTTATCGTCTTAATTTGTTATTTGAGCTCATATGTCTTGTTGTTTTTTTCACCAGTTAAAACAACAACTCCAGTTTCTACTGTTGTCCCAACAACTGTCACAACTCCAAGTAAGTAATATTTATTCAATATTTTAAAAAGATCGGATTTCCTTATTCTATAAATCTAAGAACAATTTTAATTCATGACATCGTGTTACAAAATTATCTTTAATTGAATGATAATAAATAAAATTTGCATTTGAGCAAATATGTTTGTATTATTTAATCTGAGTCCAATAAAGTAAATATCTTTATTTCTAGTAACTTGTCTACTTGTGGATGGAATGGAAGATGATACACAATTCCCTGACAGTGCCATCTCACTAGAACCAAACCCATCAGGTAATACCGGTGCTGTTAGACCCAGTGGCCTTGGATGGGTTACAAAGACACCCGACGATCGGGTGGCCATAATAAAAGTTGGAGAAGAGCTCACATCTGGTGGTGTAATTTCCCTTGTTGACCCAGAAAACGTTAAAACATATAAAGTTGAGTTGCTCAAAACACCTCAGGTAAGAAGCTGCTGATCATACTGCCCAAATTCGTTTACCGTTGAAATATTTTTATGTTCTTGTACAAATATTGCTAAGACGCAAAGCTGAAAAAATTTTGCGTTTGCGTTTCAAAATTCTCATGTATTTATCAATTATTTTCATATTGCAGATTGGTACTACTATCCCACCTGCACAATGGGGTCTACCTGTTTCATCTACGACACCGGCAGCTGCCGCACAACCTATACAGACTGTATATAAATCTTCACCTGATCAACCTATCTCTATCCCTCCTGGTATAGACGTTGACACTGTAAAAATAACAGTTGTACCAACGGATCCTGAACGAACTGTCGTAGTGAAAATCTCCGCGAAAATCTGTGCCAAAACTACAAGTAAGCTGGTGGATTTTTCTTTTAATTATTTCTACTGTAAAAGGATTATTTTATATATCACATAAATAATTTTATAATCGGCGTGACATGTTGTTTATCTTTCGTTTTACATACAACTAATCTCTATCCATATAAAGTTAGGTATGTGTATATTTTTATATATTTGTATGTCTAAGATTCTTTCTTAAACTAATTTACCGATCATTATGAATTTTTGAACACTGCTGTTATGCATAAGGGATCGCTATGTGGGTTATATTTAGTTTAATTCAGTTTTATGTAAATGAATTAAAAGGGGTATGGAAGCCATTCGTGAAAATTCAGATATCTCCGAATTTTGTGAAATTTGAGCAATAGTCCCCAAATCTCAGTTTCTGTTCGATATTTTAAAGAGTTTATTGGCATAATATAGGCATAACCTCTAATTTGAAAATTCCAATATTTCAGATTTTCATTGGATTTGATTCATAGTCTTTAGATACCATATAAACAAGATTCTATGAATTTTAATTTCTTCTTAAGGTCCCTTAAGCCAAAGCCTTGAATTTTAGACATTTTTGAGAATCCAAATCATGTAATGGATTTGGATCAAAATTGGAATAAGGTTTCTAGACATAAGATTTAGTATAATTTTATCTAGATATTAATCTTCGTAAGTTGACATAAAAGTGGTGCAAAACTATCCTGTTCGAGGAATTTATTTTATTCGTCCTTCAACGTGTATTCTTCTAGTTCTCGGTTGATACACAATATTCTTTTGACTTATTTTTCTGAATGTTAAAGCGAAAATATTTTCCATAAGTAAAAGTAAACATGTTACAATTATTTTTAAATTGGAAATTTATTGTTGACATTTAATTGAAACGTTTGACTTCATTTAAGGACGACTACATTTGTAAATATCTTGTCCTTTTCATTTGTTATCTAAATTTATATTTCACTGTTGTTGCTTTTTATCAGTAATGACAACAACACCAGTTTCTACTGTAGTCACAACTGCTCTCACAACTCCAGGTAAGTAATATTTTTCAATATTTTTAAATAATTAAATTTGTTTATTTTACAAGATAATCGCTAGAAAAGCGGGAAATTTGTCAAACAGTAATTTATTTTTGTTATAAGTTTTTCAAATACTAATATTATGATACACTCACAGATGCTCAAAATGTCGTCCGTGCAAATCGAAGAAGTGAATAAGCCAGACGCAATAAAATTTAAGCAAAATAAAATTTAAACAATAACATTTACAACCTCAAATTTCCCGCTTTTCTAGCGACCACCCTGTATTAATCTGAAATCATTTTAATCTATGACATCTCTTTATTTCCAAAACTATATTGAATATTAGTGTTAAAATCGACTTAGCAATCTAGTGGCGGATTATCTCTTCTTTTCCCTACAGTCACTTTCACAGAGTAGAAACTTTCATATTTTATCTCAACTTTATATTTATTGTTATGGTAGATGCTCTACTGATCTTCAATCTCTGATATCCGCCTGTAAAACATTCACAGCAAGAACTCGTCTAGTTCCAACCACTACAGATATTTCTCCTTTCTTCCTCTGTGTACCTAAAACAAACGGAAATTCCATGAACAGAGTTTCTTTCTAAGAGCTGCCCATCTCTGAGGCACATACCACGAGACTGCTTCCTGCTGACTACAACACGGTGGTCTTCAAGTCCAATGTTAACAAATATTTGTCTAGCCGTTCTCATAAATAAAAAACATTTTGCTCTTTTCACCCATCGTTTCAAATCATCTCATAGTATTGTTTCATCATCCAACTGACAATTCATCAACCCTTTATCTTCGATTGGCTTTTGATTTGGGGAAGGGATGATTCATTCATCAAAAGATTTTGCATTTGGCACATATAAGTTAATGATTTTTTATCTGAATTTAATAATGTAAATATGTTTACTTCTAGCAACCTGTCTACTTGTGGATGGAATGGAAGATGATACACAATTCCCTGACAGCGCCATCTCACTAGAACCGAATCCATCAGATAATACCGGTGATGTTAGACCCAGTAGTCTTGGATGGGTTACGCAAACACCCGACAATAGGGTGGCCACAATAACAGTTGGAGAAGATCTCACATCTGGTGGTGTAATTGCTCTGGTTGATCCAGTGAACGTGAAAGTATATAAAGTTGAGTTGCTCAAAACCCTTAAGGTAAGAAACTGGTGCTGATACGGACCAAACTCATTGACCGTTTAAACATATTTATATTCTTATAAAACAAGTGCGTTTTTGCACACATAAATGAAGGGTTTCGTGTTTACGTTCCAAAATTACAATGCATTAATTGATCTTCTTGGTATTGCAGATTGGTACTACTACCCCACCTGCACAAGGCGGTCTACCTTCTTCATCCACGACACCGGGAGCTGCTGTCCAGCCTATACAGGCTGTATATAAATCTTTACCTGATCTACCTATCTCAATTCCTCCTGGTATAAACGCTGATACTGTAAAAGTCACAATTGTACCAACGAATTCTGAGCGAACGGTCGTGGTGAAAATCTCCGCAAAAATCTGTGCCAAAACCACAAGTAAGCTCACGACTTTTTCTTAGAATTCTTTTTTCTTTTAAAATGATATATTATGTAGAATGTCCCCCACTCTATAATAAAGATAAATCAGTATTTATTTGTATATAATTAAATGTAGTTCCCTCTCGTAATTAAAGTAAAAAAAACGTGCCGTACGACACCATTCCATATGATTAGGTGAAGAGAGAAAGCAAATAGCAAGTAAGACTCCTCCCGCCGTCTTAAGTGAATTTGCAAATAAATCCTACACTCTTTTACGATAATGAGACGTTTTCTTCAGTTCTTTCTCCTTTCTTTTTAATATATCGATTGATACATATTTTCCTTTCTTTTTAAAAATCCATCCAGTTTGAGACGTTTTCGCTCTTATTTCCGTTTTTAATCGGACCGATTGAGATGTTATTTTATATGAATATTGGTGCGAACTCTGGCGAAGCGTAATGTTTTTCATCATTGATGACGGAAGGTGTGCACACTAGTATGATAAATAATCATCTAACCAGCAGTGTCGGCTTCTTTGGGTTTTTTTTTAATCTTTTGTTTTACTCCATACAGATCATTCTATATACTAGCAGTTAAAATATACAAAGTGGGAATATTTTTCTTATGAAATACTTTACATATAATTATTTTATATGTGAAGTATTACTTTTGCTTATTGCAATAGTAATCATGTTAACACTATTTTCACATTGGAAATACACTGTTGATCCTTAAGTTAAGAATGTGACATAATTTTATCGATACCTGCATCTATAAATATCTTTTCCTGTTTATGTGCTATCTGACTTCGTATTTCACATTTTTAAACAGTAAAAACAACTCCAGTTTCTACTGTCATCCCAACGGCAGCCACAACTCCTAGTAAGTAACTTTTATTCAGTATTTTAAAATTAATGAATTTATTTATTCTATTTATCTGATAATAATTTTAATTCATAACATCTGTTTATTTCTTAAACTGTCTTTAGGTAAATATTAATGAAATAATGCATTTTGGCAAATATGATTTTAATATGTAATCTGATTCTAATAAAGTAAATATGCTTATTTCTAGCAACTTGTGTACTTGTGGATGGAATGGAAGATAATACACAATTCCCTAACAGCGCCATCTTACTAGAACCGAACCCATCAGATAATACCGGTGATGTTAGACCCAGTAGTCTTGGATGGGTTACACAAACACCTGACAACCGCGTGGCCACAATAACAGTTGGAGAAGAGCTCAAGGGCGGTGGTGTAATTGCTCTGGTTGATCCAGTGAACGTGAAAGTATATAAAGTTGAGTTGCTCAAGACCCCTAAGGTAAGAAACTGCTATTGATTCGAGGAAAATTAATTGACGGTTTAAACACATATTCTTGTACAAATACTTCCAAAATACAAACGTGAAAGAAGAATTTCGTGTTTACGTTCCGAAATTACCACGTATTAATTGCTTTTCTTTGATATTGCAGATTAGTACTACTACCCCACCTGCACAGGGCGTTCGACCTGCTTCATCCACAACACCGGCAGCTGCTGCTCAACCTATACAGGCTGTATATAAATCTTCACCTGATCAACCTATCTCAATTCCTCCCGGCACAGACACTGACACTGTAAAAATAACAGTTGTGCCAATGAATCCTGAGCAAACTGTCGTGGTGAAAATATCCGCAAAAATCTGTGCCAAAACCACAAGTAAGCTCGCGACTTTTTGTGAGAATTTTTTTCTTAAAAAATAATATTTCCCGTAGAATATCCTCCGCTTTATACTAAAGACAAATATGTATTTATTTCTATATAAATATACACATTCATAGGTATATAAATAAATGTACGTCCTTTCCCGTTCAAATGTTTTTTTTTTTAAACGTGCCGGTTGAAACTATTTCAGGTATCATAGGGAAAAGAGAAAACAAATAGCAAGTCAGACAAGCCCCGCCATCTGAAATGAGTTCTGAAAAAACATTATCTAATATTTCAATAATTAGACGTTTTCTTTACTTTTTATTTTCTTCTATCTATACCGATTAATACGTTTTTTTTTCTTAAAACTTTCCCGATTGAGACGTGTTTGTTCTTATTTAAGGAGAGTAGAAAGTGGACTATGGGTGTACTTTTTGCAGCCTCGTAACCCTCGCTTCCCTTATGTTGTCCTTACATTCCATAAATGATGTTTCTGACAAAGGGAGAAGAATTGCTGTTTTCTGAGTCAGAATCTATCCAAATAACACTTATCGTTGGCTAGTGTTTGACAATGAAGTAGTATTTTTAGCTCCTTATATAAAGTAGCTAAATGCCTTGTCTGGAGTGGTTTACATTTTTTAAAATTACATTTTTTTAATCTAACCAATTGATATATTATTTCATATGAAAGTAGTGCAAATACTGGCGAAGCATACTTTTTTCCATCATTGTTGACTGACGATGTAAACTTGTATGATAAATAATCTTCTAAACGGCGTTGTACGCTTCTTTGTTGTTTATACTTAGTTTTACTTCACACATATCATTCTCCTACAGGGAGTGAATTACCTACTAGACACCATCCTCGAGTGTCTCCGATCTGTCTGTACAAGGGTTTGTCAGGACAACCTAACATGAGGATACTTCACCCTACAAGTAAACCCTGACCAAATATTCAAATTAACATAGTATTCGAAGCCCAAATAAGATCCCTTCGATACGGTTATACACTGGCTCACACGAAGAATGCTGCACCTTCTCCAAGTAATGTTACCTCAAGTAACAGCACTTAGCTGGATACTCCATTAGACTAGATGAATTATTGTCCTTGAATCCGGTAAGATGAAAAGACCACAACAAAGATATACTATAATATAATTAACTGGTCAATTGGGGTAATGAAAATTAATGTTTTTAACTTCTTTACTAAATCAACGTTTGACAGGTAAAAGAGAGCTTTAATATAATATTCGAATATCTATTTATCTCATATAGAGATCAAGTGTTAGTCTCATGGATGGGGCCCCTTGATTTCCGAGAACTTCGACTGAAGTAAAATGAAACAGAAAAGCAGCTAAAATATACAAAATGAGATAACTTTTCTTATGAATTATTTCCCATATAAAATAAACAAAATTAAGCATGTTACTACTATTTTTACATTGGAAATTCATTGTTGATATTTAATTAAAGAATATATAATTTTATCGATGACACATTTATGAATATTTTTTCTTCTTTATGTGATATCTGACTTCATATGTTACTGTTTTTGTTTCATCAGTAATGACAACAACTCCAGTTTCTACTACCGTCCCAACAACTGTCACAACTCCAAGTAAGCAATCTTTGTTCAATGTTTTAAACTGATTGATTTCTTTATTCTATCAATCTGATAATACTTCTAATCTATGACATCCATGTTTTCTAAAAAAACACTATATCTAGTTAAATATTAATGGAGAAATTCCACTTTGGTAAATATCATTGTATTTGTTTTAAATCTGAATCTAATAAAGTAAATATGTTTATTTCTAGCAACCTGTCCACTTGTGGATGGAATGGAAGATGATACACAATTCCCTGACAGCTCTATAACACTAGTACCTAATCCATCGGGTAACCCCGGTGATGTTAGACCCAGTGGTCCTGGATGGGTGACAAACACACGCGAGAATAGAGTAGCTACAATAACAGTTGGCGAAGATCTTAAAACTGGCGGCGTAATTACTCTAGTTAATCCAGTGAACGTCAGAGTAATTAAGGTTGAGTTGTTCAAAACTTCGCAGGTAAGAAGTGCTATTTATACTGCCCAAATTCAAATGGTTATTAATTTTCGTGTAAACAAAAGCAAAAACAAATAATAGAAATACTTTTAAAACACATGCTGTGAAAGACGAATTTCCTGATTTGCTTAATCCTTTCCGTCGATTAATCTTTTGACTTTATGACATTTTAGATTAGTACCACCACAACATTGGCACAAGGTCTACAACCTCCAGCGTCTACATCGCCCGCAGTTGCTACATATAAATCCTCACCTTATAAACCTGTCAATATTCCACCCGGTATAGAGGCTGACAAAGTAAAAGTTACAATTGTTCCAGCGAGCCCATGGTTATATGTCTCAGTTAAAATCTCTGCGAAAATATGTGCCAAAACAACAAGTAAGTTCGCGTCTTTTTGATTCCCGAATATTTTCTTGAAACGAAAGTATCATATTTTTTTCATCTTTTTGACACTAACCTTTTGAACATTTGTTGTTTTGTTGTATTAATTCTTTGGGTACAATTGATCAATCTTTGCACCATTCTGATGTCCTTTCTATTTAAAGAACAGCATCGATTATTGAAAAATTATCTCACCTTTCACGTTGTATATTCATTGATTTATTAGTACTCGTATAGCTGACACACCATGTTTTCGTGACTTCGCGTCGTCAACGTTCGGGCAAGTCTCGAAATCGCCCGAGAGTCGACGAGACTATTAACCAAACAGCCGATAAATTTTGAAAGAAATTAATCGCGTTCAATAACAAAAAAAATGAATTTCTATCGTTGCTCGTTGAATCTCCCGAAGGACTAATTGAGTTTTTTGAAAATAATGTAAAAGAAAAAAAACATTGAAAAAAAAGCTAAAAAAACAAAAACATTTGCTTAAAAAATAAAAACAAAATCATCTTTTGAAACTTTCCGGTGCACAAACAAAAAACATTTTAATTAAAAACATGTGATTAACAATGGTTCCTTTGACAAAAAAAAATAAAATAAAAGATAAACATCTAATTAATAACAGTTGTTTATCTATGGTTGGTTCGTTCTTTATTTTTATATATGTATTTTAGTTTGGTTTTCTTCGTCGTAATTTATCGGCTGTTAGTCTTCAATTTAGCGCGTAGCAGTTTTCGCCTCGTCAACTCTCGGACGCTTCGTAACCTGTCCGAATGTTGACAAACGGAAACATGGTGCGTCATCTATAAGAGTATCGATTTATTTATTCTTTCTGACTAGTTGATTACATCTCTTGAGAAGAGGGAGAGGCTTACACTTTTGCAGAAATAGAATCCCTCAAATGTGGTTATCCATTGGGAAACATTAGTAGATGCTAAACTCGTATTAAAAACTCGTCATTGACGCATCATTAAAGATAAACCTCTGAGTTGAATGCAAAAGCCAATCTCTATTTTTATAACCATACTCGAGCTCGGTTTAGAATTTTTTAATCGGGAAAAAGTGAGTTTGCAAATCCAGTTATTTTTCTTGTTTAAATAAATAGACAAAATCCAAAATTATTTTTTCTGTTCGCTATCTCTCCTCCTTTTTCTCTCTCATTCTCTCTCACTCTCTCTCTCCCTCTCTCTCTTTTTCTCTAGCTATTGGTTCTTCTTCTTCTTTCGTGTGAATCAAATGATTCTGGTGCTGGCATTAGTTTCCCCGATGTTTTTCTAGTTAGAAATATTTCTGGAAAGACATCGGGTACTTACGGGAAGAACCACGAGAAGGTTGCCAACATCCCTAAGTGAAAGTGGTACCGTGGAGCCGACTGGATTCAAACTTGGAACACCCAGGTCTTCAGTCCGTGTCGATATCCACTTAACCACCGTCACCTCCCAGCTATTGGTTAAATAGTCTTGATACTTGTGGTAATATGCATTATTGTTTATAATGGACTATTCCAATCTTCTGTTTTATACTAAATTTTATTACCGATTGTTAATAATGTAAGTGTAAGGGAACCGATACTGATAGAAACTGTATAAAAAAAGGAGCGAGGTTAAACAACACACAGCGAAAGAGAGTGAGATTAATAAACAGAAACTTTGTAAGAGATTGGTGACTTGGTGAGTAAATTGCAAATTACAGCTAATTGCAACAATTAAAATAGATTTTTTTTAAAACACAACTCAATCCCCAAACCAAAGAATATTCTCACATGTATTTTGCATGATTAAAATATATTTAAAAAACGTATTAGGGAAACAAACGTTGATTATATTATAATAAAAGATTTTCTAACGACAAAATTTAATGTCCAGACAAGGTTTCTAAATAGAAATTCTGATTATCTAACGTTTTGTACTTTTTGTGCCCATTAATTCGACTTTTTCTTACTTGTTTATCAACTTTCAAACTTCTTTTTCTTTGCATTCAAATGTATTAAGTATTTCCATATGTTACGTCTTTCGCCTTTTTCTACTTTCTTCGAGCTCTTCTATTTATAGAAAAGCGGTTATTAACAAGTAATGATGTAGAATTAACTCTTGCCCAAATGGTTTACGTGTTTTTTTTTTATTAAAGTGATATGTTTACTGTTTTTAATACACCTTTAATGGGCCTTACCCTATCCAGTTCTAAGGTGAAGGCAATTTTAAATCTCACTTTCATTTTGGTGATAAAGTCAGTCAACGTTATTTTCACATATTTACACACTATTTTGTACAATTTACAAAGTTAATTATTTTTTAGTTAACAAATTTTTATTCTCAATTAGCTTCCATTTTAACGGTTATTTATCTCTTACCAATAAATTGGACCAACTCATCTCGTCATCGGAAACAGATCCAAAACAATCGCAACTTGTCTCTCTAACTTGATTTTCCGGTGGAAAATAAGGTCTTCATGGTTGTCATTCATATTCTTCTGTTTCCTGCATCCTTTTTTATTGTAGCATCCCAGATAATCCTGTTGTCCTCAAACAAAAATGGTCGTATCTTCATGTCTTCTTTGGACGTTTTTCTTTTTCGTTTTTGTTACAGTTTCCAGTCAAGTTACGTTTTGAAGCTGTTTTCACACGATGTACCTGATACAGTGTCATTTTCTTCTTTTTATTTAGACTAATATTGGAACTTGGTTTACACTAGCCTACAACCATGGGGTCGTTGTTATTATTACTCACTTAGAGTTCTCACATTACTTATTATCAGTGATTATTTGGTGATAAACCCCAGTGTCTTTCCCTGGAGTCTGAGGGACAGAAAACCTCCCTAGATTTTCTAGTACTCTCCCTTTAATTTCATTATTATGAAATGAAATGGAGACTTGGTGTTCTCGCTTTCTGGTATTCTTTTTGATCTTCAGGGAGGAGATATTCACTGTCAGAATTATTATTATTATTATTATTATTATTATTATTATTATTATTATTATTATTATTATTATTATTATTATTATTATTATTATTATTACCTATGTTTTAAGGCATCTCTGTCCGTCCGTCTGTCCGTCCGTCCGTCCGGATTTTTCTCCGCAACCATCCATTGAATTTCTCTGAAATTTTGCATGAAGTTGTAACTTTTGTCAGGTTAGAAAGTGACATTCTCCGATTTTTTTTTTTAAATCTGGTTAGCCCCCCAGGGGGTCAAAAGGCCCCGAAATGGTAAAAAATGACATTTTTTGCCCCATAACTTTTCATCCATCCATTCAATTTCTCTAAAACTTGGCCAAAATATGGAGGCAATTGTCCCTAATAGAAAATAAGTATCACTGACTTTGGAAACAATCTGGTTCGCGCCCCCAGGGGGTCAAAAGCCCCCTAAAATGGCAAAAAATGACCCTTTTCTCTCATAACGTTTGATCCATCCATTCAATCTTTCTGAAACTTGGCCAAAATGTAGAGGCAATTGTTCTGGATATAAAATGAGCATCCTTGACCTCAGAAAAATTCTGGTTCGCGGCCCAGGGGGTACAATGAGGGTCAAAAATGCCTCAAATTGCCCAAATTTATCGCATTTTACACTCGCCACATCGAGTCACATACAGAGGGGGACCACGCATGCGCGGCTTGTTATTATTATTATTATTATTATTATTATTATTATTATTATTATTATTATTATTATTATTATTATTATAATTATTATTGATTTCAGCGGAAATCTACTATTTTGGCATGTTTTTCTTTCTTATTGACAATTATCACGTTCAGTCTTCCAGCTTGAATATTTTTGTTTGTATTTCCATATCACAGGATTTTTACCTTTCGTTTTTCAATACTGAGCCCGGTTTATGTTTGCACTATTTGTTCGGATGTTCAAAGTTCATTCGTTTGCAGTTCCCAACAAATCACCTTCTCAACCCAAGCATGTCTGTTTTTTTTTTATTCCTTTTCGACTTGTTTTCTGCATTCATTGATGATGTGATTTAACGTTTCGTCTCTTTGTCCACAGTCTACATTTACTGTTTTCCTGGGTTCTGTCTATTTTGGCTTTTATATAGTTCGCTCTGATCGAGTTGTTTTGTGCAGCTTTCAATAGCAATCCCGTTTCTCTGTTATAGTGTCATTTTGTAGCAATGTATTTGATCAGTCTTATAAATTGTCCCTGTCTCTTATCTTCTCATTTTGCTTTCTTCATCTTTTTGTTTTCCGTTTTGTTGCTTTTTGTATTGTTCATTTACATGATGCGTTTGGCAAGAGTAACCAGCCTTTCTTAGCTTGAGTTATATATTTTTCAGTCTTTATACTTACCAATCCTTTTAACCTGTTCTTTTCCTTTTTACATAGAGTCGGTCAATATCATTTTCGTGTGTAGTACATTGCGTGGTATCAGCGAGGCTGTGCCATTTGGGTGGGAGCAGTTTTATTATTATTATTATTATTATTATTATTATTATTATTATTATTATTATTATTATTATTATTATTATTATTATAGCATCAGTAAGCACAGTACAACCATTGGCAACTGTCGAAACAACTTCACCACCTCTTTTGACAACGGTTCCCGCAGTGACTCCTGTTGTGACGGCTATTACAACAACCTTACCACCCACTGTTGAAACTACACCATGTATGTACTCATGAATTAATATTTCTTTGCTTTATTAACGTAGAAAATAATTTTTCATTTGTGTAAAATAATTTCTTTTCAAATCTGCAATTGTAATATCATTATATTATTATAACCCCTTCTTTAGTGTTTTAGCCACATCCCTTTCACTTTTAAAAGATATCCGTTTAATACAAGTGAGTTCTTCATATTTTATTAATTGTCCCTTCTATGTTTGATTAAGTGAATTAGAGATCTTTTTTATAAAATAATCAATATTTTGGAAGTTATATATATATATATATATATATATATATATATATATATATATATATATTTCAAATATATTTTTTTATAGCACGAAGTTTTCCAATAGCTTGATAGTGTAGGACTAGAGCTGTAATAAAAAATATTTTTTTTATAGCACGAAGTTTCCCAATAGCTTGATAGTGTAGGACTAGAGCTGTAATAAAAAATATATTTTTTATAGTACGAAGTTTCCCAATAGCTTGATAGTGTAGGACTAGAGCTGTAATAAAAAATATATTTTTTATAGCACGAAGTTTTCCAATAGCTTGATAGTGTAGGACTAGAGCTGTAATAAAAAAAATATTTTTTATAGCACGAAGTTTCCCAATAGCTTGATAGTGTAGGACTAGAGCTGTAATAAAAAATATATTTTTTATAGCACGAAGTTTCCCAATAGCTTGATAGTGTAGGACTAGAGCTGTAATAAAAAATATATTTTTTCATAGCACGAAGTTTTCCAATAGCTTGATAGTGTAGGACTAGAGCTGTAATAAAAAATATTTTTTTTATAGCACGAAGTTTCCCAATAGCTTGATAGTGTAGGACTAGAGCTGTAATAAAAAATATATTTTTTATAGCACGAAGTTTCCCAATAGCTTGATAGTGTAGGACTAGAGCTGTAATAAAAAATATATTTTTTATAGCACGAAGTTTTCCAATAGCTTGATAGTGTAGGACTAGAGCTGTAATAAAAAATATATTTTTTATAGATCGAAGTTTCCCAATAGCTTGATAGTGTAGGACTAGAGCTGTAATAAAAAATATATTTTTTATAGCACGAAGTTTCCCAATAGCTTTATAGTGTAGGACTAGAGCTGTAATAAAAAATATATTTTTTATAGCACGAAGTTTTCCAATAGCTTGATAGTGTAGGACTAGAGCTGTAATAAAAAATATATTTTTTATAGCACGAAGTTTCCCAATAGCTTGATAGTGTAGGACTAGAGCTGTAATAAAAAATATATTTTTTATAGCACGAAGTTTCCCAATAGCTTGATAGTGTAGGACTAGAGCTGTAATAAAAAATATTTTTTTTATAGCACGAAATTTTCCAATAGCTTGATAGTGTAGGACTAGAGCTGTAATAAAAAATATATTTTAATATAAGAGAAACCACATCAAATGTAGGGAACAAAATTCTCACAAATTCACCAAAAAAACAGCTTTTTATTTTTATACGATTGTTTCGACCTGCCATCAAGATATATGTAATGTTCTAACGTAATTATGCACTTTGAATAAGAATTATGAAATAACGACTCAAAAAGGATAGATTAAACACTAGAAGAAAGAAAAAGGCTAAGACCGACACAATAAGGTTAGTTAATACATTTATCTTATTATCTGTAGTTAAACAAAAAATCTATATCGAAAACAATTATGCTCGACGGTTAGGCACATGGTACGAAGATGCTACGATTTTTTAGTACGGGTTCAAACAACCCCATTGAAAAAAATATATTTTAAGGACTAATATATTATGAAATAAAATATTAAATAAATGCGGAAGGCAACACACTTTTTCCTGTCTGAAGGGTTAACTTCTTTTTTAGGAACACTGGCGATAGCCTTATCAAGAAAAATAAATGCCTCATACTAATGTAGTAAATAAATTTATTTAATATGTACTAGAATTATGGGCCCAACGGCCCCAAATTTTAATATATATTAAATATTTATTTTTTATGCCAATACGTAGTTAAAGCAAAATAAATTGTTTTGGACTATTAAAATAATTTCCAACGCTATTGATAATTTTCCACCCATTCATTTATTTTTTTTTTATTATTATCGCTTATGTTTGAATTCATGTTTTGAAACATGACGTAAATCATAAATCTATTTATATAAGAGGAAAGACCTAAATATAAAACTACTGTTGCAAGTCTTACTCAGTCAAATTTTCCACTTACATTTTTTCATGCTTCTACATTATTGCTTATATTTGTCGAACATGAAAGTAATACAGGGTATTCTATGATAACATAACCGACATTGCTGACTCCTTTGTGAAATAATTATTGATGAATTGAAAATTTACAATTGTTTATGCTCAAACATTTTTACAAATATACTAATAATTTTCTTTTATAAAAATTCTTAAAAAATTCAACAAATCAACGAAATTAGCACAATTAATTATTCATAAAAAGTATTTTTGTTAGAAAAGTTTCTGCATATTCATAATTGTTATGAATAAGGCAATATCTAATAACTATTGCAATATCTAATAACTATTGCAATATCTAATAGCTATTGCAATATCTAATAACTATTGCAATATCTAATAATGGTAATGTTTAATAACTACAGCAATATATAATAACCATGGAAATGTCTAATAACTGTGGAAATAGCTAATAATCATGGCGATATCTAATAACCATGGCAATATCTAATAATTATAGCAACATATAATCACTATGGCAATATCTAATAAATATGACAATATCTAATAGCTATGTCAATATCTAATAATCACGACAATACCTAAAAAACATGTCAGTATCTAATAACCATGGCAATATCTGCTAAACTATGGTAATATGTAATAACCATGGTAATATTTAATAACTACGACAATATCTAATAACCATGGATATCTCTAATAACTATGGCAATATCTAAAAATCATGGCAATATCTAATAACAATTGCAATATATAATAACCATGGTGATATCTAATAACCATGGCAATATATAATGACTATGATCGTATATTATTATTTTGTTACTGGAAAATATGCTGTTTTATACCATGGTCTTCTCTTAGTTTAAGATATCTTAACTGTTTAACTTTTATTTACATGAATTACAAATGTCTATAAATACTTTGTATATATGCATGTATGTATATTTTAAAATAAAACTTTTAAATTTATTAGTATTTATATATACAGTGTTAAAATTTATAAAATATAGATTACAGAAAATTATATTATGAGTGAAATAAAGTTATACAAATACATAAATTTAAACTGTTAATATATTTATGTAGTGACTTGTCCAATTAAGGAAGGAATGGAAGATGACACTGTAATCCCAGATGAAGACATCACATTGGAGCCAGATGAAGGCAAACCTGGTGATATACGACCAAATGGTTCTGGATGGAACACAACTACCACGGTGACTCGAGTGATCACAATCATAGTCGGAGAAAAGATAAATGCAGGCGGCACTGTTGAATTGGTTGAAAAAGAGAATGTTAAAAAATATATAGTTGAATTGGTGAATCCGCCTCAGGTAATATACTGTTACATTATTTGTGCATTATCGTTTATCTAAATACACATAGTACACAAACTCACAAACAAATACAAAATACATACATAAAGAAAACGATAGATATATAGCATGAAAATATATCTATGGCAAGTAAGCTACACAGAAACGTTCATGTTTCATTTCCTGATGAAATCATCAGGCAAACTGCAAGGATCTATTGTTTGCAATTCGATTATATCTAAGTAGTGTTTACTCTAGCTAACTAACCAATCGGATTCGTTGATAGTATTACTCCCTCTCGGGCAATTATTTTCATTGGCCAATGGCCCAAATTCTCTGAAATAAAGGCATGACAACCCTTTGTTTGACAACCTTTTGTTTGAGAGGCGTTTTTGCGCTCCCTACATTTAAGTCGATCAAATTAACATATGGGCGTTCTCTAGTACGTGGCGACTAAAATAACTTATTTACTCAATCTATTGTGTTATCCATCGCTATTTTAGATTTATTTAGTTTAGATTTTTATTCATTTTATTTTATTTATTTATTAATAGTTATCCTAAAGTACAGTTTATTCTGTATCTCCAGTTAGTTGCTACTTCGCTTCCACAAATTAGTATTTTTTTTATTTGGGGGGGGGGGGGGTCTTTAAACATTTTAATTTCTAGCTTCTCGTTCAAGCATAATCTACGTCTAAATACCTGCATGTACTGGCCCATCGTAATACTTTCCCCTCGATTATTGGCGAGCTCCGCCTTCTTTGAGCTACTAGTAATGGTTCGATAATAATGTTTTAAATCGGTCAAAGAATTTAAACCCCAAGTAAAGCAGCTTTAATAATTCGACACCTTTTTCGTTCGTTGAAAACGAAAATATTATGTTAGTTCATAAAGTAAACAGTAATTTTGAAAAATACAACAAAACAAAACACATCTTAAAAAGTACGTCCGCAAAAATCTCCAGTTATCCAAAATGGAAGTTAAGGCTCATATCCGGTTCAATATGAATGAATTATTTTTCTTTTAAATTTAATCTGCCATCTCAAGCGGTTTCAATCTTCGCGATCGCTTTCGGGAGTTGTTTTCCCCCATGTTTTTATTTTTATTTAAGGTCTTTTTTATTATTTTTCTCGGTAGTTTTGGCGGGAGAAAAAATAAGGTGTAATTAAATCTGTTATTTATTTCTGTATTTGCGTATTTATTGTTTCTATCAATTTGTTATTGTTTCTATGTATTAATTTGTTTATTCATTTTTTTTTGTTGCAGAAATAATTGTTTCTTATGTGCTTATATATTTATCAATAATTTTAATTTAATTGTGGAAGACATTTAATACGTTATTATCGATGTTAAAGACCATTTAATGAAGTATTTTCTTGTTATATGTAGTGCTTCTAAACGACGTGTACAGTTATTTTTGTGTATGATTTTAGTTTTAGTGGTTAGTATTTTTCTGATCGCGGCTAACTAACATTTTATTGTGTGCAGTGATGTGGCGTTGAATTGACATAGTCTCAGATAGATGTTATGTAAGGCGTCGGGAGAGATTTGTTGTTGTGTTGCCAAAAGATATACTATATTTTTTCAGTTTGGTATTAGGAAGACATTCCTTAAATGGGCATGTGAACATATATAGTATGTTTTTTTGGAGTAAAGTTCAGTTAATAGTGTTATTGTTTTTTCTATTATTGAGTTAGACATTTTAAATCTTGTATCGTAGCTTTTTAGTTAAATGTTCTTATGTTTTTCAATAGGTTTAGTATATGCGTGTATTAGGTTAGATTTTTGCTTTTTCGTCGAGTTAATAATTAGGGTGCATTTGATTTTTATAATATAAGTGAATAGAGTAATCTTTGTTGTGGGTTATATTTTTATTTTTTTTTGTATGAAGTTTAAGTACAATTTGATTTGGTGATCGACGATTTTACTGGGTAAATTGATATTGATTAAAGTGTGTTTATGTTAATAAGTTCTTCATAGAATATTGCTCTGGGTGAGGTTATGGTATATGTGCGATGAACAAGGTTTTTTATTAAATCTATTTTATATTTTTGAGGACATTTGCTGTTGTAGTTGAGGAGTCTGGGGTTATTATTAGTGGGTTGTTTATAGGTGGATGTCGTGTAGTCGATAGGGTTATTTGAGTATATTAGTACGTCGAAGAAGGTGATTTTATTTTCAGTATTTAGGTCGTGAGTAAATTTTAAAACTGAGCGGGTTTCGAGTGTTTACTGGAGTTTTATGATATTTTCGTAGCATTCAATAGCGATCATGTGTGTATTTGTGTTATCATGTGTCTCGGTCATGGTAAGGATTATAAATAAATGTATTGAGATGTAGCAATTTGTTGAAACGAGACTTTTAAAATCGTGGATCGTCACCTTCTGACAGATGTGACCAGATACGTAGCGTACTTCTATTAACCGAGCTGTTGTGTCAGGGGATCAGTGGGGTTTATGAATTAACTATATTTCTCATGGAAAAAAAGAAAAATAAAGTTTTCAATACGAAAGAAAGAGGGTCAATTCAATTCAATCTAATTCAATTCAATAAATTTAGCAAAAGATAAAACAAGTATGTCTCAGTTGTCATGTGGTAAAAAGGGGGAAGGGGTAGATCTTTACACAGAAGAGGATACAGCACCTGTCAAATTTCACCTTAAATTGCTGCGTCCTAGATATCCATTCCAAGGTCAAGAGATCCTGATCAAGAAAGCGGCCCTCTTCCGATTCAATCGAAATCGGCGGTGAAACAGTTTGTGGTAATGATAGCACAGCCCTCTTTCTGGTGCAAGAGTGAATAATAGGTCCAGAGGGAAATCATAATCGCCATTGAGGAGATTGTAAGCCAAAATAAGATCACCGCGTAATTGTCGGCTCTCAAGGAAAAAAGGTTAAGCTTCTCGAGTCGGCTTTCGTAGGGCAGATCCCATAGTTCCTGCACCATTCGAGTAGCCAGTAATTGAACTCTCTCTAGATGCCGAATGTTACATATTAGCTATTGAGAAGAGGTCTGCACACTATGCTTTAACAACAGTTGAAACGTGATTGTCTCCCAGCTTCGACAGTGTTCGCAATGGATTCGGAATATTCCACATCAGCTGAGTTTGAATGTTCCTTGTGACAATTTTGTAATTCTGTGATGAAAAAAATGAATTCTTAAACAACACCGCAACAAACAACGACAAATCTCAGATCCAATTTTTTTCTCATCTGCCAAAAAAATCAACTCACTGTTTTCCCCAATTAGTCCTTCTTAAAGTAGTTGTTCTTATGCTTATGAATGCCACTTAAAGTAGTTGTTTTTCTCATATGATTATGAATGCCACTTAAAGTATTTGTTTTTCTCATATGATTATGAATGCCACTTAAAGTAGTTGTTTTTCTCATATGATTATGAATGCCACTTAAAGTATTTGTTCTTCTCATATGATTATGAATGCCACTTAAAGTAGTTGTTCTTATGCTTATGAATGCCACTTAAAGTAGTTGTTTTTCTCATATGATTATGAATGCCACTTAAAGTAGTTGTTCATCTCATATGATTATGAATGCCACTTAAAGTAGTTGTTTTTCTCATATGATTATGAATGCCACTTAAAGTATTTGTTCTTCTCATATGATTATGAAGGCCACTTAAAGTAGTTGTCCTTATCATATGATTATGAATGCCACTTAAAGTAGTTGTTTTTCTCATATGATTATGAATGCCACTTAAAGTAGTTGTTTTTCTCATATGATTATGAATGCCACTTAAAGTAGTTGTTCTTCTCATATGATTATGAATGCCACTTATAGTAGTTTTTTTTCTCATATGCTTATGAATGCTACTTAAATTTGTTGTTTTTCTCATATGATTATGAATGCCACTTAAAGTAGTTGTTTTCCTCATATGCCTATAAAAATCTAACTACGAACACAAGTTCTTTCTTTTATTAAAATACAAATGCCCAACATGCGAAACAATCCACGCGCTACAAAGCTGGTAACACTTCATTTTCTTATCCATTATTACAGGAGACATTAAATTCTCCTTTGTATTTTAAACTACATATTTGTACACGAGAAATATTTTACAACTGTTATATTTTTAAAAATAGTATGTTTTGAATAGTTTCAATTCAAAGGTCACTATTTATATGGCAGGCAAAAAACATCAGATATATTGTAAGATGATACAAATCCCTTGAACATTTTATATATAATGACTGCATAACATGTAGCCTGATTCGCCACATATCGAAATTAAACATAAAACATTGCATTAGCTTTTAAAAAAATAAACTTGGGTTTGCATAACATTAATATTTTGATTATATTGATTGTTTCCAGACAACAATTTCCCCAGAAGCAAGTACACCAGCTAGACCTCTACCAGTAGCAGGACTTTTCCCCGGTGCTAGCACGCCAGCAGGATTTGTAACAGGAGCCAGCAGACCATCCGAAAGACTTGTACCACAACCCAGCACACCAGCTGGACTGATTCCCGGTTTGAGCACACCGGCAGGATTCGTACCAGAGGTCAGTACACCGTCAGGATTAATACCAGGAGAAGGTACACCAGCGGGAGGACCGGTACCACAACCCAGCACCCCAGCAGGACTTGTCCCCGGCGCCGGTACACCAGCAGGATTTGTACCAGCAGCAAGCACACCAGCAGGACTTGTCCCAGGTCTAAGCACACCATCAGGATTAGTACCAGGAGCCAGCACACCAGCAAGTAGACTTGTACCAGGAGCCAGCACACCGTCAGGATTAGTACCAGGGGCCAGAACACCAGCAGGAGGACTTGCGCCACAAGGCAGCACACCAGCTGGACTTGTCCCAGGTCTCAACACACCGTCAGGATTAGTACCAGCGGCCAGCACACCATCAGGAGGACTTGTTCCACGACCAAGCACACCAGCTGGACTTGTCCCAGGTCTCAACACACCGTCAGGATTAGTACCAGGAGCCAGCACACCATCAGGGGTACTTGTTCCACGACCAAGCACACCAGCTGGACTTGTCCCAGGTCTCAACACACCGTCAGGATTAGTACCAGCGGCCAGCACACCATCAGGAGGACTTGTTCCACGACCAAGCACACCAGCTGGACTTGTCCCAGGTCTCAACACACCGTCAGGATTAGTACCAGGAGCTAGCACACCATCAGGAGGACTTGTTCCACGACCAGGCACACCAGCTGGACTTGTCCCAGGTCTCAACACACCGTCAGGATTAGTACCAGGGGCCAGCACACCATCAGGAGGACTTGTTCCACGACCAAGCACACCAGCTGGACTTGTCCCAGGTCTCAACACACCGTCAGGATTAGTACCAGCGGCCAGCACACCATCAGGAGGACTTGTTCCACGACCAGGCACACCAGCTGGACTTGTCCCAGGTCTCAACACACCGTCAGGATTAGTACCAGCGGCCAGCACACCATCAGGAGGACTTGTTCCACGACCAAGCACACCAGCTGGACTTGTCCCAGGTCTTAACACGCCGTCAGGATTAGTACCAGGAGCCAGTACACCATCAGGGGGACTTGTTCCACGACCAAGCACACCAGCTGGACTTGTCCCAGGTCTCAACACACCGTCAGGATTAGTACCAGCGGCCAGCACACCATCAGAAGGACTTGTTCCACGACCGAGCACACCAGCTGGACTTGTCCCAGGTCTCAACACACCGTCAAGATTTGTATCAGTAGCTAGCACACCATCAGGGGGACTTGTTCCACGACCAAGCACACCAGCTGGACTTGTCCCAGGTCTCAACACACCGTCAGGATTAGTACCAGGGGCCAGAACACCAGCAGGAGGACTTGTTCCACGACCAAGCACACCAGCTGGACTTGTCCCAGGTCTCAACACACCGTCAGGATTAGTACCAGCGGCCAGCACACCATCAGAAGGACTTGTTCCACGACCAAGCACACCAGCTGGACTTGTCCCAGGTCTTAACACACCGTCAGGATTAGTACCAGGAGCCAGCACACCATCAGGGGGACTTGTTCCACGACCAAGCACACCAGCTGGACTTGTCCCAGGTCTCAACACACCGTCAGGATTAGTACCAGGGGCCAGCACACCATCAGGAGGACTAGTTCCACGACCAAGCACACCAGCTGGACTTGTCCCAGGTCTCAACACACCGTCAGGATTAGTACCAGGAGCTAGCACACCATCAGGGCGACTTGTTCCACGACCAAGCACACCAGCTGGACTTGTCCCAGGTCTCAACACACCGTCAGGATTAGTACCAGCGGCCAGCACACCATCAGGAGGACTTGTTCCACGACCAAGCACACCAGCTGGACTTGTCCCAGGTCTCAACACACCGTCAGGATTAGTACCGGGAGCCAGCACACCATCAGGGGTACTTGTTCCACGACCAAGCACACCAGCTGGACTTGTCCCAGGTCTCAACACACCGTCAGGATTAGTACCAGCGGCCAGCACACCATCAGGAGGACTTGTTCCACGACCAAGCACACCAGCTGGACTTGTCCCAGGTCTTAACACACCGTCAGGATTAGTACCAGGGGCCAGCACACCATCAGGGGGACTTGTTCCACGACCAAGCACACCAGCTGGACTTGTCCCAGGTCTCAACACACCGTCAGGATTAGTACCAGGGGCCAGCACACCATCAGGAGGACTTGTTCCACGACCAAGCACACCAGCTGGACTTGTCCCAGGTCTCAACACACCGTCAGGGTTAGTACCAGCGGCCAGCACACCATCAGGAGGACTTGTTCCACGACCAAGCACACCAGCTGGACTTGTCCCAGGTCTCAACACACCGTCAGGATTAGTACCAGGAGCCAGCACACCATCATGGGGACTTGTTCCACGACCAAGCACACCAGCTGGACTTGTCCCAGGTCTCAACACACCGTCAGGATTAGTACCAGGGGCCAGCACACCATCAGGAGGACTTGTTCCACGACCAAGCACACCAGCTGGACTTGTCCCAGGTCTTAACACACCGTCAGGATTAGTACCAGGGGCCAGCACACCATCAGGAGGACTTGTTCCACGACCAAGCACAGCAGCTGGACTTGTCCCAGGTCTCAACACACCTTCAGGATTAGTACCAGGGGCCAGTACACCATCAGGGGGACTTGTGCCACAACCTAGCACACCAGCTGGACTTTTCCCAGGTCTTAGCACACCGACAGGATTTGTACCAGGAGCCAGCACACCGGCTGAATTAGTACCAGTAGCCAGCACACCAGTTGGACTTATTCCTGGCGCTAGCACACCAGCAAGATTTATACCAGGAGTCAATACACCAGGCGGACTTTCACCAGGTGGAAGCACGCCTTCAGGTATTTTGCCAGGTGCTAGCTCACAAGGAACACTTTTACCTCGATTCACCACGCCAGCGAGAATTACCCCTCCAACAAAATATGTATTTCCCTCTCTTCCAGATGAAAGAGTCACTATTCCACCATACACTAATAAAACTATTATAAGAATCACAGTTGTTCCAGTTGACCCCACCAAACCGGTTGTTATCAAAGTGTCGACTAAAGTCTGTATCGTAGAATCTAGTAAGTATAAATATGTTTCTATCGTTTCGTTTACTATATATAAACACTTATCGCAAATTAACTGTGTATTTCTCTTCTCATTTAATGTTCTTTTATTCTTTAGTGTTTAATTTCAATCAAACTGTAGTAAGACACATATCGTTTCGTTTTAATTTTTTAAATATATTATATTATTTTTTGTATCTTCTCTTTAATAAATGACAGGATTCAAATTTGAAATCAATTTGAATGCATTAGAGATAATCACCTAAATACAGGGTGTTCGAGACAAGTTTGATCATTTTTATATTTGAAACTATTTGAAGCATTTACTAGCAGTAAAGTGCAACGGATATGTTCCTGTGTAATATTGGTAGGTTTTAGAGCTGGACACGATGGACGACCGGAAAGCATCGGAACATTAAAAGATAGTTACCTGCATCATGCTGATTCGGAGATCTTAGCTGCAGCTCATTGCTCCTTGAATATCTTGAAAGCCGTGAAATGTTAGCTGGAGAATTGTACCAGAGATGTGGAAGTAGTGGCTAAAATGAAGGATCATAACAGGCGTTCTGACTGTGTTCGTACAAGGAAATTCGTTGCGAAGCTGGAAAAAGATGCAGCAAGGTTCAGGCAATGAAATGTGGACCTTGTCGAGAGAGATAAGCGTCGAAGTGGCGACTATGAAGAAGGCGCTGAATGATGATCTTCACTAATACAAGAGTCGCTAGGGCCAACTACTCACGTCAAAAGTTCAACCTTACGAAAGCCAACAAATTTCTCAAGACGGTCAAACACTCAGTCGAGTCGGAGATGCTCTGATTCTTCTCAGAACCAGTTGCACAGCATGCAGAACAACTGGTGTTTAACCTACAGTACGCAAGAAGTTCCTCGATCATGAATACCAAATTCCTTCAAACTTTAATAGTCTTTAGATGTGTTTCCGGTTAAGGCCACGTTATGCCACCCCCACATCTTCGAAAAGGGGCTCAGATTCAATTCAGGTGGCTATATTGAGTTTTGTTCACTTTTTCACTGGATAGAGATGATATCCGAGAGAATGCTATACCTGTGACAGCAGAACTCAACTCCGTTTCACACACCCGGGAAAGCCTAGAAGTAGCTATCTAGAACTTCTACGACTTCACGTCTTACCCTCCTTCACACCCAACTTGCCTGATTTCAACCCTATGAATTATAATGTGTAGTGCGCAGTTGGGAAAGACACCTAACCATACCGCCTGTATCACAAAGGACGAACTGATTGCTAGGATCCAAATTATGTTCAGGCGACCCTCGAAGGATACCGTGATGGCCCCGAGATCCATGTTGAGATTCTGCCGGGAGGCCGTGGTAGAGTCGCAGGGTGTTTTTTTTCGAGTGAGCTATATTCGACAAAAGATCCTTTAAGAGATGCACTTTGAATTTTGAGCATATATCAATTATTAGCTAAAATATGACGGTTTTCCTCTCCTTTCCCAAAAGGGTCAAATTTGTCTCAAACACCAAGCTTTAACTCTTTATATACGAACCATGTTACGCTTCATCATTTGGAAACAAAATATGCTAAAACATTATTGATGTCCTTCCTTAAATAAAATATGTTACCTTAAAAATGTTTTTTTCTTTTCTTACTTAATAGAAACCTAAATGTTCTAATTAAAATAATTAAATACTTCATAACTTTGAACTTATTTCTATTGACAAAATAAAATGATCATCATTTATTAAAATATTTATCACAGAACGTATTTATAACAGGCTATTATACTGTATAGTAAAACAACGTATTTATTTAACGAATCTGTTTATATTATCAATATGTTCTATATAAGAAACATGAATATGTTCTTACTTTCGTTACAGCGACCAGTATACAACCTACATCAACGGTCATTCCTACAGTAACGACAACAGGGCGAGAAAGGGCACCCTCCACGACAGCACGTAAGTCAGTTTTGGAGTGAGAGCTTTCAGTCAACAATTAGACATGCACAGTCACTCATTTACACACGTACACTTGTATACACACAAAGACATATGTACAATTATACAAACCTAAATGTTGTTGGGATTAAATATCCCTGGAAGAAAGTTCAATTCTCGCACGTGAGAATGCAGTAACAATTATGTAGATAAGTGCAAAATAGAAACAGGGCAACAGCTTTTGTGAGAAGGGACACAACAACAATTGCATATAAGTTTAAAACAGTTTTACTTGTGAGAAAACATGAGGGCAAATATATACAACAAATGGTGAGTTCAAAGTCCAAAAAGGTTTGCGAAAACGTGCTTCGCGAACTTATCTTGTGGGAGTTTTGGTAACAGGTTGCACGTGCGCCCGCCTCCAATTCTGGCTCTTGTCGAGATGTAGTCACTTCAGTCCAAGATGGTTGGTAACAGGAAGGAGTAGGGGCTCTCTGCGACTGCCGTCGAGGGCTTTGTCTCAGAAGGATCCAGCCGCGGTCCTACCAGGTTCAAAATGTGGGTCGAAAGCGTTTTTTATGGGCTGACTAACGTGAACCCTAAGGGAGTAGGAGTTGGGATGCCTGACAGCCAATCCGTGAGACCCTTAAGAGACAAGGCTGCAGCCAGTCAGTTAATAAATTCCAATAATGTTAATTATTTCAAGCTAAAAAAAAAACTATGATATAAAATCCATATACACATATTTAAATCGTAAATAGGAAAGTTATTCAAAAGAAATTGGCATTTTTAAGCATCAGAAATAAATCCCCATCTGTATTCTTTGATTTAAAAAAAATAATAATAATCGAATCTATTTGGGAAAAAAGGGAAAGTGCAACAAGCCATGTAAAGAGCCTGTTATAAGTTTTTTACATCTATCTATAGTCTGAATGTTTGTCCAAGGTTGCTTTAACCTGGATTTGGTAGTCATCGTCACAACCCGCTCTGATATGTTTTTCCACTGAGCAAAAATACGGACAGAGAACACGGCTTTCTTTCTATTGAACCGAAATCGACGGTGGTACATCTTCTGTGGGTGCCCGCAGAGACCACCACTTGGCGATGGTGTGATGAACTCCTTGAAAGGTAGATTTAAATTTCCGTTGATGATGTTGTACGCCAGAATCAAGTCTCCTCGTACCCTCCGCTGCTCAAATGAGAATAGATTTAGTCTTTGAAGCCGCTTTAGGTAAGCGTGGAGAGTCATCTCACCATTCTGGTTGCCAACCGTTGAACACGCTCCAGATGTATGATATCTTTTTGTAGATAATGGTGTGTTGCTTGAATGGCATACTCAATAATCGACCGTACCAGATACGGAAGGTGTCTGCCGTTAGGTTGCGAAAAAGATAGCCGGGTCAGGTAGACAACTATTCTCATCGTGTTTGCTATTTTTACAACGATTCGGTCAATGTAACCTCCGACCTTCGTCAAACGCATCTTTTATTTTTTGAACTTGGGAATTTTCATGTCAGACTCTGGAACATATACGGAATTTTGAACTGAACTATTTATTTAATCCACATGGGTATATTTTTATCATGTACTTCTGCAGTTTACGGACCGTGTTAAAATAATAAGATTATTATGTGATAACCATTATTAACATGGGTAGATGGGGCTTTTTTTATCTATTCTGTATTTTCACCTAAAAATTTTATGAACAAAAAATTCCGTAAAAATTGAATTTAACTTGAAATCCTATTTAAAAACTAGTACGGTCCGTAAACTGGAGAAGTTCATTTTCTCGTTCCGTCACCCATGTGTTGCAAAGTCAAAAGGGGGTGTTGGACAGAAGAAAACAGAGAAATAGAAATATCTTTCCAAATCTGTCTAGCGTATTTTAACATTAGTCTTGTCAATCCAAAACTTCCCTGCCGACGGATAAATTCACGTCCTCAAATCAATCATCTTACATCACTTCTGCGAACCTGTTCTCACGCAGCGCTAATTTGCCCGAAAAGTGAACCGCCTGAACACTTCTCGCCACCTGGCTATAATACATCCTGTTTATGACTCCGTTTGATAATTTCTTCTAAGCATATTTTAATATTCATCAGTTTTGTCTATGTTATATAATTATTTATAAATTTTACTTATTCCGATAACCATATGTTAATTTTGATTTCTGAAATATTAAAAAAGATAGTATGTTTCGACTAATCATTAAGAGGTTAAACTGCATTTCTATAAATCGTCTAAAAAATATTTTGTAGTATGAATATGTACTAAAAATCAAATAATCAAATAGGTTCATAGCGATCGATGTTAACCTAGTCTAAGATATTTCTAGGATATAGTCTATCTTTATACCGAGTTTCATTGAAATCATTCTAAAGTAGATCTTCATCAATTGATGGTGTAACATTCACGAAGTTCGTGCGCCATGATGCTCGCTTCCTTCATTGCGACCAGAAGCTTCAATCCCGAGAGGCCAGTATTCTTCTCCAGAAGAGTCTTGATTGTAATATGAGGCCTCTCAGCTCGTCACCATTACTTCTGGAGTCTATAGAAGATTTTTTCCAGCGGGTTCATCGTACCGAGATACATTTCCAGCAGCGCCAAAAGTCGGCGTTGAACAACTGCAGATATGCGTGGAAGGAAACCATACGGCATTTTGTTTGTTACATGGTTTCGCCACGACATGTTGTAGAAGACTCGTAACATTTTTGTTCATGATCCATCAAGTTTCTTAGATCGAGCAATATTTTAGTGTTCAAGAGTCTAATTATAGTAAGATGAATTTGACCTATACTTTGAAAATGTTGAGTTGTGTCTCATTCTTGATAGACCTTCCCATATTTTGTTGAGGGATTGTATTGCGCTCCATGCCTGACCAATATGCGTATTTATATAATAACCAGAGTCGATGAATCTTGCTAGATATTTGAAGTTCTGGGCAAGTTCGATTGTTGCACAATCTAATGAGTCCAGTGGGCTATTAATTAAGCACATCAGAAAAGAAAACTTCATTTTATTCATATAGTTTCGATTGCCAACCGATATATTATTATACTTTTTTTTGCATTTCTTCTTGTATCTATAGCAACCACTGTTCCTCCAGCTATGACAACTCCAGCTGTCACAACGATTACTCCTGCTGTTACAACAACCATTACACCTGTGACTACTGCACTACCAGCAGTAACTACAACCACTCAACCACGTAATTACTCTTTCCATCTAATCTCTATTTCTTATTGTAACAAATATTTCGTAACTTTTCGTTTCATATCTATGCTTCATGATAATAAATATGTGACTTCTATAAGATTTCTAATACGTTTTTTTCACACTGTCTATATCCGGATTCCATCGGCTCTTACATATAAATTTTCCATTTCATTAAATACAGTAAAATACACCAGAATATATTTGGCATTGTGTTCCAACGAGAATTGTCGTTGTTTGCAGAGCTATATCATTTCATATTAGTTTGTGTGTTTTAGAATAAATGCGGACTTTTTTATTTAAGGGAAGGTCTACAATAAATCAGAAATGAATTGTGTATATTGTAAATTGGCAAATTTGCCATTATTTTTTTTAATTTTAATTGTTTTCTTCTAGCTACATGTCCACTTTTGGAAGGCATGGAAGATGATACAGTATTGCCAGATGATGCTATTACACTCGAACCAAATCCAACAGGAAATCCCGGGGATGTCAGACCTACTGGTGATGGATGGATAACAAATACACCAGATGACAGAGTGGCCACACTTACTGTTGGGGAAGATATCAAAGCTGGAGGTGTAATTAAACTTGTCAACCCAAAGAACGTCAAAGAATACGTGGTTGAGTTTCTCAAACCAACTCAGGTAATTTTTTACATCCAATGATATATATTATATATACCACAACTAGGTTTCCTACATTTTTTTCTTAACTGCGCAATGTCAGTGAAAAGACGTTCACTGCATAATATCACCTTTTTATTGCATATCACATGAAGTGTCTTATTAATTATCATTTTCGCGATTCGTTGAAACCGCGTCTCGAACACTATACCAGTTAGCAAAAAGTTAATAATGGAGAGTGTTAATTAATTGTTAATTAATTAAAAAATGCTAAATATTTCAGTAATGCTGAAAAATTCTGTTTTTAATGGCTTTTAATAAGTGGGATTCACTGGTATACGTTTGTACTTGTGACAAATGGTAAATTCTACGTTCCTGATATAACGTCAAAGAGATACTCATATATATAGATATTTTCAATTAAAACATGCAATCGAAAAAGAAAATTTCATGTTCACAAATTTCCAGAATATATATTCTACGTTAAACACATGGGTTAAGGAGTTGTTTTATTTATAATTAGAGTTTATTCTTTCTCGGAAATAATTTTTAATGTGTACATTATTGAGTTGTGGCGTTTTATATGCTTAAATTATTAACCTGCAAAATATTTATTGATGATATTCTTTGCTAAAGAGCTGTAATTCTATTCTGAAAATATATAACATGTATCTTATTATTTTTATTATCTATTCTTACAACGTAAAGTTATAATATTACTATTTTTGTCTCATTGAGTTTATTAAATTATTATTCACAAGAAAAAAAAGCTTCACCTTTTTTTCAGAAAATTGTCGAATGTTTAGATATTATTCGATTTTGATTGCATTTAAGTTTTTGGTTTTTACAGACAACGACAACGGTGTCCGCTGGAGGTGTACCTGTAGCACAAACTACGCCAGTTAGAGGTGCACCAGGTGCTGCAACAACACCAGGTGTAGGAGCCCCAGGCGCAGGAACCACACCAGTTTTAGGTGCCCCAGGCGCAGTAACCACACCAGCTGTAGGTGCACCAGGCGCAGCAACTACAATAGCTGTTGCTGCAGCAACTACTCCAGAAGGAATTCTTCCACCCACACCAACTAAAGTTAAATCGTCGCCAGATGAGTCTGTAACAATTCCACCTGGTACAGATACCCAAGTTCTGAGAGTTACAATTATTCCTGAGGATCCTACAAAACCTGTTGTAGTGAAAATATCCACTAAAATATGTATCAAATCAACAAGTAAGTGTTAAGGAGTATTTAATCTAATATTATAAATTATCTAGTTGGATTATCAAAGCCAGACCGCATAACATGTTATCTGTTAAATACAAACTTCTGATTAGCCAATTTTCATTTGTTATTGTTGACTGTGTTATTGGCAATATAATAACGTACTTATCTACACTTTATTTTAAACTTTAATTAGTCCGGTTTAGACGATTTCTTATATAAAACATTTTTAACTACTCATCTAAAAAATGAAAATCAGCAAAGGGGATAACTCATTTTTTAATAATATAATAGGAGTTGTTTACGTTAAGTTTAACAACGTGCAAACAAATTTTACAAAATTAAATTAATGTACTTCACGGAATCCTGGACAACGCCCCGTAAGTACAGCGTATTTACTAATAAAACATTCCCGTGTATAGTTCGATTTAGAATCCGAGCCTTTCTCAACACAAGTCAACAGTATAATCACGTTGACACACCAGTTCTCGTTAGATCACCGAAGTTAAGCAACGTTGAGCATGGTTAGTACCAGATGAGTGACCATTTGAGAATAGCAGGCTCTGTATGTAGGAGGACCTCGACACCTCCCTGAAAGAACATAAAACACCTAACGCCGTCATCTTCCCTGACAGGGATATACATGCGACTGGAGACCGCTTGTGAATTTGATATTCCCATGAAACTTCCTCCTTCGGAGAAAGCCGGTTCACTCGCCTAGAGTTCATGCCGCTTCGTTTCGGTTTAGTTTTCGTTTCAACACAAGTTAGCAATTCGCGACCACCCTGTTGGCTGATCATGTTCTGAACAAAGTATAAGTGGCTTATTTTGGCCTTTTTTTTAACATTTCATGGCCAACCATGTTCACCTAACATAAGTAATTCTGGAACATAGCTAATCCTTATACAAAAGTTCTTTCAAATATGTTCATGTTAAAGAAACGATAAAAATCAACGTATATTTTTCATTTTATTTGTGCAACAAAAATAGTCATATATGTTTTATTGTCTAATGACTCACAAGTATAAAAGATTTCGTTTTTAAATTTAAAAAAAGGTGAAACAAAAGTTCGATTTCATAGACTGTGACATTCTTTACCCGTCTTAGAAGAAAAGATAAATAAACTAAAACAAAACAAATTTAGCCACACATACATACACGTAGTAATTAAAATGTTATTGTTCTTTTTTATATAAATCCATTCTTACTTAGCGAGCGTCCAATCTGCTATCTCTAGAATCTCGCTCTCTCATCGAATACATGCAAGAATGCTATGTGCACTTATCCCTCTCCCTCTCATTATAAACACCGGACAGACACATTTTCCCAAGGACGATAGTAGTTGCGTCTCCGAAAAGAAATTTTTTTTAAAAATCGGCCATCATGCCTAAATAAGGAACGTTGTGACGACCATCCGAATTAAAGCGCACGTGAACGCTACGAACCCAAAATAACAGCAGCGTCGGTTCCAGTGAATCATCTCGCTAGGCCAACACGTCTTAAATAAAATGTCCCGAAAAAGTATAGCTTTGCCATACTTACTGAACCATGGAACTAAATATGACAGAGGTAAATACTGAATCTTCTAACTCTCTGCAGAATGTTAACAAATCTGAAAGCAACAACTAAAAATGATGTAAATATTCCGGAACAAGGTCGAAGAAAGAAGCCAACTTATTTGTTCGTTGCGGCGAATAAATTGGATTTCCAGAAAAGGGTTTACATCTATTCAATTTAAGCCCTGTCAGAAGAGAATAGCAACAGAAGAAATAATAGACTGCCACTGAGAAATTATTTATTTTGAGAAAGGTAAAATAAAAAAAAGCTATCTTGCGGGGAATTGAACTCACATTATGTGATAATTCACGTCGAGTATTGATTTACTCATCTCCAGGAGTTAGGCACAAGGCCAGTTTTTATCTTACTCCCACAAGTAAGATGTGACCCAAGGTCGGGTCGGGAAAGTGGGGTTTAAAAATTGCCTGTGCAGCCCCGTCGGCATATTCCCCGGTAGGGGCGCCTCGGGCAGTAAGCAATAAACTTACTCCTCCCCAAAGAGGGGAGGCGAAGCCTGGGAGGGTGGACCTCCTAGAACTGCACACGCCACACCCATAGACCGGCGTAAATCAAGCCCCGAAGGCCAAGACAATACCAGTCTATGGGGTGCAGTATCCATCGGAATAGATACTACACTTTGAACGTCGAGTAAACGAGACTATATGTGACACAAATAAAAAGTATATATAAAAGGGACAAAAACAAAAAAGAAAAGGAAGAGACAAAATAAAAAAGAGTTACGGACTTTCAGCTTCCTTTTATTTCAAATTGACACAAGCCCAACTAAGTTTCATCCTACCATTGCAAACAAAATTATGCATACACGCCCTCATCCATTTCCCATAAAATACTGTTTATTTCATGATATTATTTCTTTCATTTGTTATTTAAATAAATCTCATTAATTCTAAAGCCTTGTTGTTGTCATCGGTCGCTGTTTTGTTGTCATATACGTAAATATTCAAACCTGATTAAAAAATATTATTTTTTAACTTGGCCCAATTTGCACTGCGTTGATTTTGCGATGAAATAAACCGTTTTGGTCATCGATCATTCGTAAGAACGCGTTATGCAATTCTATTTAGAATTCAAGGCACTCAGCACAAGTCAAACTTGTTGAAGTGAAAATATCCACTAAAATATGTATCAAATCAACAAGTAAATGTTGTGTATGTCTAATCTAGCATATAAACTATCTTGTCAGATTTTAACATTCAGCCCGCATAACATTTAAGCTTACAAATGAAACTTTTGGTTAGCCAATTTTCATTTGTTATTGTTGTACTGTGTTATTGGCAATATAATAACGTACTAAGCTACACTTTATTTAAAAGTTAAGTTAAGACGATTTCTAATATTAAATATTTTCAATAATCACCTAAAAAGTTAACACAAGCGAAGGGGATAACTTATTATTATTGAATTTGACCATGTGCAAACAAACAAAAAATTAAATAAAAAGTGACTCTGCTGCAACCCGAGATACGCCTTCTAAACACAGCTAATGTATTTATAAAGCATTCCCGTATGCAGTTCTATTCAGAATTCAACCCAGTCTCAGCACAAGTGAGTAATTCGCTACCACCTTGCTGGTAGATAATGTTTTGCAAAAAAAAAGGTAGCTTTTTCATATCCAACGATGTTCATCTAATATAAGTCATTATGGAACATAATACATCCTTATACAAAACTCATTTTACATATTTTCATGCTGAAGAAACGATAAAAATCAACAGAAAAACGACATTTTATTTATATAGTTTAGATTTCCGACAGATATGCACAAATTATAGCAATATATCATTTATTATCTAATGACGGACGAGTATAACGAATTTCATTTTTAAATAAAAAAGATAAACAAAAGTTCGATTTTTTAACGTGAAAATGTTAATGGAATAATTAACTTTGTTGCCGTCCTATTCAAAATAATCTGCACAAATTGAACATTTTCTATTTTTATTCTTGCAGCTGCAGAAACAACTGTTCCATCAGCGGTTACTACTCCATCTGTAACAACGATTATTCCTGCTGTGACAACGACTATTACATCTGTGACCACTGCACTATCAGCTCTAACAACAGCTACCACACCACGTAATTACTCTTTTGCATCTGATCTCTATTATTTGTAGTAACAAATATTTTGTACCTTATAATTTCATATTCATAATTTATAATAATAATTATTCGACTCTTATAATTTTCTGATGAACTTTTCAAACAGTCAATATCTGGATATTATCGACTCTTACATCGGCATTCCCATTTAACTACGTACCTACATTTTCACGCGAAGAAATTCCTCATAGATTTCTAAAGACTATTCTACTTTGTTTTGCACTTACATAACTTCATATTAGTTCGTGTGCTTTCGAATAAAGACAGCGTATTTTATTTAAGAAGAAGCTTTGAGAAATTGGAAATTAATTGCGTTTCTTGAAAATTGGCGGATCCGCCATTTATTTATTTTTAATTTTCTATTTTAATTGTTTCCTTTTAGCTACATGTCCACTTGTCGAAAGCATGGAAGATGACACAGTATTGCCAGATGAGGCTATTACACTCGAACCAAATCCAACAGGAAATCCCGGGGATGTCAGACCAACTGGTGATGGATGGATAACAAATACACCAGACGACAGAGTGGCAACACTTACTGTTGGGGAAGATATCAAAGCTGGCGGTGTAATTACACTCGTCAACCCAAAGAACGTTAAAGAATACGTTGTTGAGTTTCTCAAACCCACTCCGGTAATTTTCACATCCAATGATATACGTTGTAGATACTACAAGTCGGTTCCCTATGTATCTGTTTGACATAAGTATGTCATTCAAAAGGTTATCACTGTATGAGATAACTTTTTTACTTCGTGTCATAATTTTTTATTACACCATTTTAACAAGAAATAAAACATGCAGATTGTTACACGTTTATTGCAGAATACTTTTTTAAACTACTGAATACAAAATATTTTCTAGTTTATTTTCAACATTCGTTTTAAGTATTCGTAATACATTTTCGATATTATCTCGGATTTAAATGTGTTTTCTACGCACTTTCAATAAATTATCGTTTATCCATAGAAATCAAATGAAAAGTAAATAAAACTCAACGTGTATAATGGTTATTTCTCAAGTAAAAAATATTCCTCACAGTAGCTTAAAGAAAATGTAATTAAATGTCGCTTACTGTAATCATGGAGACGAAAACAAAGACTTTCCATACTTGGAAGCGCGTTGGATATTTCGCGTGTTTATCAGCAGTTTGCCAATGAAAAGAAAAGAATTTGTGTTCATAATTGCAGTTTTATAGGTAAAAACTAATTTGCACAAACAAACACCAGCTACTTTTAAGAAGGACGGTGGAAAGGAAGAGTGTGAGTCGAATTTTTGACGACCAAGATGAAGAGAGTTTGGGTTGTTGATTTGTCCGTGTTTGTTGCAGTGTTGTTGAAGAAGGGCTTGGCTTTTTGTTTTCTTTACAGCGAATTCATATAATCATTATAGAAATTATAAATTAATGAATAAATGCTAAATATTTCAGTAATGCTGGATAATTCTCTGTTTCTGAATGACATTTAGTATTTCGAAGTCGTTTGTTTACATTTGAAATAACGACGGTTGTTAAATTTGTACATTCCTAATACAAATCAATAAATGCGAAAGTTTTTTTTATCTATCCTAACTATATTAAACTCCAAACGGCATATGCTTCTTTAATTGTATGATACAACATACTCTTTTGAAATACCGTATATAAAGTAATCCCCAAACACCCACAAACATCTATAGGTGTTTCCTCATTTGCATATTAATGTTGTAATTTCTAACAAATTACTATTCTTTAATATAGATTCCTTATGTAACATAAAAAGAATAATCAATATAACTAGATATTTTCAAATCGAACATGCAATCGAAAAAATCTTTTAGCATTTTCACAAATATTTAGAATATCTGTGTTACGTTAAACACTTAGATTAAAGAGTTGCTTTATTCATCATTAGAGTTCATTTTTTCTAGAAAATATTTTAAAATATGTACATGTATTGAATTGTGTCATTTTGCATATTTAAATTATTAACTTACAAAACATTTATTGATGCTATTCTTTTTATTATTAAACACTAACTTTTCTCAAGAGTTGTGATTCTTTGTTTAATATATAAGATGTATCTTGTGTTTTATCTTATCTGCTTTGTCCAAGTAGTGTTAAAAATCACTATTTTATCTAATTAAAAATACAAACAAAATTTACTCAAAAGTCGGTTCAAATTCGTTTAAGCAAACTGTCATTTGATATTAACTGCATTTAAGACTATATTACTTGGTTTTTGACAGACAACGACAACAGTGTCCGGTGGAGGCGCAGTAACAACACCAGCTGGAGGTGCCCCAGGCGCACAAACCACACTCGCTATAGGTGCACCGGGCGCACCAACCACACCGGCTTTAGGAGCTCCGGGCGCAGCAACTACACCAAGTGCGGCTGCTCTTCCTGTAGGAACTACGACGACAGGAATTCTCGAACCCACTCTAACTAAAGTTAAATCGTCACCGGACGAGCCTATAACTATTCCACCTGGTACAGATGCCACAGTGCTGAGAGTAAGAATTATTCCTGAAAATCCGACAAAACCTGTCGAAGTAAAAATCTCCACTAAAATATGTATCAAATCAACAAGTAAGTATAAATCAGTGTCTCATCTAGTATATAAATCATCTTGTCGGATTTTAAAATTCACACCGTATAACGTTTAAGCTGAGAAATAAAATTTTGATTAGTCAATTTTCAATTGTAATTGTCGTTCAATGTTATTGGAATTGTAATAACGTACTTAGCTACACTTTATTAAAAAATAATATTATTCCGGTCCAAACGATTATTAATATGAAACAGTTTAAAATAGTTGCCTAAAAAAGAAGAATGAGCAAACGGAATAACTAAGTTATTTTTTGAATAATATAAGAGGTAAGTTTAACAATGTGAAAACAATCCAAAAATTAATTTAAGTATTCTCCGTCATCCCGGGCAAGCCTCATGAGTACAGCGAGTTTGCTAATAAAACATTACCGCGTTTAGTTCGATTTAAAATTCAAGCCGCTCTCAACACAAGTCAGTAATTCATGACAACCTTGCTGGCAGATAATGTGTTGTACTAAGTAAAACTGGCTTTTTCCCCCGAATTTTTGACATTCCCTGACCAGCGATTTTCACTTAAAATAAGTATAATCGTCTAATGATTTACAAGTATGACATATTTCGTTTAAAAAAAAAAAGATAAAACAAAAGTTTCAGTTTTTACACGTGAAAAAGTTAATTGAAAAATTAGCTTTGCTGCCGTCCTATTCAAAATAATCTGCACAAATTGTACATTTTCTATGTTTCCTCTTGTAGCTGTAGAAACAACTGTTCCATCAGCGTTTACTACTCCATCTGTAACGACGATTACTCCTGCTGTGACAACGACCCTTACACCTGCGACCACTGCACTACCAGCTGTAACACCAGCTACCACACCACGTAATTACTCTTTTTATCTGATCTCTATTATTTGTAGTAACAAATATTTTGTACCTTATAAATCCATATTTATAATTTATAATAATAATTATTCGGCTCTTATAATTTTCTAATGGACTTTTCAAACAGTCAATATCTGGATATTATCGACTATTACATCGGCATTCCCATTTAACTACGTACATACATTTTCACGAGAACATATTCCTCATTGATTTCTAAAGACAATTTTACTTTGTTTTGCACTTACATAACTTCATATTAGTTCGTGTGCTTCCGAATAAAGACAGCGTATTTTATTTAAGAAGAAGCTTTGAGAAATTGGAAATTAATTGCGTTTCTTGAAAATTGGTGGATCCGCAATTTTTTTTTTTAATTTTCAATTTTAATTGTTTTCTTTTAGCTACATGTCCACTTGTCGAAAGCATGGAAGATGACACAGTATTGCCAGATGAGGCTATTACACTCGAACCAAATCCAACAGGAAATCCTGGGGATGTCAGACCAACTGGTGATGGATGGATAACAAATACACTAGACGACAGAGTGGCAACACTTACTGTTGGAGAAGATATCAAAGCTGGCGGTGTAATTACACTCGTCAACCCAAAGAACGTCAAAGAATACGTTGTTGAGTTTCTCAAACCAACTCAGGTAATTTTTACATCCAATGATATACGTTTTAGATACTACAAGTCGGTTCGCTATGTATCTTTTTGATATAAGTATATCTATCAAAAGGTTATCACTGTATAAGATAACCTTTTTAATTCATGTCATAATTTAAAATTACATCATTTTCACAAGAAATAAAACATGCAGATTGTTACACTTTTATTACAGAATACTGTTTAAACTATTGAGTACAAAATATTTTCTAGTTTATTTTCAACATTCGTTTTAAGTATTCATGATACATTTTAGATACAGTCTCGGATTTAAATGTGTTTTCTACGCACTTTCGATAAATTATCGTTGATCCATAGAAATCAAATGCAAAAGAAATAAAACTTAACGTGATACACGCGCAAAATCGTTATTTCTGAAGTAAAAAATATTCCTCACAGTAGCTTAAAGAAAATGTAATTAAAAGTCGCTTATTGTAATCATAGGTACGAAAACAAAGGCTTTCCAAACTTCTAAGCGTGTTGGATATTTCGCGTGTTAGTCAGCTGTTTTTCAAATAAAAGAAAAGAACTTGTGTTTATAATTGCACTTTTATAGGTAAAAACTAATTTGCACAAACGAATACCAGCTACTTTTAAGAAGGACGGTGGGAACGCAGAGTGTGAGTCGAATTTTGAACAGCCAATAGAAAGAGAGTTTGAGTTGTAGATTTGTCCGTGTTTGTTGCAGTGTTGTTGAAGAAGGGCTCCGCTTTTTGTTTTCTTTACAGCGGATTAATAAAATCATCAATGAATAAATGCTAAATATTTCAGTAATGCTGGATAATTCTCTGTTTCTAAATGACATTTAGTATTTCGAAGTCGTTTGTTTACATTTGAAATAACGACGGTTGTTAAATTTGTACATTCCTAATACAAATCAATAAATGCGAAAGTTTTTTCTATCTATCCTAACTATATTAAACTCAAAACGGCATATGCTTCTTTAATTTTATGATACAACATACTCTTTTGAAATACCGTACATAAAGTATTCTCCAAACAACTACAAACATCTATAGGTGTTTCCTCATTTGCATATTAATGTTGTAGTTTCTAACAAATTACTATTCTTTAATATAGATTCATTATGTAACATAAAAGGAATAATCAATATAACTAGACATTTTCAAATCGAACATGCAATCAAAAAAACTTTTTCATTTTCACAAATATTTAGAATATCTGTGTTACGTTAAACACTTAGATTAAAGAGTTGCTTTATTCATCATTAGAGTTCATTTTTTCTAGAAAATATTTTAAAATGTGTACATGTATTGAATTGTGTCGTTTTGCATATTTAAATTATTAACTTACAAAACATTTATTGATGCTATTCTTTTTATTATTAAACATTCACTTTTCTCAAGAGTTGTGATTATTTTTTTAATATATAAGATGTATCTTTTGTTTTATCTTATCTGCTTTGTCAAAGTAGTGTTAAAAATCACTATTTCGTCTTATTAAATATACAAACAAAATTTACTCAAAGGTCGGTTCAAATTCGTTTAAGCAAACTGTCATTTGATATTAACTGCATTTAAGACTATATTACTTGGTTTTTGACAGACAACGACAACAGTGTCCGGTGGAGGCGCAGTAACAACACCAGCTGGAGGTGCCCCAGGCGCACAAACCACACTAGGTATAGGTGCACCTGGCGCACCAACCACACCGGCTTTAGGAGCTCCGGGCGCAGCAACTACACCAAGTGCGGCTGCTCTTCCTGCAGGAACTACGACGACAGGAATTCTCGAACCCACTCTAACTAAAGTTAAATCGTCACCGGACGAGCTTATAACTATTCCACCTGGTACAGATGCCACAGTGCTGAGAGTAAGAATTATTCCTGAAAATCCGACAAAACCTGTCGAAGTAAAAATCTCCACTAAAATATGTATCAAATCAACAAGTAAGTATAAATCAGTGTCTCATCTAGTATATAAATCATCTTGTCGGATTTTAAAATTCAGACTGCATAACGTTTAAGCTGAGAAATAAAATTCTGTTTAGTCAATTTTCAATTGTTATTGTCGTACAGTTTTATTGGAAATATTATAACGTATTTAGCTACACTTTATTAAAATAAATTATTATTCCGGTCCAGACGATTACTAATATGAAACCGTTTCAAATAGTAACCTGAAATGTACAAATGAGCAAATGGAATAACTCAGTTTTTATTGAATAATATAAGAGGTAAGTTTGACAATGTGCAGACAAATAGAAAAATTAATTTAAGTATTTTCCGTCATCCCGGGCAAGCCTCCTAAGTACAGCGAGTTTACTAATAAAACATTTTCGTATGTAGTTCGATTTTAAAATTTAAGCCGCTCTCAACACTAGTAAGTAATTCACGACCATCTTCCTGGCAGATAATTGTTCGTTCTAAGTAAAACAGATTTCTGTTTGCTTTGTTTTTGACATTCCATGACCAACGATGTTCACGTAACATAAGTCATTATGGAACATAATACATCCTAATACAAAAGTTATTTTAAATATTTTCATGCTGAAGAAACGATAAAAATCAACAGAAAAACGTCATTTTATTTATATAGTTTAGATTTCCGACAGATATGCACAATTTATAGCAATATATCGTTTATACCTTAATGATAGACGAGTATAACGAATTTCATTTTTAAATATAAAAGATAAAACAAAAGTTCGATTTTGTATACGTGAAAAAGTTAATGGAAAAATTAGCTTTGCTGCCATCGTATTCAAAATAATCTGCACAAATTGTACATTTTCTATTTTTATTCTTGCAGCTGCAGAAAAAACTGTTCCATCAGCGGTTACTACTCCATCTGTAACAACGATTACTCCTGCTGTGACAACGACCATTACACCTGTGACCACTGCACTACCAGCTCTAACAAAAGCTACCACACCACGTAATTACTCTTTTCATCTGATGTCTATTATTTGTAGTAACAAATATTTTGTACCTTATAATTTCATATTTATAATTTATAAAAATAATTATTCGACTCTTATCATTTTCTGATGAACTTTTCAAACAGTCAATATCTTGATATTATCGACTCTTACATCGGCATTCCCATTTAACTACGTACATACATTTTCACGCGAATAAATTCCTCATAGATTTCTAAAGACAATTCTTCTTTGTTTTGCACTTACATAACTTCATATTAGTTTGTGTGCTTTCGAATAAAGACAGCGTATTTTATTTAAGAAGAAGCTTTGAGAAATTGGAAATTAATTGCGTTTCTTGAAAATTGGCGGATCCGCTATTTTTTTTTAATTTTAACTTCCTATTATAATTGTTTCCTTTTAGCTACATGTCCACTTGTGGAAGGCATGGAAGATGATACAGTATTGCCAGATGATGCTATTACACTCGAACCAAATCCAACAGGAAATCCCGGGGATGTCAGACCAACTGGTGATGGATGGATAACAAATACACCAGACGACAGAGTGGCAACACTTACTGTTGGAGAAGATATCAAAGCTGGCGGTGTAATTACACTCGTCAACCCGAAGAACGTCAAAGAATACGTTGTTGAGTTTCTCAAACCCACTCAGGTAAATTTTACATCCAATGATATACGTTGTAGATACTACAAGTCGGTTTCCTAGGTATCTTTTTGACATAAGTATATCATTCAAAAGTTTATCACTGTATAAGATAACCTTTTTAATTCATGTCATAATTTTTAATTGCACCATTTTAACAAGAAATAAAACATGCAGATTGTTACACTTTTATTACAGAATACTGTTTAAACTACTGAGTACAAAATATTTTCTAGTTTATTTTCAACATTCGTTTTAAGTATTCATGATACATTTTAGATACGATCTCGGATTTAAATGTGTTTTCTACGCACTTTCGATAAATTATCGTTGATCCATAGAAATCAAATGGAAAGTAAATAAAACTTAACGTGATACACGCGCAAAATCGTTATTTCTGAAGTAAAAAATATTCCTCGCAGTAGCTTAAAGACAATGTAATTAAATGTCGCTTATTGTAATCATAGGGACGAAAACAAAGGCTTTCCAAACTTCTAAGCGCGTTGGATATTTCGCGTGTTAGTCAGCTGTTTTTCAAATAAAAGAAAAGAACTTGTGTTTATAATTACAGTTTTATAGGTAAAAACTAATTTGCACAAACGAACACCAGCTACTTTTAAGAAGGACGGTGGGAAGGCAGAGTGTCGGTCGAATTTTGAACAGCCAATAGGAAGAGAGTTTGAGTTGTAGATTTGTCCGTGTTTGTTGCAGTGTTGTTGAAAAAGGGCTCCGCTTTTTCTTTTCTTTACAGCGGATTAATAAAATCATCAATGAATAAATGCTAAATATTTCAGTAATGCTGGATAATTCTCTGTTTCTGAATGACATTTAGTATTTCGAAGTCGTTTGTTTACATTTGAAATAACGACGGTTGTTAAATTTGTACATTCCTAATACAAATCAATAAATGCGAAAGTTTTTTCTATCTATCCTAACTATATTGAACTCAAAACGGCATATGCTTCTTTAATTGTATGATACAACATACTCTTTTGAAATACCGTACATAAAGTATTCTCCAAACAACTACAAACATCTATAGGTTTTTTCCTCATTTGCATATTAATGTTGTAGTTTCTAACAAATTATTATTCTTTAATATAGATTCATTATGTAACATAAAAGGAATAATCAATATAACTAGACATTTTCAAATCGAACATGCAATCGAAAAAATCTTTTTCATTTTCACAAATATTTAGAATATCTGTGTTACGTTAAACACTTAGATTAAAGAGTTGGATATTCATCTTTACAGTTAATTTTCTAGAAAATATTTTAAAATGTGAAAATGTATTGAATTGTGTCGTTTTGCATATTTAAATTATTAACTTACAAGACATTTATTGATGCTATTCTTTTTATTATTAAACATTCACTTTTCTCAAGAGTTGTGATTCTTTTTTTAATATATAAGATGTATTTTGTGTCTATCTTATCTGCTTTGTCAAAGTAGTGTTAAAAATTACTATTTTGTCTCATTAAATATACTAACTAAATTTACTTAAAAGTCGGGTCAAATTTGTTAAAGCAAACTATCTAATGTTAAAGGTATTATTTGATTTTGACTGCATTTAAGACTATATTATTCGGTTTTGACAGACAACGACAACAGTGTCCGGTGGAGGCGCAGTAACAACACCAGCTGGAGGTGCCCCAGGCGCACAAACCACACCAGCTATAGGTGCACCGGGCGCACCAACCACACCGGCTTTAGGAGCTCCGGGCGCAGCAACTACACCAAGTGCGGCTTCTCTTCCTGTAGGAACTACGACGACAGGAATTCTCGAACCCACTCTAACTAAAGTTAAATCGTCACCGGACGAGCCTATAACTATTCCACCTGGTACAGATGCCACAGTGCTGAGAGTAAGAATTATTCCTGAAAATCCGACAAAACCTGTCGAAGTAAAAATCTCCACTAAAATATGTATCAAATCAACAAGTAAGTATAAATCAGTGTCTCATCTAGTATATAAATCATCTTGTCGGATTTTAAAATTCACACCGTATAACGTTTAAGCTGAGAAATAAAATTTTGATTAGTAACTTTTCAATCGTTATTGTCGTTCAATGTTATTAGAAATGTAATAACGTACTTAGCTACACTTTATTAAAAAATAATATTATTCCGGTCCAAACGATTATTAATATGAAACAGTTTAAAATAGTTGCCTAAAAAGGAGAATGAGCAAACGGAATAACTCAGTTTTTATTGAATAATATAAGAGGTAAGTTTGACAATGTGAAAACAATCCAAAAAATAATTTAAGTATTCTCCGTCATCCCGGGCAAGCCTCATGAGTACAGCGATTTTACTAATAAAACATTTCCGCGTTTAGTTCGATTTAAAATTCAAGCCGCTCTCAACACAAGTCAGTAATTCATGACATGTGTTGTACTAAGTAAAACTGGCTTTTTCCCCCGAATTTTTGACATTCCCTGACCAGCGATTTTCACTTAAAATAAGTATAATCGTCTAATGATTAACAAGTATGACATATTTCGTTTTAAAAAAAAAAGATAAAACAAAAGTTTCAGTTTTTACACGTGAAAAAGTTAATTGAAAAATTAGCTTTGCTGCCGTCCTATTCAAAATAATCTGCACAAATTGTACATTTTCTATGTTTCCTCTTGTAGCTGTAGAAACAACTGTTCCATCAGCGTTTACTACTCCATCTGTAACGACGATTACTCCTGCTGTGACAACGACCATTACACCTGTGACCACTGCACTACCAGCTGTAACACCAGCTACCACACCACGTAATTACTCTTTTTATCTGATCTCTATTATTTGTAGTAACAAATATTTTGTACCTTATAAATCCATATTTAAAATTTATAATAATAATTATTCAGCTCTTATAATTTTCTAATGGACTTTTCAAACAGTCAATATCTGGATATTATCGACTCTTGCATCGGCATACCCATTTAACTACGTACAGACATTTTCACCAGAACATATTCCACATTGATTTCTAAAGACAATTCTACTTTTTTTGCACTTACATAACTTCATATTAGTTCGTGTGCTTTATTTAAGAAGAAGCTTTGAGAAATTGGAAATTAATTGCGTTTCTTGAAAATTAGCGGATCCGCCATTTTTTTTTTTTAAATTTTCTATTATAATTGTTTCCTTTTAGCTACATGTCCACTTGTCGAAAGCATGGAAGATGACACAGTATTGCCAGATGAGGCTATTACACTCGAACCAAATCCAACAGGAAATCCTGGGGATGTCAGACCAACTGGTGATGGATGGATAACAAATACACCAGACGACAGAGTGGCAACACTTACGGTTGGGGAAGATATCAAAGCTGGCGGTGTAATTACACTCGTCAACCCAAAGAACGTCAAAGAATACGTTGTTGAGTTTCTCAAACCCACTCCGGTAATTTTTACATCCAATAAAATACGTTGTAGATACTACAAGTCGGTTCCCTATGTATCTGTTTGACATAAGTATGTCATTCAAAAGGTTATCACTGTATAAGATAACCTTTTTACTTCGTGTCATAATTTTTTATTACATCATTTTAACAAGAAATATAACATGCAGATTGTTACACTTTTATTACAGAATACTGTAAAAACAACTGAATACAAAATATTTTCTAGTTTATTTTCAACATTCGTTTTAAGTATTCGTAATACATTTTCGATATGATCTCGGATTTAAATGTGTTTTCTACGCACTTTCGATAAATTATCGTTAATCCATAGAAATCAAATGGAATGTAAATAAAACTTAACGTGATACACGCGCAAAATCGTTATTTCTGAAGTAAAAAATATTCCTTATAGTAGGTTTTAAAAAATGTAAATAAATGTCGCTTACTTTAGTCATGGAGATGAAAATAAAGGCTTTCCATACTTCTAAGCGAGTTGGATATTTCGCGTGTTAGTCAGCTGTTTTCCAATGAAAAGAACTTGTGTTCATAATTGCAGGTTTATATGTAAAAACTAATTTGCACAAACGAACACCAGCTACTTTTAAGAAGGACGGTGAGAAGGCAGACTGTCAGTCGAATTTTGAACAGCCAATAGGAAGAGAGTTCGAGTTGGAGATTTGTCCGTGTTTGTTGCAGTGTTGTTGATGAAATGCTCCGCTTTTTGTTTTCTTTACAGCGAATTAATAAAATCATTATATAAATGATTAATTAATGAATAAATGCTAAATATTTCAGTAATGCTGGATAATTCACTTCTCACAAGAGTTGTGATTCGTTTTTAATATATAAGATGTATTTTGTGTTTTATCTTATCTGCTTTGTCAAAGTAGTGTTAAAAATCACTATTTTGTCTTATTAAATATACTAACAAAATTTACTCAAAAAACGGTTAAAATTCGTTTAAGCAAACAGTCTAATATTTAGGTATTATTTGATTTTGACTCCATTTAAGACTATATTATTTGGTTTTGACAGACAACGACAACAGTGTCCGGTGGAGGCGCAGTAACAACACCAGCTGGAGGTGCCCCAGGCGCACAAACCACACCAGCTATAGGTGCACCGGGCGCACCAACCACACCGGCTTTAGGAGCTCCGGGCGCAGCAACTACACCAAGTGCGGCTGCTCTTCCTGTAGGAACTACGACGACAGGAATTCTCGAACCCACTCTAACTAAAGTTAAATCGTCACCGGACGAGCCTATAACTATTCCACCTGGTACAGATGCCACAGTGCTGAGAGTAAGAATTATTCCTGAAAATCCGACAAAACCTGTCGAAGTAAAAATCTCCACTAAAATATGTATCAAATCAACAAGTAAGTATTAATCAGTGTCTTATCTTGTATATAAATCATCTTGTCGGATTTTAAAATTCAGACTGCATAACGTTTAAGCTGAAAAATAACATTTTGATTAGTCAATTTTCAATTGTTATTTACGTACAGTTTTATTGGAAATATTATAACGTATTTAGCTACACTTTATTAAAATAAATTATTATTCCGGTCCAGACGATTACTAATATGAAACAGTTTCAAATAGTCACCTGAAATGTACACATGAGCAAACGGAATAACTCAGTTTTTATTGAATAATATAAGAGGTAAGTTTGACAATGTGCAGACAAATAGAAAAATTAATATAAGTATTCTCCGTCATCCCGGGCAAGCCTCCTAAGTACAGCGAGTTTACTAATAAAACATTTCCGTATGTAGTTCGATTTTAAAATTCAAGCCGATCTCAACACTAGTAAGTAATTCACGACCAGCTTGCTGGCAGATAATTGTTCGTTCTAAGTAAAACAAGATTCTGTTTGCCTTGTTTTTGACATTCCATGACCAACGATGTTCACGTAACATAAGTCATTATGGAACATAATCAATCCTAATACAAAAGTCATTTCAAATATTTTCATGCTGAACAAACGATAAAAATCAACAGAAAAACTTAATTTTATTTATATAGTTTAGATTTCCGACAGATATGCACAATTTATAGCAATATATCGTTTATACCTTAATGATAGACGAGTATAACGAATTTCATTTTTAAATATAAAAGATAAAACAAAAGTTCGATTTTGTACACGTGAAAAGGTTAATGGAAAAATTAGCTTTGCTGCCGTCCTATTTAAAATAATATGCACAAATTGTACATTTTCTATGTTTCCTCTTGTAGCTGTAGAAACAACTGTTCCATCAGCGGTGACTACTCCATCTGTAACAACGATTACTCCTGCTGTGACAACGACCATTACACCTGTGACCACTGCACTACCAGCTGTAACACCAGCTACCACACCACGTAATTACTCTTTTCATCTGATCTCTATTATTTGTAGTAACAAATGTTTTGTGCCTTATAATTTCATATTCATAATTTATAATAATAATTATTCGCCTCTTATAATTGTCTAATAGACTTTTAAAACAGTCAACATCTGGATATTAGCGACTCTTACATCAGCATTTCCATTTCGCAACGTACATACATTTTCACCAGAACATATTTCTCATTGATTTCTAAAGACAATCCTTCTTTGTTTTGCACTTACATAACTTCATATTAGTTCGCGTGCTTTCGAATAAAGACAGCGTATTTTATTTAAGAAGAAGCTTTGAGAAATTGGAAATTAATTGCGTTTCTTGAAAATTGGCGGATCCGCCATTTATTTATTTTTAATTTTCTATTTTAATTGTTTTCTTTTAGCTACATGTCCACTTGTGGAAGGCATGGAAGATGACACAGTATTGCCAAATGAGGCTATTACACTCGAACCAAATCCAACAGGAAACCCAGGAGACGTCAGACCCACTGGTGATGGATGGATAACAAATACACCAGACGACAGAGTGGCAACACTTACTGTTGGGGAAGATATCAAAGCTGGCGGTGTAATTACACTCGTCAACCCAAAGAACGTCAAAGAATACGTTGTTGAGTTTCTCAAACCAACTCAGGTAATTTTCACATCCAATGATATACGTTGTAGATACTACAAGTCGGTTTCCTAGGTATCTTTTTGACATAAGTATATCATTCAAAAGGTAATCACTGTATAAGATAACCTTTTTAATTCATGTCATACTTTTTAATTGCACCATTTTAACAAGAAATAAAACATGCAGATTGTTACACTTTTATTACAGAATACTGTTAAAATCACTGAGTACAAAATATTTTCTAGTTTATTTTCAACATTCGTTTTAAGTATTCATAATACATTTTAGATACGATCTCGGATTTAAATGTGTTTTCTGTCCACTTTCAATAAATTATCGTTAATCCATAGAAATCAAATGGAAAGTAAATAAAACTCAACGTGTAAAATGGTTATTTCTGAAGTAAAAAATATTCCTCACAGTAGGTTAAAGAAAATGTAATTAAATGTCGCTTACTGTAATCATGGAGACGAAAACAAAGGCTTTCCATACTTGGAAGCGCGTTTGATATTTCGCGTGTTTATCAGCAGTTTGCCAATGAAAAGAAAAGAACTTGTGTTCATAATTGCAGTTTTATAGGTAAAAACTAATTTGCACAAACGAACACCAGCTACTTTTAAGAAGGACGGTGGGAAGGAAGAGTGTGAGTCGAATTTTTGACGACCAAGAGGAAGAGAGTTTGAGTTGTTGATTTGTACGTGTTTGTTGCAGTGTTGTTGAAGAAGGGCTTGGCTTTTTGTTTTCTTTACAGCGAATTCATATAATCATTATAGAAATTATTAATTAATGAATAAATGCTAAATATTTCAGTAATGCTGGATAATTCTCTGTTTCTGAATGACATTTAGTATTTCGAAGTCGTTTGTTTACATTTGAAATAACGACGGTTGTTAAATTTGTACATTCCTAATACGAATCAATAAATTCGAAAGTTTTTTCTATCTATCCTAACTATATTAAACTCAAAACGGCATATGCTTCTTTAATTTTATGATACAACATACTCTTTTGAAATACCGTACATAAAGTATTCTCCAAACAACTACAAACATCTATAGGTGTTTCTTCATTTGCATATTAATGTTGTAGTTTCTAACAAATTACTATTCTTTAATATAGATTCATTATGTAACATAAAAGGAATAATCAATATAACTAGATATTTTCAAATCGAACATGCAATCGAAAAAATCTTTTAGCATTTTCACAAATATTTAGAATATCTGTGTTACGTTAAACACTTAGATTAAAGAGTTGCTTTATTCATCATTAGAGTTCATTTTTTCTAGAAAATACTTTAAAATATGTACATGTATTGAATTGTGTCATTTTGCATATTTAAATTATTAACTTACAAAACATTTATTGATGCTATTCTTTTTATTATTAAACATTAACTTTTCTCAAGAGTTGTGATTCTTTTTTTAATATATAAGATGTATTTTGTGTTTTATCTTATCTGCTTTGTCAAAGTAGTGTTAAAAATCACTATTTTGTCTTATTAAATATACAAACTAAATTTACTCAAAAGTCGGTTCAAATTCGTTTAAGCAAACTATCTAATGTTAAAGGTATTATTTTTTTTTGACTGTATTTAAGACTATATTATTCGGTTTTTGACAGACAACGACAACAGTGTCCGGTGGAGGCGCAGTAACAACACCAGCTGGAGGTGCCCCAGGCGCACAAACCACACCAGCTATAGGTGCACCGGGCGCACCAACCACACCGGCTTTAGGAGCTCCGGGCGCAGCAACTACACCAAGTGCGGCTGCTCTTCCTGCAGGAACTACGACGACAGGAATTCTCGAACCCACTCTAACTAAAGTTAAATCGTCACCGGACGAGCCTATAACTATTCCACCTGGTACAGATGCCACAGTGCTGAGAGTAAGAATTATTCCTGAAAATCCGACAAAACCTGTCGAAGTAAAAATCTCCACTAAAATATGTATCAAATCAACAAGTAAGTATAAATCAGTGTCTAATCTAGTATATAAATCATCTTGTCGGATTATAAAATTCAGACTGCATAACGTTTAAGCTGAGAAATAAAATTCTGTTTAGTCAATTTTCAATTGTTATTGTCGTACAGTTTTTTTGGAAATATTATAACGTATTTAGCTACACTTTATTAAAATGAATTATTATTCCGGTCCAGACGATTACTAATATCAAACAATTTAAAATAGTCACCTAAAAAGTAAAAAGTAAAATTAAAATTTAAGCCGATCTCAATACAAGTCAGTCATTCACGACCATCTTGCTGGCAGATAATGTGTCGTACTAAGTAAAACTGGCTTATTGTTGCCTAATTTTTCACATTCCATGACCACCGTTGTTCACATAACATAAGTCATCATGGAACATAATCAATCCTTATACAAAAGTCATTTTAAATATTTTCATGCTGAAGCTACGATAAAAATCAACAGAAAAACTTAATTTTATTTATATAGTTTAGATTTCCGACAGATATGCACAATTTATAGCAATATATCGTTTATACTTTAATGATAGACGAGTATAACGAATTTCATTTTTAAATAAAAAAAGATAAAAACAAAAGTTCGATTTTGTACACGTGAAAAAGTTAATTGAAAAATTAGCTTTGCTGCCGTCCTATTCAAAATAATCTGCACAAATTGTACATTTTCTATGTTTCCTCTTGTAGCTGTAGAAACAACTGTTCCATCAGTGGTGACTACTCCATCTGTAACAACGATTACTCCTGCTGTGACAACGACCATTACACCTGTGACCACTGCACTACCAGCTGTAACACCAGCTACCACACCACGTAATTACTCTTTTCATCTGATCTCTATTATTTGTAGTAATAAATATTTTGTACCTTATAATTTCATATTCATAATTTTTAATAATAATTATTCGGCTCTTATAATTTTCTAATGGACTTTTCAAACAGTCAATATCTGGATATCATCGAATCTTACATCAGCATTCCCATTTCGCAACGTACATACATTTTCACGAGAATATATTCCTCATAGATTTGCAAAGACAATCTTACTTTGTTTTGCACGTACATAACTTCATATTAGTTCGTGTGCTTTCGAATAAAGACAGCGTATTTTATTTAAGAGAAATTGGAAATTAATTGCGTATCTTGAAAATTATCAGATCCTCCATGTTTTTTTTAATTTTGACTTTAACTTCCTATTATAATTGTTTTGTTTTTAGCTACATGTCCACTTGTCGAAAGCATGGAAGATGACACAGTATTGCCAGATGAGGCTATTATACTCGAACCAAATCCAACAGGAAATCCCGGGGATGTCAGACCCACTGGTGATGGATGGATAACAAATACACCAGACGACAGAGTGGCAACACTTACGGTTGGAGAAAATATCAAAGCTGGCGGTGTAATTACACTCGTCAACCCGAAGAACGTTAAAGAATACGTTGTTGAGTTTCTCAAGCCAACTCAGGTAATTTCTTACATCCAATTATATAGGTTTTATTTACCACAAGTCGATTGACTACTTACTTTCTTAGAAGAAGCATGCCATTGAAAAGGTTTCACTGCACGGGATTTATTTTTAATCTATAATATAAAGTGTTTCCATAAATATAATTGCCATGGTTACATGGACACGCGTCTAGAATACCTTTACTATTACAAAAACAAAATATAACATGAAAATATGCTATTTTAGTGCAAAAATTAAACG